>JAIOJX010000029.1:103188926-103806426 GCA_022376925.1 Tragulus kanchil | reverse complement strand
TTAGGATGTACAAGCGGTAGAGCCATGCTTTGGCTCATTCTACAACCAGGGCTTCCTTTCTGAAAAGTAAGAAACGATTTAGTTCTGCTTTGGATTGTGTATTTGAACTAACCCCATTGTGCTGAATGCCTCCTGATTTCAGCAACATTCTCAATTGTTGCCATTAGTTTTGGATTCTCTGAGGGATTTTTAACTTTCCAGAAGCTTTCTTATATGTCTCATGAAATATTGAAGGATGGAGTCCTCATATACTTCTACCCTATTGTCCTCTCAGATGTTCTATTGCGCCTTCTTATTAAGATCATCACTACTCTAGAATACAAATCATAAAAGTGACAACTAAACTACTCAAAACAAAGAACCATAGCTTTTCTCATCAGTGATCTGGTGTTTTATGCTTCCAGTTGTCAGCAATGGGGAATGTTGGTATGTGTCATACTTTCAAATAAAATACACTTTTCTGGTTGTCTATTTGCTAACTAATATTTGATTGGCATATTATTTATATTTGTATCATGAACAATGAACAAGTTTCTGAGGGAAGCTTTTTATTAATATAATATAAATTTGAGGAAGTCTCTCTTCTGTGTAAAGACACTTGATTGCACTGACCTCACTGCTATCTAGAGCACGTGCTCCTTGACACATCTACATTCATTGTTGTTCAGTTGCTCAGTCGTGTCCGATTCTTTGTGACCCCATGGACTGCGGCACACTAGGCTCCCATGTACTTGCTTTTCTTTATTTTTGTAAGCCAACAGAACCTAACACACAGCAGGTGAAAAATAAATGTGCATTGAACTCATTTATTGAACAGAGAACTATGCTTTCTTTTCTGTATAATGTGTATAAACATAGGCACTGAAAACAGAACAATAAGACAGATACATGATCTCTATATTCCTTGGGCATGTATTTTAAATAGGGTATATTTGTTTAAATACATTCACCAAACAAACACAACATTTCAACTGCTTGTGCTATGAAGAAACAGAGCTAGATGCTTAAGAGCAGATAATAGGGTCTCATCTTGTCTGAATGAAGACTGAATGAAAACATTTAGTTAGACAGTCTTAATGTGGCTATGAAGATTCATATGGATAATTGGACATGACCATGTAAAAAACAGAAAAGGAGTAAGTCAAGATAAGTGCAATTGGTTCGAGTGAGACAGGAGGTTTCGTAAGTACAGTTAATTGGCAGAAGGTGGGAAAAGAATGAAGGTCATTGAAAGGAAGTTGGTCAGTCTTAAGAGTCTGATCCTCCTAAATTGGCCTCCCTTGCTCCAGTGTTACTTTGGTTGACTGGGCACAGACCTCAGGGAAGCATGTGGGAAGCTCTCTCCTAGGAAGACCTCAGTAATGAATGTGTATTTGCACAGCGAGCTTCTCAATTGCCTTGTTTTCCTGGGAAACAGGAAAGTGTCCCATTAGCACAAACTCAGGTTTTCTAGAACCCCTATCGATGACCCCACAGAAATTCTCAGATAGGCTGTGATGAGCTCTAGAACCACATCTTGCTCATCTTTGCTTTGCTAAAGTCTATCAATTGCCCATTACGAAGTTGATATTCAACAAATACTAGTTAAATAAATGAGTAAAATTTGTTGTTGTGCAGTCACTGAGTCTGGTCTGAATCTTTGTGACACTATGGACTGCAGCATGCCAGGCTCCTCTGTCCTTCAGCAGCTCCAGGAGTCTGCTCAATCTCAGGTCCAGTGAGTCAGTGATAAATGAGCAAGATAAGTACAAATAATTATAAGTGCAAAAAATGTATAAACTATGTATAAAGTATAAAAGCATTTTATAGAAGTATAAAATAAATATAAATGCATATAAGTAATATATTCTAAAATAATAAAATATAAGCATACTGTCGGCATAATTATATATAATAAAGAATAATATCATAATATAAATAACTAGTTTGTGAGAATGTATAACTAATATAAATAATTTATATTTCTATACTATAAATCATAACAATATAAAGATGATAAATTATAATATTACACATAGAATATTTAGGTCAATAATTTGCTTTAGCTTATGTTCATTTCTTTATATTGTCCATACAACTACATTGGAGAAGAAAATGGCAACTCACTCCAGTATTCTTGCCTGGAAAATTCCATAGACAAAGGAGGCTGGTGGGCTACAGTCCATGGGGTTGCAAGGAGTCAGACATGACTGAGTGACTGTGCACATGCAATTACATACAGGTTGTTACAGGATATAGGTTCATATGTAGAAGTTTATGGGTAAAAGCTTAAATGCACCTATACTATTGGAAATCACTTTTACATTTTAAGCATGTATGTATAGACAAATAAACACACACAAACATATATGCTATTTAAAGATAAGAAAATGCATTTATAAGGCACATGCCCTTTCAACATACATATAGGATATGTATAATCTCATGTTGATAAACTCAGGTCTGTTTCATTGGCAAAATCTCATAAGAAATTCTGAAAATACACACATACATTTTCTTTCTTTCTTTCTTTTTTTTTAAAGATTTATTTATTTATTTATTTTGGTGGGGGTGGGCCGGCGGGAGCAGGTGGGCCACTTCTATTGGTCTTTCATTTGTCCATTTTCATCCATTTTTGTTCTTTGGCCCGTGTGGGCCTCCCATCGCGGTGGCCATCTGTTGTCACAGAGCACTGGCTCTGGGCGCATGTGCTCCAGAGCTCCGGCTTGGTAATTGGACACATTGGTCCAGCCGCTCCATGGCATGTAGGATCTTCCCAGGCCATGATCTTGATCTTTGGACTTGGCAGCATGCCCCCCAGGAGTCTGCTCAATCTCAGGTCCATTGAGTCAGTGATAAATGAGCAAGATAAGTACAAATAATTATAAGTGCAAAAAATGTATAAACTATGTATAAAGTATAAAAGCATTTTATAGAAGTATAAAATAAATATAAATGCATATAAGTAATATATTCTAAAATAATAAAATATAAGCATACTGTCGGCATAATTATATATAATAAAGAATAATATCATAATATAAATAACTAGTTTGTGAGAATGTATAACTAATATAAATAATTTATATTTCTATACTATAAATCATAACAATATAAAGATGATAAATTATAATATTACACATAGAATATTTAGGTCAATAATTTGCTTTAGCTTATGTTCATTTCTTTATATTGTCCATACAACTACATTGGAGAAGAAAATGGCAACTCACTCCAGTATTCTTGCCTGGAAAATTCCATAGACAAAGGAGGCTGGTGGGCTACAGTCCATGGGGTTGCAAGGAGTCAGACATGACTGAGTGACTGTGCACATGCAATTACATACAGGTTGTTACAGGATATAGGTTCATATGTAGAAGTTTATGGGTAAAAGCTTAAATGCACCTATACTATTGGAAATCACTTTTACATTTTAAGCATGTATGTATAGACAAATAAACACACACAAACATATATGCTATTTAAAGATAAGAAAATGCATTTATAAGGCACATGCCCTTTCAACATACATATAGGATATGTATAATCTCATGTTGATAAACTCAGGTCTGTTTCATTGGCAAAATCTCATAAGAAATTCTGAAAATACACACATACATTTTCTTTCTTTCTTTCTTTTTTTTTAAAGATTTATTTATTTATTTATTTTGGTGGGGGTGGGGCGGGGAGGGAGGGGAGCAGGTGGGCCACTTCTATTGGTCTTTCATTTGTCCATTTTCATCCATTTTTGTTCTTTGGCCCGTGTGGGCCTCCCATCGCGGTGGCCATCTGTTGTCACAGAGCACTGGCTCTGGGCGCATGTGCTCCAGAGCTCCGGCTTGGTAATTGGACACATTGGTCCAGCCGCTCCATGGCATGTAGGATCTTCCCAGGCCAGGGACCAAACTGGTGCCCCCTGCACTGCAAGGCGGTGTCCTTACCCACTGGACCACCAGGGAAGCCCCACAAACATTTTCATACAAACAATACAACATACATACACAACACACATTACTAAACAAAATATATTTTCTTAAAATTTTAATGTCAGTCCTAATTCTCTAAAATTATGGGCTGCTGCTAAGAATCTGTGACTTTTATTCATTGAAACTTAATTTTGCCGGCATGAAAAGAGGTAAGCTGAGAAAAGATATTACACTACTCTGGTAACTGAGACGGTTAAGACATCTGCTTGCAATGCAGACCTGGGTTCGATCCCTCATTTGGGAAGATCCCCTGGAAAATACCCAATCCAGTATTGTTGCCTGAAGAATTCCTAGGCTTGTCCATGGGGTTGCAAAGGGTCAGACACAACTGAGTGACTTCCAGTTTCACTTGTTACATTTCTTTTACCCTTTTAATATACATATTCTCTGTCTTTTTTTCCCTGTTTTTACAACTACAACTTTCAAATTCCAAAATTCATTTTTATCCTATAAAATTCATAAAATGTGAATATGCTAACAAGATTTCATGGCAAAACCAAAGAAACATTGTAATATTTTTTACAAATGAATAATAACTGACATGCAGGAAATAGCCTGTAGTTGCTTATTTTCAAAATAATACGATTTTAAAAAATCCAAGGAGACTCAGTATTTGTCCATACTTATGTTTTAAATTATAACCAAGAGGATAGTTTACAAGAGTGATCTCATATGAGATCCTCTGGAATATAATATTTAGAGCAAAACCATAATTTAGATGAGATTAATTAGCAAGTGGAATTGCATTAAGATATTTAATATAATTGGTGCCAGTTTTCATATCTTTCTACTGATAATTTCGTCCAGTATAAAACAGACATGAAAACACAATGCTTTGAATTAATGACACTGTATCACCATCAAAAGATATTTATCTTTTGATAAATATCTGCTTGTGTTGGCAATATACACACATGATATTGTGGTACATATATGTATGTGTGATAAACATCCTGTATTTCTTTTTTAAAATTTTTATTTGATAGATCTATTTTTTCAGCCTTGTGGAATGTGGGGTCTTATTTCCACAACTAGGGATCAAGCCTGCGCCCCCTGCATTGGAAGAGTGGCATCTTAACCACTGGACTACCAGGGACATCCGTAGAGTCCTGTCTTCCTTATTATTGTTTAGCCGGCCTTCTGCACAACTGGGAAGTCATTAGAATACTAGGCATTTAATCACTTAGGGAGAGTTATAATGCTATCCTCATGGAAGGAATACAGAAGAAGTCGAGCTCTTGGAGTGGTTGAAAAGACTTGAGAACCGAAAACCCTGATCTTTAAAGAGTCAGAATATTGGTAAACAATTTCCTTCCCATCTTTTCTTTTCATCTATTCTACATTGTCTCTTTGGGGATCCTTTCTCTTACTGTTGGACATCAAGAAGCAACCTTGCACTGCTGCCTCAGAAAACAGGAAGAAATAAAGAGAAAAACCCAAACAGATCCCACCTTAGAGACCTGTAAAATTTTATTATGTTCTCACAAAGTTTACCCCTCCCTTTGCTTTCAACTCAAATCTATACAGTTAACGTTCACATAAATTTTATAGGTCCCCCAAATCTCTTTTAACCCACCTGGTTTGTTCAAAGGTTAAGTACTTCCTAGTCGAGACATTTCTAAGTAAGCCCTTGTACAAAAAATAAACACATTTATTACAAGTATGTCCAGCTGCCACATCTTTCTGCCCACAGTTGGGTCTGTGTCTGACTTGTAAAGAGGTGTGTGCAAAAGAATGTGGTACCCCATTCTAAAAGGCAGCACAGGAGTTGAATTTCATTTTCCTTATTAGAGCAAAACCATAATTTAGATGAGATTAATTAGCAAGTGGAATTGCATTAAGATATTTAATATAATTGGTGCCAGTTTTCATATCTTTCTACTGATAATTTCGTCCAGTATAAAACAGACATGAAAACACAATGCTTTGAATTAATGACACTGTATCACCATCAAAAGATATTTATCTTTTGATAAATATCTGCTTGTGTTGGCAATATACACACATGATATTGTGGTACATATATGTATGTGTGATAAACATCCTGTATTTCTTTTTTAAAATTTTTATTTGATAGATCTATTTTTTCAGCCTTGTGGAATGTGGGGTCTTATTTCCACAACTAGGGATCAAGCCTGCGCCCCCTGCATTGGAAGAGTGGCATCTTAACCACTGGACTACCAGGGACATCCGTAGAGTCCTGTCTTCCTTATTATTGTTTAGCCGGCCTTCTGCACAACTGGGAAGTCATTAGAATACTAGGCATTTAATCACTTAGGGAGAGTTATAATGCTATCCTCATGGAAGGAATACAGAAGAAGTCGAGCTCTTGGAGTGGTTGAAAAGACTTGAGAACCGAAAACCCTGATCTTTAAAGAGTCAGAATATTGGTAAACAATTTCCTTCCCATCTTTTCTTTTCATCTATTCTACATTGTCTCTTTGGGGATCCTTTCTCTTACTGTTGGACATCAAGAAGCAACCTTGCACTGCTGCCTCAGAAAACAGGAAGAAATAAAGAGAAAAACCCAAACAGATCCCACCTTAGAGACCTGTAAAATTTTATTATGTTCTCACAAAGTTTACCCCTCCCTTTGCTTTCAACTCAAATCTATACAGTTAACGTTCACATAAATTTTATAGGTCCCCCAAATCTCTTTTAACCCACCTGGTTTGTTCAAAGGTTAAGTACTTCCTAGTCGAGACATTTCTAAGTAAGCCCTTGTACAAAAAATAAACACATTTATTACAAGTATGTCCAGCTGCCACATCTTTCTGCCCACAGTTGGGTCTGTGTCTGACTTGTAAAGAGGTGTGTGCAAAAGAATGTGGTACCCCATTCTAAAAGGCAGCACAGGAGTTGATTTATGGAGAAAATGAACATTTAGACACAGCAAGAAATCTATCAATGTTGCCAAAGGAGACAGGAGAATACTACAGGGATACGATGAAAACAAAACATTGTTTTATTCTGGAAATTAAACTTTTTAATGATGGTGTTTCTGAGAAGAGAGGCCTGAATGAACCTGAGGATGTTTGAGTGACTCATGAAAGGCTGAGAAATTTAGGTCTGCCAGAGAGACGGCAATAGAAATAGGGTGGATCTTTTGCTTTCATCTCTGTTTCTGTTCTCTTAAACATGACATTCCATTCCTATATTGGCCTTCCAAACGCACTTTGATTTGTATTTTCCATTCAACCTTGTTGGCAGTCGTGTTTTATTAAGCTGTTAGTTAGCAATCATATCGAGGAGTATTTAGAAATCAACTGAAGGTGAAAGGAACATGTCCTGTTATTACCTGTAGTCCAATAAGATCACTACACAGGGACCTCCCTGATGGTCCAGGGGTTAGGACGCCACACACCTAATGAAGGCCTTGGTTCCATTCCCGGTAGGGGAACTATATCCCATATATTCAGCCGCAACTGAAGATCCACCCACATTCAGATAAAGGGCAGTAAAAGCCTTTGCCCACACACCCATGGACAGAAGCAAGACCACAAGGCACCTTTGTGAAGCAGTCTTTCTACATGCAGAAAATATTGCCAAACTCCTTGCAGTGGATTAAAAAAAAAAAAGGACTCAAAAGGACTTGAATGAGTCTGCAATGACAGATTCATGCATTTGATTTCAAAAAAGAGAAAAATATAGGGACTTCCCTGGTGGTCCAGTGGGTAAAGAGTCCACCTTGCAGTGCAGGGGCACCAATTCAATCCCTGGCCTGGGAGTATCCCACATGCTATGGAAAGGCTGGACCAATGTGTTCAATTACAAGTCAATGCTCTGGAGCGCATGCTCCCAGAGCCGGTGCTCTGCAATGAGAGGTCACTGCAATGGGAGGTCCACACAGGCCAAAGAACAAAGATAGATGGAAATAAATAAATTTTACAAAGACACACAATAAAAAAAGAGGCCAAAGTTAAAAAAAAAAAAAGAAAAAATATAATTAGCTAAGAAAAAAAATTTTAAATATAGAGCATTATATTAAGTGATGATGGGACCTCTCTGGTGGTCCAATGGTTAGGACTCCATGCTTCCACTGCAGGGAGCATGGGTTCAATCACTTCCCAGTTGGGGCAGATCCCACAAGTTGCAGAATGTGGCCAAAAAAAAAAAAACATTCAATGATCAAAGTTCTTGAATGGTGTATAAGAGGATACTGTAGAAAAACAGAGATATAAATGACTCACTGTGTCTTTATGTGAGGAAGTTTTAAATAACTCAATTTCTTTTTTAATTTTGGCCTCTTTTATTGGTTTTCATTTATTTATATTCATCCATCTTTATTCTTCAGCCTATGTGGACCTCCCATTGCAGTGGCCTCCGTTGTTGTTGCAGAGCACCAGCTCTGGGAGCATGCATTCTCCAGAGCACTGGCTTGTAATTGGACACACTGGTCCACCCCTCCTCAGCATGTGGGATCTGCCCCAGGCCAGGGATCGAACCGGTGCCCCTGCACTGTAAGGCGGTCTCTAACCACTGGACAACCAGGGAAACTCAACTCAATTTCTTTTATTGCACTTTTTTTCTGAATGTAGAAGGGTGGTTAGGTGATAAATATGCTTGATTGAGTCTAAGTTCTTTGGGTATACTCAAAATAAGAGTTCTAAGTTTTTGGCAATCAATTTTTTTTCTTAGTGAGGCTTAAAATACCCATGTATCTTACAATCACTGCACCTTACATTCTGCCAAATAGTTTATGGAAGGGAATAATAAATGCTATGGAGAAAAACAGAGCACTAAGATGGATAGGGAGAGATGGGAGGTGAGTCCACATCAGAGATGTCATAGGAGGAGGCTTCTGGGGTGAGGTGACACCTGAGTAGAGACCTGTAAGAAGTAACATAGACCCATGGATATTTGGGAGAAGTCTCCAGGCAATGCTTATGATACCTGCAAAGACCCTGAGGGAGAGGCTGACTTGATGGGACTGAAGAAGAGCAGGAGGCCTGAGTGGCTCCAGGAGAGGAAGAAAGAAGGGCCCTGCTGTGCTCCAAGATCAAAGAATTATAAGGGGCTAGGTCTGTAAGGGTCTTGTGAGTCATGGCTAATATTTCAGCTCATCTGCTGAGAGGGAAAGCCATCAAAGTGTTTTTGGGAAAAGAAAGCCTAGTTCTGTTTCATGTTCAAAAACATTATTCTGGGTTAATACTATTTTAAAAGCAGATGTTAATAGGGGAAGAAGAGATAGCATGATGGCCTGCTGGTAGGTTTGAATCCAGGTACTACAGTGACGATGGATGGAAATGGAAGAATATTGATTATATTTAGAACATAGAGCTGGCATCTTTAGCTGATGGATTGGATATGGAATACAAGAGGAATAAAAGAGGGGCAAAAATTGTTGCTCCTTTTATGACCAAATTGAGGGCCTCAGTGTTAGATGTGGGGACTTCCCTGGTAGACCAGTAGTTAAGAATCCGACACCAATACAAGGGACATGGGTTTGACCCCTAGTCCAGGGAGACTCCACAAGCTGCAGCTAAGCCCATGTGCTGCAACTACTGAAGCTCATGGGCCCTAAAGCCTATGCTCTGCAATAAGAGAAGCCACGGCAATCAGAAACCTGCATATCACAGCTAGAGAGTAGCCCCTGCCCTATGCAACCAGAGAAATTCTGCTGGAGCAACAGAGACCCAGTACACCAAAAACAAAGATACATTTTTTAAAAAGTGATTGACTAGCTATTATCAAGTTGAAGGGACTTCCCAGGTAGTGTTCCTGGTAAAGAATCGGTCTGCCAACGCAGGGGATGCAAGAGATGTAGACTCAATCTCAGTGTCGGGAAGATCCCCTGGAGAAGGAAATGGCAACCCACTGCAGTGTTCTTGTCTGGAAAATCTCATGGATTTGAGAATTCCTTTTCAATCAAGTTGAAAACGGATATGAGTATCTGGAGACAAGGAAAGAGGTCCTGAATCAAAATGTTAATTTGGAAGTCATCAGCCTAGAGAGGGAGAGGCTGACTTGATGGGACTGAAGAAGAGCAGGAGGCCTGAGTGGCTCCAGGAGAGGAAGAAAGAAGGGCCCTGCTGTGCTCCAAGATCAAAGAATTATAAGGGGCTAGGTCTGTAAGGGTCTTGTGAGTCATGGCTAATATTTCAGCTCATCTGCTGAGAGGGAAAGCCATCAAAGTGTTTTTGGGAAAAGAAAGCCTAGTTCTGTTTCATGTTCAAAAACATTATTCTGGGTTAATACTATTTTAAAAGCAGATGTTAATAGGGGAAGAAGAGATAGCATGATGGCCTGCTGGTAGGTTTGAATCCAGGTACTACAGTGACGATGGATGGAAATGGAAGAATATTGATTATATTTAGAACATAGAGCTGGCATCTTTAGCTGATGGATTGGATATGGAATACAAGAGGAATAAAAGAGGGGCAAAAATTGTTGCTCCTTTTATGACCAAATTGAGGGCCTCAGTGTTAGATGTGGGGACTTCCCTGGTAGATCAGTAGTTAAGAATCCGACACCAATACAAGGGACATGGGTTTGACCCCTAGTCCAGGGAGACTCCACAAGCTGCAGCTAAGCCCATGTGCTGCAACTACTGAAGCTCATGGGCCCTAAAGCCTATGCTCTGCAATAAGAGAAGCCACGGCAATCAGAAACCTGCATATCACAGCTAGAGAGTAGCCCCTGCCCTATGCAACCAGAGAAATTCTGCTGGAGCAACAGAGACCCAGTACACCAAAAACAAAGATACATTTTTTAAAAAGTGATTGACTAGCTATTATCAAGTTGAAGGGACTTCCCAGGTAGTGTTCCTGGTAAAGAATCGGTCTGCCAACGCAGGGGATGCAAGAGATGTAGACTCAATCTCAGTGTCGGGAAGATCCCCTGGAGAAGGAAATGGCAACCCACTGCAGTGTTCTTGTCTGGAAAATCTCATGGATTTGAGAATTCCTTTTTCAATCAAGTTGAAAAACGGATATGAGTATCTGGAGACAAGGAAAGAGGTCCTGAATCAAAATGTTAATTTGGAAGTCATCAGCCTAGAGATGGATTTATGGAAGTTCCCTGAATCTTCATCTGGTTTGAGTGTTGACCCAGAAATCCACACCCCTCCCCAGATAGAGAGGAACACCCACAGGCTACTCAGGTAAGTACCATGGATCCTGGTGGTTGAAGATTCCATTCCCGAAGGGTCTATTCTCTGGGCTGTTTTCTCTTCTTTCCCTGCCTCCAAGTTTACCAACTCTGTGTATTATCTTCTTCAGAGATTAGTTCTAAGCCAGCTTGAGTTTACAAGGAGACCTGCTTTGTTTCATAAAGGAAAGTCATACCAGGACTATAATTTTAAATAAGGTGAAAAAAACCCACAAACTCTTTGTTTCTTTTTCATTGGCTACCCAAAAGCCAGAGAAACCACTGAGAGAAGCTCATTGCCAATGTCTGAATGAGCAGAACCAAATAACAGGCTCCAATTCTGTCAGTGATGAGCTGTCTATAAAAAATATGTGATGCTCATCAAATCTTAGGTTTCCCATGAAGCAAAAGAAGGAATATGATGCATTTCAAGACTGAAATCAACATGTTATTTTCATTATTGCCAGCAATCTCCATGATATAAAAGTGACTCAGAGAAATACTTTTTTGTTAAAATGATAGAAAATTTTCTTATAGATTATGTTTAAAGAGCACCATGGTGAAAACTGTAATTATGTCTTTGGTTTTCATTTGTTTGGAATGAGTAAGTACTTGTGTTTCTAGTTGAATCCGTTACTTGATTCAGCAATTCTTGAAATTCCCTTGAGAAGGGATGAAAATATAAAAAGTCATTTTTCATTATACAGTGTCCTGTAGTTATATCATCAGGTAACTTTGATACAAATGTTAGTTTGGGGGATTATGGAACAAAAGCAACATATTCAAATGGATTCTTATAATATTAAAAACAGATACGGACTGATGTCACAGGAACTTTACTCTTGTTATTCATTTGAAGTTCTCTTCTACCCTCATAAATCAAAAACTCACCCAAATGATATTTTCAGTATGTGTAAATGTGGATATAAAAGTATTGCTGCTTTCCAATTGTGCAGAATTTCTAATAACCCATCATCACTGTTGGTATAATATTTTATATTGGACATTCTGTAAATGATTGAAATAATTAAGTCAAATATTTGTATCATCAATTATTACAAGTTTTAAGAAAAAAAAAATCACTCACCACAGCTCTCTTTCCTATTTGGGTTTATTTCTTAGAATAGAAACCAATTATCTCTTAATTTCTAGAGAATTTCAGGGAAAGATTATTGTGATGAGGAGGACCTGGTTTTAATAGGATTATTAAATCATATAAAACAAAGGACTAGTAATATTTAATTTCTTAAGTTTGGTGATGGCATATATTCTATCATATTGTACCTTCTATTTGGGAGGAAGAGCTTCCCAGGTGGTGCCAGTGGTAGAGAACCTGCCTGCCAATGCAGGAGACATTAGAGACATGAGTGTAGTCCTTAAATGGGGAAGACCCCCTGGAGAAGGAAATGGCAGTACACTCCAGTATCCTTGTCTGGGAGATGCCATGGACAGAGGAGCCTGGCAGGCTGCTGTTCAAGGGGTCACAAAAGAGTCAGATATGACTTGGCAACTAAACAACAGCAACAGCAATTTTAGGAGAGCTTGGAATATTTCATAATTAGAAAAATATGTGCCAGTAGTTATAGCATTCAAAGAAAAGTGAATATATAAATGAACTTATAAGCAAATGCATAATAATGTCCTAAGTTTGTCCACATGTGGCATATTAGTTAGCTGTGCATTCACAATTTATTTTGTAATTCACAGCATTTTAGACTATGATTGGCAAATTTTAGGAAAACCAACAATTCTGACCATGGAAGAATGTTTAAGTTGCCAGAGTTAGTTAGAACATAGAAAATAGCCTAGTTTGCTGTTTTCTCCTGATTAAATTGTATTACCTTACCTAAAACTAGTTCATAATGGCAAAGTCGAGTCTAGGAGGAGTTCTGCAATTGGGTAGTGAGGACCTCTGTAAATCCACAGCTCTATAAAATACTGAAATGTTGGCAAAAAAATTCAAACTCAAATATTTCCCATCTCTAGAAATCTGCAAATGGCTTGCAACATTCTGATGAGTATTAATTAAAGAAAAGGACCTGAACCTTTTTGAGACCAGCAGGGTCAGTGGCTTGCTCTTTTCATTCCCCTCTCACAGGCTCTGAGCCTTGAAAACCATCTGTTGCACCTGCACCACCACAGTGATTGTAAACATCAGCAGCCTTGCTGCCATTGGAGTGGGCAGATCACAAGAGAAGTTCCTCATAAGGTTCCAGCTCCTAGAGTACAGTCACTTTGACCTGGCTTGGAGTTCCAGTCTAGAAAATCCCCATTTACAGGTCACTGTCATTATCTGACCCTATTCAGAAATTGCTCTACCAGAAAACCCTATCTCCAGGGTGTTTCTCAAAACTTAAGTTAGAAACCATTATTTAGCATTTCATCTGAGCAAATCATGTTGTCCCTTGTCAGTAACTTAGGTCTAGTTTTATCTTGCATTGGGACTGGTATCTTGATATATAAAGAACTCTAAGACCTCATTCATAAAAAGATGAATCACCCAATTTGAAAATGGGTGAAGCAATTGGGTAGAAATTTCTTCAAAGATGATACACAACAGACAGTAAGCACAGGACATGAAAATTAACATCACTAGTCATTAGATAAATGCAAATGAACCCACAGAGATACAATGCCATACCTACTAGAATTGCTATGATCAAAATAGTAGACTATAACAAGTGTTAGTAAGGAAGTGGAGAAGTTAGAATCCTTACATCCACCATGAGAATGTAAAAGGGTCCTAAAGCTATTTGATTTCTCCTCAAAATATTTAAACATGGACTTAACCTATGATCCAGCAATTCCACTCCTAGCAATGAAAATAAATGAAAATATATGTCCACACAAAACCTTGTATAAAGATATTATTTATATTATTCATTATAGTGAAAAAAATGGGATTCATCTCAAGTGTCAACACTGACAAATAAAAAAATGTGGTACATCTGCAGAATGGAATATTATTCAACAATAAAGATGGATGAAATACTGATACAAATTAAAATATTATTCAACCATAAAAATGAATGACATAAAACCTGGGTATATCTTAGACATGCTATACTGAATGAAAGAAGGAATGGAAAGAGAGAATGTAATTTATTATTTGCTTATCTTGAAAATCCAGCAACTTTCTTGGCAGTCAAGTGGTTAAGACTTTGTCTTCCAATGCAGGGGATGTGGGTTCAGTCCCTGATTGGAGAGCTAAGAGTCCACAGACCTCACAACTAAAAGACCAAAACATAAAACAGAAGCAATACTGTATTAAACAAGACTTAAAAACTGTCCACCCCTGGAAAAAAAACTTCCAAAAAAAAAAGGTCCAAAAATTACCTCATGCGGTGATACCAATGAGGGCAAACAAGAAATCACACAAACACTGAAAAAGAAGGCCTGAAAACCAAGTGTTTTTAGGATGTTCTATAAAGCCTTACTATACTTCTATGGAGGTCAGAGGCCATAGAAGTTCAAGCACAGGTGCAGGGCGGGCTGTATGCATCCCAGGAAACCTTATGGAGCACCTTTCACTCCCTGTGACCAACCTGTGCCCTTGCACAAGGAGAGGGGTGAGGCTAAGCAGACAAACTGGCATGGTAGAAATGATTGTCCTCAACACACAAAACCTCTCAGCAAGGGTGAGAAATGCGCAGGATCAAGCTAATTAAAGACGCTTCTCACCAGTCTTTATCTGACTATTTACTAACCAAATCAAGACTTCAGTGGCTGCAGACTACAGGGCTTTATGGCATAACAGAATTAGCCCAGAAATTTACCAAACTATTCACTGCCACAAAAGTAGCACAAAATGGAGGAAATGGGGTTTCCAAAGTCCCATATCATCTTAACTAAAATATTCCAACTTAACAACAAAATAATATGAGGTAGAAAAAGCCACAGAAAAAAAAAGACACTCTCCCCAGCACACAAAGAAGTCAATACATACTTCTCTCAAGAAGGTCCAGATGTTGGATGTGTTAGATGAAGACATAAAGTCCCCTACTATAAATATGTAAAATAACTTCAAAAATCACATTTTAAAAAATTAAAGGAAAGCACAACAAGGATGGCTTGCCAAATTGAGAATATCATTAAAAGGATAGTAACAATGCTTTTAAAATATAACCAAACACAGACTTTGTAGACTAGAAGAAATATAACATAAACAGAAAAGGGGGTCATAATCAGATTTGAGGTGCAGAGGAAAAAATTTTCAAAGTAAAACACAGATCTAAAGTTATTCCTCTTCCAATCTGAGTCATTTAAAGAAAATAGAATGCAAAGAAATAAACAGAGCCTCAGAAACCTGTGGATTACCACTGAGGTTAACAGCACAGGTATAATATCAGTCCCAGGAAGAGAGGGCAAAACCATTCAAAGAAATAGATCTATAACAAGGAAATAAATTGAATTAGCAAGTCAAGATCTTCTCACAAAGAGAAGTAAACATTTAAAGAAGAACTAGCATCAATAGTCCACACACACTTTCAGAAAGTAGAAGAGAAAGAAAACATAATTCATTCTATGAGCTCAGTGATCATTATACCAAATTAGACAAATTCATCACAAGAAAAGAAAACTGATATTTCTTGTGAATACAGGCAAAAGATCAGAAACAAGGATATCTCATCTTCCTCATCTATTTAACATCTGTTTTGTGGTTGCCTCTCAGATGGCAAGATTCCCCACCCTAACAGGTTGAGACCAATCATGCCACACATGCGCTGTATCAATTCCATGTGGCTGTTCTACCAAGGACGGCAGACATGGTGACTTAAAATAAAATACATTTAGTCTCTTTTATTTCAGGAGTCTAGAAGCCTGAAATCAGTATCACTGAGAGAAAATCAAGGCGTCCACATGGCTGTGTCTCCTCCGGAGCTGTGAATTAGAAATATTTGTTATTGTAAGGTATTTGCACTACTTATGGGGCTTCCCAGGTGGTGAAGTGGTAAAGAATCTGCCTGTCAACACAGGGAACCCAGGAGATATGGGTTCGATCCCTGAGTCAGGAAGATTCCCTGGAGAAGGGAATGCCAACCCACTGCAGTAGTCTTTCCTTGAGAATCCTACGGACAGAGGAGCCTGGTGGGCTACAGTCTGTGGGTTCTAAAGAGTTGAACATGACTGAGGACACGTATACAAGCACACACATACACACTACTCCTAAATCCAGATAGTGTTACTTGAAAGTGGATTTGGAATAACTGTAAGTATAAATTGTAGACTCTTGAGCAACCACTAGAAAAAATTAATGAAAAAGAAAATAAAATTAAGTACAACTGATATGCTAAGGAAGAGGAATAACAGAATCATAAAAATGTTTAACTGAAGCCACAAAAGGCAAAAACTGTGTGGATGATAGAAATACAAAGAATAAGAGAAACAAGTAGAAAAAAAGTAACAATATGGTATGTATTAGCCAACTATATTAACAATCACTGTGAGCATCAGTGGTCTAAAAACATCAATTAAAAACACAGATTGTCAGGACAGATCAAAAAACAAGGCCCAGCTATATGCTATCAGTCCAAATACACATTGAATTAAATGCATGTATAGACTGAAAGTAAAGGGATGAAAAACTATACACACAGCTAATAGCAATCAGGAGAGCTAAGTTAAATTTATAGGGCCAACTTTGGAGCAATGAAAATTATCAGAGGCCAAAAAGGGGAGTTGATGCTCCAAGAAGACATGACCATCCTTAATGTGTGCTTATCTAACAACACAGCACCAACTATATGGAAAATACTGACAGAGATACAAGGAGAAATAGATGAATCCACTCTTACAGTTGGAGATTGTTTTTGTTGTCACCGTTTAGTCATGAAATCATGTCCAGCTCTGCCACCTCATGGACTGCAGCATGCCAGGCTTCCATGTCCTTCACTATCTCTCAGAGTTTGCCCAAGTTCATATCCATTCACTAGGTGATGCCATCCAACCATCTCATCCTTTTCCGCCTCCTGCCTCTCCTGCCCTCTGTCTTTCCCAGCATCAGAGTTTTTACCAATGAGTCAGCTCTTCACATCAGGCAAAGTATTGGAGCTTCATCTTCAGCATCAGTCCTTCCAATAAATATTCAGGGTTGCTTTCCTCTAGGTTTGACTGGTTTGACCTCCTTGCTGTCCAAGGGACTTTCAAGCGTCTTCTCCAGTACCAGAGGTGGAAAGCATCAATTCTTTGGTATGCAGCCTTCTTTATGGCTCAACTCTCACATCTGTACATGACTACTGGGAAAACCATAATAGACAGATGCAGCAGGCAGAAAATTGGTAAGGATGAAGTTGAACTCATAGTACCATCAATCAACTGTATTTAATTGACACCTATAGATGACTTCAATTGAAACAACAGATTACACAGTCTCCTCTAGCTGATATGGAACACTGAACAAAACAGATCACATTCTGAGTCATAAAACAGACCTAACAAATGCAAAAGAGGAGAAGTCATACAATAGACCTTAATGGAATCAAACCAGAAATAAATAACAGAAAGATAACTAGAAAAGCCTCCCAAATGCTTGAGGAGTAAACAACATGCCTATAAATAACACTTGGCTCAAAAATCATATCTCAAGAGACATTTTTTAGTTTTTTTTTTTTTTTTAAAGACTTATTTATTTATTTACTTTGGGCGGTTGGGGAGGGAGGGGAGTGGGCGGGCCACTTCCTTTGGTCTTCCATTTCTCTATTTTCAATCGTCTTCGTTCTTTGGCTCCTGTGGGCCTCCCATCGCGGTGGTGTCTGTCGTTGCAGAGCACCGGCTCTGGGCACATGTGCTCCAGAGCTCCAGCTCGGTGATTGGACACATCAGTCCAGCCGCTCCGCAGCACGTGGGATCTTCCCAGGCCAGGGATCGAACTGGCCTTGCACTGCCGGTGCGGTGCCTTACCCACTGGACCGTTTAGTCATGAAATCATGTCCAGCTCTGCCACCTCATGGACTGCAGCATGCCAGGCTTCCATGTCCTTCACTATCTCTCAGAGTTTGCCCAAGTTCATATCCATTCACTAGGTGATGCCATCCAACCATCTCATCCTTTTCCGCCTCCTGCCTCTCCTGCCCTCTGTCTTTCCCAGCATCAGAGTTTTTACCAATGAGTCAGCTCTTCACATCAGGCAAAGTATTGGAGCTTCATCTTCAGCATCAGTCCTTCCAATAAATATTCAGGGTTGCTTTCCTCTAGGTTTGACTGGTTTGACCTCCTTGCTGTCCAAGGGACTTTCAAGCGTCTTCTCCAGTACCAGAGGTGGAAAGCATCAATTCTTTGGTATGCAGCCTTCTTTATGGCTCAACTCTCACATCTGTACATGACTACTGGGAAAACCATAATAGACAGATGCAGCAGGCAGAAAATTGGTAAGGATGAAGTTGAACTCATAGTACCATCAATCAACTGTATTTAATTGACACCTATAGATGACTTCAATTGAAACAACAGATTACACAGTCTCCTCTAGCTGATATGGAACACTGAACAAAACAGATCACATTCTGAGTCATAAAACAGACCTAACAAATGCAAAAGAGGAGAAGTCATACAATAGACCTTAATGGAATCAAACCAGAAATAAATAACAGAAAGATAACTAGAAAAGCCTCCCAAATGCTTGAGGAGTAAACAACATGCCTATAAATAACACTTGGCTCAAAAATCATATCTCAAGAGACATTTTTTAGTTTTTTTTTTTTTTTTAAAGACTTATTTATTTATTTACTTTGGGCGGTTGGGGAGGGAGGGGAGTGGGCGGGCCACTTCCTTTGGTCTTCCATTTCTCTATTTTCAATCGTCTTCGTTCTTTGGCTCCTGTGGGCCTCCCATCGCGGTGGTGTCTGTCGTTGCAGAGCACCGGCTCTGGGCACATGTGCTCCAGAGCTCCAGCTCGGTGATTGGACACATCAGTCCAGCCGCTCCGCAGCACGTGGGATCTTCCCAGGCCAGGGATCGAACTGGCGCCCCTTGCACTGCCGGTGCGGTGCCTTACCCACTGGACCACCAGGGGAAGCCCATTTTTTAGTATTTTTAAGTAAACAAAATAAAATATTAAAATGTGTGGGATGAAGAAAAAAATTCAGTGATTAAGGAGACATGTATAACATTGACTGTCTATGCTGGAAAAGAAGAAAGATCTAAAACCAATAATATATGCTTTCACTTTATGAACCTAGAAGATGTAGGAGGGGATGAAGAGAGGTGAGGGAAGGGGGAGGGGAAGGAAAAGAGAGTGGAGGTAGAAGAGAGAAAGGAGGAGGGGAGGAAAAGAGGAAGACAGAAAGAGAAAAGAAAGAATAATAATTAGAGTGGAAATTAACAAAGCTGAAAATGAGAAATCCATAGAGAAAATCAACCAATGTAAAAGTTGGTTCTTGGAAAAAGAGCAGAAAAAATGCTAAGCCTCTAACCAGGCTAAGGATAAAAAGAGAGAGAGAATAGAAATAACTAATATTAGAAATGAAAGATGAGACATCTCTACAGATCCCATATACATGAAATGGATAATAAAGGACTATTATAAGCAATTCTATGCTTATATGTTTTATAACCTAGATAAAATGGAACAATTCCTTCAGAGACAAGAGTGGCCAACCTCACACAAGAAGCAATAGGCAATCTTATAGGCCCATGTCTATTAAATAAATTATCTATGCAATTTATTCATGTTGATGTTTGGCAGTAAACAACAAAACTCTTTAAAGCTATTTTCCTTCAATTAAAAAAATAAAAATTTTATGGGCTTCCCTTGTGGTCCAGTGGATAAAGAGTCCACCTTGCAGTGCAAGGGGCACCAGTTCGTTCCCTGGCCTGGGAAGATCTCACATGCCGCAGAGAGGCTGGACTGGTGTGTCCAGTTATGAGCCAGTGCTCTGTAGCACATGCACCCAGAGCTGGTGCTCTGCAACTAGAGAGGCCACTGCAGTGGGAGGTCCACATAGGGCAAAGAATAAGGATGGATGAGAATAAGTAAATAAAAGCTCAATAAAAGAGGCCAAAATATATTTAATAAAAAAATTAAAATTTTATAAAAAAATACATTACATCAATAAATACTAACCTTCCAAAACATAAAGTGACTGGCATACTCTGAATTCTCCCGAACATTTATGGAAAAAATGTCACCGATTCTCTGTAATCTGTTCCAAAAATCCAAGCTAAGGACTTCTACCTCCCATAATGTTAATTCATCCAACATGTCACTTCTGCTTCTGTCCTGGGGTCTTATACACAGTTGCTATTTCTGGATGAATGTTAAAAGGAAGGAAGATAGACATCACACTGGCTGTTTTATTACAGCTGCATAATTTTCTCATAGGTGTCTATTATTGATTGTCAACCAGGCTAAAGAAAATAAATAAAATATTTCTGCTTCTTCTTCTTCAAACTATCACATTTATCTTAGCAAAAATGCATATGATTCTCAACTCCTTAATGATAGGTTGATCATGAATCTTAGCTTCATTGCTGTTTCTTTACGTCTGGGTTAAAGTTGGTGTTTTATTGGGATGTCTACAGAGTTTACATTAAGAGTGATGACCAGAGTATGCTTTACGTTAGAGTTCCTGCTTATCTAAGAATTGAAGACAATGACTCATTGTCTTATAAAACATACATTTCTGTGTTTCTTTCTCAAAGACCTAGTGTATAAGCTATTCTTAACATGTATACTCTTATTTGTACAATATGGCAGCTAAATTTACAAAGAAATAATGCTATCAAAGTCTTTATAAAGTAAAGAAGTATCTATTAATTTCTCTTCTGAGAAAATCCAGGTTTCCATATAGTATTGTATTAATGCAATTATTCACTATAGTTTTTCTCTATATCCTGGAAAATATTCCTTCTTTCAATTTTTACTTTCTTCCATTATTGTTCTTAGCTCAGTGTGTCCCTACCTCCACCTTCTTTCTTGAGAACATTGTTCTCTGTTACACTTGCTGTTTGACACTTGGGTTAATTTACTCTTTCTTCTTTCCTTCACTCCTTTCTTCCTATTTGGAAGAAAGCAACACTCTCTGCTGAAAACTCTTTAAAAGAGAATAGTAAGCTTCTAAACTCAGATCCAATCAGAATAAAATATTAATATGGTATTATATTCTAAAGCAATAAACCAATGATAACTAAGGAACACAGTCAAAAAACACCTGGAATGATTTCATCTTCTATGTTAACTGTAACACTTAAAATTATAAAGTTTGTATTTTCCTTTTGTTGTTTATGAGATTAAAAATGTTAAATAAAGTGAGAGAAGATAAGGGGTAGAGAGCAGATGATTCCACAATTTGGTCTATCAGCAAAACAAAACATACAGGTGGCTGAATTTTTTTTTTTTTTAGCACTGTATTAAACAAGATAGGCTTCTGTCCTGGGGTCTTATACATGATTTTTTCATCACACTGGCTGTTTTATTACAGCTGCATAATTTTCTCATAGGTGTCTATTATTGATTGTCAACCAGGCTAAAGAAAATAAATAAAATATTTCTGCTTCTTCTTCTTCAAACTATCACATTTATCTTAGCAAAAATGCATATGATTCTCAACTCCTTAATGATAGGTTGATCATGAATCTTAGCTTCATTGCTGTTTCTTTACGTCTGGGTTAAAGTTGGTGTTTTATTGGGATGTCTACAGAGTTTACATTAAGAGTGATGACCAGAGTATGCTTTACGTTAGAGTTCCTGCTTATCTAAGAATTGAAGACAATGACTCATTGTCTTATAAAACATACATTTCTGTGTTTCTTTCTCAAAGACCTAGTGTATAAGCTATTCTTAACATGTATACTCTTATTTGTACAATATGGCAGCTAAATTTACAAAGAAATAATGCTATCAAAGTCTTTATAAAGTAAAGAAGTATCTATTAATTTCTCTTCTGAGAAAATCCAGGTTTCCATATAGTATTGTATTAATGCAATTATTCACTATAGTTTTTCTCTATATCCTGGAAAATATTCCTTCTTTCAATTTTTACTTTCTTCCATTATTGTTCTTAGCTCAGTGTGTCCCTACCTCCACCTTCTTTCTTGAGAACATTGTTCTCTGTTACACTTGCTGTTTGACACTTGGGTTAATTTACTCTTTCTTCTTTCCTTCACTCCTTTCTTCCTATTTGGAAGAAAGCAACACTCTCTGCTGAAAACTCTTTAAAAGAGAATAGTAAGCTTCTAAACTCAGATCCAATCAGAATAAAATATTAATATGGTATTATATTCTAAAGCAATAAACCAATGATAACTAAGGAACACAGTCAAAAAACACCTGGAATGATTTCATCTTCTATGTTAACTGTAACACTTAAAATTATAAAGTTTGTATTTTCCTTTTGTTGTTTATGAGATTAAAAATGTTAAATAAAGTGAGAGAAGATAAGGGGTAGAGAGCAGATGATTCCACAATTTGGTCTATCAGCAAAACAAAACATACAGGTGGCTGAAATATTATATATCACATCAAAAATTAACCAAAATTTAAAAAGGGAATAGCCTTAAAACAAGCTTTTGTTTTATATCCCCTTCTCTATATATCAGAGTGAAATCAGCTGTAATTTATGAGCGCTGTGACAAGGTACTATTTCATATGTTCAAAGTCGATATACAATATCCATTTTGAATGGTTTCAATTATAAACTTTAAAAGGAGACACAGAAATACTAATTCATTTCTAATTCCCTAATTTAAATGTTAAAAAATCTATTCTTTTTACATTCCAAATTTCTCATTGTTTTAAATACTTGACTTATTTTTCCCTAAGGGATGAGGATAATTCTATGAGTGCACAATGATTCCTGTTTTTAATTGCTCAGTTACTCTATCCAACTTTGGCTTAAGGTTGCTATGGCAATTAAAGTGGGAAAACTGGGAACAAAACCTAATAGCTCTTCATTCAGTCCATTATATATGGTTACAGCAAACCCAAAAGCTTCCTACAGACTCTGAAACGGATGCATCACCTCTGGAGATAATGAAGTGTTTTGGTGGGAATTTGTGCACAAACCTGATATACAATTAGACAAATATGTTCTCATATCATGTTTCATTGAAGTTTGTGTGAGCCTTCGTCCTTGTCAATGGGTCCTGATCCTAAATGCGTTTATGCCTGATTAATTGTCAATATCGGGCAGGAGTTTGCTCATTAGCTCCTTGCAGGACCCATTTGAGACTGCAATGAGCTTTATTTAGAAATGATATGCTAACTGGTAATAAACTGAATTAAATTTTTGCCCTGTGTGAATAGACCCTGTTGAAAAATCCTATATGAAAGTCTTCCAAGACCACTGACTAAATTCATATTGTTCTGTTATAAAATTTGCTGCTTTAACATGCATGCTTCCTTAGTTAAATAAAATCTTTGTGTTTCCTCTTTATTTTATACTTTGTTTTCGATCTGTATAGTATCCTCCTTAGACACACGGATGTATTCAATGAATATCACTTCTATATATAATAAAACAGATTTGCTTTAACTAAATTTTTAGGCAGATTTCAAGTTAAATAGAGCACATTTATTGTGAAAATGTATATTTAAACCACTACTCAGAACTCTATAAGGCCAAGTGCTCTGTATTTTTCCTTTGAATTCATTAACGTTATTTGAAGACTTAATTGTAGACCTGCATTATTTACATATGTTGATTATACTTATGGGATTAGGAAAAATTCCTTTAAAGCACTAAAGAGGATCATATTGACAGATATAGACAAATCAGCTCAACACAGAGAACTCAGAAATGGGTTACCTTCCATAATTATTTCTAATTCATTATTTTCAAATCATAATTTTTTGTCTTGTGATTTTTTTAACAGACTAAGTTCTGTTATAAAAATAAAAAGACTATCATCTCAACAATCACATGTTAAAGTAGAAGTTTTCAAAACTATTGAATTACTACTAAGAATAGTTATTTTATTAAGCTCACATCTACATGCTGAAAATAGACTAACTTCATTCAGTCCATTATATATGGTTACAGCAAACCCAAAAGCTTCCTACAGACTCTGAAACGGATGCATCACCTCTGGAGATAATGAAGTGTTTTGGTGGGAATTTGTGCACAAACCTGATATACAATTAGACAAATATGTTCTCATATCATGTTTCATTGAAGTTTGTGTGAGCCTTCGTCCTTGTCAATGGGTCCTGATCCTAAATGCGTTTATGCCTGATTAATTGTCAATATCGGGCAGGAGTTTGCTCATTAGCTCCTTGCAGGACCCATTTGAGACTGCAATGAGCTTTATTTAGAAATGATATGCTAACTGGTAATAAACTGAATTAAATTTTTGCCCTGTGTGAATAGACCCTGTTGAAAAATCCTATATGAAAGTCTTCCAAGACCACTGACTAAATTCATATTGTTCTGTTATAAAATTTGCTGCTTTAACATGCATGCTTCCTTAGTTAAATAAAATCTTTGTGTTTCCTCTTTATTTTATACTTTGTTTTCGATCTGTATAGTATCCTCCTTAGACACACGGATGTATTCAATGAATATCACTTCTATATATAATAAAACAGATTTGCTTTAACTAAATTTTTAGGCAGATTTCAAGTTAAATAGAGCACATTTATTGTGAAAATGTATATTTAAACCACTACTCAGAACTCTATAAGGCCAAGTGCTCTGTATTTTTCCTTTGAATTCATTAACGTTATTTGAAGACTTAATTGTAGACCTGCATTATTTACATATGTTGATTATACTTATGGGATTAGGAAAAATTCCTTTAAAGCACTAAAGAGGATCATATTGACAGATATAGACAAATCAGCTCAACACAGAGAACTCAGAAATGGGTTACCTTCCATAATTATTTCTAATTCATTATTTTCAAATCATAATTTTTTGTCTTGTGATTTTTTTAACAGACTAAGTTCTGTTATAAAAATAAAAAGACTATCATCTCAACAATCACATGTTAAAGTAGAAGTTTTCAAAACTATTGAATTACTACTAAGAATAGTTATTTTATTAAGCTCACATCTACATGCTGAAAATAGACTAACTTCATAAATCTAGTTGCTATTCTAAAGATCTTATCTAAAGTAAAAGAATTAAAAAATAAGAAAATCTGACAAAATATTCTTAGTTTGAGGCCCCTATTAAGAGAGAAAACATTTGTGACAAGGTATAGAAATTTGTTTCAGAAGAATTCTACATACCTAATTAAGGGAGTCAACATTAGAAATAATTATATATATTTAAGAACACAGGGCTTCCTAGGTGGCGCTAGTGGTAAAGAACATTCCTGGAAACACAGGAGGCAAAGACACATGAGTTTGATCCCCTGGTTAAGAAGATCTCCTGGAGGAGGGTGTGCAATCAACTCCAGTATTCTTGCCCATGGACAGAGGAGCCTGGCAGGTTATAGTCCACACGACTAAAGCGACTTAGCACAGCACAAGAATACAACATTCAAAATTATTCTCTAGTCAATACTTAGCCATACCATCATTAAACACAATCATGTCTTTTCTTATTTTTTTCTTTGATTTTTTTTTAAAAAGGCGTTGAGAGTTTCCATTGAAAGACATGATAGAAAGTTAATGGGAACTCCAATTATTACACACGTAGAATTAAAAAATCCTTGAGTAAATTGTGAGAAAAGTACATTCCCTACGGGCATTTAGAGGATAATTTTAAAGATTTAACATACTTAAGTCAGTCATGTGCATAAAGAGAAAGTTCCTTGTTTAGTGGTATTTTATGGTTCTCACAGAGTGAAAGAAACAATAGAATTTTCTTATCGGGTTAAAATGTACAAAATAACACAGATCCATTCTTGGAAAGGAGAACAGACTTTTCAATGGGTAGTTTATCCTGAAATGACACACAGACGATATTAGCTTTTGTCTCTTTTAAAAAGACATTTCCGGACATTGACTTTTAAATGGTCATAGAAAGACAGGAATACAGGATTCCCGAGAATCTTTTGTTCTCTAAAAATCTGCATCATCCTCATTATTCAGTAATTTAGTTTAAGGAGTTCTGTGACTACCTTCACTAATGACCAAGGTGGAATTAATTAAATATTAATTTTTATTACAAGGTAAGCTGAATATACACGAGACTATTGCTTTATGTTTATTTCCAAATACATGTCATAACAAAAAAAGATCAACTTCCATAAATGTAAAATAAGAATTCATAAACAGAATCTAATCTTCGCTTATTGTAAAATAGAGCTTCAGGAAGCTTTGAGATAACAATAACAGTAGGATGTGAATTCCTTCTTCATAAATATGCTAGCTTTGATTTCTAAAGTTATGAGGCCTTTCCATCCATCCAAAAGATTCCTGTGAAAGCTGTGATTTTCTTGCACCAGCTGAAGTTCAGGTCTCAGTTCACCTGTCCAAATTCAACAACTGTTCTTTCAGAGCCTCACTTGTGGACTCCTGGAATCATTGCTGCTTTCTACTTGTACACTGAGGACATTTTCTTCGGCAGCTTTTCTTACGAATATCAGGAAGATGTGTCATCATCTCAAGGTTCAGGATTATGTCTTGTCAGCTTTGCTTGGTCCCTTTCAGTCCCACTAGCTTTATGCATTCCTGAGGACTCTTAAGAGACGTGATTCCCGGTACTGAAATTCCACAGACATTTTCACTGCACCCACCTTATTTTACTCACCTTGCTGGAAAGCTATTTGTGGCTTGAGTACAGAGTCCAGTGACACAGGAATATATCTTCCCCATGAACAGAGAGAAAGCAAATGCAGTGAGGATCAACTTCATAATGAGATATGAAAGCAGTATGTTGTCTAGTGGTGGAAGGATGGGAAAATCACCTAGGAATGAACTGATGGGTTGTTTGGTAAGTGTAAGTTAACTTGTAAAATTACGTGCCCAAAGTTTTTCAAAGCAACTAAACCATTCATTACACATTTTCAGGGTAATAAATGAGAATTGTAGTTTCTTCACATTCTTAATTTGCATTTGGTGTTATTTCTTTTTTACTTATTTTTTTAAAGAACCCCTCTGGTAGGAATAAACTTGTATTGTTTCTTTAATTTGTATTGTTTCTTTAAAATGTATGTATTTTATCTTCTTTGGGAGAATACTTACCCAACTTTTTGCCCATTTTTAAATACTTCCCTGGTGGCTCTAATGGTAAAGAATCTGCCTGCAATGTGGGTTCAATCTCTGAAGTAAGAAACAGCAACCCACTCCAGGATTCTTGTCTGCAGAAATCTATGGACAGAGGAGCCTGGTGGGCTACAGTTCACAAGGTCACAAAGAGACACAACTGAGCAACTAACATTTTCACTTTCATTATTATTTTAACCTGTAAATATTCTTGAAACAAGTCCCTAGAAATATATGATTTGCAAATATTTTCTCCCAGTTGTAGCTCATCTTTTATTTTAAAAAAGTTTAGTTTGTTAGCTCATTAGTTATTTGGCTGGATCTTAGTTGTAGCATATGGGATCTTTAGCTGTGGCAGGCGGGATCTAGTTCCCTGACCTTGGACTGAACCTGGGCCCCTGCATTGGGAGCACAGAGTCTTAGTCACTGGACCACCAGGGAAGTGCCGCCCTCCTCGTCTTTTAGTTTTCTGACGGCATCTTTCAAAGCTTATTTTTCTAGAAGATTGATGAAATCCAACTTTATCTCTTGGTGGTCATTGATATGGATTGTGTTTTTGATGTCCAAGGGTCTTTGCCTAATCCAAGGTCACAAAGACCGTCTCTTATGATTTTGTTGAAAAGTGTTGTGGGACTGGCTTGTATATTAGATCTGATTCATTTTTGAGTTAGTTGCTGTGTATGATGCGATGTGAGAGTCTACATTAATCTTTTGACATGTGGACCTCCAACTGTCCCTGTGCTGTTTATAGAAGACTAACCTTTCCTCAATGAATTGTCCTGACACATTTGTTGAAAATCAATTGGCCATAAGCATGTTTCTTCCAGGACTCTCAATTCTGAAACAGTGATCTGTATGTCTCTCCTCACACTGACCACATCCTGTCTCGCTTACTGTAGTTTCACAGTAATTTTGAAATTGGGAAGCGTGAGTCCTCCAATGTTATTCTTCTCTTTCAGAGTTATTTTAACTTCTAGCTCCAAAGTAACTCATTAGGATCAGCTTGTCAGTTTTTATAGAAAAATATTATTCTGAGATTTTGACACAGAGTGTGTTAATTTTGAAATTGAAGTTGACTTCCCTTTTGCCCATTTTAAATACTTCCTGGTGGCTCTAATGGTAAAGAATCTGCCTGCAATGTGGGTTCAATCTCTGAAGTAAGAAACAGCAACCCACTCCAGGATTCTTGTCTGCAGAAATCTATGGACAGAGGAGCCTGGTGGGCTACAGTTCACAAGGTCACAAAGAGACACAACTGAGCAACTAACATTTTCACTTTCATTATTATTTTAACCTGTAAATATTCTTGAAACAAGTCCCTAGAAATATATGATTTGCAAATATTTTCTCCCAGTTGTAGCTCATCTTTTATTTTAAAAAAGTTTAGTTTGTTAGCTCATTAGTTATTTGGCTGGATCTTAGTTGTAGCATATGGGATCTTTAGCTGTGGCAGGCGGGATCTAGTTCCCTGACCTTGGACTGAACCTGGGCCCCTGCATTGGGAGCACAGAGTCTTAGTCACTGGACCACCAGGGAAGTGCCGCCCTCCTCGTCTTTTAGTTTTCTGACGGCATCTTTCAAAGCTTATTTTTCTAGAAGATTGATGAAATCCAACTTTATCTCTTGGTGGTCATTGATATGGATTGTGTTTTTGATGTCCAAGGGTCTTTGCCTAATCCAAGGTCACAAAGACCGTCTCTTATGATTTTGTTGAAAAGTGTTGTGGGACTGGCTTGTATATTAGATCTGATTCATTTTTGAGTTAGTTGCTGTGTATGATGCGATGTGAGAGTCTACATTAATCTTTTGACATGTGGACCTCCAACTGTCCCTGTGCTGTTTATAGAAGACTAACCTTTCCTCAATGAATTGTCCTGACACATTTGTTGAAAATCAATTGGCCATAAGCATGTTTCTTCCAGGACTCTCAATTCTGAAACAGTGATCTGTATGTCTCTCCTCACACTGACCACATCCTGTCTCGCTTACTGTAGTTTCACAGTAATTTTGAAATTGGGAAGCGTGAGTCCTCCAATGTTATTCTTCTCTTTCAGAGTTATTTTAACTTCTAGCTCCAAAGTAACTCATTAGGATCAGCTTGTCAGTTTTTATAGAAAAATATTATTCTGAGATTTTGACACAGAGTGTGTTTAAATTTATAAGTAAATTTAGAAAAAGTTGACATCACAAAAATGTTGATTTTTAGTTTAAAAAGATGGAATTTCTCTCCATTTTGGTGGTTGGTGTTGAGTCACTAAGGCATGCCTGACTCTTTTGTGTCCCCATGGACTGCCATTAGCCAGGCTCCTCTGTCCGTGGGGTTTTCCAAGCAAGAATACTGGAGTGCATTGTCATGTCTTCCTCCAAGGGATCTTCTCAACCCAGGGATCGAACCCACATCTCCTGCACTGGCGGGTGGTTTCAGTGTGTATTCTTGCTCTTCTACTGTTAAATTTCTTTCATGGCATTTTATTATTCTTAATGATTTTGGTGAAAATGTATTTTTAATTATAGTTTTGGAACATTTGTTATTAATTTGCTGCCCATTCTTTTGGTATCATACCTAAAAATCATTGCCAAATCCAGTGTCTGGCATTTTTTCCTCTAAGCGTTCTTGCCTCAATGACATTTTGGGTCCCCAAGTTTAACTGATATAGATTTGAGTTAATTTTCACATATGGTATGAGGTACAGGCTCTACCTCATTCATTTTCATGTGGTTTTCCAGGGTTGCTAGCATTGTTTGTTGAAAAGGATGTCTTATCCCTATTGAATGATCATGGTGCCCTTGTCAAAACTAAGTTTTCTGGGTTCTTTATTTTACCCCATAGGTTTATATGTCTGTCATTATACCAGGACAACGCTGATTTGATAACTGTTCCTTTGAGGTAAAATTTGAAGTCCCTGTGCTGTTTATAGAAGACTAACCTTTCCTCAATGAATTGTCCTGACACATTTGTTGAAAATCAATTGGCCATAAGCATGTTTCTTCCAGGACTCTCAATTCTGAAACAGTGATCTGTATGTCTCTCCTCACACTGACCACATCCTGTCTCGCTTACTGTAGTTTCACAGTAATTTTGAAATTGGGAAGCGTGAGTCCTCCAATGTTATTCTTCTCTTTCAGAGTTATTTTAACTTCTAGCTCCAAAGTAACTCATTAGGATCAGCTTGTCAGTTTTTATAGAAAAATATTATTCTGAGATTTTGACACAGAGTGTGTTTAAATTTATAAGTAAATTTAGAAAAAGTTGACATCACAAAAATGTTGATTTTTAGTTTAAAAAGATGGAATTTCTCTCCATTTTGGTGGTTGGTGTTGAGTCACTAAGGCATGCCTGACTCTTTTGTGTCCCCATGGACTGCCATTAGCCAGGCTCCTCTGTCCGTGGGGTTTTCCAAGCAAGAATACTGGAGTGCATTGTCATGTCTTCCTCCAAGGGATCTTCTCAACCCAGGGATCGAACCCACATCTCCTGCACTGGCGGGTGGTTTCAGTGTGTATTCTTGCTCTTCTACTGTTAAATTTCTTTCATGGCATTTTATTATTCTTAATGATTTTGGTGAAAAATGTATTTTTAATTATAGTTTTGGAACATTTGTTATTAATTTGCTGCCCATTCTTTTGGTATCATACCTAAAAATCATTGCCAAATCCAGTGTCTGGCATTTTTTCCTCTAAGCGTTCTTGCCTCAATGACATTTTGGGTCCCCAAGTTTAACTGATATAGATTTGAGTTAATTTTCACATATGGTATGAGGTACAGGCTCTACCTCATTCATTTTCATGTGGTTTTCCAGGGTTGCTAGCATTGTTTGTTGAAAAGGATGTCTTATCCCTATTGAATGATCATGGTGCCCTTGTCAAAACTAAGTTTTCTGGGTTCTTTATTTTACCCCATAGGTTTATATGTCTGTCATTATACCAGGACAACGCTGATTTGATAACTGTTCCTTTGAGGTAAAATTTGAAGTCTGGAAGTACGACTCCTACAACTCTGGCCTTTTTTAAGATTCTTTTGGCTACCTGAAGTCTTTGAGATCCATAGGAATTTTAGAATGGATTATGCCATATCTGCAAAACAAGACCATTGACATTTTGTCAGAAAATTCATTAAGTTTGTAGACTGCTTTGGATAGCTCTGTCATCTTATCAATATTAAGTCTTCCAACCTGTGAAGGTGAAATGTCTTTTTATTTATGGGTGTCTAATCTTTTAGAATGTTTTGTAGTTTTTAGCAAACAAGTTCTATCACTCCATGTTCAAATTTAGTTCTAAGTATTTTATTCATTTTCATGCTTTTTCTTTATTTCCTTTTCAGATTGTTCATTGTTAGTGGACAGAATCACCACTGATTTATTTTGATACTTATTTTGTATCCAGCAACTTTGCTGGTTTTAGTTTACTTATTAAGTTTCAATAATTTTTGGTGAAATATGCATGGTTTTCTACATGTAAGCTAATGCAATCTGTGAACAGAGATAATTGTATCTTTTTTAAAATTCCCATTTGGATGCCTTTTATTTCTCTTGCCTATTGCTCTGACTAGAAATGTCAATATTAAGTTGAATTGAATTGACAAAGGCAGGCATTCTTGTCTTATTTCTGATCTTAGAAGAAAAAATATTATCTTTCACAATTAAATACGATGCTAGATGTTATGATTTAATATATAGCTTTTATTGTGTTGAAAATTTTTTCCTTCTATTCTTAGTTTAGTGAGTTAGAATGAGTGAACTTGGAGATAGGACAACTGAAATGACTGAGTCTGAGGTGCAAAAAAGAAAAAAAGAATAAACAAATGTGAACAGAGCCTAAAGGACCTGTAGGACCCCAGTCAGTATACTAATATCTTCAAGTTCATTCATTCTTCTGCAGATTTGTTGCTGAATCTTTTTAATGAATTTTCATTTTAGTTAACTGAACTTTTTCGTGCAGAATTTCTATTTAGTTGTCTTTTTATAATGTCTGTTTTTTCACTGATATTCTTTTACTCATATATTGTATTCTGAATTTTTCTTAGTTCCTTAAGCATATGTGAAACAACAGTTTCAAAGTCTTTGTTTAGAAAATCCATTATCTGTGCTAGCTTAGAGATAGTTTCTATCAATGAATTATTTTGTTCCTTTGAATAAACAAAAGCCATATCTCTGTTTTCTTTGTGATTTTTTCTTGGTTAAAATTATTTGATTTTTATAATGTTGCAACTCAGATTCTATCCATTCCCTAGGGTTTTCTTTATTTTGTTTTTTTGTTGTTATTGTTTTGATCATTTGAAAGGATGTGACATTCCATTTATTTTGAGAATTTTCCAAGCTATTTTTTCAAAGGCTATTCCTTGGTGTATGTACTCTATTTTTTAAAAAAATCTTGTGCTAGGCAAATGTTTTGACAAAGATTTCTTTGAAAGCCAGGAGGTGAAAGGGAAAAGCAAACAAAGATCACCAAAAATAATAACAATACAAAAAAGGGCAACCACCTCTCTCAGTCTTTAAAGGCTAGCTCTGTGTGGCTGTATTCATTTAGTACTTACCTAGGATTGCTATGAGTCTAGAGATCGGCTGAGGTGAAAGTTAAGGTTTTCTCAGGACTTCTGAGCATGTTTTTGCCAGTGTATGCACATGACTTTCCAAATTTGCCTGCATGCACAATTGCTTGTGAATGTCCTCATTTCCCAAAGAGACCCACCCTAGTTTTAACTCTGGCTTTTAGGCGGTCTGTTGTAGATCTCCACCAGAATCTTGCCATAGGTGTCTGGATTTGCTGTCCCTTGTTGCTTTTATGAGTAATTTCGGTTGCATCTCCTACCTATGTTCCAAATTATGTGAGACTGGAGATGATCAAGTCAGTTATTTCTGTATCCCTCAGCTGAGTTAGAACAAACCTACACAGTAATTTGCAAATGACTTCTGTTCTGCTCCCTCTAGTTGAAGGATAACTGGTAATCAGGCTTCCCTTGCTCACTGTCAAGACCTCTGTGTGCTGGGGAGGGATGAGGGCATGCAGAGTGAAAACAATATAAAACTCCTTAACATTCCAAAGATGGCTTTTTCTTGATTGAGTCTTTATTCTTGATGTCGTAAACTTCTGATTTTTCTTAGTTCCTTAAGCATATGTGAAACAACAGTTTCAAAGTCTTTGTTTAGAAAATCCATTATCTGTGCTAGCTTAGAGATAGTTTCTATCAATGAATTATTTTGTTCCTTTGAATAAACAAAAGCCATATCTCTGTTTTCTTTGTGATTTTTTCTTGGTTAAAATTATTTGATTTTTATAATGTTGCAACTCAGATTCTATCCATTCCCTAGGGTTTTCTTTATTTTGTTTTTTTGTTGTTATTGTTTTGATCATTTGAAAGGATGTGACATTCCATTTATTTTGAGAATTTTCCAAGCTATTTTTTCAAAGGCTATTCCTTGGTGTATGTACTCTATTTTTTAAAAAAATCTTGTGCTAGGCAAATGTTTTGACAAAGATTTCTTTGAAAGCCAGGAGGTGAAAGGGAAAAGCAAACAAAGATCACCAAAAATAATAACAATACAAAAAGGACAACCACCTCTCTCAGTCTTTAAAGGCTAGCTCTGTGTGGCTGTATTCATTTAGTACTTACCTAGGATTGCTATGAGTCTAGAGATCGGCTGAGGTGAAAGTTAAGGTTTTCTCAGGACTTCTGAGCATGTTTTTGCCAGTGTATGCACATGACTTTCCAAATTTGCCTGCATGCACAATTGCTTGTGAATGTCCTCATTTCCCAAAGAGACCCACCCTAGTTTTAACTCTGGCTTTTAGGCGGTCTGTTGTAGATCTCCACCAGAATCTTGCCATAGGTGTCTGGATTTGCTGTCCCTTGTTGCTTTTATGAGTAATTTCGGTTGCATCTCCTACCTATGTTCCAAATTATGTGAGACTGGAGATGATCAAGTCAGTTATTTCTGTATCCCTCAGCTGAGTTAGAACAAACCTACACAGTAATTTGCAAATGACTTCTGTTCTGCTCCCTCTAGTTGAAGGATAACTGGTAATCAGGCTTCCCTTGCTCACTGTCAAGACCTCTGTGTGCTGGGGAGGGATGAGGGCATGCAGAGTGAAAACAATATAAAACTCCTTAACATTCCAAAGATGGCTTTTTCTTGATTGAGTCTTTATTTACTTGATTGTCGTAAACTTCTGATTGTACTAGAGGCTCCTATGAAGTTGATTCACATAGTTGGTTCTCCTTACTTACTGCTGTTGTTGTTTGGAAAAGGTGTGGATTTTCCTATTAAGTCATTTTGCTGACCTCACTCTCCCATGAACTGCCATTTAGACATATCTAGAGGTGGCACTAGTGGTAAAGAACCTGCCTGCCAAAGCAGGAGACTTAAGAGACTTGGGTTCGATTCCTAAGTGGGGAAGAGTCCACTGGATAAGGAAATGGTCACCCACTCCAGTATTCTTGCCTGGAGAATCCCGTGGGCAGAGAAGCCTGGCAGGCTACAGTCCATAGTGTTGCAAAGAGTCAGACACGACTGAACCAACTTAGCACAGCACCGAAAACTTTTATTTATTCTTTCATTAGCTTCTAAGGCCTCTAGGAAGAGGCCATAATTTCTGTACTCAAGTTCAACATTTTGTGATCAACTTCTTTTTTCTCTTCATAGTTACTAGTTGTTTATAGTGTTTATAGTGTATAGTTGTTTATATTACCTAATATTATGAATAGATTGTGTTCAGTTGCTAAGTCGTGTCCAGCTCTTTTGAAATCCTGTGAACTGTAGCCTGCCAGGCTTCTCTGTCCATGGCATTTTCCAGGCAAGAATACTGGAGTATTTCTTATTCCAGGGGAAATTCCCAACCCAGGGATCAGCCTGCATCTATTGAGTCACCTGCACTGACAGGCAGATTCTTTACCACTGAGCCACCTGGGAAGCCCTTTGTATAGACTGCCATTCTTTACATTCAAGCAACTATGAATATAAAACAAAAACCTTTAAAGAGTTCATTAGTTTGTCTTTCTGTGAATATATATATAATGCACATTTCTTGGAACTAAGGATAGAAGCATTCTTTTTCTGTTTACTCATTGAGTTTAGGTTCTATAATGGTGGCATTTATGTGGTTCTTTCAAAATTCTGATTTTTTTCCCCCATTACCTGCTACTCTTTCATTGTAATTTCCATTTAATGATTTTAAACACTAGTATTTTATTCTCTCTTCTAGACTATTAACTTTATAATATTAATTTAGGTATTTGAGAAGAGCAATTCTCCTGTTTGTGTCTGCTAATTCTCTGGATTTTCTTACCTGGTGTGTATCTTTGAGTCCTGAGCTCACCCCTACTTTCATTTTCTCCGTAGGTGAACTGGGTACCTGGTGTTGTAGACTTAGCTTATAGACAGTTTTATCCTTGCTTCTGCAGGCTCTCTTGGAGGTATCCAGCTTGAGACATACAAAGCATTTCAAGTTAAAATGAATTCTAGTTCACAAATTTGAGTGTGGCATAGAATTAGTGTTTCTATTTATCATAGAACATGTTTTCACACCAGAGTTTTGAAAGGCGAGAGCTATTTTATTTGCCCTTTTGATGAAGCGAGCAGAATTTCTAGATTCCTAATTTTAAGTAGGAGGTCTCAGCTACAAATCCCTACAATATTTTTCAACCTAAAAGAAGCTCTGATATTTTCTCTCATTTTCTCTCCATTTCTCAAGTTTCAATTTCTATTCCAAATAGTTGAAGAGTATTTCCCATGGGAAGTTCTTTTCATTTCATTGATTAATTACATCTCATAAAAAGCAAACAAAAATTGTGTATGCTCCAGACACAGTTGAATAATGTCAAAATAGAATGGTCAGTAAATATTCACTTTGTGAGATTTCAGATTTTATCTGATGCTGATGAATGAATACAATTCATTTTTAAAATGCTCCAGAGGACACATATATATTATTTAATATATTTTCTATACCTAGATTTATCTTAGCTAAATACAGAAATAATGATAATACTTAATACTCTACTTTATAACTTACTTTACTGGTCATGCATACATGTACACAGAGCTGCTGTTAAGAGTTAAGAGCATAAAGCTTCTTCAATGAGATTCCTAAATTCTTTTATCTCTTAGTCTCATTAAAGTGGTAAATGAGACAGTCAGATAGCATCAACAACTCAATGGACACAAATTTGAGGAAACTCCCAGAAATAGCTCGGCATTTATGTGGTTCTTTCAAAATTCTGATTTTTTTCCCCCATTACCTGCTACTCTTTCATTGTAATTTCCATTTAATGATTTTAAACACTAGTATTTTATTCTCTCTTCTAGACTATTAACTTTATAATATTAATTTAGGTATTTGAGAAGAGCAATTCTCCTGTTTGTGTCTGCTAATTCTCTGGATTTTCTTACCTGGTGTGTATCTTTGAGTCCTGAGCTCACCCCTACTTTCATTTTCTCCGTAGGTGAACTGGGTACCTGGTGTTGTAGACTTAGCTTATAGACAGTTTTATCCTTGCTTCTGCAGGCTCTCTTGGAGGTATCCAGCTTGAGACATACAAAGCATTTCAAGTTAAAATGAATTCTAGTTCACAAATTTGAGTGTGGCATAGAATTAGTGTTTCTATTTATCATAGAACATGTTTTCACACCAGAGTTTTGAAAGGCGAGAGCTATTTTATTTGCCCTTTTGATGAAGCGAGCAGAATTTCTAGATTCCTAATTTTAAGTAGGAGGTCTCAGCTACAAATCCCTACAATATTTTTCAACCTAAAAGAAGCTCTGATATTTTCTCTCATTTTCTCTCCATTTCTCAAGTTTCAATTTCTATTCCAAATAGTTGAAGAGTATTTCCCATGGGAAGTTCTTTTCATTTCATTGATTAATTACATCTCATAAAAAGCAAACAAAAATTGTGTATGCTCCAGACACAGTTGAATAATGTCAAAATAGAATGGTCAGTAAATATTCACTTTGTGAGATTTCAGATTTTATCTGATGCTGATGAATGAATACAATTCATTTTTAAAATGCTCCAGAGGACACATATATATTATTTAATATATTTTCTATACCTAGATTTATCTTAGCTAAATACAGAAATAATGATAATACTTAATACTCTACTTTATAACTTACTTTACTGGTCATGCATACATGTACACAGAGCTGCTGTTAAGAGTTAAGAGCATAAAGCTTCTTCAATGAGATTCCTAAATTCTTTTATCTCTTAGTCTCATTAAAGTGGTAAATGAGACAGTCAGATAGCATCAACAACTCAATGGACACAAATTTGAGGAAACTCCCAGAAATAGCGAAGGACAGGGGAGACTGAGGGCTGAGTCCACGGGATTGCAAAGAGTCAGATACCACTTAGGGACTGAACCGCAACACCAATAGAGCGCCTAAAGTTAAGACCTATTTTTCACGTATCCTGTTTATTGAAACAAACTGAAAATTTCAATGTAATATATTTTTTAAATTTAGTGACTTTGATGTTAAAAAAATCAAATATTTATTTTAACTATCTCTGTGTATGTCTTTCTGCCCTTATCTCTCTGTGGAGATGGATACCATAAGTGATAAATGCTGAACATCAAACTTAAACATAAGTGCATTATTGGATATCTCTCCTTACATGAGAGATTAGAGGATGAGCACTTTGTGGCCATTAGAATTGTGGTAGGGTGAAGATTAAAGGATGCTGGGGAGAAATCGAGATGCAGAACCCCCTGGAACTTCATCTGCAGATGAAGGACTTCATCTCATACAGCTTCCCCATTCTCTCAGCCCTCTCTTCTGATTGTCCACTTGGTGACCAAACCTTTGGATAGCTCAGTAGTAGAAAAGGATATCAATATATCTGTAAGATTCCCCTTACCAAATTGAATTAAAATCTCTTTTTTATTGACTTTTATGGTTGTTAAGCTTCTAACTGAATAATTTGGAAACAGTCCTACAATCTCTCCGCTTTGTTGTTGGTCAGACGAGCACAAGGTCAACTAGCTGAATTAAATTACTCCTAAAAGGCATTCAATAGGGACTTCCCTGGCCATCCAGTAGTTAAGACTTCACCTTCTAATGAAGAGGGCATGGGTTCAGTCTCTGATCAGGGAGCTAAGATCCCACACGCTTTGTCATCAAAATACCAAAAATGTAATACAGAAACAGTATTGTGTAAATTCAAGAAAGACTTTAAAAGTGGTCCACATTAAAAAAAATCTTCAAAAAAAGGTATTTCATCAACCTATATCTGTCTCTGTGTGTGGTTGTGTGTCTGTGTGTGGTTGTGTGTTGGTGTGCATTTCTGCGTGTGTGCATCAAGTTTATTCTTTATTATTCATTTGCCCAGTGTAAATAGCTCGAGAGTAGTGGGGTTCTGTAGAGGTCAATATCACTAATGCTCGATGACTTTTAGCTCAAATTTCTGTAGGACTTTTGCCAAGAGACACCTTCTTTCCCTCTCCTTCTGCGCAGGAGAAATGGGCCTGTAGGTTAAAAAAGGACAGAAGAATATTTCATTTTAATTTTGGGGGTCTGGAGGCGGGGGCAGTGGATCTAACCAAAACCTCACTTGTTCTAATTGCATTTTTTTCTGACTTAGTGTTTGCCACCCTTGTATGTAACTAGTCACATTTTGCCAATTTCAATCATGGTCATACCCCCCCCCCACCCCCGACACATACACACAAATTAAAAGCACAGGTGATCAATAAGTTCTATGATGCCCCACATGCCCCAATTCTTACAATAAAAACTCAGGACACCAATTATTTATTCTCTATTTTTCTTTCCTCTCTTTTCTGAAGGGGGTTTTACAGATTCTAATTTTTAATGTAGAAACCCAATAATACTTTGAGTCTCCTTGACTACAAAGGTCATTTGAAATGCGCTGAGGTCCTGAAACTCCTGAATGTATTCTGTGACCATATTTTGGCATGACCTGGTTTTGGCTTTTTCTCAGAGTATATATGGCAGCGGTCCCCAAACTTTCTGGCATGAGGGACAGGTTTTGTGGAAGACAGTTTTTCTGATCTGGGGATGATTTGAGTGCATTACATTCACTGTGCACTTCATTGCTATTATGATTACATCACTTCCACCTCAGATCACCAGGAATTGGGTCAACTAGCTGAATTAAATTACTCCTAAAAGGCATTCAATAGGGACTTCCCTGGCCATCCAGTAGTTAAGACTTCACCTTCTAATGAAGAGGGCATGGGTTCAGTCTCTGATCAGGGAGCTAAGATCCCACACGCTTTGTCATCAAAATACCAAAAATGTAATACAGAAACAGTATTGTGTAAATTCAAGAAAGACTTTAAAAGTGGTCCACATTAAAAAATCTTCAAAAAAAGGTATTTCATCAACCTATATCTGTCTCTGTGTGTGGTTGTGTGTCTGTGTGTGGTTGTGTGTTGGTGTGCATTTCTGCGTGTGTGCATCAAGTTTATTCTTTATTATTCATTTGCCCAGTGTAAATAGCTCGAGAGTAGTGGGGTTCTGTAGAGGTCAATATCACTAATGCTCGATGACTTTTAGCTCAAATTTCTGTAGGACTTTTGCCAAGAGACACCTTCTTTCCCTCTCCTTCTGCGCAGGAGAAATGGGCCTGTAGGTTAAAAAAGGACAGAAGAATATTTCATTTTAATTTTGGGGGTCTGGAGGCGGGGGCAGTGGATCTAACCAAAACCTCACTTGTTCTAATTGCATTTTTTTCTGACTTAGTGTTTGCCACCCTTGTATGTAACTAGTCACATTTTGCCAATTTCAATCATGGTCATACCCCCACCCCACCCCCCCGACACATACACACAAATTAAAAGCACAGGTGATCAATAAGTTCTATGATGCCCCACATGCCCCAATTCTTACAATAAAAACTCAGGACACCAATTATTTATTCTCTATTTTTCTTTCCTCTCTTTTCTGAAGGGGTTTGACAGATTCTAATTTTTAATGTAGAAACCCAATAATACTTTGAGTCTCCTTGACTACAAAGGTCATTTGAAATGCGCTGAGGTCCTGAAACTCCTGAATGTATTCTGTGACCATATTTTGGCATGACCTGGTTTTGGCTTTTTCTCAGAGTATATATGGCAGCGGTCCCCAAACTTTCTGGCATGAGGGACAGGTTTTGTGGAAGACAGTTTTTCTGATCTGGGGATGATTTGAGTGCATTACATTCACTGTGCACTTCATTGCTATTATGATTACATCACTTCCACCTCAGATCACCAGGAATTGGGTCCCGAGGTTGGGGAGCCCTGGTTTTGTTGTTGTTGTTCAGTCACTAAGTCATGCCTGGCTCTCTTCGAGTCCATGGAGTGCAGCATGCCAGGCTCCCCTGTTCTTCGCCATCTCCTAGAGCTTGCTCAGAGCCATGTCCATTGAGTTAGGGCTGCTGTGTAACTGGTTCATCCTCTGGCACCCTCTTCTTCTGTAATCCAGCATTGGTTTATAGCATCTCTACATGATGCTGGATTTTGCCACGATCCACCAACAGCTAGGACAGGCTTTCCTCTGTACTTAGTTTAGAATAAATATGATTTCCCACTAAGGGCCTTTTTTTCATCACCGTCTGTACTTTAGGCATTTGAAGCCAAGTAGGTGCTGTCCAGAATGGGGAACTAGATGAGCAGATAGCAAAATCATTTTGCTCCTAAAGAAAGCTTTATATGGAGCATAGATTTGTAGATCTGGCTCTAGCAGGCAACAATAGCTGGGGTAAGATAATTTGGCCCGTATGGCTGATCTGGGAAGCTGAACCAGACTCTCTCTTGAGGTAGGCCGTACATGAAACCCACCTGGGGATCTTGGGAAAGTCTGTCTCACACTCTCTCTGTGCTCCGTTTCGTTTTGCTTTTCCCACTGCCAAAGCCCCATGAACTCAGAGGACATTCAATCTTTCCAGATTCCCCACCTGAAATGAAATAGACAAGGGTAAGAGCCCCATTGAAAGAACACAGGTACAATAGCTCTTCGACCATTAGGTTTAAAACCAGTTGAAGACCCAGGTAAACAGTCTCCCCAGAGTTGATCTCTGAACCACAAATCTGGAAGCAATTTTTTCCCCTCATAAATGCCATTCCATGGATATGCTCTTGGATGTTGTCAAATATAAATCATCAAAGGAAAATAAGGCAGTCGCATACGGCTCATTTTATACCGACATATCCGTAAGAGAGTCTTACAGACATGCTCCGTTGCTGGTTTCTGTGCCTCTTTTTTCCTAGCTGCACAGGACTGGGGAGTCTGCCCATGGATGTTGCCACACCAGGCTGTTATTGCTGTTTAGTTGCTCAGTGGTGACCAAGCCTGCAACCCATCAACTGCATCACTCCAGGCTTCCCTGTCCTCTGCTATCTCCTAGAGTTTGCTTAGATTCACGTCCATTGAGTTGGTGATGCCATCTAACCATCTCATCCTGCTGCCCTTTTCTTCTGCCTTCAGCCTTTCCCAGTCACACCATAACTGGGGTATAATTCCGATCAGATCACTTTTTATATTTCTCGGGAAAGTGGGATATCAGAAATACAACCTGTGAGGCCAGCTTGATGTGCACACAGTCTTCTTAAAAGTGTAAGGTTTCAAGAATGGTTTTATAGGAATTGTTAACTTTTGAAAAGGCACCAGTTTCCTTTTGCTGTTAAGGATATGCATAACAGTTTAATGTAATGCTCCTTTTAATTATCACAGCCCTTTCTTTTAAATATCACGTTTCCCTCTCGACACTGTCCTGTGCTTTCTTTAGAGCCCGTCTGTCACCGTACACGCCATCACTTTATTCCTCCTTCGGAGGCACTGACAGGCCCACTCTTACCCCGAGCTTTATCTCTTTTTCCATCCTTTATTGTACTACAAAGATCCCTTTTTCATAGTTTACAGCTGTATCCGCTTTCCACACGTGGCACATGATTGCCTCGGTAAAGGTATTTTCTGTTTCAATCTTACATTTTCCCAAGGGAGAACAAAAGGGACAAGCTTTCTGAAGTTGGTTTCACTAAGAAAATTGTTTAGAATTGCCTCATTCCTCAGCAGATTAACGAATGCATACAACCCCAGCTTAAGTGCTATTGTACCGCACAATCTGTCTATTATACTTTGTCCTTTGCATTTAGAAAACCCCTCACCAATTAAAGTAATACAGCCTTCCAATACCTGCTCCCAATTAAATCTGAGCTGTACTACCTGCCCCGCTGCAGCTGGTCACAGAGTCCTACCACTTACCCGCATTCATTAGGCTGTTCATTATCAAGGCGGTGGTGGCAGGAATTCAAGCCACAGCCTTTCTTTTAGGCCTCACCAAAATTATCAGCTTTCCACCCGAGGCCCCGACAAGGACAGGATTAAGGAGAAGAGAGGGAATTCATACAGTAGCAAACTTGGGTTGTTTCTGCTCCACTCCTGTCTCTAACACGTCCAAGAGATACAGTCCAGGTACAAAAGAACACTCGTCTTAATTAAAGGATCACTTTTCCCTCACTATGCAGCCTGAAGCGCAACCCCCGCCCCCGGCTTTGTTCCCTGTCTTTCTTGCCCTTTGCCTTCAAGCCCTTTCTTCAAGACCACGGTGAGAACCGTCAAGAAAGGCTCTGAAAGTGACTGAGAAGCCCCCTTACTGTGAGCCCTGTCATGGAAGATCAGGGTTCTCTAGCCTCAGGCTGGACTCCGGTTTGGAGGACTGTTATTTTTCTATCCATGGCTTTAAAGGACCCTGAAAAGGATGAGGGCATGCATGGAGAAAAGGTGCTGGCAGCTGGGAGTTGATTACAAATGTGGGATGATGCTGTGTGTGCGTGGGGTTTCCCAGATAAATTTAATTTACTAAGAACAACACACACATATCGACAACGTACACCCTGTACTTTGATTCTGAACAAGGAAATATAGCTGTTAACTTCTTGAAAACTCCAGCAGTCCTCTGTCATCATTCTTAGTCGGGGAAAAATATCAGTTTGGGCGTTTAGGGGGTCGGTGTCACAAATGCCAAAAGATCACAGGTTCCAAGGAGACAGTGGATTAGAAAGCACGAGAGAGAAAGCACAGGCTGGCTACTGGGGGTAGCAAAATTCCGGTCCTGAGACTGTTGACAAAATAAATGTCATAAAGTCTCGATTAGGAGGGGCTCCGTCAGCCCTGCAGCAACCCAACCCAGTGGGTGACTTTGGCACTAAGAAAATTGTTTAGAATTGCCTCATTCCTCAGCAGATTAACGAATGCATACAACCCCAGCTTAAGTGCTATTGTACCGCACAATCTGTCTATTATACTTTGTCCTTTGCATTTAGAAAACCCCTCACCAATTAAAGTAATACAGCCTTCCAATACCTGCTCCCAATTAAATCTGAGCTGTACTACCTGCCCCGCTGCAGCTGGTCACAGAGTCCTACCACTTACCCGCATTCATTAGGCTGTTCATTATCAAGGCGGTGGTGGCAGGAATTCAAGCCACAGCCTTTCTTTTAGGCCTCACCAAAATTATCAGCTTTCCACCCGAGGCCCCGACAAGGACAGGATTAAGGGAGAAGAGAGGGAATTCATACAGTAGCAAACTTGGGTTGTTTCTGCTCCACTCCTGTCTCTAACACGTCCAAGAGATACAGTCCAGGTACAAAAGAACACTCGTCTTAATTAAAGGATCACTTTTCCCTCACTATGCAGCCTGAAGCGCAACCCCCGCCCCCGGCTTTGTTCCCTGTCTTTCTTGCCCTTTGCCTTCAAGCCCTTTCTTCAAGACCACGGTGAGAACCGTCAAGAAAGGCTCTGAAAGTGACTGAGAAGCCCCCTTACTGTGAGCCCTGTCATGGAAGATCAGGGTTCTCTAGCCTCAGGCTGGACTCCGGTTTGGAGGACTGTTATTTTTCTATCCATGGCTTTAAAGGACCCTGAAAAGGATGAGGGCATGCATGGAGAAAAGGTGCTGGCAGCTGGGAGTTGATTACAAATGTGGGATGATGCTGTGTGTGCGTGGGGTTTCCCAGATAAATTTAATTTACTAAGAACAACACACACATATCGACAACGTACACCCTGTACTTTGATTCTGAACAAGGAAATATAGCTGTTAACTTCTTGAAAACTCCAGCAGTCCTCTGTCATCATTCTTAGTCGGGGAAAAATATCAGTTTGGGCGTTTAGGGGGTCGGTGTCACAAATGCCAAAAGATCACAGGTTCCAAGGAGACAGTGGATTAGAAAGCACGAGAGAGAAAGCACAGGCTGGCTACTGGGGGTAGCAAAATTCCGGTCCTGAGACTGTTGACAAAATAAATGTCATAAAGTCTCGATTAGGAGGGGCTCCGTCAGCCCTGCAGCAACCCAACCCAGTGGGTGACTTTGGCACTGGTGGTCTTTGTGGGTGAGGACTCCAGGGTCAACATCACTCACCCCATATGGAGAGAAGACACTGAGGTCCTGCATCAAAATGCCCCTTTAATTAAGAGATGGAATTAATGTACATCCTCTACTGAATTCGGGAATAATCAACCATCCTTTTAGTAAGTAGCATTTTTAAAGGGACTTCAATGACCACCATGCCTGTAATGAGCAGGCTCTGTAGGGAAACCCTGATCCCAGAAAAAATCTGTACCTTCACAAAGGAGCATACAGATGCAGGGTGGATAATCAGTGAAAATCCACCTTAAGCAATCTTGGGATCAACTTTACTATAAGTCTTTATTGTATACATACAAATCTTATCAATGAACAGCACTGTATGCATATCCATGGCTTTTTTTCCTTAAGGGTGGGGGAGGTTGTATATTAGTGTTTTCCTCTCAATTAACTTCCAGGCAATTTTCCCAGCTAAATGCATAACATCTTTGGCAAGATGCCAAACAAAACCTTAAGACCCAACACTACATTCTGCACTTATACAGGGAGCTTAGATTTTCATGCGGTGAACTGGAAGCCTGCCAGCAACTCCCACTATAAACCCAGCAGTGGGAAAGCTATATATTTTTTTATCAAGAAACTCTACTTTAGATTTCCAAGACCACTTGAAAATTGCACTATTTTAATGTGCCTTTTAGACAAAATAAAAGAAAGATTTAACCTGCTATTAAATTAACCCAATTAGCTATTTATTCCATGTAACCTTACACTTTGGATGGTGTTAAATCAAATATACTGGCAGGGAGTGAATTTTTTTTAGTGAATTATGGAAATTACAAGATGCATTCTAGACAATACGTTCTTATGCCTTTTTCCTTATCCTTTTTGCTCTCACGTGATTATTAGAGTACTTCTTAAAATTTTTCCCTTTTTTATATATATGACATGTTGCTACCCAATATGCCATGGGGCTGAGGGAGCAAAGAGGAAGGGCTGGGGAAGTTAACAAGGACAGGAAAGCTAATCAAATAGAAATGTATACAACAGTCATTGGTCGGAAGGCTCGCCATCAATCCTTCAAACTCAGCTTTTTTGTTGCACTTTTTTATTTGTACGCTCCATTCAGCACATGTGTTCTCCCAATAACATGGTGCTTTTGAAGGGAGTCTCTGCAGCCAGGCTTCTCTGGGTCACAGTCAAGCTTTCTTGATGTTAAATTTAGAACCAACCTTGAGGAGTTTGAGTTCACGTCCAGTGGGATCCACAAGTCAAGGTAAAAAACACTTTGGAGAATTTGTATAGTGTCTGATAAACCTCCTTAGGCACTAGTGAGCCTTTGGAAAACAACATTTTGACGATATGAGAAGCAGTGATCCAGAAACATATGGATTAAGTTTCCCCTGGAATACTCGGGAGTTTAAAAATTAAGAGAGCAACGCTTGACCAAATAAATCTTGCCAAACCAAAAAAAAATCTGCAAGATCATCCAAGAGAGCTGGCCAAACCCAAAGTACTGATGAACTCTCTTTCTTAATATTCACCATTAACTTCCAGGCAATTTTCCCAGCTAAATGCATAACATCTTTGGCAAGATGCCAAACAAAACCTTAAGACCCAACACTACATTCTGCACTTATACAGGGAGCTTAGATTTTCATGCGGTGAACTGGAAGCCTGCCAGCAACTCCCACTATAAACCCAGCAGTGGGAAAGCTATATATTTTTTTATCAAGAAACTCTACTTTAGATTTCCAAGACCACTTGAAAATTGCACTATTTTAATGTGCCTTTTAGACAAAATAAAAGAAAGATTTAACCTGCTATTAAATTAACCCAATTAGCTATTTATTCCATGTAACCTTACACTTTGGATGGTGTTAAATCAAATATACTGGCAGGAGTGAATTTTTTAGTGAATTATGGAAATTACAAGATGCATTCTAGACAATACGTTCTTATGCCTTTTCCTTATCCTTTTGCTCTCACGTGATTATTAGAGTACTTCTTAAAATTTTTCCCTTTTTTATATATATGACATGTTGCTACCCAATATGCCATGGGGCTGAGGGAGCAAAGAGGAAGGGCTGGGGAAGTTAACAAGGACAGGAAAGCTAATCAAATAGAAATGTATACAACAGTCATTGGTCGGAAGGCTCGCCATCAATCCTTCAAACTCAGCTTTTTTGTTGCACTTTTTTATTTGTACGCTCCATTCAGCACATGTGTTCTCCCAATAACATGGTGCTTTTGAAGGGAGTCTCTGCAGCCAGGCTTCTCTGGGTCACAGTCAAGCTTTCTTGATGTTAAATTTAGAACCAACCTTGAGGAGTTTGAGTTCACGTCCAGTGGGATCCACAAGTCAAGGTAAAAAACACTTTGGAGAATTTGTATAGTGTCTGATAAACCTCCTTAGGCACTAGTGAGCCTTTGGAAAACAACATTTTGACGATATGAGAAGCAGTGAACCAGAAACATATGGATTAAGTTTCCCCTGGAATACTCAGGAGTTTAAAAATTAAGAGAGCAACGCTTGACCAAATAAATCTTGCCAAACCAAAAAAAAATCTGCAAGATCATCCAAGAGAGCTGGCCAAACCCAAAGTACTGATGAACTCTCTTTTCTTAATATTCACCATTATTATTTTTTAAAATTTGTTTGACAAGTCTGGAGTTTTAAACACATCTGGAGTGGGTTCAGAGAATAGCAGCTCACATCAAAGTGATTTTGCAATATCAAAAACAAATCATAAATCACAATGAAACAACATCGTGAATTTGTCTATATAAATTTGAGAGCCAGGCTAGTTCAGCCATGTAGCGACACACAGTTGCACCCAGGGCAAGAAGGTGGGGTCCCATGCCTGCTAAGCAGGTCAAGGGTTCTTAGAAGTGAGAGAACTCTGATTGCAGAGAACTTGGGAACACAAGCAATGTATTAGCACCAACTTTAACTAAATACACATAAGATAGACGGTTGGCACCAATGGAGGGTTTAATATAAAAACAGGCAGAAAGATGATCTCCTAGGTCACCTCATTCAACTTTGTCAACTGAAAGCCCTGAAATCTGCTTCAACCACCAGCGCCATCTGGAAGCCCAAGAAGCTATGAGGAAGGTGAATGTGTTAAGTCATTCAGTCATGTCCACCTCTTTACAACCCCGTGGATTGCAACCTGCCAGGCTCCTCTGTCCCTGAAATTCTCCAGGCAAGAATATTGGAGTGGGTTGTCATTTCTTTCTCCGGGGGATCTTCCTGAGCCAGGGATCTAACCTGATCTCCTGCACTGGCAGGCAGATCCTTCACCTCCTGAGCCACCAGAGAAGATAATGATCCCCAAAGAATTCTTAATGCTTTTGTTTTGGTTGTCAGCACTTCTGAGAACCAACTCTGAGGCTAGTCCTACATCTTGGGACTTTCTGTGAATTTCAGCAGGATCATGAGACACAGTGCACAAAACAGCTATGATGAAATCGCCTAAGGAGGAAACAATCTCAACCATCTTTTCCGTGACCTATCATCTGTTCTCTCAATTTATGGCAAGAAGAAGGCAGACTCATTGCTAGGTAGGGCAGACCTGATATTGAAAGTGGCAGAATGAACTTGACCTTTGAAACTAAGGACCACAGAGGCAAAGGATAGAGAAAAGAAACAGACAGAAGACAGTGAAAAACAGAACAGAGAAAAGCAAAAGAAAGTAAAGAAGAATGAAGGGAGGCAGGGAGAAAGGGAGGGAGGAAGAGACATCACGCACACATAGAGGGTTAAGGAAAAGGAGACTATAGCCAATTTGATAAACACTTGGTATACATATTTTCACATATAATTTGCCATTGATTTATTTCAGCATTTAACTATCATTCTTCAAGCAAGTCAATTATAATCACACGTAAGCTGATGGTGATAGAGCTAGTGGTAATAGCAGTGAAAACACAGATCAGCCTTCAGAATCTTCAGAACCATGGTACAGTGGGATGTGAGAACTCTGATTGCAGAGAACTTGGGAACACAAGCAATGTATTAGCACCAACTTTAACTAAATACACATAAGATAGACGGTTGGCACCAATGGAGGGTTTAATATAAAAACAGGCAGAAAGATGATCTCCTAGGTCACCTCATTCAACTTTGTCAACTGAAAGCCCTGAAATCTGCTTCAACCACCAGCGCCATCTGGAAGCCCAAGAAGCTATGAGGAAGGTGAATGTGTTAAGTCATTCAGTCATGTCCACCTCTTTACAACCCCGTGGATTGCAACCTGCCAGGCTCCTCTGTCCCTGAAATTCTCCAGGCAAGAATATTGGAGTGGGTTGTCATTTCTTTCTCCGGGGGATCTTCCTGAGCCAGGGATCTAACCTGATCTCCTGCACTGGCAGGCAGATCCTTCACCTCCTGAGCCACCAGAGAAGATAATGATCCCCAAAGAATTCTTAATGCTTTTGTTTTGGTTGTCAGCACTTCTGAGAACCAACTCTGAGGCTAGTCCTACATCTTGGGACTTTCTGTGAATTTCAGCAGGATCATGAGACACAGTGCACAAAACAGCTATGATGAAATCGCCTAAGGAGGAAACAATCTCAACCATCTTTTCCGTGACCTATCATCTGTTCTCTCAATTTATGGCAAGAAGAAGGCAGACTCATTGCTAGGTAGGGCAGACCTGATATTGAAAGTGGCAGAATGAACTTGACCTTTGAAACTAAGGACCACAGAGGCAAAGGATAGAGAAAAGAAACAGACAGAAGACAGTGAAAAACAGAACAGAGAAAAGCAAAAGAAAGTAAAGAAGAATGAAGGGAGGCAGGGAGAAAGGGAGGGAGGAAGAGACATCACGCACACATAGAGGGTTAAGGAAAAGGAGACTATAGCCAATTTGATAAACACTTGGTATACATATTTTCACATATAATTTGCCATTGATTTATTTCAGCATTTAACTATCATTCTTCAAGCAAGTCAATTATAATCACACGTAAGCTGATGGTGATAGAGCTAGTGGTAATAGCAGTGAAAACACAGATCAGCCTTCAGAATCTTCAGAACCATGGAAGTGACAGTGGGATGTGAAAAAAAAACCCCTTCGAGTATTTTGGAGGAAGCCAACGAGGCATCTCACATCTGAAGATCCATTTAAAGATATAACAGAAGTGAACTTGCTGGCTCTGCGGAACCAGTGTTTAAGACAACAAATGCATTCATGCTGCTGAAACTCTTCAAACCCTCACAGAATCCTGGATCATTTATGCAATAACTGCAGTCGATGGAGTTTATTCTATACGAGAGGTCTTTGTGCCCAAAGAATGCAGTGACAATGACAAAAGATCCATATTATGGGTAGAATGGGAAATTCACTCTTGCTTGAAACACTTGGAAAAATGGAAGAGAGGTGATTTTGTTAGTGGATGAATTTCTTAAATGTGTATTAATAAGTCAACTGGCAATTGAGAAATCGCTTAACATATCATTTTTTCCATCTCGTAACTAGAAAAAAAATTTTTTTATCCATAAGGGCAGTCTAAGAAGATTAAGCATGATTCCTACTGCATCTTATTACACCCTTAATTTGTATCTATTTATATAAAAATTAGCATAATTTGACTTCAAACTTCTATTACTTTGTAAAAGAGTTATTTCACATATTTCTCACTACCACCAGCAGAAGGCTTTTAGAAAGAATTTTTCTGCTGTGAAGGAGTAGTCTAAGCTTGTGTTTATACATAACTTCACTCTACTCTGTACAGTCCAAAATTGTGGGAAGACAGGCTAGGAAAAAACTATCTGCTCAAGAGTCTTTGTAAGGATTTTTTAAAAATATCACTTTTTTAAAAAAAAGATAATCTGATTTTAAGCACATTCACTTTGATATAAAACAGATTTTTTTTAAAGGTTCAGATCAAGCTTCTTTTGGATGTACAGGATGACTTGTTTGTCCACCACAGATGGGTAATGAATCTGCCGATTTCCAACCAATCCAGCAGGTAAAGTTTCATGAGGCAGAGAAACGTAGCATACATGTCTTTGTCCAGACTGTGATTTGTTAGAAATCAGGGATTGACTTTCTTAGGCATGAAAGCCAATGTGCAGCATCTAAATAAATACATGAATACAACCAGGAAGACTTTGCAGTCTGGAATGAAGCGTCAGCTTCCCAGGTCAGTCGGTGGTGTCAGAAAGCCCAAATCAGAACATCTGATAAACGTAAATGAAAGAGGAAGTGTTGTTCCAAAGTCCAGCCACAATCAGAAACCAGAGAGGAGGCGTTCCCTCAACCTGAATCAGAATCCAAGATCAGGGTCAACAAGCCCACCAAGGGGTGAGCCAGAAAGTCTACCCCCGGCAGGGCAAGGGGACAGTAGACGGCCAGCCACCGGTTGCCCAGGGCTCCTCAGGCTTCTTAGGGAGAGAGAATGGAAGAGAAGGCAGGAAGGGGCATAAAAAGGCAGCCGGAAACCAGGGCTGGGGTGGGGTCAGCAGGCTACGGTGGCCTCATCAGTCAAGGTCCACACCTGGCGGCCAGGCCCTGGACCCTCGCAGGCTTCAAGCAGCGAAGGGGGAAAATCTCCTACAGAGAACAGAGCAGTAAATATAGACCTGCACACCCATCTCCTTAGGCTGCTCTTTGTTTAACCAGAATCTACTCCTTACTAAAAGGCTACGAACTAGGACAAAAATGATCCTTGCTCGTAGGATGGCTGTTTATTTCTTTACAATGATTCCTTCTGAAAAACCAACATTTTGGGGAGAAAATATGTGAAATATGCATCATTTAGAGAGCCGGATCTCCTATCCTTGTGCCAATCTCTCCGCTCTTTTATTGATTCAGGTCTCAGTGTCTAAACATAATCTTGTCTTTTTCAGCAGAGTTCAAAGTAGAGGAGTTGTTATCACATCGGTTTTTGTAATTTCCATATGATCCACCATCTGGCCCTTCTGTGTCCCTACCCCCTCAACCCCCACTATAAGTGCTCAGCTCTGCCCATCCAGCTGCACCTGTAGCTTCTTTGCAGACCCAGCCTCACATGGTTCCTCTGCCTGGACAGCTCTTCTCTCCTTATTTATGGTGTGAATATTTATAGAGACGCAGGTGTGTGTGCTCGGGTGTGTCAGACACTTTTCGATTCCATGGACTGTAGCCCACCAGGTTCCTCTGTTCATGGGATTTCCCAGGCAAGAATACTGGACTGGGTGGCCATTTCCTCCTCCAGGCAATCTTCCTGACCCAGGGATCGAACCTATGAACCAGAGCTCCCACCATGTATTTAACTCATGGTAGGAGCTGTCAGAAAAGGGGGCAAGTTCTGGCGCTTTCCGAACCGAGCTGGACCCATTGAGACTCACTTCTGCTTTCCTCTGGGAAACCTCCTATGCTAACTCATTTGGGGTTTGTCACCCCTTTCTAAGGGCCACCACAGGAATAAAGAATTCTGTGTCACTTAGCACTGTTTCACTGAAGTCTGTATTTTCGTGTTCTGCATGTCTCATCATGAAGGGATAAGCTATACCCACAATATCTCACTGGCACCAGGGTTTTGAGCACTGTCATTATTCATTTGATAGCTCTTTGTTCAGTGGATATCTGATGAGTAGACGAATGGATAGGCAGACAGATGGATGGACGGACGGATGGCTGGCTGGATATAAATGGTTGAATATTATGCCATCTTTGTTCCATCTTTGAGTTTGCTGTGCATTGTCCATCACTGTTCAGTCTGGAATTTATGACTGAAATGTGAGCTATACTTCCTTATCAAACAACAAATAGAATGATTTCTCATGTGTTTTGTCACCAAAACTACTCACTGTAAACATTCCTGGATTTCCCTTGTGGCTCAGACAGGAATCTGCCTGCAAGGCAGGAGACCCAGGTTTGATCCCTAGGTTGGGAAGATCTGGAGAAGGGAATGGCTATGCACTCTGGTATTCTTGCCTAGAGAATTCCATGGACAGAGGAGCCTGGTGGGCTACAGTGCAGAGAGTCACAGAGTCAGACATGACTGAGCAACTAACACACACACACACACACAAACATTACTAGCTATATAGAAGTTTTCGGTTACTGCACTAAACATTTTAATGATGGAACAGTGTATATTTGTATTAATTTAATAACTTAAAAAGTTGTAAATGTCAGAATGGGATCTGAATCATGATTTGATATATTTTTTATGTGTTTAAGAAAACACTTTAGTATAAAAAAGTCAGTTAATAGGTCTATAATTTTCTTTGACTATGCAAAGTTATTAAATCTGAACTATCAATTTATATATCTTTAACTTTCTTCTAGAGATTTTTCAAAATGAATATAAGACTATCTTTATACTTTTAAAATTCACATATAGTTGATATTCATATTTTAGTACATCCTATGTGGAAAATGGAAGTTTGCTCTATCATGTTTTGACAATTTAAAAAATTCATTTCTCCATCCAAAAAAAAAAAAAATCCTTGATACAGTAGGCTGATTCTGGCACAGGTATCATAATTCAGAAATGTGTAAAAAAATGCTCAGAGAAAAGCATATCTACTATCACCGTCCTAACACATTTGATATAGATATAGTATCGCCGAGCTCATTATAGCAGACCCTATTCTATAATTACATTACACACATTTTAAATTATCATTATAATTTAAGTCTGCAATTTTGTTTGGGGCTTAGATTTTCCATATTTGTTCACACATGTGAATCATTTAAATTGTTGAAGTAGAATCTGTTTAGCTGTTTTGAATTATATGAATGAAAGAAAAAATACTTTCTCTTCAAAGCAAATTAAGATATTGGAGGATTCAACGGAGGCTGTCTGAATTTATAAGCTTGAAAATTTTGGAATCAATATGAATTTTAAAATATTTTCTAATTTCGTTCCACCACCATTTCGAATGACAAATGAATGAATTCTTTGGTGCAAATAAGCTGAAATTATCAGTTAACATAATTATTTTAATTTCACTATACCAATAATATTGAAGTTTTAAATTAACATCATAAGTAAATAGTTTTAGATGCTTTCTGTTTTATACAATTTGAGTGTATGCTATAAAAAATTAAATTGGACGTGACGTTCAGAGGTACAAGCTAGATGATTCTCTAGTGCTCCATTTACGGATCAATAAGGTTTCAGTAGTCAAAAAAACATTATATTTCTAACAATAGGAAATGGAAATGAGTAAATAAAACCGATTTCTTTACTTTTTGTATATTCCATTGACTAATGGCATCTTACTATAGAGCTGTGGTAATAGTCCAGTTTTAAGATTTATTTTTATGTATAAATATATAAAAATGCAAAAGTCAAAATTTACTCATTAGTTTACCCTGAACAGATGCCCTGTCTGGTACTGGTAGCTGAGGTTTTTAACTGGAGGCCTGGATCCCATCAGTCTTTTAGATCATAGGTTTATATATTTGTACTTTGTGGAGAAACTTGCCAAAAATTCTGAATAAACATAAAAGATTTTGGCTAAGCTTTGAGGGAATAGAGACCAGTATCATTCTTTCTAAAACAGACTTAAAGGATAAGCTTTCTGATAATGTAAAAAAAAAGAAAAAAAAAATCACTTAGTCTATGTCTGCTCTCACCTTATTTCGTGTTTTAAATTTCATAATACAACCATTCCTGTATTACTTTTATTTTTCCCTTAAACGTCTATCTTTGGAACTCTGTGGAAACAAAACCCTCAGCCTAAATGTTTACTCTTGATCAGGTGAGTATTTCAGGTTTATAGTAAAACTCAGCATGTTAAAATGTGCTCTCCTGACATTTAGAAGACAGCAGCAACACAAAGGGCACTTGTTTATAGAACCTGATTTTTCAGGTTCTTACTGGGCAAGGGCCCTGGTCTTACCTGGACCTGGTCAAACAGGGGTGGCAGCAAGAGCTCCCCAGTGCCCGCCAGAGGCTCCAACAGGAGCCAGAGCTGCAGCTTCAGCATGGGACCCTTGGGAGGAGAAAGGGCCTGGAGGAGTCAGGACCTTAAGACACAGGATTTTAACAGTTGGCATTCTGAACTCACTGCAAAATCTTTTCTGCTGTATTTGTAAAGAGACTTACTTCACTAAATGTCCCAGAGATAATAGGACCTACGTTTTTTTTTTCCATTATCTCCTAACCTCTGCAAAGAGCAAGAAGTCCCCAGTTTTCATTATGGTTAACAAGATGAAAAGTTAGGAAGCCCTGACAGGAGAGCTCCGATATCAATATCCATTCAGAAATTCTCTGATCCAAATATAAGATGCACCAGGTATAAGGCATCGACATCGTTAGGAAAAGTGGGGCACATTGAGTGTCATAGTGCAGTTTCAAAAACAACCTGTGAAGTGGTGAATTTAGATTTAAGATTAGAATACTAACGGGAGACTAATCTTACACAACTAGCAGTGATAGTATGTTTCCTAATAGTATAAACTAAGGCATGACCACCCCACGTTGGGATCATATCACCATTTAAAATTTTAGCACACTAGCGCTATTTTGAAAGGAATTTTAGTGCAATTGTGGGTAAGTAAAGTTGCCCTTTATTTATTTATTTTTTCCTCCTCAGTTTTGCATTTCAACTGAAACGCCTCTTAAACTGCTCTGGAGACTTTGCAATTTAAATGAACATCACTATGCTGTCTTTTAGAAAATAACGAATATTCGAAATGACTGAAATCTTTTAAAATATGAAATAGTTGAAAATTTGAAATGATTTTAAATAAATGAAATCCTTTAAAATATGAAATAGTTGGAAATTTGAAATTATTGTTAATTCCTATTTGCTATAAAAATGTTTAATTCTGTCTTCCAAGCTTCAAAAGGTATCCTCTAATTTTTAACTTAAATATATGTAATATTGTGTGTTTTTCAAGAAATTGTCTTAGCATTATTATTTTTATAAGCTGTAGCCTCAAGGTTCCAATTGCTACTTTTAAGTATTATAATGTAAGCAGAAAAATTTAAAAGATTTCTGAATTGTAATTTTGTAATCTCTTCACACTCTATGATGAGCCATCTTTGGGGAGACAGGAGTTGGCAGCACTTTTAATTTGGTTATTTGTTTCGGCACATTTTCATACTACTTCAAGCATTATTTAGGGTCTGTGTGTCGAATGTGGTGTTTGTCACTTGGGTTTTCTCAATGAAAACTTTTTGCCTGTGTCATGGTGATGTTATGATAAATATTAATTGTCGACAAGAGAGAACAATTAGTAAATTTAATAAGGTGGTTATCATTTCTAGATTAAAGTTGTTTGTGGTTAAAAAGGGGCATCCCTGGTGGCTCAGTGGTCAAGAATCCAGGTGTCAATGCAGGAGCCTTGGGTTCCGTGCCTAAATCAGGATGATCCCTTGGAGAAGGAAATGGCAAGCTACTCCAGTATTCTTGTCTAGGAAATCCCATAGACAGAGGAGGCGGGCAGGTTACAGTACATGGGGTTGCAAAAGAGTTGGACACAACTTAATACTACAGTCCATGGGGTCACAAAAGAGTTGGCCACAACTTAACAACTGTGCACGCACATCGTTAAAAAACTGTGCAATTTAATTTTCTTAGGTGGTAGGTAAAGCCAAGTAATATGAATCAGATTTGGCTTGTGAAACTGAAACCAAATTTTTAATTTTCTTTAATTTTAATTACTCTCGATTTTTATTTAAATACCAACTGCATTAGAGCCAGACCACGTGCATGTAAAACCTGATTCCATCTGTTGCTGTGTGGCTTGAAGTAGCAGGAGTCCCTGAGTTCCAGTCCACAGATCTGTGAAATGGAGTCACAATACCTACTTCCTCAGGTTGTTATGAGGATTACATAAGATGCCAACTCTTAAAAAAGGGCCTGGCAAGTGCTAGGTACTCAATACATGTTTGTATTTTGCATTTCACAGTAGTCAGGCCAGTTTAGTTGTGAGTTTCTTAGGCTGTCACCTAACACAAATGGAATAAAATTGTAGCTAAACCAACAAATGAGTTTGGAGTTAGCGTTTGCATTTTTGAACTTTCTCTGACGAGAGGGTATCAATGACAGACCATCTGTTTTGTTTATTTTATTTTGGTGGAAATAGCAATGTATGTTTAAGAGACCTGTGCTGTTTATTTCAAAACTACTACTCTGTGTGAACTTGGTTATCTCTGGAGGTCTATATGTGACCTCCAAAACCAAAAAACATTTTTTTTAATCATTTTATATTTATTACAGAAAAGACACTGCTTTTATATTAACTCTGGAATTGCTCAGTTGTGTCTGACTCTTTGTCACCCCATGGACTGCAATCTACTAGGGTCCTCTGTCATGGGATTCTCCAGGAAAAAATACTGGAGTGGGTAGCAGGATCCCTGCTCCAAAAGATCTTTCAAACCCAGGGACTGAACCCAGGTTGGTTGCACTGCAGGTAGATTCTTTACCATCTGAGCCACCAAGGAAGCCCTTATACATAGTGGTCCTTAGGATGTTAAAATTAAGAAAAATATAGTGCTTTAAGTCTATATTTATATTATGGACATTTAAGTATTAATATTAACCAACCATTAAGTATTAATATTAATCTTACCCATATGATACTTTTCTTTTCCTAATGAATAGGGATAAACTTATCCAGCTAGCACTTTCCAAGTCAAAATTAAGATTTGGCTTAAAGGAATAAAACTCGAGAGAGAGGCAACCTTTGAAACTAAAATTTGCAAGGCAGAAGGAAAGTTAATAGGAGATTTTATTTTCTTATTTTTGATTATTATGATGTTAAGTTATTTCAAAGTAGAATATGTGAAATACTGTTGCATAAAATTAATTCTTCATGGAAAGTTTGATCCCAAGTTGAAACAAGAATATTTTGAAGTATGAAAGCAAAAATCTGTCGTGTGTTCAAAATGGAACAGGACTCAGGCTGCTAGGTGTTTTCTCAGTCACTCTGGTCTATTACAAAGTGCCTTCAGAAGAAGTATGTTGAAAGCTGAAAGTTTCATCCACTTCTAAAATGATATTTCATACTGAATTTAGGTTGTTTGAAAATTACTATCAAAAAGCAATGCGAAGGAAGACCAATATCGGAAATCATCATCAACAAATACCTGCTGAATATTGAATATCCAAGATGCGCAGTGTGGGGGACTTTCAATGCAGGTGGAAGGTGGGAGAATTTTCCCTTAAAGCTGCTGCACTTAAATATGATCCATGAAAACCTGGGCACTGCATTCATAAACCCTTGAAATTATTGTGTGAATTTTGGTATGTGAGCACAGATGCCCTTTTCCATGGGCGTGGAGCAAGAGGAGTGTAAATTATGAGAATATCCACATTTTTCATTAGATCCTCAGAGTATTTCACGACTAGAAAAGACTTAACCATGAGTCTCCTTGGTTCACATCTAAATGATGATGTGATCAAAAAGTCAAGTACTGACCTGCTTTTCATCATGATGTTACTAAGTTGGACAGCCTTAGCTGCGGGGGTTCTTACGTGGGCCAGCATCATCACTGATTACTTATGTTGAGCCTGGCTGAAACCCTGGAAATCTGTGATGACAGGAACTGCACCTGAGTGCCTGGTCAGCCTCTTCCAGCCAGCCCAGCGAATGGCTGTTTCCCTCTGAAGTTCTATAACTCTCAGTTAGAGTGCATTATGAACGACTGGTTTTCCAGTATCTTTGATATTCACATAATACCTAAAATTTTGGACAAGCTATATGTCCTCTAGCATATAACAGGTAGGTATGCAAAATATTTTCTCCCAAACTTAAATATTTTCAAAGAATGCAATTTCGAATCTTTTGTAAATCTTGACATTTAAAAAAGGAAATGCTGTACTACCCTTTAAAATCTATCTGAGCTGCGTGCTCAGTCGCTTCAGTCGTGTCTGACTCTTTGTGACCCTATGGACTATAGCCCCCAGTCTCCTCTGTCCATGGGATTCTCCAGGCAAGAATACCGGAGTGGGTTGCCATGACCTTCTCCAGGGGATCTTCCTGACACAGGGATGGAACCCACATCTGTGATGCCTCCTGCATTGGCAAGTGGACTCTTTACCACTAGCGCCATCTGGAAAGCCCAGAATGTATCCAATGAAATGCAAATACTATGGGCATCTGATCTGCACCACTGTCCATTAACAAAAAACAAAACAAAACAAACAAACAAACAAAACCTTATGCAAAGGATGTTATTTCATTGTCAGGAATTTTACGAGGTTTCTTCCTCTTCTCAAATTCCATTTCTATTCCACTGCCATTAAGGAAATTTATCCTAGTGGAATGTATCTGGGAGTTGAGAAATCTTTTACTGATCATGGAATCTTGCAATTAAAGAACATATGACATTGCAATTCCAAAAACAGAATTTTGGGACCCGAACAGTTTATATTTATTCAGTTGTTCTGGATGGAGTTATCATTATAAATCTATTGAGTACACAGCTGATGAAAACAATATAAGCAAGATTGATAGCAGAAGCATAGAGTTTCGCAACAAGTCCAAGTGAGTGTTTTGAGAGCCTGGAGTATTTCCTACAGATGTGCCCACCATTTGCATTGCTCTCTTAGGACACTCTCCTTTAAGTGATGTTCCCTTTGACAACAGCACAGGTTGAAGTGCAAGAAAACTCCTTTCAAATTATTACTATTACTTTTTCTGCACTCTGTAATGTGCCTGAATTCAAGAACGCCAAGGAGTCAACTTCACCTACCACAATATATTATGTTCCCTTTGTTTAGCATCCCAGAATAAGGTGTCACGGCACAAAGAGGGCTGGGCAAGAAGTATGCTTGAGGACTTCTCTGCTGGTTAAGAATTTGCCTGCCAATGCAGAGGACACGGGTTCGATCTGTGGTCCAGGAAGATACCACCTGGCGCAGGGCAACTAAGCTCATGCACCACAACTGCTAAAGCCTGTGCTGTGCACCAAGAGAAGCCAACACAGTGAGAAGCCCACACACCACAATGAAGAGTACCCCTGCTCGCTGCAACCAGAGAAGCCTACATGTAGCAAAGAAGAACCAATGCAGCCAAAAATAAAACAAAAAACATATGCTTGATTTTGTAAACGTGGGGACATTTGACTATGATGACAGCATGTCATTCTCCAGGAAAAGAATGAGAGAAATTAGGAAAAATGTTTAATTTGAAGAATGCCTTTAGAGTCTTGTGAATTTTGAGACGCCAGGTGGTATAGCCATCAAATAAGATCTCCACTGACTTACATCACCCTGTGTCCACAACCTTGACATGGAGCTACTGCCTCTCCCAGTATCCCTTCTTTCAACAACAGAAGGTCATTAAACTAACACTGTATGAGTTCTGATGTCAAGACTTGAGAAGCCTAGAAGCTTCTGCTTGGACAGTCTTGGAAGTGTCAAATCAGCATGCAATGCAACGTCTGTGAGCCCAGGGTGAGACTCATACCCATGTGGAGAAGAACAGAAGCAGCCTGCTTACCTGCTAGGCATGTGAGCAAGGCCATCCTGAACCTTGGACTAGAGGACTAGTGGGATCCTGCTACTGAACCATGAAAACATAATTCATTGCTGTACTAGGTCACTAAGATTCATGATGGCTTGCTCTGTAGCAGTAAATGACTGCTCTGTGTGCTGTGTGCTCAACTGCTTATTCATGTAAGCAACTTGAGGCCCTGTGGACTATAGCCCACCAGGCTCCTCTGTCCATGGAATTTCCCAGGCAAAATGACTGGAGTGGGGTTCTTTTTCCTACTCCAGGGAATCTCCCCAAACTAGGGATGAAACCCATGTCTCTTGCATTTCCTGCATTGGTGAAGGCAGATTCTTTACCACTGAGTTACCTGGGAAGATCATTAACTATCTGATACTATGTCAACTTATATGACATCTTTTAAAATTTTAGGTGTATTTTTAAAGTGCCATTTGCTCCCAATGAAATAAATGAAGTTGTTTTATTTTCACAAGGGAAATAAAAGATGCTCCTGAGTTTTGGTTTTAAAATGTCTTAACAATACTAACTATGTAAAAACATATTTTTAAAAAAATTTCTAAAATAAATTATTGTAAATGTCCAAAGCCAAGTTTTGAACACATGGAAACACATCACCTACACATATGTGTACACACACGGACACACACATTCCCTCCTACAAAGTCAATTAGAAATCAATTAGATTCAATTTAAAGTATTAAAGTTAGAACCCCCACACATATGCTTGATTTTGTAAACGTGGGGACATTTGACTATGATGACAGCATGTCATTCTCCAGGAAAAGAATGAGAGAAATTAGGAAAAATGTTTAATTTGAAGAATGCCTTTAGAGTCTTGTGAATTTTGAGACGCCAGGTGGTATAGCCATCAAATAAGATCTCCACTGACTTACATCACCCTGTGTCCACAACCTTGACATGGAGCTACTGCCTCTCCCAGTATCCCTTCTTTCAACAACAGAAGGTCATTAAACTAACACTGTATGAGTTCTGATGTCAAGACTTGAGAAGCCTAGAAGCTTCTGCTTGGACAGTCTTGGAAGTGTCAAATCAGCATGCAATGCAACGTCTGTGAGCCCAGGGTGAGACTCATACCCATGTGGAGAAGAACAGAAGCAGCCTGCTTACCTGCTAGGCATGTGAGCAAGGCCATCCTGAACCTTGGACTAGAGGACTAGTGGGATCCTGCTACTGAACCATGAAAACATAATTCATTGCTGTACTAGGTCACTAAGATTCATGATGGCTTGCTCTGTAGCAGTAAATGACTGCTCTGTGTGCTGTGTGCTCAACTGCTTATTCATGTAAGCAACTTGAGGCCCTGTGGACTATAGCCCACCAGGCTCCTCTGTCCATGGAATTTCCCAGGCAAAATGACTGGAGTGGGGTTCTTTTTCCTACTCCAGGGAATCTCCCCAAACTAGGGATGAAACCCATGTCTCTTGCATTTCCTGCATTGGTGAAGGCAGATTCTTTACCACTGAGTTACCTGGGAAGATCATTAACTATCTGATACTATGTCAACTTATATGACATCTTTTAAAATTTTAGGTGTATTTTTAAAGTGCCATTTGCTCCCAATGAAATAAATGAAGTTGTTTTATTTTCACAAGGGAAATAAAAGATGCTCCTGAGTTTTGGTTTTAAAATGTCTTAACAATACTAACTATGTAAAAACATATTTTTAAAAAAATTTCTAAAATAAATTATTGTAAATGTCCAAAGCCAAGTTTTGAACACATGGAAACACATCACCTACACATATGTGTACACACACGGACACACACATTCCCTCCTACAAAGTCAATTAGAAATCAATTAGATTCAATTTAAAGTATTAAAGTTAGAAGGAATTTTCATGCCTATAAAAGAGCAGAGCCTGGCTTATAATACGTACATAGGAACATCATAGGGAATAATCAAATGAGTTATTTTATTGTGTGAATCAGATCGACCACTTCTAAGAAAAATGACATTGATTTGGGAATTCGGGACACAACCACAACATCTGTAATAAAGTATTATTTTCCATCGTACACAGACAGCATCATAAAGGATTTCTTTTTGTCTAAACCACAGCTCTTAAAGAGGTCTAAAAGGTTTTATGTTGTATAGTAAAAAGCCAAAATAAGAACCAAATGATTTGGGAGAACCATGAGTTAATTTGCAAATACAAAGTTGAAGTTCTTTCTTTCATTTTTTATGTCTAAATCCATCTTCAATTGCTTTAACATTTTGGTAATTTTGTTTTGTGGCTATTGTAGGAATAAGAAAATAAATCCCCTAAATGAATTCATCACACCTTTTTTAACATGACGGAAGTTGTGTGGTCCTGGGGAGCTCAGGACAATACCTGTCCACTAGAAAACGATCTGCTTCAAAAGAGAGGATATGTGGTAGTAGAAGTTAGTCAATGTGAAGGACTTAAGAGAAGAGAATGTGAAAATTGGTGAAGTCAGAGAGCACTAGCAGAGGAAAGCACCTTGGAAATCTGTGAGCGCACATGCTTTTAACGTTGCAAATGAAGGAGAAGAGACAGAGAGGCAAACAACAATTAAATTGTAGGTTGCAATCTCTAACACCAGGACTTAAATTCAGACTTCTTTTTTTTATTTAAAAAAATTTTTATTGAAGTATAATTGCGTCACCATGTTGTGTTGGTTCTGCTGCACAACCGTGTGAATCAGCTATATGTACACATATGTCCCCTGCCTCCAGCCCTGCCCCACAGGCACATCCTGTGCTACACAGCAGCTCCCACTAGCTTTCTATTTTCTACATGGGAGTGTATATTTGTTTTGTTATTCTCTCAACCCATCCTGTCTCTCCCCTTCCCCTACTGTGTCCACATGTCCATTCTCTGTTTCAGAAACTACAAATAAAACAACTGTATGACCCAGGATTCCCACTACTGGGCATAGACTCTGAGAAAACTGTAATTCAAAACTCCACATGTACCCTGATGTACACTGCATCATGATTTGCAATAGCGAGGACATGGAAACAGCCTAGATGTCCATTGACAGATGAATGCATAAATCAGTTGTGGTACATATATACAGTGGAATACTCCTCAGCCTTAAAAAGAAATGGAATTGAGTCATTTGCAAGGCTGTGGATGAACCCACAGTCTGTCATGCAGAGTGAAGGAAGTCAGAAAAAGATAAAAAGTATCGTAGAAAAACGGTACTGATTAACCCACTTGTGGGGCAGGAACAGAAACCTAAACTTCTTAATGTTCACCCAAACATGCTTTTGTCTGGAGGTACACAATTTCTTATTGGAAACCCTTGGGCGTTTTGGATTCATAATGTCTCAGAGTTGAATGTATGAGCTGGATATATTCTAGACTTCATAGCTGCCCTACTAGGATCTGAGATAAGTGCTAGTCACTCAGCATGTCTGACTCTTTGTAACCCCACGCACTACGGTCTGATAGGCTCCTGTGCCCATGGGATTCTCCAGGCAAGAATACTGGAGTGGGTTATTATTTCCTCTTTTAGGGCATCGAACCCGGGTTCCCTGCATTGTAGGAGAATTCTTTACCCTCTGAGTCACCATGAACATGTCGACATTTCTGTAACGAAACACATGGGCATTTATACTAAGTGGGATGAATTAAACATTAAAAACATTTTTCAGTTCAGGTTGGATTTCGTTTCTAAGGAGTTCTTGGCCCAACTGATAGAAACAAAATCCTTTCCTTCAGATTCTGAAATTTTTAACAGGGAATTCAGAGCTCTGTGTGTTTCTCACTCAGAAATGTCTTTTAATTCCCCTGACCGTAGTTTTCTCTTGTTTTCACACTGTTCTGAATTCTAGTTCCACATACAATATCTTTAAGAAAACTTTTGTTTAGTCTTTCTTCTAGAATCTCTTTTCTCCTAGTACACTGTATCAATGACAAAAATGGTGCTTGGGGGCTTCCCTGGTGGCTCAGTAGTAAAGAATCTATCTGCCAATGCAGGAGATGCAAGAGACGTAGGTTCGATCCCTGAGACAGGAAGATCTCCTGAAGAAGAAAATGTCAACCCACTCCAGTATTCTTTCCTTGGAAATCTCATGGACAGAGGAACCTGGCGGGCTACAATGCAAAGAACTGCAAAGAGTTGGACGTGACTTAGCAGCAGCAGGCCAAACGGTGCTTGATTGCTTTTTCTGTCCAATTTACTATATGCAGAAAGTCTAAAGGGAAGACAGGTGAGTTGATGTTTAGATACTGACTTTCACACATACCGCTGGCCTCTATTGAAGGATCCAAATGAGCTTCTGACTGTACAAGGCTTGGCAATACAGGAGGCGACTGAGCTGCAGGATCCACATCACAGTCAAAGTCTGTGATAATCACCCTAGGATTAAATGAAGCCATGATTTGACATGACTCGGGGGTCACAAGTATAGGAAGACCAAGTCTGCTGTATGCAATGAGAGTTTAATAATAAAAAAATAAGAACACCGAGGACTAGCCTTGGCAACGTGTGCTAATATGGTGCACATATGGGCATTTCAGGCCATACCTCAGTGTACTGGGGGGCCTATAAAGTGGAGGAATGCAAATTGAGTGCTATAGATTTTATGTTTCTCAGTTAATTATTCAAACTTTTTCATGAGATACCAAAATTCTAGTTTAATTCAGTTCAGTTACTCCATAGTGTCTCGGTCTTTTCAGCCCCATGAACTGCAGCATGCCAGGCTTCCCTGTCCTTCAGCATCTCCTGGAGTTTGCTCAAACTCATGTCCACTGACTCAGTGATACCATCCAACCATCTCATCCTCTGTCATACCCTTCTCCTTCTACCTTCTATTTTTCTCAGGATCAGGGTCTTTTCCAACAAGTCTTCTCTTCACATCAGGTGGCCAAAGCATTGGCGCTTCAGCATCAGTCCTTCCAATGAAGATTCAGGGTTGATTTCCTGTATGATTGACTGATTTGATCTCCTTGTTGTCCAAGGGACTCTCAAGCTTCTTTAGCACCAAAGTTCGAAAGCATCAGTTCTTCAGAGCTCAGCCTTCTTTGTGGCGCTGTCTCAGCATAATCTAGACCTAACTGGAAAAATAATTCCTCTACCAAATGAATGACTATCCATCCATTGTTCTGACTCTGGATTTCCTCTAAAAAGTTACAAAGTCTTTTTAATACATATTTGAAATGCCAATGCCTAACAGATGACTGCTCTTGATGGTGAATAATATTCAAAATACTGATGCAATCCTTCAGAGTCTCTGGTAAACTACATCCCCAAAATACAGGTTCTCATCTTTCAAGATTATTGGGAAATAGTACAGTCTAACAATGTGGTATTCATAGATGGAAAATATTGAGGGTTTAATGGCATATTTTTTCCCTGCAATTTTAAAAATTGACTTTGGCAGTTAAAGTGCCATAGTGACTTGTTCAAAACAGAAATTCTGGAAATGCATGAGGGGTGAAATACCGTGTGAACAAAACAAAACTCTTATACATGAATTTAGAAGAAATTATACTGATATTACAGAACAAATCAGCATATCTAATGTAACAAAGTGGCATTAGAACTTCAGTGGTATGTGCTTGACTCTGTGTGTGTGTGTGTATGCATGATTAGTGAAGATTTTAAATTTGTCTTAATCTGAATTCAGATTTGTTGAAATTCAATTTTTCCCTTACATGGTGATCTAAAATGAAGCTTTTTTAAAAAAAATAACTTTGAAAGTGTCAATATTAATATATGCAATGAGAAAGCTAAAATTTGAATGGCTTCCTGGGTCTCAGATGGTAAAGAATCTGCCTGCAATGCAGAAAACCTGGGTTTAAGCCCTGGGTTGGGAAGATTCCCTGCAGAAGGAAATGGCTACCCACTCCAGTATCCTTGCTTGGAGAATCCCATGGACAGAGGAGATAGACTTATACATCTGTCTGTTTTCACTTATAGGAAAGGAGCTGAATCAATGCAAAAGATACATTTCTTCAGTCTTATATTTTTAAAATCAGCTTTTTTTTCACATCAGGTGGCCAAAGCATTGGCGCTTCAGCATCAGTCCTTCCAATGAAGATTCAGGGTTGATTTCCTGTATGATTGACTGATTTGATCTCCTTGTTGTCCAAGGGACTCTCAAGCTTCTTTAGCACCAAAGTTCGAAAGCATCAGTTCTTCAGAGCTCAGCCTTCTTTGTGGCGCTGTCTCAGCATAATCTAGACCTAACTGGAAAAATAATTCCTCTACCAAATGAATGACTATCCATCCATTGTTCTGACTCTGGATTTCCTCTAAAAAGTTACAAAGTCTTTTTAATACATATTTGAAATGCCAATGCCTAACAGATGACTGCTCTTGATGGTGAATAATATTCAAAATACTGATGCAATCCCTTCAGAGTCTCTGGTAAACTACATCCCCAAAATACAGGTTCTCATCTTTCAAGATTATTGGGAAATAGTACAGTCTAACAATGTGGTATTCATAGATGGAAAATATTGAGGGTTTAATGGCATATTTTTTCCCTGCAATTTTAAAAATTGACTTTGGCAGTTAAAGTGCCATAGTGACTTGTTCAAAACAGAAATTCTGGAAATGCATGAGGGGTGAAATACCGTGTGAACAAAACAAAACTCTTATACATGAATTTAGAAGAAATTATACTGATATTACAGAACAAATCAGCATATCTAATGTAACAAAGTGGCATTAGAACTTCAGTGGTATGTGCTTGACTCTGTGTGTGTGTGTGTATGCATGATTAGTGAAGATTTTAAATTTGTCTTAATCTGAATTCAGATTTGTTGAAATTCAATTTTTCCCTTACATGGTGATCTAAAATGAAGCTTTTTTAAAAAAAATAACTTTGAAAGTGTCAATATTAATATATGCAATGAGAAAGCTAAAATTTGAATGGCTTCCTGGGTCTCAGATGGTAAAGAATCTGCCTGCAATGCAGAAAACCTGGGTTTAAGCCCTGGGTTGGGAAGATTCCCTGCAGAAGGAAATGGCTACCCACTCCAGTATCCTTGCTTGGAGAATCCCATGGACAGAGGAGATAGACTTATACATCTGTCTGTTTTCACTTATAGGAAAGGAGCTGAATCAATGCAAAAGATACATTTCTTCAGTCTTATATTTTTAAAATCAGTTTTTTTTTTTTTAAATAAGAAACAAAATCCATACAATCTGTGAAACCAAAATTTAAAGTATTGCTATGAACAGATATACTTTTCAATCTGTAAAGTGGATATAAGAAGTTCCTCTTAAAGGAGGTTGAGGAGGTTCAGATGAAATAAAATTTGTAAATTATTTTGCCATGAGAAATCCAACTTACAACCGAACATAAGATATGGTTTTAATTTTCTATTTTCCTTGCTGACAATGCTAATGTAATTCAACATGTTTTCCTCAGCAATCTGCCTATTTTATGTAAGGAACCTACTTCTTCATATTAACCACAGACACATTCAGGGTCTGCACTTGTCAAATTTTACCAGGCAAGCTGAGTTAACCTTCATCCTGAGTAAACTCAGTCTAACAAAGTGAGATTTGTAGATATGAAAATTATATCACTTTCTTGCAGCATGCAAGCTTGACTATTGTCTTCGTCAAAAATATATAAAACATCACATCCAATTTATTGCATATTTCATTGGCCACTTGGATACAAATATGAAAATGTAATTGCAATTACATATTCATTTAATTAGAATTCTTCAGTTTCTCTACAGTTATCTTTTATTAATTGCTGTGTACAAGTGGTCAATTTTGTGAGCAGACATGATGCTGTAGAATTTTTCAACAAAATTGACATTTTCTGCAAGTTCATGAGAATATTTGTACCAGGCTGTACTTTAGTATTATTTACACTGATTCACAGTTCCACACACATCAATTCAGCTACAGTTTGCACATTGGAAAATATCACAAAGGGCTCTCAATAATCAGAAATTGCCTGTGTATCATATTTAAAATCTAGATTCTTAAAGGACATGGGCAAATGTTTATCAAAATTCTAATTGACAACCAGCTTTGTAACTAAGATGCTCAATGTAACCCGCATGCAGGACAGATCCTTCCATTCTGCTCACTGACAAGTCTTTGTTTGTTTGTTTGTTTGCCTGTAAAGTAGTTGTTTCCATCAAGTTCATTTTGCTATTTCCTTAAATCTTACCTCCCCCTGCTGGCTGTGCCTCATGGAACGTGTCTAGGTGGACTTGGAAATAGCTTGCAAAGATTGGAGACCTGTCAGAAGGCCACTAGTGAAAACAAACTTCTCCATACATGAGTATACAACTACACGCACACACGTGCGCACCAGGAAACTAGACTTTTTGGTAAATTAAACTGAATCTTAGCGTTAAGTTTTTAGACAATGAAGAAAATAACGTTTTACTGGAAAGGAAAACATATCATAGTTTGAAAAGAAAGACACCCAAGATGCATCCTTCATTCACATATGCTAGAAGAGTGAAGTGCATTTTAAACTAGCCATAGCTTTACATATACTGTCATATATGTGCGTTGCACACAGCTTATTAGAAATACTAACAAGCCATTTACTCATAGTTCTCTATGCTGATTCATATGGATTCGTATAGGCCCAAACCACTATGCCGCAATAAATTGAATTTTTACGTAGAACCTTTATTGTCTTATAGGCATAAGTAAGTTTACAGGAAATTTTGACCATTCCCGCCTTTCTGAATTACAGCCTGGTCCTTTGACTAGACTATCTGGCCTGAAATATCGAAAGTGCTGAAAATCCAACACACACAGAACCACAAGATGCATGATTTTCAGAATTGTGTCTCCATGGCCTGCAATTTACATTAAATTGCTATGTTTTGGTTAAATGGCACCTTAGCTTCCCAGCAACTCTTTCAATAGTTGTTTCTTTAATTATTATTTAATTTTGTGGTTATGACTGGTTTTCAGTTAAAGAGGGTACTACTGACAAATTCAATTAAAAGAAAATAGAGGGCTTAATGATCCATGCTTTTTAATTTACATTTTTGAGTTATGCTTGGTTTGTATTAATAAATGCTTACATTGAGGCCACATAAAGTCCTATCAGGGCTCTCAAAAATTGCCTGTGTATCATATTTAAAATCTAGATTCTTAAAGGACATGGGCAAATGTTTATCAAAATTCTAATTGACAACCAGCTTTGTAACTAAGATGCTCAATGTAACCCGCATGCAGGACAGATCCTTCCATTCTGCTCACTGACAAGTCTTTGTTTGTTTGTTTGTTTGCCTGTAAAGTAGTTGTTTCCATCAAGTTCATTTTGCTATTTCCTTAAATCTTACCTCCCCCTGCTGGCTGTGCCTCATGGAACGTGTCTAGGTGGACTTGGAAATAGCTTGCAAAGATTGGAGACCTGTCAGAAGGCCACTAGTGAAAACAAACTTCTCCATACATGAGTATACAACTACACGCACACACGTGCGCACCAGGAAACTAGACTTTTTGGTAAATTAAACTGAATCTTAGCGTTAAGTTTTTAGACAATGAAGAAAATAACGTTTTACTGGAAAGGAAAACATATCATAGTTTGAAAAGAAAGACACCCAAGATGCATCCTTCATTCACATATGCTAGAAGAGTGAAGTGCATTTTAAACTAGCCATAGCTTTACATATACTGTCATATATGTGCGTTGCACACAGCTTATTAGAAATACTAACAAGCCATTTACTCATAGTTCTCTATGCTGATTCATATGGATTCGTATAGGCCCAAACCACTATGCCGCAATAAATTGAATTTTTACGTAGAACCTTTATTGTCTTATAGGCATAAGTAAGTTTACAGGAAATTTTGACCATTCCCGCCTTTCTGAATTACAGCCTGGTCCTTTGACTAGACTATCTGGCCTGAAATATCGAAAGTGCTGAAAATCCAACACACACAGAACCACAAGATGCATGATTTTCAGAATTGTGTCTCCATGGCCTGCAATTTACATTAAATTGCTATGTTTTGGTTAAATGGCACCTTAGCTTCCCAGCAACTCTTTCAATAGTTGTTTCTTTAATTATTATTTAATTTTGTGGTTATGACTGGTTTTCAGTTAAAGAGGGTACTACTGACAAATTCAATTAAAAGAAAATAGAGGGCTTAATGATCCATGCTAATGCTTCATTTCATACATAATATTTTATCATTTTCTGTGCAAATTTGTAATGAGTGCTTGGTTTGTATTAATAAATGCTTACATTGAGGCCACATAAAGTCCAGTAATTAAAACATTTTGCTAATAATATTTACTTATGAGTGTTCTAGAAACAATTAGCCCGTTGATTCCAATCGCTTTTACGAAACTAACTTCCAAGAATACAGTTCTTTGGCATCACAGGGATTGTTTTACTGCTACATTTAATAAAGTGCCCCCGCTGCTGTTTTATTATATTTTAATAGAGCATGCTATGCATCTGCTGCTTTCTGGAACACAGATTTCATAGAATAATAGCAAACAAAAATTTAAACAAACTACCATTTTGGGGGGATTTCGAACAAAAGAAAGCATGGCACATATGTTATAGATCTCCTTTCCAAATATTTAAACCGAGAAATGTAACTGTTTATTGTATTGAAATGGGTAAAAGTTGGTTGCCTTTTGCTCTGAAGTAAATGTTGCTCTACGGTATTTTTGCTTATAACCTATAACAGAAATCATCTGTAGACAATTTACATTCCTTCTCAGACTAAAAGAAGATATGTTACCTCCCCAAATGAATAAAGATCTTATTTACAAACATGTTGCAGGATATGTGTTGCTCATAATTCAAGGAGATTACAACATTCAAAGTTAAATAAACATATACGAAATGTATAAGCACAATAAAGGAGAGATCGTTTTATTTTATATTTTAGAAAGTTCAAATTAAATTTGTCAAGACTTATTCGGTTTCCAGCCCACATGAAAAAGGAACAGTTTTTGTAAGGTAAGGACTTTGTAAAATCTCACCTTTGGAAATGTGATCAGTCATCAACTAATCAATCACTAAGGCTTTCGTGAAAGTGGCAAAGTAAACCTAAGAATAAGAAAACGCAAGATTCCCAAAGAGTAAGACAATAAAATAAGGAAAGTGAAAAAATATCTTGGTGTAATCTCCTTCTTTTTAAGACTGACAATGAGAAAATGAAAACCCCTATTGAACTCTTCAGATTACTAAAGCATGAGGCATTTTTAAAAGTTCAAAAAGGCATGGTTCATCAGGAGAAGCCCCATGGCTTGTAAAACTAGTTGGAAAGGGTAATCTTAGTTTTCACATCAAAATTCAACCAAATATGGGAAAAGAATTTGAAAAAGAATACATACATGTATATGTATAACTGATTTATTTTGCTGCTCGTTTGAAAGGAATACAACATGGCTAATCAACTATGCGTCCAGATGAAATAAAGTTTTTTAAAAAATCAAACATTCCCTTGTAAAGGAAAAGCCACTTGGCTTTAATATATAAAAAGAAACTATTACTATTTTAAAGGTGAGAAAACAAACACAACTTCAGGTCAAACACTGAATAATTGGTAGGCTAAATTTGTAACTCAGATGTACCTTGGCCCACAACTTAATTGCCTCATAGACCCTTTGGAAATACGGGTGTGTAAAGTTTCACTTTACAGTGATAGCTTCAGTCAAATGGGGATAGAATTATTATTACTGTTGTTGTTCAGTCACTCAGTCGTGTTAGATTCTTTGTGATCTCATGGATTGTAGGCCATCAAGCTCCTCTGTCCATGGGATTCTCCAGGCAAGAATACTGGAGGGAGTTGCCATTCCCTTCTCCAGGGAATCTTCCTGATTCAGGAATGGAACCTGCATCTCTTTTACTGGTAGGCCAGTTCTTTACCCCGGAGCCACCAGGGAAGCCTGTTCTATTGTTATGACATCATTATGGCATCCTCTCACTTTCACCCCAGAGAATTCTCCATCTGGTTAATTTTCCTTTATAACATTCAATACGGAGTAAATATTTCAATATGTTTCTTCTTTTTCTCCATTTTGAAAAGAGATTTAATTCATAAAATAGTTTTTCCATGGCTTCCCTGCTGGTCCAGTGGGTAAAGGGTCTGCCTTGCAGTGCAGGGGGCACCGGTTCGATCCCTGGCCTGGGAGGATTCCACGTGCCGAGGAGTGGCTGAACTGGTGTGTCCACTTGCGAGCCAGCGCTAAGGAGCACATATGCCCAGAGCCGGTGCTCTGCAGTGGGAGAGGTCACTGCAATGGGAGGCCCACACATGCCCAAGAATGGAAGGTTTGATGAAGAGAAATATAAGCAGAAGAGGCATGATGGGGAAAAAGAAAAAAATAATAATTAAAAAAATAGTTTTTCTAATGCCTAAAATAAATCCTACTGGAAAGAAAGTACTGTATGAGTAATAATGGCCAAATCATTTCTTTCTGTGAAGCTACTGTTGGTACAAGATCTGATTCTGCCTCTAGCCTGGTAGAATATGACAGAAGAGTCAGGGATCTGGGGTTGGAGGACTCAGGTGTTCCTCATCTTCCTACTTCACACTTGTCACAGTGGCTCTCGCTACTGTGGCTCAAAGCATGGTAGATGTGAAACTCTCCTGTCTGGCTGCCTTGGGCGAAGACGTTAGATAGTCCTTCTCTAATACTCCTGCAATTACAGGGAAAACAAAACAGCATGCTCTCATTGGGATGAAAGGCTTACACAGAATCACCTGTCTGGGCACAGGAAGACAAACCTTGTGCTTTCTCTGTTTTCTTCTTAAAATCTCCAGTGCTTGGAGTTGACAGTTGGCTTCTTACACAGTTAGTGACAGAGTAAGCGATATCCTTAATGGTGTATATTTTTAAGTGATTGGAAAAGGGTGCTAACCAGCTATGTGATCATACTTAAATCCGAGATGGACAAAGTTAAAAACTTCAATCTGACTTGTTTTCTTGGTCACTCCCCACAATGGAAGCATGGAGTCTTAACCACCTGACCTCCAGGGAAGTCCCCTCCACTTGACATTTGAGTGTCATTCACATTGCGGGCGTGCTAAGTTGCTTCAGCTGTGTCTGACTCTTTGTGACCCTGTGGACTGCAGCCCGCTGGGCTCCTCTGTCCATGGGATTCTCCAGGCAAGAATACTGGGGTGGGTTGCCATGCTCTCCTCCAGGGGAGCTTCCCAATCCGGGGATCAAACCTGCCCCTCCTTTGTCTCCTGCGTTGGTAGGTGTCTTGTTGACCGCTAGTTTCACCTGGGAAGCCCAATTACAAACAGGTGCTACTCATCTCAAACCATTTGCTAGTAATGGCATTTGTTTACATGGTGAGTAAGGTACAGAATTCAGGTTCAGGAAACCCTTCTGGCTCAGTTTTCTCTAATCCCATGTCTCTTCTGGGCTTCCTCTTACTTGGTGTTATCAGGATTTTTACCTGTTGGTTTCCTTTTCGTCTCCTTCTGCTTCCTTTCTTCAAAGTGGCTTCTTTGCTTTCTGAAAAATCCTCTGGAAAGAAAGTACTGTATGAGTAATAATGGCAATATTTCTTTCTGTTGGTACAAGATCTGATTCTGCCTCTAGCCTGGTAGAATATGACAGAAGAGTCAGGGATCTGGGGTTGGAGGACTCAGGTGTTCCTCATCTTCCTACTTCACACTTGTCACAGTGGCTCTCGCTACTGTGGCTCAAAGCATGGTAGATGTGAAACTCTCCTGTCTGGCTGCCTTGGGCGAAGGCGTTAGATAGTCCTTCTCTAATACTCCTGCAATTACAGGGAAAACAAAACAGCATGCTCTCATTGGGATGAAAGGCTTACACAGAATCACCTGTCTGGGCACAGGAAGACAAACCTTGTGCTTTCTCTGTTTTCTTCTTAAAATCTCCAGTGCTTGGAGTTGACAGTTGGCTTCTTACACAGTTAGTGACAGAGTAAGCGATATCCTTAATGGTGTATATTTTTAAGTGATTGGAAAAGGGTGCTAACCAGCTATGTGATCATACTTAAATCCGAGATGGACAAAGTTAAAAACTTCAATCTGACTTGTTTTCTTGGTCACTCCCCACAATGGAAGCATGGAGTCTTAACCACCTGACCTCCAGGAAGTCCCTCCACTTGACATTTGAGTGTCATTCACATTGCGGGCGTGCTAAGTTGCTTCAGCTGTGTCTGACTCTTTGTGACCCTGTGGACTGCAGCCCGCTGGGCTCCTCTGTCCATGGGATTCTCCAGGCAAGAATACTGGGGTGGGTTGCCATGCTCTCCTCCAGGGGAGCTTCCCAATCCGGGGATCAAACCTGCCCCTCCTTTGTCTCCTGCGTTGGTAGGTGTCTTGTTGACCGCTAGTTTCACCTGGGAAGCCCAATTACAAACAGGTGCTACTCATCTCAAACCATTTGCTAGTAATGGCATTTGTTTACATGGTGAGTAAGGTACAGAATTCAGGTTCAGGAAACCCTTCTGGCTCAGTTTTCTCTAATCCCATGTCTCTTCTGGGCTTCCTCTTACTTGGTGTTATCAGGATTTTTACCTGTTGGTTTCCTTTTCGTCTCCTTCTGCTTCCTTTCTTCAAAGTGGTTCCTTTACTAGATATTGACTGTACATTTTTGCTTTTCTGTGTTTTCTCTCTTTTATTGCTTGCTCACTTTTTTATCGCACACTGTGATGGGAGAGTTGGCGATTATGCGTGACAATTTGAGTGCTAATTCTTCTCTTGCTGGGTTTAGGTTGGTGATCAGTTTTTGCAGCCCTCATGTATTTCTCAGTCACCCAGTCGTGTCTGACTCTTTGTGAACCCATGGACTGTAGCCGACAAGGCTCTTCTGTCCATGGGATTCCTCAGGCAAGAACACTGAAGTGGGTAGCCATTTCCTTTTCCAGGGGAACTTCCTAACCCAGGGATTGAACCCAGATATCCTGCATCACAGGTGGATTCTTTACGATCTGAGCCACTAATGAAGCCCCTCATCTAAACATTAGTGAACCTGGACTGGCTAGATCTCTTCCTAATTCTAATATTCCATGATGTTTAAACTAAGGGTTGCACTACAGACACATGACCAAGTTCTCATTTCTGGATGCTGTGATGTGGGAAGTTTGGTCTTAGCCCATGGAAGCTGAAAGGTACGAGTGCTTTAGGTGTAATACAAATTACTAATCAAAGCAATTTAGTTTAGGAACAAAATACATTATGAAAGAAAACAGCCTTCAGAATACCTTGATCAGATTTCATTGGTTGAGAAGTAAAACAGGTGTCAGATTAAACTCATAGCTAATCTTTTGTTAGAGGAGTTACTTCACTGTCAAAATTGGTTTTTTTGCAGAGGAGGTAAGATAGAGAAGTTAGGAAGGGACAAAAGAAGGAGGAAGAGTACTGTCTGTTTCTAGGTAGAAATGGGGCAAACATGCTAACATGTGAAATACTGTGCTGTGGTTGGGTTCTGCTACATTAGTTTGACTAGGCTGACTGACATATATAAAGTTTAAATTAAGAAGCATGTGGAAGAAATGGTATTCAGCAGAAAAAAGAGAAACACTCAGAAATAAATTATGGTTTTGTGGCGCAAGACTGGCTTGGTCATGAGGAGTTGGGAGCAAGGGATGAAAGCACACATGAAATGCAGTTGTTGGGGTGGGAAGAGAAGGGATTAAATGTTACTACACTTCAATATATTTTAAAAATGCAACACAGTGCAAAACTCCAGAGAAGGTATGCACTCAGTGTCTGTGGCATGGCTGAGTGAGTGAATGAAAGATACTAAAGCCAGGGAGCACTGAAAAAGCCATACAGATACAGGCATGGGCCCATGCCTGACTCTGTACTTAACCCATAGTTGAAGGCAGGAGGAGAAGGGGACGACAGAGGACGAGATGGTTAGATGGCATCACTGACTCAATGGACATGAGTTTGAGCAAACTCCAGGTGATGGTGAAGGGCAGGGAAGCCCAGTGTGCCACAGTCCATGGGGCCACAAAGAGTTGGAAAGGACTGAAAGACTGAAAAACAGCAACAACACGTTTTTTTTTTTTTTTAAAAAACTAAAAGAAGTGAAGAATGTGTTTTTAAATAATGCTGTAAATATTGACAGTTTTTGCAGCTCAACAGCTTTAGACATGGTATGTTTTCATCAAAGGCTATATTTATTATTACTAGGACCTGGTCAGGTTTTACTTAATAGAGATTTTGAGTACAATGAAATCTATAATAGATGCTCTATGGTCAACTGTTTGTATTATGCACTAGATTTTTGGTAGACTTTCTATGTTTGGAACAAGTCCAGTGCATCGTACCAGGGCGGTTGGAACATGTCTGTTCAGTAATGTCCATGTGCTAAAAATCCCTGAGAGGGCTCTAGTGGGAGAGGATTAAAACTTGTCATTATGCCAAATAACAAATCTTTGCTGGTTCTCTGCAGTGTGCAGTGATGTTAGAGCTCATGTTACAGGTTAATTGTTTTCAGTAGTGGAATCGCCAGAATCAGGTTTTCCTTGGCTTAGTAGAGTATGAATAAAGAAACCCAACCCAACGTGACCACCAATATCAGGCACAGAACTCTGACCAGTTAATGCAGCCTATGGCCACTGGGCAAATTCTCACGTTGTGTTTCCATCTGATGTACAGAGCGCAGAAGAATTTTACCCTGACACTCACGGTAAGCAACAAAGAGCTTTATCTAAACTGTGTGTGACATTCAGACAAACAGGACACAAAAAGTTGTGTTTCAAGTGCAGAATGGAAAAAAAAAAAAAAAAAAAGCACGTTCAGGTTATCAGTCAGAAATCCAGAGAATGTACATGACCACTCGCCAGATGCTCTGGCCTGGAAATAGTCTTGGTTATTTTATGTGACTTCAAGTCTTCTTACATAAAAATAAGATTGTCTATCTCTAAAAATTGGGTACTGTTTTTTTTTTTTTTTTCCTACTGCCTTTTTCCAGTCTGATTTTAAACCCCTGAAAATCAGCATTCTTGGTAAAATGGGAAAACTATGCTATCTTTCTCCATCACATCCTGTGTGGGACTAATTACCCATTCTGTACTTAAAAAGTAGAAGTACGGGAGCGCTGTGCCTTGACAGCATCCATGTTTGCAGAGGTAGCCGGCCAGTCAGCATTTTCATTCTGCACAAAACGCCTGAGAAGATTTTAGAAATGGCAAAGCCGCCTCTTTTGCATCAATCTACATTGCAATTTTAGCAAAGCAGCATTACTCAGAACACCATACAGTATATCCCAGTGTACATAGTCAGAGTCCAATTTGAATCTGTGGGATGAATTAAAATACCATATACTAAAGAGACGTTCAGAAATAGTAAACTACCGTAGCTACCAGCTGCAATCTCTTCTTTCTCTCGAAAATCTTCTCCATTTAAGTCAGATCAGCATATGGCTTATCCAAACTCTACCTCGTATTACTCCACGAGAAAGGATCGACTTGTTGGAAACTTAACACAGCCCAGGTACAGAAAAGGGGATGCTAAATGGTGCTTCTCACCCCGGGGTATTCCCACCTGCTAGAAACTAGGCCAGCCCAAAAGCTGTGATTAAAAATCTCTGTGCTAGCTGATCTTTTGCCTTTTCATTCCCCTGCAAACCTTACATGCTGCGTTTCAGCTCCAGCCATTCTGGAGCAAAGATACACAATAACAATGGTCAGAATCCGCGCTCCACGGATGACCACCTAGAAAGAAACGCTCTCTGCTGGGACCCTGGCCCCGCGCACAGCCAGCCGGCTGCGGTTTCTGCATGGCTTGTGCCGGACAATGTCGGGCAATCAGTTTCAGAATGCCATGTCAGTCAGCACGCTGGCACCCGTACAACCTCAAAGGGGGAAAGAAAACGCAGCCCTGGCCGTGGTCAGTAGCTGGTGGCTGTGCTGGGCGGTGTGTGAGTGAAGTGAGGTGGAAGGAAGCAGGCTGGCGCACTGTCTTGGGCTTTCCCAGGCTCTGAGGACCAGCAGCCTGCAGCCAGCCTCCTCTGCAGGTCCTGCGCACCCGAGGTCCCTCGTGCCCTTTTGGCCCCGGCCCCTCTTTCTTCCCTCTCCCCCACTGCGCCCCGCCTTAGGTGCAAGAAAGAGACCAGAGTGCCACAAAAGGTCAAGGCCAGCTCAGTTTCAGACCCCAGGGCAACATGTCCTCAGTGAACGCGAGTGTAAGAAACACTGAATATAGCAGTTAATACTTCGGACTGACGATTTTCCGACTCTGGTTTTCTTTCGAGCCATGCATATTTATTGCCATTCAAAGAGACGACGCTCGCATACCAGCAAACAGCTCTTGAGAACACAGCAAATCTTAAAATGATTAAGGCCCTGGGGTTTGCTAAAGATGTGGCATGCGAAGAATCATGACAAAGCCATGGAATATTAAAAAAATATTAATAATGTCAGTTCTAATAATTCAATCTCAGCTTTCTTCTGGTACAGTCCTGCTCCAAGGAGTGCACCCTGTCTTTTTTTCTTAAGAATGAACAAAGATCATGGAGCAGACTGGAACCTAGGTAAATTGCATGTCTGTTTACAATTGTATCTCACATAGTCTATATATCATGTGCAAACTATTCCCCCAAAGAAATGTGTATCAAACTTTTGGGGGAAAAAAATGAAGATTTGATGACAATCTGTTTTCCTTTCATTTGTTTCAGATGCTGCGTGATTTTTCATCTGCTTCTTAAATTCTTCGTCTGTATTTGGGATACCGTGTCCTGCCATGTTCACTGTTTTCTTTTGTTCTTTCAGCTTTTACATTCATTAACTACCTTTCTTGAAATGATATCACCACAATGAGGCAAAGAAGAAGGGAAAAAGAGCTTGTTGAAAATCGTAATGAGGTTTACGTATACAATGTGATTACGGGACTTCTGATCAAGAGTGAATGGCAAATATGTTTTTCCATCCCGCTTGGGAAAAAAAAAATCAAACTGCCCTTTCCACCCTAGCCCCACTTACTTTACTTATAGGAATATGCAATTCGTGAGTTTTTTAGGAATTGTCATTGCAAAGATGTCTTGGGCTATCCTTTGAGGAGAGCAGTGAAGAATGGTAGCATATTTACGAACATGTTTTTATCGTCTGTACTTTGGGGATGGGAATTATTCCCTAGTAATTAATTGCTGCAACTGTTTTAACTGTCAAAACTAAAGATTAATCCTGCAAGAACAGTTCAACCAGGATAACAACCAATGGCAACTGTTCAGGCATATGACTCACAGAAAACAGGAAGAGTAGAGCACCTGAGCTGCACGCTGCATGGATCTCACAGCTCAGGGCTGGCATTACTCACAGGGTATTAATAGAATCATTCCATTCTTAAGTTAGCTCTGAAAATAGACAAAAACACATCCATTCAGAAGAAATATTTCTACCCCACGACACACTAGGGCTCTTAGACTTGCTAAACACTCTCACCCACCATATATGTAATTATTGCTTGTCCTGGAATTCAAGTCGTTAGAAAAGACACAATTTTAAGTGCAAAGGTAGTCATGAGAAAAACAGCACAGGATCACCATATCTGTTTGGAGTATAGGCATATAACAGACATACATGATATAAACAATTGTATGATAAATTGAAATCAAGCTTGGGTGTGAACGTTGGCATTGGTTTCAGAAGGAAATGCACACATTTAGAAATAACTGATAAGGATCACTGGCTGAGAAAGGCCCTTACGCTTGGGAAAAGAAGCAGTTAGTCAGTGCAAATGCTTTTGGCAACTATTGACCTTTGAGTTCCTGACTTAAAGGACACACAAACACCACTATTCTCCAGCAAGTTTTCCTTGATAAACCTGCTGGAAAGGGGGACAAATATCCTGAAGCCATTTGACATGCACAATTTAGCAATTATGTGGTCAGGGGAGGAATGATTCTGTTAAACCACTGGGAATTGCTGATGTTTAAAGCCTTTACACATTTATAGAAACACCTAAAATCTAACACAGCATAATCAATATTAGAATGGATCCCCCATTCTACCACCGAATCATAACACCTCTCTACAGGGAAAAGCAGATTTGGAAAACTTCAATTGTTTGATTCAGTATCAGCCAAACAACCAAAAAAGGAACCCATGAGGGTGTAAGACCATGTGGTAAGGGGATAGTAATTACTATATTTAAATAAGGAATAAAAATAAACACATGTCAAAATGAATGTGATGGTTTTTTAACCTTGAATTTAAAAAAAAAAAAAACTTTCTCCAGGTAAAAAATAATTAAGTTTATTTAACTTTTCAAGTAAAAGAATTTGTGCTTTTTCTAAAGTCAGCTTTGATCTCATAGCAATTTCTATTTAATTTTATTTTACTCCGCATGCAGAAGGACCCATAACGCTAATGCTTTAAATATTTCAGTCTAATTGGGAACGCTCAATTCATTTTCCCTCTGAATAATTTAAAACTGTTTTCTTCTTGTTTAGCTTTCTCGATATGAAAATATTGTCTTTGCATTTTTATTTTTAACAGAGAAATACATAGAACACAGTTTTCTCTGTCTCTGAAAAAGCAAAGGGTTTGGGAGCTTTTTATTCACAGGAAAGTGCCTCTCAGCTCTCTCACTATCCAGAGCGACTTCTAGTGGGCCTTCCCACCACGCCCTGCATTCATCCATCTGATATCAACTACACCATGGCCTACTGGTCCCCCACCTCAACCTCCGTCCTTCCCTGCTGCCCCGGCGCTGCCTGCCAAATGTCATAGGAAGTGACTTGAATAGGGATGGCAGATGCAGCAGTGCCCTCAGTGTGTGCTGGGGAGGAGATCACTGCCACCCCCCAGAGGGCCGAGCACAGCTGCTGTCTATACCCAGGGTCTGAAGCACAATGGGCTTGCAAAGACCACCCCTCATTGTGTGTCACAAAGTCTGCTACCCAGACACATGCAATTTAACCCGCCACCTACATCTCCATCACACTCCAGTGTCTCCTCCGGGACACTTAATTTGCATTTGGGATGCAGACCCTAGCCTCTAGTTTGTTATCTTGGTGGGGGTGGGGGTTGGGGGAGGCAGGCAATCAAACGTACATGGATTAAAGAATGCATCGCTGCCTTTAATAATCTGAGAGTATACACCCATGACATAAGCACATAATGGTGTAGAGACAAGTTTAAGTGATAAGGAAAGATTGGTTGGTGTAAGAATTGGGCACTACTGCTCCAAAGATCCCACACTGCAATATTTTCTCGGCTGCAGTCTTCATGCAAGTGTGATTTCTCAGTATATGGAATATAGAAAGACAGAACTCTCTAAACTAAGTCACACAGAATTGATACTCATCAGGACTCAAGATTTTTTTTTTTTTTTTTTGAGACCTACTTGGCAAGGGGGCTTCCCAAGTGGTTCAGTGGTAAAGAATCTGCTTGCCAATGCAGGAGACACAGGATTGATCCCTAGGTTAGCAAGATCCCCGGAGGAGGAAATGGCAACCCACTCTAATATTCTTGCCTGGAGAATCCCATGGACAGAGGAGCCTGGCGGGCTATAGTCTGTCAGGTCGCAAAAGAGGGGACAGGATTTGGTAATTAAACAGCAGCAGCAAGCTGGAAAGGAAAGTGATGTGAACATCCCTCACGAGGCAAAAGTTAGGAGGGTGGCTGTGAAATTATTTCCTCATGTGTTCCTCTCCAACACATGTCCTTTTGTTCCTTGCTTCCCTTGCACAGACATCCTGGCTGGACCTTTCTGTCTTGGAGGACGATGATTTTCCACGTGGAGAGATGCTGAACAGGAGTGTGTGTGCTCCTTGTTTGATTTCGTAATGCCTCAATGGCAAGAGGCAGCATCAGGCGTACCTTTGATACTATTTCTCGTAGGAACCAGATAAAGCAAGGTTGGCTTATTTAATTTTCGTTTTTAAAATCTCTTTGCTGTTGCTGTCGTTCAGTCACTCAGTTGTGTCCACCTCTTTGTGACTCCCTGGACAGCAGCACCCTAGGCTTCCCTGTCCTTCACCATATCCTAGAGTTTGCTCAAACTCACGCCCACTGAGTCAGTGGGGCCATCCAACCATCTTGTTCTCTGTCATCCCTTCTCCTCTTCTTTGAGACCTACCTGGCAAGAGGGCTTCTCCCCTTCTCCTTTGCCTTCTATTCTGAGTAGTCCAGAGGCCACTGCTGAGTTTTCCAAATGTGCTGAAATATTGAGTGCAGTACTATAATAGCATCATCTTTTAGAATTTGAACTAGCTCAGCTGGAATTCCATCACCTCCACTAGCTTTGTTCGTAGTAATGCTTCCTAAGGACCACTTGATTTCTCACTTAAGGATGTCTGGCTCTAAGTGAGTGATCACACCATCATGGTTATCTGGGTCATTAAGATCTTTTTTGTGTAGTTCATCTGTGTATTCTTGCCACCTCTTCTTAATATCTTCTGCTTCTGTTAGGTCCATACCATTTATGTCCTTTAGTGTGCCAATCTGTGCATGAAATGTTCCCTTGGTATCTCTAATTTTCTTGAAGAGATCTCTAGTCTTTCCCATTCTATTGTTTTCCTCTATTTCTTTACATTGGTCACTTAGGAAGGCTTTCTCATCTCTCCTTGCTATCCTTTGGAACTCTGAACTCAGATGGGTATATCTTTCCTTTTCTCCTTTGCTTTTTGCTTCTCTGTTCAGCTATTTGTAAGGCCTCCTCAGACAACCATGTTGCCTTTTCAAAATATCTTTGAATGATCTCATATACCTTTCTTTTCTTAACACTTTAGAATGAATTCCTAATTATACCTTAAACTCTTAGACACATAACATGTTGTCTGGTAACAAACAAGGTCTTGCTGAAGATAAAGTCATGGTAGTGTCTTAACAAGAAGACTACCTGGTGATCGACCTGGGAGCAAACTTCTAATGCCTCTGTACCTTATCTCTGTGACCTTGAGAAATTCACCAAACCTCTCTGCACTTCATAGCCCTAAAGTGATGATAAAAATAAGAATTTACTTCATAGGTTTGGCAAAGTATAAATGAGATAAAATATATACAGTGCATCTTACAATGACAGATGGTATGATACCCTTCATGTTTTTGTTAAAAGTATCTTTATTGCCCAACCCCTACCCTCACTCCTAAGACACTTTCCCTTCTGCTTCCCTGACCTTTCCTTCTCTAGAATACTTCTCACCCATGAGTATGCTCTACAATGTCCTGTTGTGTCTTTTTTTTTTAAATCTATTCTTTGTCTTCCCTTCACTGGAGTATGAGTTCACAAGCACAGTGATTTTTGACTGTTTTATTATTCTCTCCACACAAATAGAACTCTGTAAACATTGATTGATTGAGTGGATAAATGAACAAATACATTAATAAATGAATGGAAGACTGGATTATTTAAAGTACCTCTTTGCCATCCTGTGAAAGTACATGGAATATTTTGCCATGAACTTATAGAAAAGATCTCTTTTCCAAACTCTTTGGGCCAAATAGAATAATTTCTTTCCAAATGTACAGAGTAAAGTCCATATTTTTAAGAACGTTTCCTATGGCACTCTTGTTATTAAACCTTGGCTAGATTTTGTTGTTAAACCTTGACTAGAAATTAGCCCTTGGTCTATGTGGGGAAAATTCCTTTCTGGTTGAACTTGGAAAGCCCAGGGTAGGCATCAGGCCGTGCTAGCTTCTGAGTCATGGAAAGGGATGGCCCCTGTGAACCCCAGGAAAGTGACATAGAAACTTGGGTGCCACTGATTCCCTGGCCAAGCCTAGAGGACACACTCAGGTCTCGCCTGCTCTGTGCAAGCTGTCCTGATACCTTTGGAGACGCAAGTGAGACATAAGGGCTTGGATGCCACCATTTATAGGAACTGTGCCCTGAGATGACGTCCATTCCAGCTCTACAGTTGCTCTTACACACTTCCGGTATTTCTTTAGAGACCCGAACAAGACAGTGGTCTTGGTCATGAATAGGTCCTAGAACTTGCAATTTACGTACTCTAACCTGGTGACAAATTTGCCTCTGTACCTTATCTCTGTGACCTGAGTCACCAAACCTCTCTGCACTTCATAGCCCTAAAGTGATGATAAAAATAAGAATTTACTTCATAGGTTTGGCAAAGTATAAATGAGATAAAATATATACAGTGCATCTTACAATGACAGATGGTATGATACCCTTCATGTTTTTGTTAAAAGTATCTTTATTGCCCAACCCCTACCCTCACTCCTAAGACACTTTCCCTTCTGCTTCCCTGACCTTTCCTTCTCTAGAATACTTCTCACCCATGAGTATGCTCTACAATGTCCTGTTGTGTCTTTTTTTTTTAAATCTATTCTTTGTCTTCCCTTCACTGGAGTATGAGTTCACAAGCACAGTGATTTTTGACTGTTTTATTATTCTCTCCACACAAATAGAACTCTGTAAACATTGATTGATTGAGTGGATAAATGAACAAATACATTAATAAATGAATGGAAGACTGGATTATTTAAAGTACCTCTTTGCCATCCTGTGAAAGTACATGGAATATTTTGCCATGAACTTATAGAAAAGATCTCTTTTCCAAACTCTTTGGGCCAAATAGAATAATTTCTTTCCAAATGTACAGAGTAAAGTCCATATTTTTAAGAACGTTTCCTATGGCACTCTTGTTATTAAACCTTGGCTAGATTTTGTTGTTAAACCTTGACTAGAAATTAGCCCTTGGTCTATGTGGGGAAAATTCCTTTCTGGTTGAACTTGGAAAGCCCAGGGTAGGCATCAGGCCGTGCTAGCTTCTGAGTCATGGAAAGGGATGGCCCCTGTGAACCCCAGGAAAGTGACATAGAAACTTGGGTGCCACTGATTCCCTGGCCAAGCCTAGAGGACACACTCAGGTCTCGCCTGCTCTGTGCAAGCTGTCCTGATACCTTTGGAGACGCAAGTGAGACATCAGGGCTTGGATGCCACCATTTATAGGAACTGTGCCCTGAGATGACGTCCATTCCAGCTCTACAGTTGCTCTTACACACTTCCGGTATTTCTTTAGAGACCCGAACAAGACAGTGGTCTTGGTCATGAATAGGTCCTAGGAACCATCTTGCAATATACGAGTGTGTAGATTCAACACGACTTACATCTTAAACTGTGTGTGCATTCTCATCTGCTAAGTCTTATCTGACTCTTTGCAACCCCATGAACTGTGGCCTACTAAACTCCTCTGTCCATGGGATTTCCTAGGCAAAAATATCTAAGTGGGTTGTCATTTCCTTCTCTAGGGGATCTTCCCAATCCAGAAGCAGAACCCATGTCTCCTGCATTGGCAGGCATATTCTTTACCACTGAGCCACCTGGGAAGCCTGCACCTTAAATTTACACAAAGGTGTATCTCAGTTGTATAATATCCCCACCAAGCTACACACACAGACACACATAGACCTGGCCTCGAGTCTAATCCATGTTATGGTGAACAATGTCTTCTGGCGCATTAGAGCCATTTAAGGCTCATCTTCTGGAACTCCTCTGATCACTGGGAGGTCTGAAAGAAAACATGAGCTAGCAAATCAAAATGAGAAACTGTGGCAGTGCCTGAGGCCCATAATTCCACATTCTGTCTTTTTTTTTTTTTTTTAAGAAATGCATCCACACATTTATTAACTAAGGAAAAGCAAGAGAAAAAAAAAAATGTAATTTTAAATGCATCCCTGAGTGCCAACGATTCTTAATGTGGATGAAAGGTAAAGAAAGCCTGCCCTGAAAGGCATGTGATTACAATAAAGGGAAGGAAGAAAATTCTTTTTTGGAGGTGGTGGGGGTGTGGGCAGTTAGAAGTTACACATGTTTAGAATTACCAAGAGAGCGATTTGTCCTCCTAATGCTCACAGAGGGGCGCCCAAGCCATCGCTGTGCATGCCGCCTTGAACAAGTCCCATGCTCTTTTGTGAAATATCTATGTCACTTACTTTAAGTGGGAGTGTTAACACCTTTGCTATTTCTCTAAAAATGGGGTTGGCTTCTTTTAGAGTTAAAAAAAAAGATTGCTATAAAAGGAACATTAAGCAAGTTAACAAAGCACTTTCTTAAAGGATTTCAAAATAAGCAAGGGAATCTATCAACTTACTTTAGGAAGACCCGAACAAGACAGTGGTCTTGGTCATGAATAGGTCCTAGGAACCATCTTGCAATATACGAGTGTGTAGATTCAACACGACTTACATCTTAAACTGTGTGTGCATTCTCATCTGCTAAGTCTTATCTGACTCTTTGCAACCCCATGAACTGTGGCCTACTAAACTCCTCTGTCCATGGGATTTCCTAGGCAAAAATATCTAAGTGGGTTGTCATTTCCTTCTCTAGGGGATCTTCCCAATCCAGAAGCAGAACCCATGTCTCCTGCATTGGCAGGCATATTCTTTACCACTGAGCCACCTGGGAAGCCTGCACCTTAAATTTACACAAAGGTGTATCTCAGTTGTATAATATCCCCACCAAGCTACACACACAGACACACATAGACCTGGCCTCGAGTCTAATCCATGTTATGGTGAACAATGTCTTCTGGCGCATTAGAGCCATTTAAGGCTCATCTTCTGGAACTCCTCTGATCACTGGGAGGTCTGAAAGAAAACATGAGCTAGCAAATCAAAATGAGAAACTGTGGCAGTGCCTGAGGCCCATAATTCCACATTCTGTCTTTTTTTTTTTTTTTTTTAAGAAATGCATCCACACATTTATTAACTAAGGAAAAGCAAGAGAAAAAAAAAAATGTAATTTTAAATGCATCCCTGAGTGCCAACGATTCTTAATGTGGATGAAAGGTAAAGAAAGCCTGCCCTGAAAGGCATGTGATTACAATAAAGGGAAGGAAGAAAATTCTTTTTTGGAGGTGGTGGGGGTGTGGGCAGTTAGAAGTTACACATGTTTAGAATTACCAAGAGAGCGATTTGTCCTCCTAATGCTCACAGAGGGGCGCCCAAGCCATCGCTGTGCATGCCGCCTTGAACAAGTCCCATGCTCTTTTGTGAAATATCTATGTCACTTACTTTAAGTGGGAGTGTTAACACCTTTGCTATTTCTCTAAAAATGGGGTTGGCTTCTTTTAGAGTTAAAAAAAAAGATTGCTATAAAAGGGAACATTAAGCAAGTTAACAAAGCACTTTCTTAAAGGATCAAGATAAGCAAGGGAATGCTTCCTTAAAAGGCTTGACTTGCTCCCCACCACCTTCTTCCACTGCATGACAGAACACCTTGTGGAAGGCTCAAAGGAGAATGATGGTGAAACCCAATCACCTGTGTTAGTGAACCTCCTACAGGAATTTAAAAATATTCTTTTCTCACAGATCCCCAGAATGAACCAAGTGCTTTATTTGTGTCTCTCCTGTTCCATTAACATAATGAAATGCCTTTTGCCTTTTTCACAGTGGAAAGGAGGGTCTAGGAGGGTGATAAAACATCCCTACTAACTATAAGCTGGTGGACACGTTCCTCTAGCTGCTTCCTGGTTGCTTGGCTTGTGTAGAATACCAAACAGGCAGGGCCACGTCCCGGTCCCAGAGAACCTGCAACTGACTTAAGTTTTGATCTAGACAAGAGAGCTTTGGTCCGATTGATTTTTATTTTTAAACTTGTGAAATCAGCAGACCAGATTTACAACCCCAGGAATTCTTGAAAGATTCAATTCTCTACATATTTTTATTTGAAATAGGAAGGTTCTATGTACAAATGCAGTCTCCCTGGATAAAATCTCTCGGTCTTGCCTGCAGATCTGGCCATCTCCAATCTGTGCTCAAGGGAGAACAATGCCCTCCCACATAGGAAAAAAATCTGTATAGTGGATTTGTCTTTGTGCAAAATCATTCTTGAGGTATCAGATGCCAAGGAGTGCCACTTGTGAATTATTTCATTCATTTGTTCGAAAAACACTCTTGGAGTTTCTGCTAGACACTGATACTTGTGCTTGAATATTCTTGGGTCGACTGTCGAGTTTTCAAAGATGTATTATGGATGATTAATTCAATTTGTGTCCGTTTGACAAATATGAGTACACTGAATCTTGAAAGGAAGCGCGAGTGAGTGAAGAAGTTCTCACTGCGCCCCTGATGTGGTCTGGGTGCTTGCTCGCTAAATTCCGGGCTGTCACTCTTGCTACGCTGGACCAAGCCAGCTGGCAGCCTCCTTCAACCCCTGCCTTCCTTGCATCACTCCATCTTATCCATTGTACCCTCTAGGTGACAGGCTTGATCACATTTCTTCAGTAAGTCTCCACTGTCTTCCCAGACAGGGGTTCGAGTCCTAAGCCTCACATTCTAAGCACAGTTCACACTCACTGACTAAGTTCACACTCTGACCCTGGCCTCCATCAGTCCTTTCCTCTCCTCCCACACCGTGTCCCAGGCATGCCGTGCTCTTAGCCAGACATTTTGACCGTCTTTTGCTTCCACACTCCTCTGCCTGTTGCCTCCCTCTCTAGGATCCTTCTTCAGGCTCACAGTAACATATCCCTCCAACCCCAACCCTCCACCAAGCCTTTAGGAAAACTCCCAGCTAAAAGAGGTGTCATCTTCTACACTGTTTGTGTTCTGAACACATTTTTCTGGAATGTTCGTTCTATTTGGGCAGCAAATGTGTATTTTCACTTGTCACTACCCTCTCTCCCCAGCTAAATCATAATCTTTATAATGAATCTTTACCTCACAGAAGGCAAGGGATGGGTCTCATTTTTCTTTCAAACTTTTCATTTTCTATTGGGGTGTAGTTGATCCCCAATACTGTGGTCATTTCAAGTGAACAGCGAAGGGACTCAGCCATACATACACATGTATCTTTTCTTCCCAAATCTCCATCCCGTCCAGGCTGCCACATAACACTGAGCAGAGTTCCCTGTGCTATACAGCAGATTCTTGTTGCTATCCAGTTTGAAGACAGTAGTATGTACATGGCCATTCCAAACTCCAAACTTCCAAACTATGGGGTGGGTCTCGTTTTACATCAATTTGCACCCATTTTTCTCCCTGAGACCCGTAGAATGAGGACATGAAATAAGCTCATTTTGAGATAAAAAAAAAAAAAACAAAAAACTGTTGATATCCATCCAGAAAAATTTGCCAATAAAATGCATTATTAATAACTCCATTTAATTTTAAAAGCACCATTATTAGAGTACACTGAATCTTGAAAGGAAGCGCGAGTGAGTGAAGAAGTTCTCACTGCGCCCCTGATGTGGTCTGGGTGCTTGCTCGCTAAATTCCGGGCTGTCACTCTTGCTACGCTGGACCAAGCCAGCTGGCAGCCTCCTTCAACCCCTGCCTTCCTTGCATCACTCCATCTTATCCATTGTACCCTCTAGGTGACAGGCTTGATCACATTTCTTCAGTAAGTCTCCACTGTCTTCCCAGACAGGGGTTCGAGTCCTAAGCCTCACATTCTAAGCACAGTTCACACTCACTGACTAAGTTCACACTCTGACCCTGGCCTCCATCAGTCCTTTCCTCTCCTCCCACACCGTGTCCCAGGCATGCCGTGCTCTTAGCCAGACATTTTGACCGTCTTTTGCTTCCACACTCCTCTGCCTGTTGCCTCCCTCTCTAGGATCCTTCTTCAGGCTCACAGTAACATATCCCTCCAACCCCAACCCTCCACCAAGCCTTTAGGAAAACTCCCAGCTAAAAGAGGTGTCATCTTCTACACTGTTTGTGTTCTGAACACATTTTTCTGGAATGTTCGTTCTATTTGGGCAGCAAATGTGTATTTTCACTTGTCACTACCCTCTCTCCCCAGCTAAATCATAATCTTTATAATGAATCTTTACCTCACAGAAGGCAAGGGATGGGTCTCATTTTCTTTCAAACTTTTCATTTTCTATTGGGGTGTAGTTGATCCCCAATACTGTGGTCATTTCAAGTGAACAGCGAAGGGACTCAGCCATACATACACATGTATCTTTTCTTCCCAAATCTCCATCCCGTCCAGGCTGCCACATAACACTGAGCAGAGTTCCCTGTGCTATACAGCAGATTCTTGTTGCTATCCAGTTTGAAGACAGTAGTATGTACATGGCCATTCCAAACTCCAAACTTCCAAACTATGGGGTGGGTCTCGTTTTACATCAATTTGCACCCATTTTTCTCCCTGAGACCCGTAGAATGAGGACATGAAATAAGCTCATTTTGAGATAAAAAAAAAAAAAACAAAAAACTGTTGATATCCATCCAGATAGCTGACAATTTTGAATGCTTTCTTTACAACGTGATTTCTCACAATATTTATTCATTTGCTTTACTAATAAAATGCATTATTAATAACTCCATTTAATTTTAAAAGCACCATTATTAGACAAATGCCCAGAGTAAGAGAATATAAAACAACTAAATAGGTGAAGTTTCCAAAGAACTTTCCAAAGAAATTTCCAAAGTTCAAGTTTTCTATGAAATAATGGAGAGATGGATGACCCTATAGCTGATCACTGATATGGTTGGATCTCACAGATTTGAAGGTAATATGTGTATACAAGGGGAGAGGATGTTGATAGAGAAGGTATTAATAGAAGCATGGAGCATGAAAGAATATGGCAGCAGGACCTGCAGCCCAGAGGGCACCAGTAGAGAAGGGCAACCAGTGTTATCCTTGTAATTTCAACATCTAAGTGTTAGGAGGGGCTTCATGCAGCGAAGCATTTTCTATTGAGGAACTTGCCTGAGCAGAGGCTATGGCACGTCCACCAGGCTTTCGGCACAAGTGAAAGAAGCACCCTCCGTGGTTCAGGTGGGGAGCCAATAGGAGCAAAGAAGCTAACACTGAAGGTTAGGCGCACTAATTCCAAGGGAGGAAACACAGCTGAAAACTGTATCAATACAAGATACAATAGCCAAGACACAGAGGTAACCTTCGTGTCCCTGAACAGACAAGTGAATAAAGAAGATGCAGTGCATATATACAAGGGTGTGTTTCGTTTGAGCTGATGTCCAACTCTATTGGGGTGTAGTTGATCCCCAATACTGTGGTCATTTCAAGTGAACAGCGAAGGGACTCAGCCATACATACACATGTATCTTTTCTTCCCAAATCTCCATCCCGTCCAGGCTGCCACATAACACTGAGCAGAGTTCCCTGTGCTATACAGCAGATTCTTGTTGCTATCCAGTTTGAAGACAGTAGTATGTACATGGCCATTCCAAACTCCAAACTTCCAAACTATGGGGTGGGTCTCGTTTTACATCAATTTGCACCCATTTTTCTCCCTGAGACCCGTAGAATGAGGACATGAAATAAGCTCATTTTGAGATAAAAAAAAGAAAAAAAACTGTTGATATCCATCCAGATAGCTGACAATTTTGAATGCTTTCTTTACAACGTGATTTCTCACAATATTTATTCATTTGCTTTACTAATAAAATGCATTATTAATAACTCCATTTAATTTTAAAAGCACCATTATTAGACAAATGCCCAGAGTAAGAGAATATAAAACAACTAAATAGGTGAAGTTTCCAAAGAACTTTCCAAAGAAATTTCCAAAGTTCAAGTTTTCTATGAAATAATGGAGAGATGGATGACCCTATAGCTGATCACTGATATGGTTGGATCTCACAGATTTGAAGGTAATATGTGTATACAAGGGGAGAGGATGTTGATAGAGAAGGTATTAATAGAAGCATGGAGCATGAAAGAATATGGCAGCAGGACCTGCAGCCCAGAGGGCACCAGTAGAGAAGGGCAACCAGTGTTATCCTTGTAATTTCAACATCTAAGTGTTAGGAGGGGCTTCATGCAGCGAAGCATTTTCTATTGAGGAACTTGCCTGAGCAGAGGCTATGGCACGTCCACCAGGCTTTCGGCACAAGTGAAAGAAGCACCCTCCGTGGTTCAGGTGGGGAGCCAATAGGAGCAAAGAAGCTAACACTGAAGGTTAGAGCGCACTAATTCCAAGGGAGGAAACACAGCTGAAAACTGTATCAATACAAGATACAATAGCCAAGACACAGAGGTAACCTTCGTGTCCCTGAACAGACAAGTGAATAAAGAAGATGCAGTGCATATATACAAGGGTGTGTTTGTGGTTCTTGTTTAGATGCTCAGTCATGTCCAACTCTTTTGTGACCCCACGCACTGTGGTCCACCAGGCTTCTCTGTCCATGGGATTTCCCAAGCAAGAATACTTGGAGAATAATGAAGTGAGTTGCCATTTCCTTTCCTCGGGACCTTCCTGACCCAGGGATTGAACCTGTTTCCTGCATGGGCAGGCAGGTTCTTTACCACGGAGTCACCAAGGAATCCCCAGAGGAATATTAGTCAGCCATTAAAAAAGAATGATATGATGCCATTTGCAGCAACATGGATAGGCCTAGGGATTATCATCATACTATGTGGAAGAAGTCAGAGAAAGACAAATGCCATATGGTACCATTTAAATGTGAAATCTAAAAAATGATACAAATGGGGCTTCCCTGGTGGTCCAGGGGGTAAAGAGTACAGTTTGCAGTGCGAGGGGCACCAGTTCGATCCCTGGCCCCAGAAGATTCCCATGTGCTGTGGAGCTGCTGGACCAGTGTGTCCCATTACAAGCCAGCACTCTGGAGCACATGTGCCTAGAGCCGGTGCTCTGCTGGGGGAGAGGCCACTACAATGGGAGGCCCACACAGGCCAAAGAATAAAGATGGATGAAAATAAAAAACCAATAAACGAGGCCAAAATTTAAAAAAAGATACAAATGAACTTATTTACAAAATGGAAATAGACTTACAGTCACAGGACACAAATGTATGGTTACCAAAGAGGAAAGAGGAGGGAATAAATTAGGAGGTTGGGGTTAACATATACACACACACTATATAAAGTAGACAACCAGCAAGGACCTACTGTATAGCACAGGAAACTCTGCTTAATATTCTGTAAGGACCTTATATGAGAAAAGAATCTGAAAAAAGAATATAGGTTGATGATAGACAGATAGGCAGATAGATAACGAGCAAGAGAGAGAAAGAGAGACAGAGATATATATACAAGGCTTCCCAGGTGCCACTAGTCGTAAAGAACACACCTGCCAGTGCAGGAGATGTAGGAAACACTGGTTCAGTCCTTGGGTTGGGAAGATTTCCTGGAGGAGGACATAGCAACTCACTCCAGTATTCTTGCCTGAAAGATCCCATGGACAGGAGCCTGGCAGGCTGCAATCCATGGGGCTACAAAGAGTCAGACACAACTGAGTGACTAACATTTTGTGAAAGTGCTGTTCTAGATTCTGGCTAAGATAAGATTAGCCTTGCTGCTAAGAAGAATCAGAAAATCCAGTTAAACTCAAGATTTGGAATCAAAGAGCTACCCAGGCGGCCCAGACTTGGGGGGCTAAGATGGTGGGAAATCTAGTCAGATGAGTCAACCTCAGCTCTGCCTTCCCGCTGGGGGCATCTGCTTCTTAGGCTCAGTGAGCTGACAGAAGGAGCATCCAAGATAAAGTAGCTTCTGAGAAGGAAACTTCAAGCAGGCCCATGGAGCTGAGGTAATGACATATTTCAGATGTAGTATTGTCGTCAAGGTTGAGAAGTCAGGACTCCAAGGAGACACAGGTACAGCATTCCATACTGCTTTTCTTTCAAAACTTCCGTATTTATGAGTGATGGCCACATGACAAGAAACTGGTCAGAGGTCCAATGACTAAGAACTTGCGCTCTCAATGTGGAGGACCTGGGCTCAATCCTTGGTCAGAAAGCTAGATCCCACATGCCACAACTAAGACCCATTGCAACCAAATAAATAAATATTTTTTTAAAATCCATAAAGATATATGGACATCTATCTTAAGAAAATTAAACTTTTCAAAATAGGGAGTAAATCTTCAATGCTCCTCTCAACAAATGTTAGTAGGTCCTTTTGCTATTCATTAAGGGAAGAATGAATACTGATCTTATCTCACACCATGCACAAGTTAACTGTAAGTGGACATGGATCTAATTATGAAAGGTAACAACTTATAAAGCTTCTAGACAATAATGTGACAAAGTCTTGAGGACAGACAAAGTTTCCTGTAAAAGACTGAGTCCCTACTAACAGTAAGAAAAAGCTGGATAAGCCAGTCTATATTATTCAAACTAACAAAATAAATTCTTTAGAATATACCAATAAGAAAGTGGAAAAATAGAGTGACTGAAAATACTAACAATGTGTATATCTGACAAAGAACTTGTGTTCATAATATATAACTCCCACAAATTGGCACACAAAAAACGTGTTTTGTTAAAAGGGAAGGCTTGAGTTGGACTTTAGGAAAGATGACATTCAAATAGCTTACAAATATATGAAGTTGCTCTAGCTCATTCATGTTAGCAAGCTACACATTAAAAATACCATGAGATATTATACTCTCATAGGAATTTTTCTATATTAATAAGACAACAATACTAACTATTGGAGAAGCATATGAATTATTTCAAAAGTTTTCAAAAAATTCCTGGCATTATCTATTGAAGCAGAAATTATGCCCACCACGACTAGATATACACTCCACATAAATGCAAGCACTAGGTACAGAAGAACACATGTATTAGAATATTAATAACATCGAGATTCCTAATAGCCATACAACAACCCTGTAGATTTATTTAATGGGATACTCTAAAACGATAAAAATGAGTGAAATACTGCAGTGCCTAATAGGAAGAATCAATCTCATAAATTGTTGAGAAAAAAATCCTACACCACAAAGTACATACTGTATGATCCTGTTTATATAGAACGTTCAGGGCTTCCCTGGTGGCTCAGTGGTAAAAGAACCCACCTTCCAGTGCGGGAGATAGAGGAGACATGGGCTCCATCCTTAATCTGGAAAGATCCCACATGCTGTGGAACAACTAAGCCCGTGCCCCACCACTATTCAGTCTGTGGTCTTGAGCCTGGGAGCTCAGCCACAGGAGAGGCCACCGCAATGAGAAGCCTGTGCACTGCAAGTAGAGAGCGGCCCTCCCGCTTGCCAAAACTAGAGAAAAGCCTGCACAGCCGTGAAGACCCAGTGCAGCCAATACATATGTGAATTAGCAATAAGAAAGGTCAAAATATCAAAACTGCATGATGGTGATAGGTCAAGCAACGTTGGTCTGAGGTAGGCGCGGTGGCTGTAAGTAGGCAAGAGGAAATTTCTGAATCTTTCCCAATATTGTTTTCTTCTCTGTGTGGCTTTACATGGATCTGCCAACTTTGTGAAATGTATTGAGTTGTAGATTTCAACTGTGTGCATCTTTCCATGCATTTGTACTACAGGGAAGATGCTATTAAAAAAAAAAAAAAAAATCAAAAACCCGGCTGTGATTCTATCGCTGGTTGATGGGTGATGCATGGGTGGTGAAGCAGTAGCCATTTTCTAAAGGGAAACTGAGGTGTTAATGACGTCAAAGAGCTTCCCCTGGGTTTGGTCTCACAGCTGCCACGTGAAGAGGAGGAGAAGGCTGTGGCCCACAGAGAGGCAGGATTTCTAATGTGGGAACAGTGGGAGAAAGAACACGCTGAAGGCAGGGGTAGGGAGATGAGGCTTTGGGGTATGAACCAAGTCTGGGGTGACTACAGCATCGTCAAGTAGAGACGCATCCTTGACGCAGGACCCTAAGGAAATGCTGGCGCCGCCCAGAGGGAGAAATTAGATACAGGAGACAGCCACGGAGGGAAGATTGATACCTCAGTCTTTTCTGAGCTCACCCTGAGTTGATATAATTACTGTCAGTGGCATCTATTGCACGTCGCTCAGTGTGACACTTGATTATGTGCATCCTGTCTTGTGTTGTCACGAAACTATTGGGGTGGCCAAAAAGTTTGTTTGGGTTGTCCCGTTCCATCTTACAGAACAAGCTTTGGGGCAGCCAAACATTTCAAGATGTATCAGGTTGAACCCTACGAAGTTGTCCATATTCAGCCATTTTCAGATGCTTCAACTTAACCACGTATTTGTCTGAGTGAGATTCATTTCTATTAGCATTTTCCTGCAACGACGATGTCTCTAAAGTCCCCGATCCTCCCTCTAAAAAAAATTTTTGGGGGGGGGGCGGGTTGGGGAGGGAGGAGGCGGGCGGGCCACTTCTATTGGTCTTTCATTTATCTGTTTTCATCCATTTTTGTTCTTTTGGCCCATGTGGGCCTCCCACTGCAGTGGCCTCTGTTGTCACAGAGCACTGGCTCTGGGTGCACATGCTCCAGAGCTCCGGCTCAGTAATTGGACACATCAGTCCAGCCGCTCTGCAGCACATGGGATCTTCCCAGGCCAGGGATTAAACCGGTGCCCCTTGCACTGCAAGGTGATGTCCTTACCCACCAGACAACCAGGGAAGCCCCAATTCTCCTTTCTTTCACCCACAAATGGGTGAGCACTGAATGGCCTCAATTATGTAGTGACATTTTCACAAGAAAGTGCGTCATAAGCTCTGATGTAAAATACAGCTCCAGTTGTGAATGCAAAAACTAATATAAGCTATTCCTAGATATAGCCTGCGAAAGGAAAGCATTTGTGCAGAGACAGTAATTGGAATCTCTGTAACTAAAGGAAATAAAAGGAAAAGGAACTTTACAATATGCCTTCCAGCATCGATGGCTCAGTGGTAAAAAAATTCACCTCAATGCGGGAGACACCAGAGACGTTGGTTCAGTTCCTGGTTTGGGAAGATTCTCTGGAGGAGGACATGGCAACTCACTCTGGTATTCTGGTCTGGAGAATCCCATGGACAGAAGAGCCTGGTGGGCTACAGTCCATGGGGCTGCATAGAGTCAGACATGACTAAAGTGGCTTAGCACAGGACAAGATACTGAGATTTAGTATAGTTTGGATGCAGCTTGCTGATTTTCCTCATTCCTTGAATATGTGCACGGTCGCGCCCTTTTATCTCTACTCATGGTTTGTTAGGGAGCAGCTGGGCCTTGCTCCCTCCTCCCCGACCCCTTAATATTCACTTTAGAAATCCTGCTCTTGCAACAACTCGTGACAGAGTATTTCAAATTTTAGAGTGTTACAAGGGCCACCTTCCTTAGCTTTATGTTCTAATTTCCAAGTCATGTTTGCACTGCTGTTTTCCGTTAGTCATAAGCAAAAGTAATAATTTCTTAAAATTAAGAAGACTCCGGAATTGAGTCAGGAACAAAGGCACAGACAGTACTGTTGGTTTATCGAAACATTTACTGGAATGCATTCTTCAACACTCAAGCGTGCAGAACCACTGCAGATAGGCAGCTGTGTGTCTAAACATTTGTGACAAACAGAACTCAGATGGAAATGCATTTTTTGAAGAAGAAAAAGGCATCAACATACATTCATCCCTGTGTGTATGAAGACAATGTAAGTCTGAACAAAACAGAATCAGCTTGTGAAAAACGATGAGCTTTTTTTTCCCTGGTGAAATACTTTCTGCAGTTGTCAGCAGAGCTTCCTTGTTGCTTTGTCATTCTACAGTCAGTGCAATGTTTTAATAACGAAGAAGTCTCAGAAGATTTTATAGCCAACATAGGGTGAGTGGACCAGTAGCGTCCTTACTCTGAGGGTCTCACAGGGAACTCTATGTACTCAGGTAATAATAAAGTTTTGGGGCCTACATGAAAATCAAACTTTATAATAATGAAAGACAAACGAAAGGAAACAGCCAAATACATTGTCCCAAAAATCTTTCTAAAGGAAATTTAAAAGGAAAAAGGAAAAAAAACTTTACAATATGCCTTCCAGCATCGATGGCTCAGTGGTAAAAAATTCACCTCAATGCGGGAGACACCAGAGACGTTGGTTCAGTTCCTGGTTTGGGAAGATTCTCTGGAGGAGGACATGGCAACTCACTCTGGTATTCTGGTCTGGAGAATCCCATGGACAGAAGAGCCTGGTGGGCTACAGTCCATGGGGCTGCATAGAGTCAGACATGACTAAAGTGGCTTAGCACAGGACAAGATACTGAGATTTAGTATAGTTTGGATGCAGCTTGCTGATTTTCCTCATTCCTTGAATATGTGCACGGTCGCGCCCTTTTATCTCTACTCATGGTTTGTTAGGGAGCAGCTGGGCCTTGCTCCCTCCTCCCCGACCCCTTAATATTCACTTTAGAAATCCTGCTCTTGCAACAACTCGTGACAGAGTATTTCAAATTTTAGAGTGTTACAAGGGCCACCTTCCTTAGCTTTATGTTCTAATTTCCAAGTCATGTTTGCACTGCTGTTTTCCGTTAGTCATAAGCAAAAGTAATAATTTCTTAAAATTAAGAAGACTCCGGAATTGAGTCAGGAACAAAGGCACAGACAGTACTGTTGGTTTATCGAAACATTTACTGGAATGCATTCTTCAACACTCAAGCGTGCAGAACCACTGCAGATAGGCAGCTGTGTGTCTAAACATTTGTGACAAACAGAACTCAGATGGAAATGCATTTTTTGAAGAAGAAAAGGCATCAACATACATTCATCCCTGTGTGTATGAAGACAATGTAAGTCTGAACAAAACAGAATCAGCTTGTGAAAAACGATGAGCTTTTTTTTCCCTGGTGAAATACTTTCTGCAGTTGTCAGCAGAGCTTCCTTGTTGCTTTGTCATTCTACAGTCAGTGCAATGTTTTAATAACGAAGAAGTCTCAGAAGATTTTATAGCCAACATAGGGTGAGTGGACCAGTAGCGTCCTTACTCTGAGGGTCTCACAGGGAACTCTATGTACTCAGGTAATAATAAAGTTTTGGGGCCTACATGAAAATCAAACTTTATAATAATGAAAGACAAACGAAAGGAAACAGCCAAATACATTGTCCCAAAAATCTTTCTAAGGCACAATAATCTATGTTTAAAAATTATGAGACGGGACAAGTTCCCACTCCTTTAGCATTTATGTAATGAATATATATGTGAATATAAACACAGATGGGGTGTCTTCAGGCAGAGAGAGCATATTATAGTGCCATGATGCTAAAACTAGAAAACTTCCATTCTTGATGTCAATAAATTAGATTACATTAGAAAGAGTGGTCTGCCTTAAAACTGAAAAAGAAGGAAATTATAAGAGGCAACTCTTTCTTCTACCTGTAATACCTACTACTTCATCATTTTCTATCAAAATATTACACATAATTTGATTCTGTTCAGTTACCACTGCTTTGCTAAAGTCATGTTTACAGTGTAATTGTTATGACAAATCTATGCTCCCTGCAAACTGTTCATAAATTGGTTACTTCTTAAAAATAGGCTATTTGTCCTCTTATTATCTCTGGCCTTAGCTTTACCATAACAAAGGAGACTCTTAGATATTTGGAAAATGTTAGGTATTGAATGGAAGAACAATTATAACACAATAGTTGAATCTATCAACAAGCAAAGAAAGAAATGTTGACACACTTATATTAAATGCAAAAAATGATACCAAATAGTTTAAGTATTTAAATGTATGAATAAATTATGAAAAATAAAATTATGAATGCTAATGTGATATAATTATGTGCTTGGGAGGTCCTAAGCACACTACCAAGGTGAATCTATAAATCAAAATATTGATTTTAGCATATAAAAATTTAAAGTTTTTTTGTTATAACAGTAAGTTAAAAGCAAAAAGCATGTATGTAGAATATATACTTCCTCACAGGCAAAAATATATCATAAAATATAAAAAATATATAAAAATATATTTAAAAAATATATAAAATATAAAATGTAATTTCAAATCCATAAGAATAAGAGTAAGCATCTCTATGAAAATTGATTACACACATGAATAATTAACTTAGAAATTACATGAACAGAATAATCAATAAAAGCGTAGCTTTAATTATATGCAGATGAAGTGAAACATGCACACATAACTTTTCTATCTTTCAGACAAACGAAGAATTAAAAATGACGATTCTAGAAAAGAGTCTGGGAAAAGTAGCATATTAATTCTCTAATGGGGCTTCCCTGGTGGTTCAGTGGTAAAAAATCTGCCTGAGACGTAGGAAATGTGGGTTCCGATTCCTGGGTTGGAAGATCCCCTGGAGAAGTGGTGGCTAGTCACTGCAGTATTCTTTTGCCTGGGAAAGTCTGTGGAAAGGAGCCTGGCAAGCTACAGGCCACAGGTGCTACAGTCAGAAACGACTGACATGATGGAGCACACAGGGCTTTTTAACCCCCATGGGATCACAGAGACTTGATATAAAGAAAAATACATTAATTTTAAAAATTGAAAAATAAAATTTACTAAATACTCTCTCTTAATATGACTAGAGGCCAATGGGAAAATAAATTCATCCATAAAGATGTTATCAAAGATTGCAGTTCAGCTCATTTCAGTCGTGTCCAACTCTTTGAGACCCCGTGGACGGCAGCACACTGCACTCCCCTGTCCTTCACCATCTCCTGGAGCTCGCTCAAACTCATGTTCATTGACTCAGTGATGCCATCCAACCATCTCATCCTCTGCTGTCCCCTTATCCTTTTGCTTTCTATTTTTCTCAACGTCAGGCTCTTTTCCAATGAGTTGTCTCTTTGCATCAGGTGGCCAAAGGATTGGAGCTTCAGCTTCAGCATCAGTCCTTCCAATGAACACTCAGGGTTGACTGCCTTTAGGATCAACTGGTTTGATCTCCTTGCAGTCCAAGGGTCTCTCAAGGGTCTTCTCCAGCTCCACAGTTCAAAGATAGTAATTCTTTGTCCTTCAGCCTTCTTTATGCTCCATCTCTCACATTCACACATGACAACTGGAAAAACCATAGCTTTGACTTATATGGACTTTTGTCAGCAAGTAATGTTTCTGCTTTTGAATAGGCTGTCTAGGTTCATCATAGCTTTTCTTCCAAGGAGCAAGCATCCTTTAATTTCATGGCTATGGTCACCATCCACAGTGATTTTGGAGGCCAAGAAAATAAAGTCTGTCACTGTTTCCACTGTTTGCCCTTCCATTTGCATGAAGTGATGGAACCAGGTGTTGTGACCTTCATTTTTTGAATGTTGAGTTTTAGGCCAGCTTTCTCACTCTCCTTTCTCACCTTCATGCACTAAGAAAATTAAAAATGACGATTCTGGGCGGAAAAGTAGCATATTAATTCTCTAATGGGGCTTCCCTGGTGGTTCAGTGGTAAAAAATCTGCCTGAGACGTAGGAAATGTGGGTTCCGATTCCTGGGTTGGAAGATCCCCTGGAGAAGTGGTGGCTAGTCACTGCAGTATTCTTTTGCCTGGGAAAGTCTGTGGAAAGGAGCCTGGCAAGCTACAGGCCACAGGTGCTACAGTCAGAAACGACTGACATGATGGAGCACACAGGGCTTTTTAACCCCCATGGGATCACAGAGACTTGATATAAAGAAAAATACATTAATTTTAAAAATTGAAAAATAAAATTTACTAAATACTCTCTCTTAATATGACTAGAGGCCAATGGGAAAATAAATTCATCCATAAAGATGTTATCAAAGATTGCAGTTCAGCTCATTTCAGTCGTGTCCAACTCTTTGAGACCCCGTGGACGGCAGCACACTGCACTCCCCTGTCCTTCACCATCTCCTGGAGCTCGCTCAAACTCATGTTCATTGACTCAGTGATGCCATCCAACCATCTCATCCTCTGCTGTCCCCTTATCCTTTTGCTTTCTATTTTTCTCAACGTCAGGCTCTTTTCCAATGAGTTGTCTCTTTGCATCAGGTGGCCAAAGGATTGGAGCTTCAGCTTCAGCATCAGTCCTTCCAATGAACACTCAGGGTTGACTGCCTTTAGGATCAACTGGTTTGATCTCCTTGCAGTCCAAGGGTCTCTCAAGGGTCTTCTCCAGCTCCACAGTTCAAAGATAGTAATTCTTTGTCCTTCAGCCTTCTTTATGCTCCATCTCTCACATTCACACATGACAACTGGAAAAACCATAGCTTTGACTTATATGGACTTTTGTCAGCAAGTAATGTTTCTGCTTTTGAATAGGCTGTCTAGGTTCATCATAGCTTTTCTTCCAAGGAGCAAGCATCCTTTAATTTCATGGCTATGGTCACCATCCACAGTGATTTTGGAGGCCAAGAAAATAAAGTCTGTCACTGTTTCCACTGTTTGCCCTTCCATTTGCATGAAGTGATGGAACCAGGTGTTGTGACCTTCATTTTTTGAATGTTGAGTTTTAGGCCAGCTTTCTCACTCTCCTTTCTCACCTTCATCAAGAGGCTCTTAAGTTCCTCTTCACTTTCTGCCATAAGGGTGGTGTCAGATGCATACCTCAGGTTATTGATATTTCTCCCAACAACCTTGATTCCAGCTTGTGCTTCATCCAGCCCAGCATTTCACATGATGTACTCTGAATATAAATTAAATAAACAAGGTGATCATATACAACCTTGACGTACTCCTTTCCCAACTTGGAACAAGTCTGTTGTTCCTTGTCCAGTTCTAACTGTTGTGTCTTGACCTACATACAGGTTTCTCATAAGGTGGTCTGGTATTCCCATCTTTCAGAATTTTCCACAGTTTGTTGTGATCCACACAGTTAAAGGCTTTAGCATAGTCAATGAAGCAGAAGTAGATGTTTTTTTGGAATTCCCTTGCTCTTTCTATAATCCAACAGATGTTGGTCATTTTATCTCTAGTTCCTCTGTCTTTTCTAATACAGCTTCTATATCTGGAAGTTCATGGTTTAGAAGATTGCAATTAGGTGCTGAATAATAGGGAAATAGTTAAATAAGTTATGATACTTCCATATAGTTGAGTGTGAGGTAATTATTAATTAGTTTACTATAATATGGGAAAATTTTATTTTATAAAGCTAAAATTAAAAGTTAGATGAAAATTATGTAATTTTATGGTATCATACACATAGACACACACACACACACACACACACATACATATATAAATTAGCAAAGACAAGAAAGAAAGACCATAAAATTTTCAGTGACTGGCTACATGGTCATATTGAAAAAATTTATTTTCTTTCTTCTAGTTTGTCTCAGTATTTTAAATTTTTTCACACTGAGCAAGTTTTACCATGGTAATATTTTTAAAACTTTACCAATAACAAAAAATAGACTGATCCATCAATATCAAAGAATATGTGCTTCACATGTATATATGTGAAGAAAGGTTTTTATTCTACTTGTATTATTAATCATTCAAGATGACTCTGTTAAGGACTGAATGGTGATACTATAGAGAAACATGCTCTATACCTAATGACTGATGTTTGGTTTGAGCTAAACTTAAATTAAGATTTTAAACTGATGTCTTCATATGCACAATAAATCAAATCTTGAAAACCTCCCTAAGTTTTCAGTTATACAAGATGAATCAGGTTCACATACCGGCCATATATTATGCCTATAGTTCACAAACAGTGTTGTGCACTTAAAATTTTGTTACAAAAATAGGACTCATGTTCAGTGTTCTCATCACATTTTTTAAAAATCAGGAAAAAATGTATGCAAGCCAATTGTGCAGAATAAAGAAACAACTTCTTTTAAAAAAAGAAAAAGTTATATGTGTAAAAATTGTATATAGATTCCTAATTCTCCTCCAACTTTCTCTGCAAAAATAGAAATGTGTTTCTATGTAAAGAAGAACTGAAGCTCTGGCAAAATAAAAGAAGCTGTGAATTATCAACTTGTTTTCTTGGGAGATCAGAGCCATGTGCCTGTTCACTAAGTAAGGAAGGCCATTTGCCTTTACACTTGGACTCTCCTCTTGAATGGCATCCCCTTCACCTTTTCTTGCTTGAGTTCCATCATTGCCCTGGACTCCATCACATTCTTCCTGCTACCTCGAAGACTAATCTACCATAGACCTTCATAGATGTACTTCTAGATATTAGGCGTAGGCTCTAAATTTTATTTCTCTGATTATTAAAATAAGGTATGTTGAAATTTTAAAAGTTTAATGAACAGAGGAAGTAAAAGAAGATTGAAAAGAAGACTGAAATTCTCATAATCCGTATACTACGAAATAATGTTAACCGTTAGCTGTATTTCCTTTACATCTCTGTGTGTATTGTATACATATGTATGTAAATTATGCATTCTAGCAGACGTGAGTGTTCTGTGTGTGCTCAGTCATTCCCAACTCTTTGCAACCCCATGCACTATGGCCCACTGGGCTCCTCCGTCCACGGGATTTCTCAGACAAGAATACTGGAGGAGGCTGCTGTTTCCTTCTCCAGGGCCTTTCTGAACCCTCGTCTCTGGTGTCTCCTGCATTGCACACAGATTCTTTACCACTGTGCCACCTGGGAAGCTCGACAGCATATATACATACCCATTATATTTATAAATTATATATAAATATAGCATATAATATGTTATTCCATATTATTTCATATAAATATTACTCAAAATCATGTGTGACTTCCTATCACTTTCTAGATTAAATGCCAAACTGCAGCTTTGATTCAAGAACTTTTCTTCTTGTGCTTCCATCTGCATTTCTGGTTTATTTCAAAATACCACTCTGTATTCAAACTGCATCAGTCCAGCTCCCTGTTTTTGTAGCCTCATAGGCTTTGGATGGGTAAACTAATCTCTGTGGTTCAGATTCTTCATCTATAAAATGGTTGTAATAATAATTATTGTTATAGAGTTATTTTGAGATTAAATTATATTATATGTGGGTCATGATAATCACCCCACAAGTATTAATCTTTGTTACTGTCCAGGAAGACTGTATTAGTCATTCATCCCAAATGTGCTCCATGACTTTTCATATTTCCCTCAGCTCATACTTGTCTTATTATGCCTCCTCCTCTCCATTCCCACCTGTTAAAATCTTTACTATTTTCAATGTCTACCTCAAATAAACTTCCTCCCAATTTCTATTCAAATGACATATTTGCATTTTTTAAAACCATTTAACACTTTCTTATATAATTCCTATTATTGCATGTATATTCCGTCTGGTGTTACAGTTATATATAAATTGCTTATTTCCTTATGGAATTTAAATATCTTACATAGAAGAGCTAAATCACATGTATTTTTAACCCTCTCAGAGTCTAGCCTTTTATTTCTAACATAGTAAGTTAAAAGAGGAAACATTTTAAAGATTGTACCTGAAGAAATCTTTTAAAGCTTCAGATTTTTGAGTGCTTTTAGGCATTGCTAATTAGGCAAACAACTTGGGATATAATTTTATTCAATTTTATACATATTCATTCACTCAACAAATGTTTACTGAGCTCCTACCATGTTCTAGACTTCCCTGGTGGCTCAGATGGTAAAGAATCCACCTGTAATGTGGGAGACCTGGGTCCCATCCCTGGGCTAGGAAGATGCCCTGGAGGAGTTTATGGAAATCCACTCTAGTATTCTTGCCTGGAGAATTCAATGGACAGAGGAGCCTGGCAGGTGACAGTCCAGGAGGTCGCAAAGAGTCGGACATGACTGACTTTCACCACGTTTTAGGCTCTGGAGAAGTACTGGTGGACGAGACTGGCAAACCTCTGCTCTTACCGGGCTAGTAGTCTAGTAAATGAAGAAAGATGACAGACAAACAGATAAATGAGATAATTCTAGTTCAGGAAGACACTAACTCAGCTAGAGTGGGAGGCCTAAGTAGGGCAAGTCCATTCAGTTTGGAGTTGGGGTCTGGCTTTACCAAGAGGCTATTTGGAAAACAAGGAGACAACTAAATTAAATTTGGGGGGAGTTATACTTCAAGCATAGAAAACAGCATATCCAGTCAAGACACCCAAACATTTCCTGAAACAGCAAGAAATCAAAGGCAGTTACAGTAGAGTGAACAAGAGGGCTGAGCTGGAAAACTAGACACTTGCTCATGTAGAACTTTGAAAGAGGTTTATATTTTTAGAGTTTATTACAAGAATACTGGGGACTTCCCTGGTAGTTCAGTGGTTAAGACTTCACCTTCCAAATGCAGGGGGTGTGGATTTGATCTGTTTGGGAGCTTAGATTCCACATGCTTCCAGGTCCAAAAAAAAAAAAAAAAAAACAACTAAAACAGAACAGAAGCAATATTGTGACAAATTCAATAGACTTTAAAAATGGTTCACATCAAACAAAATCTTAAAAAGAATAATGAAAAAGCCCTGGGGAGAGTGATGCAACACTTCAGGTTTGGCCAGGGGGGGAGGCAGCAGCCGAAGTCTGGTGAGTGAAGGCAGAGTGTTGAGGGCCCTTATCTCTGCCCCTCAGGGCTTCTCAGTGGTAAAGAATCTGTCTGCCAATGCAGGAGATGTGGGTTTGGCCCCTGGGTCAGGAAGATCCCCTTGGAGAAGGAAATGGCAACCCATTCCAGTATTCTTATCTGGAGAATCCCACTGAAAGAGGATCAGACATGACAAAGCAACTAAACAACAGCCTAGCTCAGCGGGGACACGCAGTGACTACAGTCAAATCTCGTGGCTCTTCCTTGGATCACTTTTCTCTGAATTCTAAGCACCCTCCTCTTGAGCCTCCAGATCCAAGCACAGTCATGGCTATGGGTAACTTCTGGTCCCAAGAGGTTTTTACCATTCCTGTTCCCTCAGCCCTGCCCATCCCTTTGAAAAAATGTCTTTTCTAAGTACCCGCTGGGTTATGCTGTCTTGGCCAGACATTTCTGCTGGGCACTGGCTGATACAGAAATTCTGCGACAGGGCCAGGTTTGAAAGACAAGGAGTTTCTTTGTGGGGCCATGTTTACTTGATGGCTAAATCCACAAGGACTTCTCGTCTGGTACAAGACAAAAAAATGAAGTCAACAACGATTATCCCTATTCTCCCCCCACCCTGCCCATTTCATATTCTTTTGGGATAACTCTTTCAGGGAGCATGTTAGGAAGCCCATCTCTGTATGAAGCACTCTTGCTATCTGCATCAGCTTCTAGGCTCGTTACTCTTAGCCAGTTAAGCCCTGCTGTGAACCACCCAACGCATCCCCATCCCTCGGCCCTGGCAGAGCAAGGTCCACGGGCTGAGAGACTCTCAGGCTGAAGTTACCTCCCTCCATAGCTCAGCATGGAGCTGGTCCTAAGATTGAAAGGGAGTTTTATTACATTTAGTTAATATTATATATCTAAGAAGAGGCCACAGTTTTATAGAAGGCAACCAGATCATGCATGTCATTCTGAATTCATGCTAACAATCTCTTGAAGAACAACAGATAACAGTTATTAATATTCATTTCTTTCAAAATCCTTATTACTTCCCATACACACACATTGTTTTCTAGGGATGCTCAAAATTTCTTGTAATTACTCGCTAATAAATACGAATTCCTGGTTGGGAGAATTTACTCTGCTCATAAATACGTCCCAACGTGAACTGCCTGCTACTTCTTTGTCACACATGACTGCAATGAATAACGTGCACTTTGGACCGTTCTCCATTTTTAATGCTTTATGAAGGATATGACTCCATCCTCAGGAATGACGCAGCTTCATGCTTGATGTACTGACAGTGCCTAAAAGTCATAAAGGTAGGCTAAACAACAAGTAATGTAAGAACAAACTTAGCCAGTGAAGGCCATACACAGACCCACATACGACAAAAGATCACCCTTTCTTAAGAGAGGAAAGAAACTGTGAACTCTAAACTCAGAAGACCGTTTCTTCTGTATCCAGAGGCCAGTCTAACACAAAGGTGAAAGTGAGGACGCTTTCATTTTGTCAGCGTTTGCTAACAGGTTTCTAAAATCCCGTAAATTATCTTTTTTCTCAAATAATGTGTACCCAAATTTCTGACTTCTAACAGTATCTTTTGCTCACAAGGCAGATTCTTCAATTTTAAGCATTTATTGTAACCTTTATAAAGGTATTTTCCGTTCTTTTTCTATCTCCCTCCCTTCCTGCCTTCCTTTCATATCTTCTTCCTCTTCATTTCCCTCGTCTGTCTCTTTCTGTTTCTCTTTCTCTCTGTTCAGTTTGCTCACTGTCTTTCACTCTGTCTCTGAACAATGTTAAAATCTTGTTGAAATTTGAATATATTTTTTAACACACTACGCATCTAAGCAGCTTAATTTCCTCATGGAAGATATGGATATGATATTTAAATCAAGGACACTTTATCCTTATTCTTTGCCAGTCTCGAGATTCATAGCAGACACACAGCATCCGTTTTCTGTTTTGGTTTTCTTTCACGTTTACATGCATCCTGATTCTTCTCTGTACACATGTAACTTTACAGCAACAGAAAAAAAGCACTGGATAATATTTGCCCCAATTTCAACTTTACATTCGCTCCTAAATTCTTTGCTGATTTTACCTTGCAGGTATGTTAACATTTCTACTATAAACGTGGTCCCTATAGGCTTCAGAATGCCCAAGAGAACATAACTTCATTTATAAACAGCATTTTTTTGTTTTTATATATCTGCTCATTTTAATATGTTGTATATACACTTTGACATGTATTCATTGTAGTTTAGCTTACGCTTTTTTTCCCCAGGCCCCCAAGCCCAACACATTCTGCTAAAGTGTAAAACGAAATGCTTTCCTGGTTTGGAGGATTGTGCTCACTTTCAAGCTATATAATTTACTTACCCGTGTGCCCTCAGGAAAACAAACGGTATAATTTTTTTTTACAGAAATTCAAATCCAAAGGAGAGTTAGTATATTCACTAGATAACTTATAAATGTCATATCAGTTTTTTGGGGCAAACATATCCTATAATTCACTTTTCATATTTTGAAAATTTCTAATGTGACTTTTTATTTATCTACTTCTATAAGTATGCACACGTGTGACAAGTACATATGTGTGGACAGAGAGCTGCACCTTCCTCTGTTTAAAGTAGAATTTGAGGTCCTTATGTGAATCTTTTAACTTTGCACTCCATTAACCTATTCATGGCTCAGCAGATAAAGAATCTCCCTGCCAATGCAGGAGACACAAGAGACACAGGTTCAATCCCTGTGTCAGGAGGATCCCCTGAAGGTGGAAATGGCAACTTACTCCAGTACTCTTGCCTGGAAAAGCCCAACGGACAGAGAAGCCTGGTAGGCTACGGTCTGTGGGATCACAAAGAGTTAGACACGACTGAAATGACTTAGAACAGGACACACACACACACACACACACACACACACACAAGGTAACTTATACATTTTGCAGGACTGATGAATCGTGTCTGTGAGGAGATCAATTCTGAACAAAATTAAATGTCTATCTAAATATTTCTATTTTTTTCCTGAAATGAACTGAATGTGATCTTAGGAGTTCCAACGACTCTGTGCTAGAAAATGGAACATTAGGCTCCACCTCTGTAAATCTCCTAGGTTCCTGGTCTCAGGGTCCTCTTTACATTGAGATCACTTTACATTCCAAGACCTTGTAATCTGTAGTTTTCACTATTTCAAACTGACTTCCAAAATGTAAAAGACTGTGGAATGGACATTGTACCAAATCATCAACATTCAATTAACTATATTTATGAACATCAACAAACCTCACAGATCAAATTTCCACATTTTAAAGATATCTGCAAGCTTAATGAAACCTCCTAATGGTGAACACAGTTGATGTCTTGGGTTTCATCCCCTTTATATATACAGCGCTTAAAAGCTAGTGTGTATGCTCTGTGTTCAGTCGTGTCTGACTCTTTGCAACCCCGTGGACTGTAGTTCATGGGATTTCTTAGGCAAGAATACCAGATTAGGCTGTCAGGTGAACCTCCCGATGCAAGGATTGAACCTGCATCTCTTGAGTCTCCTGCACTGGCGGGCAGATTCTTTACCACTGAGTCACCGGAGGAACCGCCGTACGACACTGGATCTTAGCCAAAAGTCCAAGAAGCTAGTGAAAGCACCCTCAAGAAGGAGGAGTAAAAATGTCTAGAAAATATTTCCAACGAGATATTTAGAGCATGACTGTCCACTAAGAGAAATGACCTGCCCATGAAGAGCAAAATTTCCTTAAAAAAATATTGCATAGCTTGTAGCGCTGCAGTCAAAGCACAAGCCCAGGGCTGAAGTTGACATTCCTGGGGTTCAGTGCATCCTGTGAGGATTATTTTAGTGGCTGATCACTTGGAAACTGTTATTCCACAACCAACAAGATGTACACAAGGAACCCAGCAGCTGTGGGGAACTCAGGCTGCGGGAAACACCATTTCAGGCAGACGCTTTCCATAAGCCATATGAATCCTTTCCCAATAAAATAATATATTCTGGAGCATCACACAAGAAAATTCGATATTGAACGGTCCAGACTTTCTCAGAAATTATTTGCAAAGAGGCTTCTTCACCAATGCATTTTCTAAAGGTACTTCTTTATTTGTTGGAATAAAAGTTATAAATACTAAAGCAGAAGACATTACTAAGATATCTATCTTGTGATTGCGTGTAATGTTTTACCTCACTTTGAATACACGTCTAGTTTTTGTCCTGTAAAACTGCCTGTTTTGTCATTTTTATATATTATAAATTTCCTCATAATTTCCTTACAAGCCACAAATTTTATCCCCCACTTCTCTATTACCTAGCAACTTATCACCTGGGCAGGAAAATCGGTTTATTTTATTGATAAGTCATATCTTTTTCCTACTGTTCAGGATGAGCGTCCCAAATTTGCTGCCTACATAATAGTATGCCAATGATTAAAGAGAAGAACTTGAGACAGATCATAATGACAGAACAAACCAAAATATTAAAAAATATATATTTAATGTCTTCTATGGCCAAGTGTAACAACTGATTGTGCTATCATTTTCTCCTAAGAAAGAAACAATTGATCCTTACTGCTTTTAGATAAGACTGCTGTGCTTTTAATCAGTACTTGGACTTGTGAAGTTGAGAACCACTACTTAAATTAGTTGAACAGAGGCTTCTTGAGTGACGATTCTGTGGCAGATGCTCTGTAGGCTCTGGATTCAGAGAAACGAAGGTGCTAGTCGTCGGCATGGAGTTAAGCGTAGAGAAAGGTTTGCTGGTGAACTGAAGTGTAAGGGAAACCTTTAATAGAGCCAGAACTTTCCCAGGTGGTGGGCTTGGGAAGGCCGAGCCTCCTGTATAGAAAGGAACAGGGAGACTGTGCCTTGTGCATATTTACATTTTTCTGTGCTCATTCTTTGGACTCATTCAGAGTAGTAGGTGATGGGAACTGGGTGCTGAGTAAAATGAATTCAGTAAATACGTAAATAACTTTGTGTAACCCTGCACCTGCTGTTTTGATCACTTGTGAGGGATTATTTTAGTGGCTGATCACTTGGAAACTGTTATTCCACAACCAACAAGATGTACACAAGGAACCCAGCAGCTGTGGGGAACTCAGGCTGCGGGAAACACCATTTCAGGCAGACGCTTTCCATAAGCCATATGAATCCTTTCCCAATAAAATAATATATTCTGGAGCATCACACAAGAAAATTCGATATTGAACGGTCCAGACTTTCTCAGAAATTATTTGCAAAGAGGCTTCTTCACCAATGCATTTTCTAAAGGTACTTCTTTATTTGTTGGAATAAAAGTTATAAATACTAAAGCAGAAGACATTACTAAGATATCTATCTTGTGATCGCGTCTCATGTTTTACCTCACTTTGAATACACGTCTAGTTTTTGTCCTGTAAAACTGCCTGTTTTGTCATTTTTATATATTATAAATTTCCTCATAATTTCCTTACAAGCCACAAATTTTATCCCCCACTTCTCTATTACCTAGCAACTTATCACCTGGGCAGGAAAATCGGTTTATTTTATTGATAAGTCATATCTTTTTCCTACTGTTCAGGATGAGCGTCCCAAATTTGCTGCCTACATAATAGTATGCCAATGATTAAAGAGAAGAACTTGAGACAGATCATAATGACAGAACAAACCAAAATATTAAAAAATATATATTTAATGTCTTCTATGGCCAAGTGTAACAACTGATTGTGCTATCATTTTCTCCTAAGAAAGAAACAATTGATCCTTACTGCTTTTAGATAAGACTGCTGTGCTTTTAATCAGTACTTGGACTTGTGAAGTTGAGAACCACTACTTAAATTAGTTGAACAGAGGCTTCTTGAGTGACGATTCTGTGGCAGATGCTCTGTAGGCTCTGGATTCAGAGAAACGAAGGTGCTAGTCGTCGGCATGGAGTTAAGCGTAGAGAAAGGTTTGCTGGTGAACTGAAGTGTAAGGGAAACCTTTAATAGAGCCAGAACTTTCCCAGGTGGTGGGCTTGGGAAGGCCGAGCCTCCTGTATAGAAAGGAACAGGGAGACTGTGCCTTGTGCATATTTACATTTTTCTGTGCTCATTCTTTGGACTCATTCAGAGTAGTAGGTGATGGGAACTGGGTGCTGAGTAAAATGAATTCAGTAAATACGTAAATAACTTTGTGTAACCCTGCACCTGCTGTTTTGGCAAGTTGTTGTGGAAGTTTCAAAGTGAGTGTAAAGCGGCTTACTTAGGGAGAGTATATGCTATTGGCTGGAGAAGAGAATGGCCACACACTGCAGTATTCTTGCCTGGAGAGTTCCGTGGACAGAGGAGCCTGGCGGACTACAGTCGATGGGGTCTCTGCATCCTATTAATAAAAAGAGGGCTAGGGCTTCCCTGGTGGTCCAGTGGGTAAAGAGTCTGCCTTGCAGTGCAATGGGCACCGGTTTGATCCCTGGCGCTTGAAGATCCCATACGGAGCGGCTGAACCGATGTGAACAACTACCACGCCGAAGCTCTGGAGCGCATGCGCCCAGAGCCAGTGCTCTGCAACGAGAGAGGCCACTGCGATGGGAGGCCCACACAGGCCAAAAAACAAAGATAAATAAATGAAAGGCTGACAGAAGTGGTCAAAAAAAAAAAAAATATGTATATATAAACGAGGACTTAGAGGCCAAAAAAAGAAAAAAAGTTTATATATAATAAAAAATAATTGTAAGGACTCCCCTAGTGGTACAGTGGTTAAGAGTCCAAGCTCTAACGCAGGGGACATGGGTTTGATTCCTGGTCAGGGAACTTAAATCCTGCATGCCACAGAGTGTGGCCAAAAAAAATTTAAGAAATAAATTTAATTATAAATGCCAAGCCTGAAGCTTATGGAAAGAAGCTGCCATGCTGTCATTAGAACACATGGATGGAGAACGGCAATGGAGTTTCTGAAAAATGATCAGCCAAGGCTTAAAACCCAAGCACCTAGACAAGATAAAAATAATAAACTTGCCATATTACCACACATCCTTTATTTCAGAAGTAACGCCTTTCTCATAAAAATGTTATTCTCTGCTTCATTTTCTCCCGATCTATCCTTTGGTGAGGTCCCCGAATCAGTCTTTCCCAGGTGGTGGGCTTGGGAAGGCCGAGCCTCCTGTATAGAAAGGAACAGGGAGACTGTGCCTTGTGCATATTTACATTTTTCTGTGCTCATTCTTTGGACTCATTCAGAGTAGTAGGTGATGGGAACTGGGTGCTGAGTAAAATGAATTCAGTAAATACGTAAATAACTTTGTGTAACCCTGCACCTGCTGTTTTGGCAAGTTGTTGTGGAAGTTTCAAAGTGAGTGTAAAGCGGCTTACTTAGGGAGAGTATATGCTATTGGCTGGAGAAGAGAATGGCCACACACTGCAGTATTCTTGCCTGGAGAGTTCCGTGGACAGAGGAGCCTGGCGGACTACAGTCGATGGGGTCTCTGCATCCTATTAATAAAAAGAGGGCTAGGGCTTCCCTGGTGGTCCAGTGGGTAAAGAGTCTGCCTTGCAGTGCAATGGGCACCGGTTTGATCCCTGGCGCTTGAAGATCCCATACGGAGCGGCTGAACCGATGTGAACAACTACCACGCCGAAGCTCTGGAGCGCATGCGCCCAGAGCCAGTGCTCTGCCGCCGAGAGAGGCCACTGCGATGGGAGGCCCACACAGGCCAAAAAACAAAGATAAATAAATGAAAGGCTGACAGAAGTGGTCAAAAAAAAAAAAAAAATATGTATATATAAACGAGGACTTAGAGGCCAAAAAAAGAAAAAAAGTTTATATATAATAAAAAATAATTGTAAGGACTCCCCTAGTGGTACAGTGGTTAAGAGTCCAAGCTCTAACGCAGGGGACATGGGTTTGATTCCTGGTCAGGGAACTTAAATCCTGCATGCCACAGAGTGTGGCCAAAAAAAATTTAAGAAATAAATTTAATTATAAATGCCAAGCCTGAAGCTTATGGAAAGAAGCTGCCATGCTGTCATTAGAACACATGGATGGAGAACGGCAATGGAGTTTCTGAAAAAAATGATCAGCCAAGGCTTAAAACCCAAGCACCTAGACAAGATAAAAATAATAAACTTGCCATATTACCACACATCCTTTATTTCAGAAGTAACGCCTTTCTCATAAAAATGTTATTCTCTGCTTCATTTTCTCCCGATCTATCCTTTGGTGAGGTCACAACACAGCTACCATCAGTCCGCAGCAGCCACGTCACCACCGCTCCTGGCCCCGTAGCAAAGCTTGGTCTCACCTCCAGAGGTAAGAGTTCCTGAGTGCACCTCTCAATCTGGACCCCAATTAATTCAATCTGCAAGCACGACAGATCACATCACAGGGAGGGACGGGGAGGAGAGGGGCTCTGAGCACACGGACCTCATCAAGACTCAGGCCGACGCAGACCACAGCACGACACCCGTGCACGCGCTCGCAGACTGATTAATGGGCTGTCGCCTGAGTTGTTGACTGGTAAATTATTTATGCTTATAAACTGCTAAATAATTTAACACTGATACCTTAAATTACAGCTGAGTGACAACTAGAAGGTGGCCTAAAACTCCAGCTGGAGCCATCAGTGCCCTTGTTTCTCCGGGCCTTTGAGAACACAATTTTTGCTGACTGTTCTCAGCACAAAAAAAAAAAAAAAAGAAAAAAGAAAAGGAAAACATAAAGTATGTAGATTTGCTATAACACTTATAGAGACAATGAAACACTTCAGCAATCAAACAGAAAGTCGCTTTTAACAAAACAAACATGCTCCAACTCTAAAGGACACTAACCTTTCACAGGAAAGAGTAATGTTTGGCTTCAAAATTTAATCATGAAATCTAAACCCGCTGGATGTTTTAAACTTTGCCTCTGAGACGTTTATCATGCTTTGTGATCACAGGCGATCTGGACACCTAGAGTTATTTTCACCTGCAGCATTACATTTTGTTTTCTTTTTGGAATACAGCAAAGGCAGCTTAGAGATAAAATATTAGTTAACAAAATACAGGGTGTGGAGAGCTGCACAGTGATCCAGTCCACATATTTTAAGTTGAGAAGAGCAAGAAGAAGGGGAAGTTGAGAAGGAGAAATGCTAAGATTCTTAGTACCTTATTGATGCCACAAAGAAAGTTATGAATAAACAAAGAGATGGAATACAGTTTGGGATATGAAGAACTAGAGGAATAACGACCCATTAATTGAGGCGTTGGAAACTGAGGTAAGTCAAGTAGGCCAGAGGTATATTAAGAGTTTTATTGGTACATGCTAAGTTTTATTTTCATTTGCCCGACCGTCACCATGTTGGGGGCTTCCCAGGTGGTGCAGTGATAAAGAATCTGCCTTCCAATGTAGGAGACTCTCGCAAGTTTGATCCCTGAGTTGGGAAGATCCCCCGGAGAAGGAAATGGCAAGCCACTCCAGTGTTCTTGCCTGGAGAGTCCCATGGGCCGATGGCACTAGCAGGCTACAGTCTATGGGGTCACAGACAGTAGGTTACAACTGAGAGACTGAGTATGCATATGCAACATTTTTGAAGACAGTCAAAAAAGCAGTTTACTGTATATCTAGGGTTCATGAGAGTGGTCTTCTTTGAATACATAAAGTTGGGACCAAGCTGGAAGACATAACCTCAAAATAGAAAATATTTCAAAATTTTAGTGTAGCTCTAAGCCAGGTTATTTGATCTTGGAGTCCCAAATTTAGAAGCCTATCCAATCACTTGCTGTTGCTTTTAAGTGTCTATTAACCTTTACAAGGATGAAAATGATTATATCTAATTTTGGAACCTGAATATAATTGTGTCACTAAGCAATTCTATGAAATCCAGGGAGAGGAGATTAACTTGTTTAGAACTTTATCACTCCAGAATTTCACCCCTATTCTTAGTCAAAGTGACAGTGGGTGTCTATTCAAAATGCTGAGAAGAGCAGATGAGAAATCAGAAATGGGCTTGCAAAATTACCATTTTATTGTAGAAAACAGAAAATATAGAAGATGCCTTCTGGAAATGAGAGGGTAACATTGAGCATTGCTGCTTTAGGCAAAGGACGGGACAGACAGTTATCTCCTACAATCATGAAATCAGAGGACCATCTTTGGTCTAGACAGCGCCCTGACTCAGCATAGCCCCAAGGCACACACACTTCTATTTACCATCACAGTATACCGTCTGTTAAAAAACAAAGGTATAGGGCTTCCCTGGTGGTTCAGTGGGTAAAGAGTCAGTGGGTAAAGAGTCTGCCTTGCAATGCAAGTGGCGCCAGTTCAATCTCTGGCCTGGGAAGATTCCACGTGCCACAGAGTGGCTGGACCGATGTGTCCAATTATGGGCCAGCACACTGGAGTGCATGTGCCCAGAGCTGATGCTCTGCAATGAGAGAGGCCACTGCAATCGGAGGCCCACACAGGCCAAAGTACAAAGATGGATGAAAACAAATAAACGAAAGACCAACAGAAGTGGCCAAAAAAAAAAAAAAGCCATATGAGAAAAAAAATGTTAAAAAATAAACAAAGGTATAACTTAAGTGCTGTTTTCTTCCAACGGCAAGAACTAGCTTAGGGGAACTAGGTCTATCTGATTTTAGGCAAATATTATTAAAGTCATTTTGTAAGAACTTATGATGAAAGACAACTGGTCATTTCAGAGCAGGCCAATCTGGCAGCAGAAATTATTGAATCATCACTATACATAGGTAGGTTTTTTAAAAAATATACTTTAATTTTGGCCTCTTTTATTGGTTTTGTATTTATTTATTTTCATCCATCCTTATTTTTTCCCAAGTGGCCTCTCTCGTTGCAGAGCAACAGTTCACTGTTTTGTTGCTTTTAAGTGTCTATTAACCTTTACAAGGATGAAAATGATTATATCTAATTTTGGAACCTGAATATAATTGTGTCACTAAGCAATTCTATGAAATCCAGGGAGAGGAGATTAACTTGTTTAGAACTTTATCACTCCAGAATTTCACCCCTATTCTTAGTCAAAGTGACAGTGGGTGTCTATTCAAAATGCTGAGAAGAGCAGATGAGAAATCAGAAATGGGCTTGCAAAATTACCATTTTATTGTAGAAAACAGAAAATATAGAAGATGCCTTCTGGAAATGAGAGGGTAACATTGAGCATTGCTGCTTTAGGCAAAGGACGGGACAGACAGTTATCTCCTACAATCATGAAATCAGAGGACCATCTTTGGTCTAGACAGCGCCCTGACTCAGCATAGCCCCAAGGCACACACACTTCTATTTACCATCACAGTATACCGTCTGTTAAAAAACAAAGGTATAGGGCTTCCCTGGTGGTTCAGTGGGTAAAGAGTCAGTGGGTAAAGAGTCTGCCTTGCAATGCAAGTGGCGCCAGTTCAATCTCTGGCCTGGGAAGATTCCACGTGCCACAGAGTGGCTGGACCGATGTGTCCAATTATGGGCCAGCACACTGGAGTGCATGTGCCCAGAGCTGATGCTCTGCAATGAGAGAGGCCACTGCAATCGGAGGCCCACACAGGCCAAAGTACAAAGATGGATGAAAACAAATAAACGAAAGACCAACAGAAGTGGCCAAAAAAAAAAAAAAGCCATATGAGAAAAAAAATGTTAAAAAATAAACAAAGGTATAACTTAAGTGCTGTTTTCTTCCAACGGCAAGAACTAGCTTAGGGGAACTAGGTCTATCTGATTTTAGGCAAATATTATTAAAGTCATTTTGTAAGAACTTATGATGAAAGACAACTGGTCATTTCAGAGCAGGCCAATCTGGCAGCAGAAATTATTGAATCATCACTATACATAGGTAGGTTTTTTAAAAAATATACTTTAATTTTGGCCTCTTTTATTGGTTTTGTATTTATTTATTTTCATCCATCCTTATTCTTTGGCCTGTGTGGACCTCCCATTGCAGTGGCCTCTCTCGTTGCAGAGCAACAGTTCTGGGGACACGCGCTCCAGGGCACTGGCTCGTAATTAAACACACCGATCCAGACTCTGTGTGGCATGTGGGATCTTCCCAAGCCAGGGATCGAACCAGTGCCCCTTGCAGTGCAATGTGGACTCTTTACCCACTGGACCGCCAGGGAATCCCTACACAGGTGTTTTAAAATGGTGCTGCATTTCAAAAGGGATATGAGTGGCAACATGAGAGACTTCCGTGGCATAAGTAGAATCTGGAAACTTGAGAACTTGAGGGCAGATCAATAGAATCCACCCTATCTGAGCAACAGAGAGAAAATAATAAATTAAAGAAACACAAATAAACAAAGCCTCAGCTTCCCAAGTGGCTCAGTGATAAAGAATACTTCTGCCAACACAGGAGACAGGTCTTCAGTCAGGAAGAACTCCTGGAGAAAAAAAAAAAAATAGCAACCTACTCCAGTATTACTGCTGGGAAGTTCCATGCACAGAGGAGTCTGGCAGGATACAGTCCCTAGCGTTGAAAAGAGTTAGACACAACTCAGTGACTAAACAACAAACAAAGCCTCAAAAATAGGTGAGGTAACAATGGATTTCTTGAAATTTCAGAAGGAAATGGGAAAAAGAACTGTGCTGAATGTTTAAAGAAATAATGACTGAGAACTTATCAAATTGTTGGAAAGCACAATTTGAGAAAATGTAAGAAAAATCCCCCAAAGAATAAACTCAAATTCATACCAACGTATATAATAAGTATATTTCTAGAAACTAATAAAAAAAAAATTCTTAATGGTAGCTAAAGAGAAATGACAAAGTACCTTTACAGACCAGTTTTAATGACAGCAAATTTCTCATTTGAAACTCTCAATGCCAGAAAGAAATAACACAGTACTCTACTGTGACAGCAAACACTTTTTTCTTTTCAAGTGCACATGGACCATTTATCAAGGCAGATCATATCCTGGGTCATAAAATAAACCTCAACACATTTACATGAATTAAAATCATATAGACGTGTTCTCTGGTCATAATAAACTCAAACTAGAAATCTATAGCAGAAGGAAGAAAGGATAATTCTAAACAATCCGCTTGAAATGCAGGAGATATAGGGGGTACTGGTTTGATCTCTGGGTCAGGGAGATCCCCCGGAGGAGGGCATGGCAACCCACTGCAGTATTCTTGCCTGGAGAATTCCATGGACAGAGGAGCCTGGAAGGCTACAGTCCATGGGGTTGCAAAGAATTGAACAGGACTAAGTGACTAAACACACACACACACACACACACACACACACACACACACGAGCACACACAGAAACAATACAACATACTTGTAAGTAATCCATGGTGGAAAAAAATAAGTCCCTAAGGAACTGAAAATACAATGAATTGAATGAAAATAAAACTGAAAATATGCAATATGTATGTAGGATGCTGCTAACACAGTATTAAGGAAGGAGCTTATACCACTATGATGGCTAATTTTGTGTGTCGGCTCAGAGGGTGTTTTTGGTTGAGATTGACAGGTAAATCAGTGGACAATGAGTAACTTGCTGCTTTACACTGAATAGAGACTATTCTCCTCCAGTGTGATCAGGTTTCCTCCAGGAAGCTGAAGTCTGGGTAAACACAAAGGCTGACTTCCCTGAGAAAGAAGAAGGTCTTCATTAGATGAGCCATTAGACTTCACCTGTACCATGGACTCTACTGAGTGGATTCTGGACTTCACAGTCTCCATACTCATGTGAGCCAATTTATTGAGACTGACAGATAACCAGCAAGGACCTACTGTACAGCACAGGCAACTCTGCTCAATCCTCTGTAATTACCTAAATGGAAAACAAATTTGAAAAATAACAGATGTATGTATGCACGCTAAATCACTTCAGTCATGTTCAATTCTTTGCAACCCAATGGACTGTAGCCCACCAGGCTCCTCTGTCCATGGGATTATCCAGGCAAGAATACTGGAGTGGGTTGCCATGCCCTCCTCCAGGGATCTTCCTGACACAGGGATAGAACCTGTGACTTCTACATCTCCTACATTGGCAGGTGGGTACTTCACCTCTAACACCACCCGAGAAGTCAGATACATGTATAAGTATAACTGAATCACTCTTCTGTACAAATGAAACTAACACAATTGATAAACTGTATCTTATAAAGATTAATCTTTTTTTGCTGAATCAAAGACTCCATGAACATGATGAAAAGACAAGCTACAAGCTGAGAGAAAATAATTGCAAACCATGTATCTGACGTAGAATTAGTTATGTCTTCAGTTGCTCAGTTGTATCTGACTCTTTGTGACCCTATGGACTGTAGCCCACCAGGCTCCTCTGTCCATGGGATTATCCAGGCAAGAATACTGGAGTGGGTTGCCATGCCCTCCTCCAGGGATCTTCCTGACACAGGGATAGAACCTGTGACTTCTACATCTCCTACATTGGCAGGTGGGTACTTCACCTCTAACACCACCCGAGAAGTCAGATACATGTATAAGTATAACTGAATCACTCTTCTGTACAAATGAAACTAACACAATTGATAAACTGTATCTTATAAAGATTAATCTTTTTTTGCTGAATCAAAGACTCCATGAACATGATGAAAAGACAAGCTACAAGCTGAGAGAAAATAATTGCAAACCATGTATCTGACGTAGAATTAGTTATGTCTTCAGTTGCTCAGTTGTGTCCAATTCTTCGTGACCCCATGAACTGTAGCCTGCTAGGTTCCTCTGTCCATGGGATTTATATAGACAAGAATAATGGAGTGGGTTGCCATTTCCTCCTCCAGAGGATCTTCCCGACCCAGGGATGATGGAACCTTTGTTTCCTGAATCTCCTGCAATTCAAGTGGTTCTTTACCACTGAGCCATTGTGGAAGCCCCCAGAATTAGTATATAGGAGATAAAAAACTCTTAAAACTCAATGATTAAAAACACCAATCAGTCCTTCTAGAAAATGGATAAAAGTCATGAAGAAACATTTCAGTGAGGAGAATATGCAGGTGGCAAATCAGCACAAAAAAAAGACATTCTATAATCAACCATCAATAAACACAAATTAAAAGTCACAATGGGACATTAATGCATCACTAAGCAATAAGTGCTTTGGAGAGCTCCAGCCCTTGTTTGGAACTTACATGCAATATGGTGCCCAAAACTATCTCTACCAGTTTCTTGAGGTTTTCAGATATGATTGCCAAAGATGCAACTCAGAGATGGGTTCTTTCCTTTTGAAGATGATTATTTGATGGCAATTTCTATGGTTCTGTTTTTTAGGACAATCAGAACTTTCCTTTCTCTTTCTTCTGCTACCTTTACATAGCTGCCAGACCTGCACCCAACCAGTTGATGTCCCCACCCACTCACACTCTAGGATTCTAAAATACTGGATTATAAGCCAGTGAATAAAGTATATATTCACAAGTCAATGTTGACAGAAATAAATTACTAGATGAATAAATAATGTTGTTGTTCAGTTGCTACGTTATATCGAACTCTTTGAGACTCCACGCAGCACTCCAGGCTTCCCTGTCCTTCACCATCTCCCAGAGTTTGCTCAAACTCATGTCCATTGAGTTGGGGATGCCATCCAAACATCTCATCTTCTGCCACCCCCTTCCTATTTTGCCTTCAATCTTTCCCAGCATCAGGACAAATAAATAAATGGGGATAAACACACATCTTCCTTAAAGAAAAATCACAAATCCAAAAAAATGGAGATATACCCTCCCAGGAAACAGAACTTTATTTTTCTCCCCTTGAGTAAAAGTTCCTTCCAAAAAAAAAAAAAAAAAAAATCCATGAACTGTAGCCTGCTAGGTTCCTCTGTCCATGGGATTTATATAGACAAGAATAATGGAGTGGGTTGCCATTTCCTCCTCCAGAGGATCTTCCCGACCCAGGGATGATGGAACCTTTGTTTCCTGAATCTCCTGCAATTCAAGTGGTTCTTTACCACTGAGCCATTGTGGAAGCCCCCAGAATTAGTATATAGGAGATAAAAAACTCTTAAAACTCAATGATTAAAAACACCAATCAGTCCTTCTAGAAAATGGATAAAAGTCATGAAGAAACATTTCAGTGAGGAGAATATGCAGGTGGCAAATCAGCACAAAAAAAAGACATTCTATAATCAACCATCAATAAACACAAATTAAAAGTCACAATGGGACATTAATGCATCACTAAGCAATAAGTGCTTTGGAGAGCTCCAGCCCTTGTTTGGAACTTACATGCAATATGGTGCCCAAAACTATCTCTACCAGTTTCTTGAGGTTTTCAGATATGATTGCCAAAGATGCAACTCAGAGATGGGTTCTTTCCTTTTGAAGATGATTATTTGATGGCAATTTCTATGGTTCTGTTTTTTAGGACAATCAGAACTTTCCTTTCTCTTTCTTCTGCTACCTTTACATAGCTGCCAGACCTGCACCCAACCAGTTGATGTCCCCACCCACTCACACTCTAGGATTCTAAAATACTGGATTATAAGCCAGTGAATAAAGTATATATTCACAAGTCAATGTTGACAGAAATAAATTACTAGATGAATAAATAATGTTGTTGTTCAGTTGCTACGTTATATCGAACTCTTTGAGACTCCACGCAGCACTCCAGGCTTCCCTGTCCTTCACCATCTCCCAGAGTTTGCTCAAACTCATGTCCATTGAGTTGGGGATGCCATCCAAACATCTCATCTTCTGCCACCCCCTTCCTATTTTGCCTTCAATCTTTCCCAGCATCAGGACAAATAAATAAATGGGGATAAACACACATCTTCCTTAAAGAAAAATCACAAATCCAAAAAAATGGAGATATACCCTCCCAGGAAACAGAACTTTATTTTTCTCCCCTTGAGTAAAAAGTTCCTTCCAAAGAATAAAGAAAGGGAAAAATAGTAATGTTAGAGTATAGAAATATGGAATGAGGGAATGCATCTTTAATCCAACAACTTTTTCCAACTTTTTCCTGGGCATCCATAGTTCTCCTACATGCAACTGACAGAAAAGTAAACTGGAAGAAACAAGAGTCCTGATGGACTGTGCAGGGCAATGCCCTGGACATTCTCTCCCTGGACGATTACATGAGAGAGAAATGAGGTACTCATCTTCAGATCACTGGGCTCTTTTCTTGGGGGCCACTTCTATTGGTCTTTCATTTACTTATTTTCATTCATCTTTGGCCTGTGTGGGCCTTCCATTGCAGAGGCCTCTCTCAAGTGCAAAGCATCAGCTGCACATGTGCTCCAGAGCCCCCGCTCTGTAGTTGGACACATCAGTCCAGTTGTTCCGCGGCACGTGGGGTCCTCCCAGGCCAGGGATTGAACCCATGCCCCTTGTACTGCAAGGTGGTATCCTTACCCACTGGACAATGAGGGAAGCCCCAGATCACTGATATTTAGGATCTCTTGGTTACTGCTCCTTAGGTGTTAACCTTAGACACAAAATCTGATCAAGGATCCACTTGCTCATCTAGCCTTCCACTCACGAGTGTCCCACTCCTTCTTCCCAGCTTTCTAACCACTCTTCTACCAGCCAATTAAAAGACTTGTTAGCCACTTACAGAATTCTGTTTCTCTGCTCAGGAAGAACTGTATTTTAAAAGTAGTGCAGGGGGCTTCCCTGGTGGTCCACTTGGTAAGGAGTCTGCCTTGCACTTCAAGGGGTGCCAGATCGATCCCTGGCATGGGAGTATCCCACCTGCCATGGATTGGCTGGACCGACGTGTCCAACTACTGAGTTGAAGCTCTGGAGCACATGCGCCCAGAGCCGGTGCTCTGCTGGGGGAGAGGCCACTGCAATGGGAGGCTCACACAGGCAAAAGAACAAAGATGGATGAAAATAAATAAATGAAAGATCAATAGAAGTGGCCAAAAAAAAAAAAAAAAAAAGTAGTGCAGGGCTTCCCTGTTGGCTCAGTGGTAAAGAACTGCCTGCTAATGAAAGAGACACAGGTTCAATTCCTGGTCCAGGAAGATCCTATATGCCGCAGACCAACTAAGTCTGTAAGCCCCAACTACTGACCCCAAGTGCCTCAACTACTGGAGCCCGCAATCCTTAAGAGTCTAGGCTCTGCAACAAAAGAAGCCTGCACACCATAACTAGACAGTAGCCCATGTGCAGTGACAAAGACCCTGCACAGCCAAAAATAAATATATTTTTTAAAAACTGTAAATTTTTAAAAAATTTTAAAAATAAAAGAAGTACAAATGAAGCCGACATTTTTGGATGAATTCATCTCAATGATAAGTTTCAAAACTCATTTTTGGAGGATGAGAGGATTGGAGATTAAGTTGGAGTCTGTTTAAGATGTGGTTTTGAATATAGGCAGGAACAGATGAAGCCAGGTGATGATTCCATATGAAACCACGGCCACTGCTATGCATATATCGACTTTCAAGGAGAAAATGGTGCGAGAAGGGATCGTCAATGTAGTGAATACCAGCGAAACTGATTCTTTCAAGATTTTTCACTTGAAACATTTGAATATTTAAACTTAAGAGCATATATGAATAAACCATGCATGCATTTGTCATTTGAAAATAACTGGATGATTTCTGCACATCTTTAGACAAAAGCATTCCATGAAAACGAGTCCAAAAAAGTACACCAAGAACAACAGGCCATAAAAGTCCATGATTAATCATCTGTGCGAAAAGCTAGCCATGTGGTCTTTGGAGGTTCTAAAATTTCACGTAAAGAACTGTTTTTAAAAGAGTGAAAAGTTCAGGGGCTTCCTGGTGGTCCACTTGGTAAGGAGTCTGCCTTGCACTTCAAGGGGTGCCAGATCGATCCCTGGCATGGGAGTATCCCACCTGCCATGGATTGGCTGGACCGACGTGTCCAACTACTGAGTTGAAGCTCTGGAGCACATGCGCCCAGAGCCGGTGCTCTGCTGGGGGAGAGGCCACTGCAATGGGAGGCTCACACAGGCAAAAGAACAAAGATGGATGAAAATAAATAAATGAAAGATCAATAGAAGTGGCCAAAAAAAAAAAAAAAAAAAGTAGTGCAGGGCTTCCCTGTTGGCTCAGTGGTAAAGAACTGCCTGCTAATGAAAGAGACACAGGTTCAATTCCTGGTCCAGGAAGATCCTATATGCCGCAGACCAACTAAGTCTGTAAGCCCCAACTACTGACCCCAAGTGCCTCAACTACTGGAGCCCGCAATCCTTAAGAGTCTAGGCTCTGCAACAAAAGAAGCCTGCACACCATAACTAGACAGTAGCCCATGTGCAGTGACAAAGACCCTGCACAGCCAAAAATAAATATATTTTTTAAAAACTGTAAATTTTTAAAAAATTTTAAAAATAAAAGAAGTACAAATGAAGCCGACATTTTTGGATGAATTCATCTCAATGATAAGTTTCAAAACTCATTTTTGGAGGATGAGAGGATTGGAGATTAAGTTGGAGTCTGTTTAAGATGTGGTTTTGAATATAGGCAGGAACAGATGAAGCCAGGTGATGATTCCATATGAAACCACGGCCACTGCTATGCATATATCGACTTTCAAGGAGAAAATGGTGCGAGAAGGGATCGTCAATGTAGTGAATACCAGCGAAACTGATTCTTTCAAGATTTTTCACTTGAAACATTTGAATATTTAAACTTAAGAGCATATATGAATAAACCATGCATGCATTTGTCATTTGAAAATAACTGGATGATTTCTGCACATCTTTAGACAAAAGCATTCCATGAAAACGAGTCCAAAAAAGTACACCAAGAACAACAGGCCATAAAAGTCCATGATTAATCATCTGTGCGAAGAAAGCTAGCCATGTGGTCTTTGGAGGTTCTAAAATTTCACGTAAAGTCTTAACATTTGAAACGGGAAACCTGGCATTCTTATTTTGTTTGTGCATGTGTGCTAAATAGCTTCAGTCAGATAAGACCCTATGGACTGTAGCCTGACAGGCGTCTCTGTCCATGGGATTCTCCAGGCAAGAATACTGCAGTGGGTTGCCATGCCCTCCTCCAGGGGATCTTCACAACCCAGGGATCGAGCCTATGTCACAGGTCTCCTGCATTGGCAGGTAGGTTCTTTACCACTAGCGTCATCTGGGAAGCCTCAGCAATTTCTGTTTGAATGGTGAGGTGGAGTCCTAGAGCACAGACCTGAGACCAAGAGGAGGATTGTGCTTAATGGAGGGCAGACTTCCTGAACCAGTCTGAGGTGTGTAGAGCTGAAGGCCAAGATTCCAGTGCTTCTCGCCTGGCTGGCTGGGGACAGAGCTACAACCAGAGTCTCTTGTCTGGACGGTACCTCTAGTCCCAGTATTTCCTTGCTTAGACGTTTTGCAAAAGAAACACGCATAACAGAGCTTCAGCATTGGATGTTTTCCTGTGTCTAGATCAACTCACGTCTTCTTGTCTATAGGGTAGTGTTTTATGCCTCCCTGGAGCATGCAAGGTAAACACTCTGCTTTCCCCATATATTCTTATTAAGGCCTCTCCTGGTAATTTCAAAAAACATTGTGACTGACTCTTTGCAACCCATGGAGGATGAGAGGATTGAGATTAAGTTGGAGTCTGTTTAAGATGTGGTTTTGAATATAGGCAGGAACAGATGAAGCCAGGTGATGATTCCATATGAAACCACGGCCACTGCTATGCATATATCGACTTTCAAGGAGAAAATGGTGCGAGAAGGGATCGTCAATGTAGTGAATACCAGCGAAACTGATTCTTTCAAGATTTTCACTTGAAACATTTGAATATTTAAACTTAAGAGCATATATGAATAAACCATGCATGCATTTGTCATTTGAAAATAACTGGATGATTTCTGCACATCTTTAGACAAAAGCATTCCATGAAAACGAGTCCAAAAAAGTACACCAAGAACAACAGGCCATAAAAGTCCATGATTAATCATCTGTGCGAAGAAAGCTAGCCATGTGGTCTTTGGAGGTTCTAAAATTTCACGTAAAGTCTTAACATTTGAAACGGGAAACCTGGCATTCTTATTTTGTTTGTGCATGTGTGCTAAATAGCTTCAGTCAGATAAGACCCTATGGACTGTAGCCTGACAGGCGTCTCTGTCCATGGGATTCTCCAGGCAAGAATACTGCAGTGGGTTGCCATGCCCTCCTCCAGGGGATCTTCACAACCCAGGGATCGAGCCTATGTCACAGGTCTCCTGCATTGGCAGGTAGGTTCTTTACCACTAGCGTCATCTGGGAAGCCTCAGCAATTTCTGTTTGAATGGTGAGGTGGAGTCCTAGAGCACAGACCTGAGACCAAGAGGAGGATTGTGCTTAATGGAGGGCAGACTTCCTGAACCAGTCTGAGGTGTGTAGAGCTGAAGGCCAAGATTCCAGTGCTTCTCGCCTGGCTGGCTGGGGACAGAGCTACAACCAGAGTCTCTTGTCTGGACGGTACCTCTAGTCCCAGTATTTCCTTGCTTAGACGTTTTGCAAAAGAAACACGCATAACAGAGCTTCAGCATTGGATGTTTTCCTGTGTCTAGATCAACTCACGTCTTCTTGTCTATAGGGTAGTGTTTTATGCCTCCCTGGAGCATGCAAGGTAAACACTCTGCTTTCCCCATATATTCTTATTAAGGCCTCTCCTGGTAATTTCTTGTTGAATTAAAGTGTTAAAATGTTAGTCTCTCAGTTGTGACTGACTCTTTGCAACCCCATGGACTGTAGCCCATCAGGTTCCTTTGTCCATGGGATTCTCCAGGCAAGAATACTGGAGTGGATTGTCATTCCTTTCTCCAGGGAATCTTCCCAACCCATGGATTGAATGTGCATTCATTTCTATACCATCTGAGCTACCAGGGAAGCCCTTCAGTTTTTGTTGAATTGGTCCTATTCTAAAATACTAGGTATTTGGGCTCCATTTTTTTCTACCGGTGTTGATAAAAAGTGTTCTATAATAGTTGACTGAATGAACAATGGAAGTATCTTCATATCTCACTTGAATTTCTGTGTCTAGTCCAAGGTGGAAGACCATGGTTTGACCCACTTCTTCATCAAAGAAGCAGACTGTAAATATTTCAGGTTTGGGGGTCATGTACCATTTGTTGCAATCACACAATTCTGCTGTTTTTTAAAATTTATTTTTAATTGGAGGATAATTGCTTTACAATATTGTGTTGGTTCCTGCTATATCAGCATGAATCAGTCATTTGTTGTTGTTCTTCAGTTGCTGACTCTTCGTGACCCCATGAACTGCTGCATACCTGGCTTTCCTGTCCTTCACCATCTCCTGGAGTTTGCTCAAAGTCATGTTCATTAAGTCAAAGATGCCATCCAACCATCTCACCCTCTGATGCCCCCGTCACCTCCTGCCCTCAATATTTCCCAGCATCGGGGCTTTTCCAATGAGTCAGTTCTTTGCATCAGGTGGCCAAAGGATTGGAGCTTCAGCATCAGCATCAGTCCTTCCAATGAATATTCAAGACTGATTCCTTTTAGGACTGAGTGGTTTTCCTCCTTCCTGTCCAGAGAACCCTCAAGACTCCTCCAACACCACTATTCAAATAAACTATAGGTGTATATATCCCAGTATTTCCTTGCTTAGACGTTTTGCAAAAGAAACACGCATAACAGAGCTTCAGCATTGGATGTTTTCCTGTGTCTAGATCAACTCACGTCTTCTTGTCTATAGGGTAGTGTTTTATGCCTCCCTGGAGCATGCAAGGTAAACACTCTGCTTTCCCCATATATTCTTATTAAGGCCTCTCCTGGTAATTTCTTGTTGAATTAAAGTGTTAAAATGTTAGTCTCTCAGTTGTGACTGACTCTTTGCAACCCCATGGACTGTAGCCCATCAGGTTCCTTTGTCCATGGGATTCTCCAGGCAAGAATACTGGAGTGGATTGTCATTCCTTTCTCCAGGGAATCTTCCCAACCCATGGATTGAATGTGCATTCATTTCTATACCATCTGAGCTACCAGGGAAGCCCTTCAGTTTTTGTTGAATTGGTCCTATTCTAAAATACTAGGTATTTGGGCTCCATTTTTTTCTACCGGTGTTGATAAAAAGTGTTCTATAATAGTTGACTGAATGAACAATGGAAGTATCTTCATATCTCACTTGAATTTCTGTGTCTAGTCCAAGGTGGAAGACCATGGTTTGACCCACTTCTTCATCAAAGAAGCAGACTGTAAATATTTCAGGTTTGGGGGGGGGTCATGTACCATTTGTTGCAATCACACAATTCTGCTGTTTTTTAAAATTTATTTTTAATTGGAGGATAATTGCTTTACAATATTGTGTTGGTTCCTGCTATATCAGCATGAATCAGTCATTTGTTGTTGTTCTTCAGTTGCTGACTCTTCGTGACCCCATGAACTGCTGCATACCTGGCTTTCCTGTCCTTCACCATCTCCTGGAGTTTGCTCAAAGTCATGTTCATTAAGTCAAAGATGCCATCCAACCATCTCACCCTCTGATGCCCCCGTCACCTCCTGCCCTCAATATTTCCCAGCATCGGGGCTTTTCCAATGAGTCAGTTCTTTGCATCAGGTGGCCAAAGGATTGGAGCTTCAGCATCAGCATCAGTCCTTCCAATGAATATTCAAGACTGATTCCTTTTAGGACTGAGTGGTTTTTCCTCCTTCCTGTCCAGAGAACCCTCAAGACTCCTCCAACACCACTATTCAAATAAACTATAGGTGTATATATGTCCCCTCACTCCTGAGCCTCACCCCTCAATGCCATCTCACCCCTCTAGGTGGTCACAGAGCACTGAATTTGAGCTCCCTGTGTCATGCAGAAAATGACTACTGGCTATCAAATTTTGCATGAGACATTGTGTATGTTCCAATGCTATTCTATGAATTTGCCCCACTCTTTCCTTCCCCTCCTATGCCCACAAGTCAGTTCTCTATAGCTGCATTTCCACTTCTGCCCTACGAATAGATTCATCACTATCATCTTTCTAGATTCCATATATATGTGCTAATATATGATCTTTTTTCTCCTTATGACTTATTTCACTTAGTATAATAGGCTCTAGGCTTATCCTGTTTTATCACAAAAGCAGTCACAGAAGATATGTAAAGGAATGCATATTGCTATATTCCAAGAAAACTTTATTTGCAAAAACAGGTGGTAGGCCAGACTTGGCCCAAGGGCTGGAGCTTGCTAAACCCTGTGATAGATTACTACAAGTGAGGCTGTTTTTTTTAAATATAGAAACATGTATTTATTATATGTTTAAATTATATATATGGTAACTATGCTTCAATTAAAATTTAAATTGACCAGTCATCTAACTATTTTGTAAGTATATTCAAAATTGTCCTTGCTTTTTGCAAACTAGAGAATAGCATTCACGGTGCACAAATTACATTCTAAGTTAATAAAATTACATCTCTGTGGAGCCTGCATCATTTGTTAGTTACCTCCTTTTAAGTAAAACACGGGTGGTGAACTGCTGCATACCTGGCTTTCCTGTCCTTCACCATCTCCTGGAGTTTGCTCAAAGTCATGTTCATTAAGTCAAAGATGCCATCCAACCATCTCACCCTCTGATGCCCCCGTCACCTCCTGCCCTCAATATTTCCCAGCATCGGGGCTTTTCCAATGAGTCAGTTCTTTGCATCAGGTGGCCAAAGGATTGGAGCTTCAGCATCAGCATCAGTCCTTCCAATGAATATTCAAGACTGATTCCTTTTAGGACTGAGTGGTTTTTCCTCCTTCCTGTCCAGAGAACCCTCAAGACTCCTCCAACACCACTATTCAAATAAACTATAGGTGTATATATGTCCCCTCACTCCTGAGCCTCACCCCTCAATGCCATCTCACCCCTCTAGGTGGTCACAGAGCACTGAATTTGAGCTCCCTGTGTCATGCAGAAAATGACTACTGGCTATCAAATTTTGCATGAGACATTGTGTATGTTCCAATGCTATTCTATGAATTTGCCCCACTCTTTCCTTCCCCTCCTATGCCCACAAGTCAGTTCTCTATAGCTGCATTTCCACTTCTGCCCTACGAATAGATTCATCACTATCATCTTTCTAGATTCCATATATATGTGCTAATATATGATCTTTTTTCTCCTTATGACTTATTTCACTTAGTATAATAGGCTCTAGGCTTATCCTGTTTTATCACAAAAGCAGTCACAGAAGATATGTAAAGGAATGCATATTGCTATATTCCAAGAAAACTTTATTTGCAAAAACAGGTGGTAGGCCAGACTTGGCCCAAGGGCTGGAGCTTGCTAAACCCTGTGATAGATTACTACAAGTGAGGCTGTTTTTTTTAAATATAGAAACATGTATTTATTATATGTTTAAATTATATATATGGTAACTATGCTTCAATTAAAATTTAAATTGACCAGTCATCTAACTATTTTGTAAGTATATTCAAAATTGTCCTTGCTTTTTGCAAACTAGAGAATAGCATTCACGGTGCACAAATTACATTCTAAGTTAATAAAATTACATCTCTGTGGAGCCTGCATCATTTGTAAGTTACCTCCTTTAGTAGCACGGGTGGACAGGCTGGAAAGGCTAAAAGCAGTGGGGAGGCCCGGGGGCCATGGCTTTTACTAGCGGTTCACTTTCTCCTGACTAAATCATCTTGGGCACTTCCATGGACATTTCTGCACTGAAATCTTTGAAAGTGAATGCAACACCATCCAGTTCACTCAGGTTCGCAGGCTAGGTGTCCTTGCATTGCCCATGATATTAAGACAAACTAGAAGATGTAAGAAACTGACCAGTAGCACATTTGAGATTTCAAGATGCCCTAAATAGAAGGTGTTGCAGGTACTGAAAGAGAAATTACCTCAGTCCATGTCAGGTTGGGTCTCTCTAGACCAAGAGAGGATATAGGCAAAACATCAATTCCAGCATCAGTGTGCTTCTCAGACGAAAAACAAAGACAGCAGAGTGACACTTAAGAATAAACTCGGAAAAAACAAATCTTGTATTTATGCATATATATATGGAATCTAGAAAGATGGTACTGATTAATCTATTTGCAGGCAAAAACAGAGATGCAGACACAGGTAACAATTTATAGACACAGTGGTGGAAGGAAAGGGTGGGATGAACTGAGAGAGGAGCACTGAAGCTTACACATTATCATCAGTAAAATCAAATGTGTGTGTGTGTAAGTTGCTCAGTCATGTCCAACTCTTTGCGATCCCACAGACTGTCGTCTGCCCGGCTCCTCTGTCTGTGGAAGTTTCCAGGCAAGAATACTGGAGTGAGTTGCCATTTCCTTCTCCTGGGGGTCTTCCTAATCCAGGGATGGAACCTGGGTCTCCTGCATTGCAAGCAAATTCTTTACCATCTGAGTCATCAGAGAAGCCCTGAAAAATTAAATAGCCAGAGAGAATTTGCTGTGTGACAGAGGAAGCTCAAATCCAGTGATCTGTGACAACCTGGAGAGGGTGGGATGGGGTGGGGGGTTGGAAGGCGGTTCAGGAGAGCAGGTATATGTGCATATCTATGGCAAGAAACCACCACAATATTGTAAAGTAATTATTCTCCAATTAAAATTAAATTTAAAAAAGAATAAACACAGAGATTCTAAAATTAGAAATATGACCCCAACAACTTAGTTGTCACAGAAGAGGTTGGTTAAGGTTCTGGGAGACTGTGAATCAAACTGGCCAAAGGGTTTAGATGATTAGCGAAGATAAAATTCTGCAGCAAACAGAGACAGCCTTGAATCATTGGGTGACAAAGGCAAGATGTGCCTTCTCTTCTCCTTCTCTGCCCATCACATCTCTCCTCGCCTCTCCAGATGGACCCTTGACCCATTCTTCACTTTCTACTTGCTCTTCATAAAGGTGACTAACCTACAGCCTCCAATCTTACAAAATGCCCTTTTGCCTTCCTGCTGGCTTTTCATTCTCCTGTTGTGGAGCCTGCAATCACCATAGGATACTATTTATTTTGTGTCCTTCCCCACAATATCTTGGCTCCACATTGCGTCCCTAAGCTACCTAAATTGTTCTGCTAACTAAGTTAAATCCCAGAACCTACAGCAGCCACAGGAAAGGTTTCCTACATCTCCTCCTGGTGCTTTAATTGAAATTAAAGTAAATTATTCACACAGTGCACATAAACGTTGGCGCGGCTCCTTCTGCCTTCTTCCTAAATGACATTATGAGTTATGCCAAACTAAACTCATTTCCATGTTTGATATGGTTAACGAGTGGTAGATGAGAGGAGCGCCATTGTCAGAGTCTAACTTGATTTCAGGCAGGCATTTTGGAAAAACAATGCCGCTCAGGCTTTTCTCTGAGACTCGACAGAAAAATACTCGGTGCAAATGTCTTTAAATAAAGACACAAATGTCTTTAAATAAACACCACCAAGGCTTGATGAATTGATTGATAAGAATTAGAAAGAAATATTCAACTTCTAGTTGTTTCCCTCAGCACTTGCTCTTTGAGGACTCCACTGCAGCAGTGAAGGTTTGACTCCTGGTCCGGAAACTGACAGCCCACAGGCCTCTAGGCCAACAAATCAAAACAAAACACAGAAACAATACTGTAACAAATTCAATGAAGATTTTAAAAATAGTCCATATCAAAGAACTTTTAAAAATGAGCTAAAAAATATTCACTCTTTGACCCAGCTTTGTGGATGAAATGTTTTGCCACCATTAAAAGTATGTGTTTGAAGATGAATGCTGCAAGAATTAAAAAAAAAAAATTATTACTTAGTTATTTTTATTTTGCTTTTACAGAGTTTTGTTGTTTACAGATAGTATAGTTCCAGATCAGTTGTAAGTATATCCCTGACCCCTCCCTGCTGTGCCCCCCACCCCGTATCCCCATCTCATCCCTCCAGGCCATCTCATAGCCCCCATGTAAGACCCCTTAGTCCCACACGCATTGACAATAGTTATCTCTTTTACATGAGACAGTACAGGTTTCCATGATACTCCACCCACCCTTCCCTCCTCTCAGCGTCCATAGGTCTGTTCTCTATGTCTGTTTTTCTGTCGCTGCTCTGGGAGTGTATTTATCAGTACCGTATTACTAGATTTCATATATATGTGTTAGTATACTTACTTGTCTTTCTCTTTTTGACTTACTTGACTTTGTATAACAGATTCTAGATTCATCCACCATATTAGGACTGATTATTCTGCATTCCTTTTACGGTGAGAAATATTCCATTGTATATATATGTACTTTTAAATTCTTATTGGAGGGTATTGCTTTACAATATTGTGCTGGTTTCTTCCGTACATCAACATGAAAGTTTTCTTTTTAAAGAGGGTGAAATTAGTGTATATGTATTGAGTGTGTGTAGGTGTGTGTGTGTGTGTGTGTGTGTGACCTAGGAGGGAAAACAACTGGATGGAAATGTGGTATTACTTCAAAAGTTATCTCAAACCAATGGCATTTTAGTTATTGCCTTTCCATTTTATTCTCCAATATTGTCTAAACTGTAGGCATCAGAGTATTATCTTTCCAATAATAATTTAAAAATGATATGCAATATAGACAAATTAAAAATTGGCCAACAACAACTAGTTAACTTGAGCCAGGATGAACGTAATTTTCAGCCCAGAGTCAGTGTCATGTGTGGGGGATAGAAGACAGGTCTCTCGTGCTCTGGAAGCAGTCTGGTGCTTTAGCCATTCCTGGGCACGAAAGGAACCCACAGAACACAGCTGCTCACAGAATTGAGCACTACCTGCTCCTGCTGTCAGAAGTATTTAAAGAATCTGCTTCTCTGTTTCTCTCATAGAAGATCAATTCATAACTCTTAACAGAATCCTCATGTCCCAGCATCTTGGCATCTAGGATTCTTTCATCTCACCAGCTGCTCCAGAGTTCCTCCCTGGCTGAAACCACTAACCTTTCCCCATAGTACAGCCCACGTGGATATGATTCCCCCATGGCTCACCAGGACCCTCCCTGCTGTGCCCCCCACCCCGTATCCCCATCTCATCCCTCCAGGCCATCTCATAGCCCCCATGTAAGACCCCTTAGTCCCACACGCATTGACAATAGTTATCTCTTTTACATGAGACAGTACAGGTTTCCATGATACTCCACCCACCCTTCCCTCCTCTCAGCGTCCATAGGTCTGTTCTCTATGTCTGTTTTTCTGTCGCTGCTCTGGGAGTGTATTTATCAGTACCGTATTACTAGATTTCATATATATGTGTTAGTATACTTACTTGTCTTTCTCTTTTTGACTTACTTGACTTTGTATAACAGATTCTAGATTCATCCACCATATTAGGACTGATTATTCTGCATTCCTTTTTACGGCTGAGAAATATTCCATTGTATATATATGTACTTTTAAATTCTTATTGGAGGGTATTGCTTTACAATATTGTGCTGGTTTCTTCCGTACATCAACATGAAAGTTTTCTTTTTAAAGAGGGTGAAATTAGTGTATATGTATTGAGTGTGTGTAGGTGTGTGTGTGTGTGTGTGTGTGTGACCTAGGAGGGAAAACAACTGGATGGAAATGTGGTATTACTTCAAAAGTTATCTCAAACCAATGGCATTTTAGTTATTGCCTTTCCATTTTATTCTCCAATATTGTCTAAACTGTAGGCATCAGAGTATTATCTTTCCAATAATAATTTAAAAATGATATGCAATATAGACAAATTAAAAATTGGCCAACAACAACTAGTTAACTTGAGCCAGGATGAACGTAATTTTCAGCCCAGAGTCAGTGTCATGTGTGGGGGATAGAAGACAGGTCTCTCGTGCTCTGGAAGCAGTCTGGTGCTTTAGCCATTCCTGGGCACGAAAGGAACCCACAGAACACAGCTGCTCACAGAATTGAGCACTACCTGCTCCTGCTGTCAGAAGTATTTAAAGAATCTGCTTCTCTGTTTCTCTCATAGAAGATCAATTCATAACTCTTAACAGAATCCTCATGTCCCAGCATCTTGGCATCTAGGATTCTTTCATCTCACCAGCTGCTCCAGAGTTCCTCCCTGGCTGAAACCACTAACCTTTCCCCATAGTACAGCCCACGTGGATATGATTCCCCCATGGCTCACCAGGACCCTGCCTCAGCCCTCACTTTCCACCCCAGTCCAATCAGTATCTGACCAGGAGCTGGTGCTTCATTCAAGACAGGTGGCCCCAAATGTGTCCATGAATCCACATCACATTTTATTTTCCCAAGATCACAGGTGGGAATGGGGGTTTTCAATACTAAGGCCCTATACTTGAGATGTTCCCCATAACTTTAACAAAGTGTCCTGCCTCTCATCCAATGGTAAGATTAGTAACTCTCTTCAAAACACAGCCTTTTTGTACCAATTGCAAGGTTTTTTTTTTTTTTTAATGCATCCCATTTCTTTCTTTTTAAAAAAATTTTAGCCTCTTTTATTGTTATTTTATCTTATTTATTTTCATTCATCTTTATTGTTTGGCCTTTGTGGGCCTCCCATCACAGTGGCCTCTCTCGTTGCAGAGCACTGGCTTTGGGCACATGCACTCCAGAGCACTGGCTAGTAATTGGACACACCGGTCCAGCCACTCTGTGGCACATGGAATCTTCTGGAGCCAGGGATCGAACCGGTGTCCCTTGCACTGCAAGATGTACTCTTTACCCACTGGCCACCAGGGAAGTCCCCATTTCTTTCTTTGTATCATTGAAAAGGAAAGAAAAGTAAAAGTGTTAGTCATTCAATCATGCCAGACTCTTTGCAGTCCCATGTGCTATAGCCTGCCAGGTTTTTATTCCATGGGATTCTCCAGGCAAGAACACTGGAGTGGGTTGCCATTCCTTTCTCCAGGGGATCTTCCTGATCCAACGACTGACTGAATCCAGGTTTCCCACACTGGGTTTTTTCTATAGCCTGCCAGGTTTTTATTCCTTGGGCACGAAAGGAACCCACAGAACACAGCTGCTCACAGAATTGAGCACTACCTGCTCCTGCTGTCAGAAGTATTTAAAGAATCTGCTTCTCTGTTTCTCTCATAGAAGATCAATTCATAACTCTTAACAGAATCCTCATGTCCCAGCATCTTGGCATCTAGGATTCTTTCATCTCACCAGCTGCTCCAGAGTTCCTCCCTGGCTGAAACCACTAACCTTTCCCCATAGTACAGCCCACGTGGATATGATTCCCCCATGGCTCACCAGGACCCTGCCTCAGCCCTCACTTTCCACCCCAGTCCAATCAGTATCTGACCAGGAGCTGGTGCTTCATTCAAGACAGGTGGCCCCAAATGTGTCCATGAATCCACATCACATTTTATTTTCCCAAGATCACAGGTGGGAATGGGGGTTTTCAATACTAAGGCCCTATACTTGAGATGTTCCCCATAACTTTAACAAAGTGTCCTGCCTCTCATCCAATGGTAAGATTAGTAACTCTCTTCAAAACACACCCTTTTTTGTACCAATTGCAAGGTTTTTTTTTTTTTTTAATGCATCCCATTTCTTTCTTTTTAAAAAAATTTTAGCCTCTTTTATTGTTATTTTATCTTATTTATTTTCATTCATCTTTATTGTTTGGCCTTTGTGGGCCTCCCATCACAGTGGCCTCTCTCGTTGCAGAGCACTGGCTTTGGGCACATGCACTCCAGAGCACTGGCTAGTAATTGGACACACCGGTCCAGCCACTCTGTGGCACATGGAATCTTCTGGAGCCAGGGATCGAACCGGTGTCCCTTGCACTGCAAGATGTACTCTTTACCCACTGGCCACCAGGGAAGTCCCCATTTCTTTCTTTGTATCATTGAAAAGGAAAGAAAAGTAAAAGTGTTAGTCATTCAATCATGCCAGACTCTTTGCAGTCCCATGTGCTATAGCCTGCCAGGTTTTTATTCCATGGGATTCTCCAGGCAAGAACACTGGAGTGGGTTGCCATTCCTTTCTCCAGGGGATCTTCCTGATCCAACGACTGACTGAATCCAGGTTTCCCACACTGGAGGCAGATTCTTTATCATCTGAGCTACCAGGGATATAGTAGAAATTCATTTTTTTCTTAAACAAGAAGAATCACTCAAGGTATACCAATATTGTGAAAATATTAATAATGTGTAGGCTAATAACCAAAAAAAAAGTCCTCTTATAAAAAAAGAATAGTTTTAATGTCAAATTCTATTGTTTTATGAGATCTTTAGATTATAAACAAGGGGAAACCTATTTGATATGATTTAAGGGTGAATAATTTATATGACTGAGAAATGAAATATAAGATTCTCAGAGTAAATTCCTATAGTCTGCTTACTCTTCATATTCCATCTCTTTTTAAATTTTTATATCTTTTATTCTTTGGCTTCACCTAAGGCATGCGGGATCCTAGTCCCCTGACCCCTCAGGAAGCACAGAGTCTTAACCACTGGACCCCCAGGGAAGTCCCAGACTCCATCTCTTTAATTTCAATACTTCCTTAAGTGAAGAAGAATCAGGAGAAGTCAGGAAAAGAGCAGGTGACTTTTTCTATGTCTCCTTCAGATCAGACACAGATGGTTCATTGGAGTTAAGCTCTAATTAGGATTTTGTTTGTGGAATTAAGATGTCTCCTTTAAACTCTCTGTAGATGGGCTGAAGTGCTAGGACATCCCATGACTTCCAGGATGCAGATCAATAAACACTTTCTTCTCATGAAAGAGAAGACCAGGGGTCCCCAGGTGGCCCCGTGGTAAAGATTCCATCCCGCAATGCAGGAGACATAGGTTTAGTCCCGGGTCCAAAAAGATCCATGTGCCACAGAGTAACTGAGCTTCTGAACCTCAACTACTGAGCCTGCAGTCTATAGTCCAGGAACTGCAACTACTGAAGCCCTTGCGCCCTGGAGCCCGTGCTACACAACAAAAGAAGCCTCCTCAATGAGACACCCGTGCACCTCAGCTAGAGTATAGCCCTTGTTTGCTGCAACTTGAGAAAAGTCTGCTGAGCAAAGAAGACCCAGCACAGTCAAAAAATAAATGAGTAAATAATTTAAGAAAAGAATGGCAAGTATTTTGAACAGGTTTCAATTTTCATTTTACATCTAGAATTCACTAAAGGAGTCATATGCCTGATAATATTTTAACAAATAGAAGAACACTCAAGTCAGAGAACCTGAGTAGAAATTCCATCACTTCATCAAAGAGCCATAAACAACTGGAACTTCTTCCTGACTCAGCCAAACGATGCTTTCTTTGAAGTGAATGTGGCAAAGAAGAGTTCATTCCATTGAGGTATTTGTGGTAAAGAAATCTTTAGATTATAAACAAGGGGAAACCTATTTGATATGATTTAAGGGTGAATAATTTATATGACTGAGAAATGAAATATAAGATTCTCAGAGTAAATTCCTATAGTCTGCTTACTCTTCATATTCCATCTCTTTTTAAATTTTTATATCTTTTATTCTTTGGCTTCACCTAAGGCATGCGGGATCCTAGTCCCCTGACCCCTCAGGAAGCACAGAGTCTTAACCACTGGACCCCCAGGGAAGTCCCAGACTCCATCTCTTTAATTTCAATACTTCCTTAAGTGAAGAAGAATCAGGAGAAGTCAGGAAAAGAGCAGGTGACTTTTTCTATGTCTCCTTCAGATCAGACACAGATGGTTCATTGGAGTTAAGCTCTAATTAGGATTTTGTTTGTGGAATTAAGATGTCTCCTTTAAACTCTCTGTAGATGGGCTGAAGTGCTAGGACATCCCATGACTTCCAGGATGCAGATCAATAAACACTTTCTTCTCATGAAAGAGAAGACCAGGGGTCCCCAGGTGGCCCCGTGGTAAAGATTCCATCCCGCAATGCAGGAGACATAGGTTTAGTCCCGGGTCCAAAAAGATCCATGTGCCACAGAGTAACTGAGCTTCTGAACCTCAACTACTGAGCCTGCAGTTTATAGTCCAGGAACTGCAACTACTGAAGCCCTTGCGCCCTGGAGCCCGTGCTACACAACAAAAGAAGCCTCCTCAATGAGACACCCGTGCACCTCAGCTAGAGTATAGCCCTTGTTTGCTGCAACTTGAGAAAAGTCTGCTGAGCAAAGAAGACCCAGCACAGTCAAAAAATAAATGAGTAAATAATTTAAGAAAAGAATGGCAAGTATTTTGAACAGGTTTCAATTTTCATTTTACATCTAGAATTCACTAAAGGAGTCATATGCCTGATAATATTTTAACAAATAGAAGAACACTCAAGTCAGAGAACCTGAGTAGAAATTCCATCACTTCATCAAAGAGCCATAAACAACTGGAACTTCTTCCTGACTCAGCCAAACGATGCTTTCTTTGAAGTGAATGTGGCAAAGAAGAGTTCATTCCATTGAGGTATTTGTGGTAAAGAAACTGCCTGCCATGCAGGAGACTAGAGTTGGATCCCTGGGTCAGGAAGACCCCATGGAGGAGGAAAGGGCAACCCACCCCAGTATTCTTGCCTGGAGAATCCCAAGGACAGAGGAGCCCGGTGGGCTACAGTCCATGGGGTCATAGAGTTGGACATGACTTTTTGAATGCTACCGAACATTAACTTGTAGTCAGATTGTAACTTTCCACAAAGGCCCACTGACTGATTGATTGCATCCTTCAGACTAGAAGCCCTCTGTGTCTGTCCTAGATGACTCTCACCCTCACTTCTGATATGCAGGTCCTCAACACACCAAGTCTCCACCAAAGCCAGGGGAATCTTCTATAGAGCTCTTAGTGGGAAGATACTTAAGTACTATACTTTTAAGTATAGTACTTAAAAATCACAAGTTTTACAGAAATGCAGTTCTATGTATCCTTTGTCGTAATAATAGAAATGTCAGAAAATTATTAAAGCTATCTGGAAGACAAAAAACTCACAATCTTCCCCATCTATTAAGCACTAGTGCATTTTGCTCATGTAGTCACCTTAAAATGCCTAGTTCAACATATTCTAGACATTTTTTTCCACTTTATTGCAAAATATCTAGGAAGGAATTCTAATATCTTTGGTTGACAAATAAATCTGCTGCAGAACAGATAAGCCATCAGCACTGCTGTGCACCACAACTACTGAAGCCCACGCAACCTACAGCCTGTGCTCCGCAACAAGAGAAGCCACCCTCATGAGAAGCCCACATACCACAACTAGAATAGCCCCCTTTCACCACAACAAATGAAAGCCCTTGAGTGGCAATGAAGACCCAGCACAACCCAAAAGAAAAGAAAACCAACAAACAAAAAAGAGCATCTCAAGTGCACATAGGCTCATACACATATTGTCTTAACACTATTTGGGTCTCAAGGAGAGTATGCCCTACACTGAAAAAGTTATGAATTTGGAAGTGCAATCTACAAAGTCTAGTGTGTGGCAGTATACACAGAATGAAAACAGACAGTAACACCCCAACGAGAGTTGGACTTGAAGCTCCATGAAAGCAGGACTTATTTCGATGGTCTCTGGGCAGAGCAACTGATGTGCAGAATACATGAGTTGATGATGAAACAGACAAATGCATTAAAATTTGCTTCTCATAAATACATGAATTCTTTGCTACTAAATACTGGTAACCAGAAAAAACTTTCTGAGACTTATCTGTGAAAAAAGATCATAAAATTAGTATATGCTTCAATATTTCAAATCAGTTTTTTATTATATTATTTTTTAATATGGAAGCAAACTTACTCTTCCTCTTATAGAACAATGACAAAATATAGCATGCAGGAGGTCATTATAACTTAAACCTGAGAAATAAAATACTGTTAAAATGATTGTGTACTACCTTCTACACTTGGGCTTCCCTGTTGGGTCAGATGGTAAAGAATCTATCCATATGCAGGTCCTCAACACACCAAGTCTCCACCAAAGCCAGGGGAATCTTCTATAGAGCTCTTAGTGGGAAGATACTTAAGTACTATACTTTTAAGTATAGTACTTAAAAATCACAAGTTTTACAGAAATGCAGTTCTATGTATCCTTTGTCGTAATAATAGAAATGTCAGAAAATTATTAAAGCTATCTGGAAGACAAAAAACTCACAATCTTCCCCATCTATTAAGCACTAGTGCATTTTGCTCATGTAGTCACCTTAAAATGCCTAGTTCAACATATTCTAGACATTTTTTTCCACTTTATTGCAAAATATCTAGGAAGGAATTCTAATATCTTTGGTTGACAAATAAATCTGCTGCAGAACAGATAAGCCATCAGCACTGCTGTGCACCACAACTACTGAAGCCCACGCAACCTACAGCCTGTGCTCGCAACAAGAGAAGCCACCCTCATGAGAAGCCCACATACCACAACTAGAATAGCCCCCTTTCACCACAACAAATGAAAGCCCTTGAGTGGCAATGAAGACCCAGCACAACCCAAAAGAAAAGAAAACCAACAAACAAAAAAGAGCATCTCAAGTGCACATAGGCTCATACACATATTGTCTTAACACTATTTGGGTCTCAAGGAGAGTATGCCCTACACTGAAAAAGTTATGAATTTGGAAGTGCAATCTACAAAGTCTAGTGTGTGGCAGTATACACAGAATGAAAACAGACAGTAACACCCCAACGAGAGTTGGACTTGAAGCTCCATGAAAGCAGGACTTATTTCGATGGTCTCTGGGCAGAGCAACTGATGTGCAGAATACATGAGTTGATGATGAAACAGACAAATGCATTAAAATTTGCTTCTCATAAATACATGAATTCTTTGCTACTAAATACTGGTAACCAGAAAAAACTTTCTGAGACTTATCTGTGAAAAAAGATCATAAAATTAGTATATGCTTCAATATTTCAAATCAGTTTTTTATTATATTATTTTTTAATATGGAAGCAAACTTACTCTTCCTCTTATAGAACAATGACAAAATATAGCATGCAGGAGGTCATTATAACTTAAACCTGAGAAATAAAATACTGTTAAAATGATTGTGTACTACCTTCTACACTTGGGCTTCCCTGTTGGGTCAGATGGTAAAGAATCTATCCATAATGCAGGAGATCAGGGTTTGATCCCTGAGTTGAGAAGATCCCAACTCAGATGCAAATGGAAACCCACCCCAGTATTCTTGCCTGGAGAATTCCATAGACAGAGAGGTGCCTGGTGAGCTACAGTCCATAGGGCTGCAAAGAGTCGGACACAGCTGAATGTGCAACACTATCTAACTGCTAACACTTTCCACAATTAGTTCTAAAAGTCCATGACGTTTTAGAAGAGTTCAATGATGATGTCCATATTGGTTTGTGTAACTTGCTTGGGCATCTCCCCATGATCTTACATTTATCATTGACAATACCATCTTTAATTGATGCACACACTTGAATTTATGTTAATATCTTTATTTTTAAATTAACTTTAAGTTACTCTGCTTTTTACTCTGTCCAATCATTTCTCCTCCTTTGGCTAAACCTTTGAAGACTCATTCTGCTCCATATTTAACTGAGATTTAGGGTTGATGAGCCAAAGTCAGTTTTAGACCCTTTATGTACATGTCTTGCCTTGTGGAGTAATGCATGGCTTGCATCTCTTGCTATGATTTGAAAATTCTAGCACATGAGAGAAGCTACAGATGAGGCTATGATCTTCATTTTTCCTAAAATCTCCATTAAAGAGAAAAAAATGGTCATTTGTTTTAGTTTATTAAGATCTAAAATGGTTACAAACTGTAATGTGTAAATATACATCATTGACTGGTGTTTTAATTGTCTTCCCTTAAAACATGAACTCAGTGGTTCCACATTAAAATACATTCTTCAGTAATAGTCAGTCTCCTTGGGAATACATGAAACAGCATATTATAAAGTAAGATACATTTTATATGTATGTAACTATCTTTGTGAAGAAAAATCTCCCTTGTAAGTTGTGATATCATTAGCTGTGATAATTATCACAAAAAATAACATTAGAATGGTGATGTTTCATGTAAAAGCCGTAATTATAAGTAAAGGGAAAAAATTTTTACATTAAGTTAAAACCCAGTAAACTGATTTGATTTTGCCTGGATTAATTCTCTCTCTCTCTCTTTTTTTCTAGTGACATTATTTTTTTCCTTTCACAATAGACAATGATTTTAATCATTATAGCTACCCTGCAAATAAATATTTTGTCAAAAATAAATAAATAAAGTGAAATCCACACTCTACTTGATTACAAAGCTTATTTAACTCAAAATAGTCTTGCACATAGTCACTCACCCTTTGGTCCTGGAAAACTAATGATTTATGCCAAGCAGAAGGCAGAAAATACACTTAATTTATTCACTGCACCACCTATACACCACCTCAGGGTTGGGTGGGGGGAAGGCTGGAAAAACATTGTGAGCTAATAAATTATTTCTCCTTGTTTGGAAGCCTGTCACTATGGTATACTGCTAGCAAAGCTTACAAATGATTCTTATTCTGGAGATGTTGATAAAAATGAAAATAAAATATGTGGGCTGTATGATGAAGCTCTGCTTGTTTTTCTTTATAAAATTTTAATAGAAAAATGGATAATTAATTAGGCTTTCATCAGAAAATTGTGGGCAAAGAATGACCATATGAAAAATAATCTAAAATTTCTATGATTTTTTTTCTCTTCCTCGCATATGAAAATATGTTTTCTTGATTTCTGTACTCTCTTCATCTTATTCTCTGCAAATGTCAGCATTTGAATAAACTTTTCAGATCCTACTCCTAGACAGACGTCTACACAGTTGACAAAATCCAGATAATTCATGCAAAAATACGCAAATAAAAAAAACCCCTTTTGTAACACACTTATTTCTTTTTTCTTGACCTGAATTACCCCCATATTAGCTCGCTGGAGAGCACCAATTCAAAAATAAATATTGACCCAACACTTTATTTTGTGTTGTGTAGACTTGGCAATGTACAGCCAATAAAAGCTACATTAGAGCATCTGAACACCCAATTTAACCCTGAAAATTTGCATTTATAATTGATGGTTATGTTTAGCTGATTAACAGTATAGAGAAACACTCTGAAGATTACCAGTGAATTCCACTTATTTTGTAAAATAAAACCTAAGTAAGACACTGGTTGAATTTCAATCTACTCCACTAAGCGCTAGATTAGAAGGAATTCCATGTGAGCCTCTGAAAAAAGCGACAAAAAATTATAGCTACCCTGCAAATAAATATTTTGTCAAAAATAAATAAATAAAGTGAAATCCACACTCTACTTGATTACAAAGCTTATTTAACTCAAAATAGTCTTGCACATAGTCACTCACCCTTTGGTCCTGGAAAACTAATGATTTATGCCAAGCAGAAGGCAGAAAATACACTTAATTTATTCACTGCACCACCTATACACCACCTCAGGGTTGGGTGGGGGGAAGGCTGGAAAAACATTGTGAGCTAATAAATTATTTCTCCTTGTTTGGAAGCCTGTCACTATGGTATACTGCTAGCAAAGCTTACAAATGATTCTTATTCTGGAGATGTTGATAAAAATGAAAATAAAATATGTGGGCTGTATGATGAAGCTCTGCTTGTTTTTCTTTATAAAATTTTAATAGAAAAATGGATAATTAATTAGGCTTTCATCAGAAAATTGTGGGCAAAGAATGACCATATGAAAAATAATCTAAAATTTCTATGATTTTTTTTCTCTTCCTCGCATATGAAAATATGTTTTCTTGATTTCTGTACTCTCTTCATCTTATTCTCTGCAAATGTCAGCATTTGAATAAACTTTTCAGATCCTACTCCTAGACAGACGTCTACACAGTTGACAAAATCCAGATAATTCATGCAAAAATACGCAAATAAAAAAAACCCCTTCTTATTGTATTTGTAACACACTTATTTCTTTTTTCTTGACCTGAATTACCCCCATATTAGCTCGCTGGAGAGCACCAATTCAAAAATAAATATTGACCCAACACTTTATTTTGTGTTGTGTAGACTTGGCAATGTACAGCCAATAAAAGCTACATTAGAGCATCTGAACACCCAATTTAACCCTGAAAATTTGCATTTATAATTGATGGTTATGTTTAGCTGATTAACAGTATAGAGAAACACTCTGAAGATTACCAGTGAATTCCACTTATTTTGTAAAATAAAACCTAAGTAAGACACTGGTTGAATTTCAATCTACTCCACTAAGCGCTAGATTAGAAGGAATTCCATGTGGAGCCTCCAAAAGTGGTTCTTCTAAAATAAGACAAACACCACAAGACAAAAAATTAAAGAAATAAACACAGCAAACATAACAAAATAGTGAAAAGATTAGTCATTTTAAATAGCTTGAACAGTGTTGCTACTTGTCTTAAAACTCTCGAAGACAAGCAATTTAACATTACATATATATATGTCAAATAAACATAAAATGAGCTCCAGAATGTTGATAATGATGAGTGAGTCTCAGAATATTAAAATTCAAATAATTTAGCATTAAAAATTTAGGATTTTTTTTAAAAAAGGGCCCCTCGAAGAAAAATTTTTCTTCAATTTCTGCATCATTCAATTTTTTAAAAAACTCTCCCTCATTTATGAACGACAGACTGAAATGAGATTTGGTAAAAGATAACAATAATTTCCTGGCATGCTGCAGTCCATGGAGTTGCAAAGAGTTGGATATGGCTTATCAACTGAATAAGAACAACAACAATAATAATAATTTCATAGTTATAGATTGGATGTGATTTTTAATTTCAGACAGAAAAAAAAAATCTAAATCACTTTCTTTCTCATTACTGAAAGCATCATAATTTAGTATTGGAGTTGAATGGAAACAAACAAAAGTCTCTAATAAAACATTTCCTTTCATTGAAAAGAAATCTGTCATAAACGATAAGCGGAACTTTTACTGTTATGACTTTCTGAATGATCACAGACTTTGGAGGAAGATACAGAGAGAAAGTCTATCTATGTAGGAAGTAAGACCTCATTAGGAAATGGGTGTCAACCATAACCTCACTGTGGAGGGCTTAGCAACACTGCCACACTTGAATTTTCATTTACTTAACACACACTTAAGGAGCTCATAGTAAGCACTAACACTATGCAGAAAGTTGAGGATGACCCAGAATGTCTGCCAAGTTTTTTTTGTTTTTGTTTTTTTTTTTAAATTCTTTACACCTCTCCTTTGCTCCAAAAAGAAATTTAGATGCTACAAAAACAGGTAAGCCTTCAAATAGATTTTTTACATCTTTTCCTCCACCTGATTGACATGACCCCAACTCTTTTTAAAACACAAAGGTTTTGGCGGGGGGGTTGGTCTCCTAAAACAGCACAGCCTCTGCAGGGTCAGGCTGGGTGCAATGAGGACAGGTGACATTGCCTGCTCCTCCAAGACCTCGTGCCTTAGCACTCAGCCACAGGGATGCTGCCACACCTCAGCAGACTTGTAATGCTTCACTCATATCAGTCTGGCCTCAGTCAAGACCACTATTTCCCAAATGGTAAGATTTTTCATAGAATTAGCTTGTTGGTGCTAATGAATGCCTACCACACCCACCATCAAGAAACCTTCCTCAGCCCAAATGACTGGATTTACACGACATAACAATGGAGTCAAATGCATGCTCCTGGCTAGCAAAAGGACACAGATTTTTCAAAGCTCTTGACTTGTGCTTTACTTTCTTTCTTCTTTGAAGAAAACAGAATTGGCAAGGGAGAGAAAGAGAAATTAAGCATTTGAATGCAGACACATTTTGTAACCTGTCTTTTTAAATATATAAACTGTTTTGTGTAACAAAGACCATGTCCATGACTCATGCTCCCCAAGGTTTGTGCTTTCACACAGTGAACATCAGGGAAGTAGAGAAGGATGTAACACATATAATGAATGGGTAGAATCTCTGAGTTAATAAAAAAGTATAGGGAGCTGGTGAATGGGCCCTAGGCTGCCTTGAATAGACCTATGCATTTTAACAGTCTGATCTAAGGAAAACTCAAGATATTTTCATGTTGAACTTGACTGACCCCTGGGTGAGCTCATATGATTGTGGGAACATTCTATAAGGGTCTTTCCATACAGGGACAAGCACCTATGGAGGAATAACTTTCTAGACTAATGCCCCGACTCCCAAGAGAAAATGGACATACATGTCCTATAACCTTTCAGACCTACCGGTTTCCCTTGCTCATATTTGTCGCAGTCTCTCTTCTTATATATTTTAAATATCCTATGCCATTTTTCTTAGTTTATCTGACTCCTTCATTCACATATTTTTTTATTGAAGCAGAGAAATTATATACATATATATTTAAGTTTTTATTTTGTATTAGGGTATAGTTGATTTACAAATGATGCTGTGATAGTTTCAGGTACACAGCAGAGGGATTCAGCCATACACACATATACATGCATCTATTCTCCCCCAAACCCCCCTCCCATCCAAGCTGCCACATAACATGGACCAGATACATATGCCTTAATCTTCAGAACACCTCAATTAATTACAAAATGTGACATTTCCTCTCTCCTTCTGTTTCTATTTTTCCCATTTTCTCAAATGTCCATTCATCATATAATCCTTTAGGTAAAATTAAAACTAAATACAAAAAAAAAAAAAAGGCTAAATCCACATAAAGGACTGAAGATGACTGAAATGGATTCTGGGACATTACACATGCCTTGTCTCTGCCCAGGAGTGGTATCCACCTTTTCCCCTTTTCCCTGGGCTCAACATATTTGTCAGTTTCTTGACTTGAGGTGGTGCGCCCACGGGGAAGATGCAATGGACCGTTCCATCATCCTGCACGGCTCAGAGTGGGGATGTTGGTGCTTACGGAAATGCTAACCATAACACCAGTAATAACTGTATGTAGTGCATTCAGAATATGTCTATTAAATAACAGTTACGTGACAGCAGGCTTTGTACTTGACAGAGAATACAGATGAGTGTGTCTGTGTGTGCATGTGTGTGTGTGTCTGTGTATCCTTGGGGACATGAATCCAAAGACACCCTAACGTGCACAAAACTAACTTAGGGCACATAGGTAATCCCTTTCTCCTTTCTTTCTCTCTGCCTTTTTATTGTCATACTGAACACAGAATTCCTAAACATCTCTTGTCTATTATCAACATGCTTTCTGTGTCAGGACGGTGTCTTGTTCTAGGCAGACAGTAAAAGAAAATGGTTTGGAGAATCAGTCTTGCTTAGAAGTAGCTTTATCAAAATTTGTGAAGTATATTTTGATCTCAATATATTTTTTTTAGTCAACCAGATTGAATTGAAGTAAAAATAAATGTTTCACATAAATCACTTAGTGACTAATGAAGAACAGTAAACTATAAAATGTTTCAGAAAACAATTGTTATTTTTATTTTTCTTACAGAACTCTTAATGTGCACTGCGGAAGCACACACACCTTCCCATGATTCTTTGACACTATCTTCTGGACACTACAAACAAAATCAGAAACAACTTGTGTGCCGGACACAGGATTTGATGGAATAGAACAAGGCTAATTTACAAAATGCATTAGTTAACCCTGGTGTATGATTTTGTAAGGGAAAATATATGGCTGCCATTGTCTGCTTTCTTTACAGAACTAGTATTTTAAAAATCATTTGAGACATATTTCTGAGGCTTCATCTTGCCTGTACAATAGCAGAAAGAAAATTGGGGCTTTAACTGATTTATTTACTTTTTTTGCTATTTTTCTATCCCTAAAGGCAGCCCTGCCCTACTTCCACCTGAACACAACTCTTAACATTTTATTTTCACTTTCTGAACAAAAGCTGTTGTACACGGAGATTCAGTTGCTCCAAAACAAATCCATCTGATGCTATACGGCTCTGTATGAAACAGACTCTAATTCGGCCTGAAAAGAAAACTAACTCCATCTGAGAATTTAGAAAAATAAAGACTGGAATCTTCAAATGGAAGAAGGTGGGCCATGTAAAATATTAAGTAGTTTAAGGATGCAAATTTTTAATGAAATGTTAGTATGTAAAATACGTGACTCTAAGCATACGACATGAATGATTTCACTTAATTCTCAGGGTACTCCTACATGTAGGTGTTAACTGTCCTAATGTTATGAAGGAAGAGGACTTTAAGGTCCAACAGGGTGCTCACTTTCCACAAGATCACACAGCAACTAAGCGGTAGAAGAAGCACTTGAATCCAGGCAGGTAGATTTTTTTTTCTACACTTAATTTATTAAATCTATTTAATAACATTTATTTCCCAATTTAGCCAGTAAGAACAATGTGATATTTGAGAATATTGTAGACAAATTTAAAAAATCCTTGGTGAATACTGGATATTAAATTAAAAAAAAAAACAGCTTTGATAGAAGAAAGTTTGAAATGACTGCCTAGTGAAATACTGGGGAGAAGAGTGACTCAATTGATTAATAGACACGTTTTTCATGAATCCACATAATGCATAATTCATGCATAAAAGATAAACTTTGCAAAAGTATGTTTCTGTGTCTCTTATACTAAGCTCAATTTTCTTTTTCCTGGTTCCTTTCTCCCTTTGTACTAATGGCCAGCAAGCACTCTGCTTAGCTCAGCTGGATAGCCACAGCAGTTGTGATGAGAAGAATAATAAGGGTGTGAAAACCCCTTCATGAGATCCACCTGCAATGCGGGAGACCCAGGTTTGACCCTGGTTCAGTGGATTATCTTTACAGAACTAGTATTTTAAAATCATTTGAGACATATTTCTGAGGCTTCATCTTGCCTGTACAATAGCAGAAAGAAAATTGGGGCTTTAACTGATTTATTTACTTTTTTTGCTATTTTTCTATCCCTAAAGGCAGCCCTGCCCTACTTCCACCTGAACACAACTCTTAACATTTTATTTTCACTTTCTGAACAAAAGCTGTTGTACACGGAGATTCAGTTGCTCCAAAACAAATCCATCTGATGCTATACGGCTCTGTATGAAACAGACTCTAATTCGGCCTGAAAAGAAAACTAACTCCATCTGAGAATTTAGAAAAATAAAGACTGGAATCTTCAAATGGAAGAAGGTGGGCCATGTAAAATATTAAGTAGTTTAAGGATGCAAATTTTTAATGAAATGTTAGTATGTAAAATACGTGACTCTAAGCATACGACATGAATGATTTCACTTAATTCTCAGGGTACTCCTACATGTAGGTGTTAACTGTCCTAATGTTATGAAGGAAGAGGACTTTAAGGTCCAACAGGGTGCTCACTTTCCACAAGATCACACAGCAACTAAGCGGTAGAAGAAGCACTTGAATCCAGGCAGGTAGATTTTTTTTTCTACACTTAATTTATTAAATCTATTTAATAACATTTATTTCCCAATTTAGCCAGTAAGAACAATGTGATATTTGAGAATATTGTAGACAAATTTAAAAAATCCTTGGTGAATACTGGATATTAAATTAAAAAAACAGCTTTGATAGAAGAAAGTTTGAAATGACTGCCTAGTGAAATACTGGGGAGAAGAGTGACTCAATTGATTAATAGACACGTTTTTCATGAATCCACATAATGCATAATTCATGCATAAAAGATAAACTTTGCAAAAGTATGTTTCTGTGTCTCTTATACTAAGCTCAATTTTCTTTTTCCTGTTTCTTTTTCTCCCCCTTTTGTACTAATGGCCAGCAAGCACTCTGCTTAGCTCAGCTGGATAGCCACAGCAGTTGTGATGAGAAGAATAATAAGGGTGTGACTATAGAACAACAACCTGCTTCCCTGGTGGCTCAGTGGTGAAGAATCCACCTGCAATGCGGGAGACCCAGGTTTGATCCCTGAGTTAGACAGATCCCCTGGAGGAAGGTATGGCAGCCCACTCCAGCGTTCTTGCCTGGAAAATCCATGGACAGAGCAGCCTGGTGGGCTACAGTCCACAGGTCACAAAGGGTTGAACACAACTGAAGCAGTTGAGCATGCACACAGGCATAGAATGATTGCATCCAGGGAAAGTCCTATCTGGACCGGAGCAAGAGCTCCTCTTCAAAAAGGCATTCTTCTTTTCTCCACCACAGGACTGGAGTCCTTCTACTAATGGAAGAGCCTGAAGCACGCAAACAAACAAATCCACCTCCTCTCCTCTTTGAGCTCCTAAGGGAAAGGGAAAAGCTGAAGGATACATCTTAAATAGTTTGAAAAATAATGAACTCTGCCAGGAGATGGCTTGCTTCTCAGAATTTAAAAGAGCTCCATCCACAGTTGCCATCCAATTCTGTCTTGGACTTCTTAAAATCTTTGTTTGGCTCCCTGTACAGTTAAGTGTATGAGGCTATTCCTGAATGCATGAAACTTATACAAGAATATGTTCAATGGTGCAAAATGAGCAAACAGATATAATCTCACAAAAGCAGGACATAAAACAACATGAAACCAGGCATACGAACGGGGAGACGGCCATCTAACTGTCAGAGCTGTTCTTTTGGGCTTTCAAAGAGCCAGTCCTCTTCAGTGAAGCCTTATCCTCATCCCCTTGGCCTCAGGCCCAGATTTAAAAAAAAAACAAAAAAAAACACGTATCCCACACACTGGTTTTGAAACTGAAGTTCATTCTCATTCCAAGGGAATCAATATATGAAGGGCAATTGAGTTCTGTAGATAGAACATAAGCCTTTATATGGCAAAGGCTTATGCTAATATTTTCTTTTATATTTATATTTTTTAATTTTTATTTTTTAACACCAAAAACATTTTGTATTGGGGTATGGCCAGTTAACAGTTCTGTGATAGTTTCAGGTAAACAGTGAAGGGGTTAAAAAAAAAAAAATGTTTACAAGTAGATCTGACCTAGTCTTCTTTAAAATTACTGCTTCTGCCTGTCAGAGGTTAACAGTAATGACTGCAGTTTCTGACTTAGGTTCTAGAAGCAGGAATCAAATAGAGTAAGAGAGAGCTAAAGTCTTTCCACCTTCAGAAGCAGGCAAACTTTGGAAATATTTAGTCTGTTCTGGGTATGCTTCCATTTTTTATTCTGTGCTTCAGGGGATTGTCATAGCTGTATTTCCCCAACTGTATTTCTCATTTTGGTTAACCAACATAAAAGAGCTACCTACCTATCAAAATGTGCCAAGCCCTAAATGTTGTGAATTAGAACAATGATGTTTGTGATTGTAACGGTAAGAATAAGACCTCCTCAATGAATAGTTTATGCACCACTGTTCTCATGATCTTGTAGCTATTTGTCCCACTGTATCCAGTGATCTGAGAAAAAGTGTTTGAAAAAAATCAAAATTCATTTATTATTAAAAAAAAAATCTCAGCAAGGAAGAACAGAAGGTAACCTCTTGGGATGCTAAAGAAACATCTACCAAAACCCTACATTTCACAACATACTTCATGGTGATGGTGTATCAGTCAGGTTCTCCAGAGCCAACAGGATAGATGATAGACAGATGATATACATTTTTGATCAATCGTGTCCAACTTACTCCAGTCCCATGAACTGTAGCCCTCTAGGTTACTCAGCCCATGGGATTCTCCAGGCAAGAAGACTAGAGTGGGTTGCCATTTCCTCCTCCAGGGGATCTTCCCAACCTAGGGATTGAACCCAGGTCTTCTGAATTGGCAGGCAGATTCTTTTCCACCAGTGGGTGGAGAGAGATAGTTGACAGATAGCTTATAAAAGATAGATGTGTTAGAATTAAAACAAATTAGCTCATACTGTTAAGAAGTCCAGCAATTCCCAGATCTACAGGGTAAGGGCAACCTGGAGATCCAGGACTGCCAACGGTTTAGTTCCAGCCTAAGTCCAGGTCTGAAAACCAGAAGAGTTAAAGCTGTAGATCATGTCCAAGCCCAACAGACTCTAGACTCAAGGGAAGAATCAAGTTTTAGCTTCAACACAGAGGCAGAGAAAAGCCAATATCCCAGTTTGAAGGCCATCAGGTATGAGAATTTCTCTTACCTGGGGGAGAGTCAGCCTTTCTGTTCTATTCAGGACTTTACCTAGTTAGATGAGGCCCATCCACTTTAGGAAGAGAAATCTGCTTTACTCAGTCTACCAATTTAATTGGATGAATAATCTCATCCAAAACACTCTCACAGAAACATCTAGTATAATGTTGGGCCAAATATTTAGGCACTGGGGCCATTCAAATGAACACACACAATTTATCATCATGGGAGGAACTGGACACTTCTTCTAAATATCTGGACTGAAGTGATGCTGCCCCCTCCCACCAACCCTATTTAACAGAGTGTTAGGGGTCCTAGCCAATTCAATAAGCAGGAAAGGTAATAAATATACTCACTAGGAATGAAGATATGAAATTGTCTTTGTTCATGGATGGCATGATCATTTATGTACAAAATCCCAAAGAATCTGTGTTTTAAAATCTCCTAGGGGGCTTCCCTGGTGGTCCATTGGGTAAAGAGTCTGCCTTGCAGTTCAAGGAACACTGGTTTGATCCCTGGCCTGGGAAGATCCCACATGCTGTGGAACAGCTGGACCCGTGTGTCTAACCAAGCCAGTGCTCTGGAGTGCACGCGCCCAGAGCTGATGCTCTGTAGCAAGAGAGGCCACTGTGATGGGAGGCTGACACAGGCCAAAGAACAAAGATGGATGAAAATAAATAGATAAATAGCCAATGAAAGAGGCCAAAAAAAAGAAAAAAATTTTAAAAAAGATCCTAGAACTAATAAACATGTACAGTAAATTTGAAGAATGAAAGGTTAATATACAAAAGTCAACTGTTTCTTTATATACCAGCAATGGAAAGTTGGACTGTGATTTTTATAAAAAATACTTTTTATGGCTGTACACACACACACAGCTACTCAGACGTAAATCCATCAAAATATATACAACATCTATGAGCGAAAGCTTCAAAACTCTGATAGAGAAGATGAAAGAGATCTAAACAAGTGGTGAGATATTACATGTTCATGATGTAAAAATGATAAATAGGAGTTTATTGAAACTATATACCTATGTCCTAAGAAAAAAAATCACTTAAAGTAACCAAGAGACAAGCCACGCATTCTAAGACAATATTTGCAAAACACACATTTGATAAAAGACTTGTGGGAAAACTGTACCAGGAACCTTAAAACTCAACATAGGTACCAACAACCCAGTGTTTAAAATGAGCCAAAGATCTGAACAGACACTAATCAAAGATATTAGATAGCAAATGCCCATACTCAAGATGCGCCATGTCAATGGTCACTACAGAGTTGCAAAATAAAATGAAAGACCACCACATATCCACTAAGACAACTAAAATTCAAAACTCTCAGTACCTAATGCTGGTGAGGATGTGGAGTTCTCATTCTTTACTGGTGAAAATGCACAGCCAGTTCGGTACACTGTTAGGCAGTTTCTTACAGAGCAAAACACAGTCCTCCATTTAGTCCAGCAATCAGGTTCCTAGGCATTTATCCAGCTATCCATACACACAAGAAAACCTGCACATGAATGCTGAGAGGATCTTTATTCATAATCACCAAAATTTGGAAGCAACCAAGATTCTTTTTCATAGGTGAATGAATAAAAAACTCTGGCACATACATACAATAGAATATATATTACTTACCATTAAAAAGAAATGAGCTTTCAAGCCACAAAATAAATGTGGATACCTCTTGAATACATATTCATAAGTAAAAGATGTAAGTCTGAAAATTCTATATCCTGTATGATTCCAATTAGATGCCATTCCAGAAGAGCAAACAGAAGAGTGAGCACATCCGCAGTTTCCGTGAGGTTGTGGAGATGGTGACGAGAGAATCCAACTCTGTCAAAAATGGAGGACACGACCTCACGGAAGGAGACGGAGGGAAATGGTTCTGAGCGAAGTAACCCTGGACAGCACGAGAACTTGTAAGACCAAAGAGGACAGGATTACATTTTCCCACGTGCCTTGGTGGTAAAGAACCTGCCTGCTAATGCAGGGGACTTAGAGATGCGAGTTCAATCCCTTGGTTGGAGGAGGGCACGGGCAACCCACTCCAGTCTTCTTGCCTGAAAATCCCATGGACAGAGGAGCCTGGCAGGTTACAGTCTGTGGGGTCGCCAAGTGTAGACACGACAGCAGCTGAGCATGCACACAGGCCTGTCTACTAGATCTGAACATTTATGAACATGAATGGATGGAGTCAAACTGCAGGAGGGAAAGCAAACAGGTAAACAAGGAAGCGATCCCATGTGCCTACTCCTCTCCTAGCAGACCCAAAAGGGCCAGCTGCGACAAACTATTCTTAAAATTTATATGTTTTTTTCAATTGTTCACAAATCCTCTAAATCTCCTGCTTCCCTTTATGGTTATTATTTTATTTAATACATGCATTTAATAAAATAGCAATATAGGATACAATAATCTTAATACTAGCAACACTGCTGTCTAAGCACTTTATACATCGGGTCTTATTTTTCCTTTGTAAAGGAGGACGTATCCTAATTCTAAGGATGGCAGTGCTGAGGGTTAGCTTTGAGGAGGAATGTGACTGTGGCCTCACCACTTAGTCGGTTACGCACTAAGCTGAGAACAGGTTTTTTTTTTTTTTTTGGCCACTTCTGTTGGCTTTTCATTTATTTATCTTTTTGTTCTTTGGCCTGTGTGGGCCTCCCCATTGCAGGGCCTCTCTCGCTGCAGAGCACTGGCTCTGGGCGCATGCGCTCCAGAGCTCTGGCTCGGTAGTTGGACACATTGGTGCAGCCACTCCACAGCGCGTGAGATCTTCCCAGGCCAGGTATCGAACTGGCACCCCTTGCACTGCAAGGCAAGGTGTCCTTACCCACTGGACCACCAGGGGAGCCTCCTGACAACAGTTTTTAAGGATCAGCCAGGGGCCAGTCCTTGCATAAGTATCAGGTGTACAAATGTGCAGGCACCATGCCTCAGGGGCAGGAACAATCTGGCCTGGAAGACAAACACCATTATACCAGGAAACATACCTGCATATAATTAATGTGTCAGTCTATGAAGGAACTGACCACCTGTCCGTTAAGTGAGGAAGAAGCCTTTCTGGAGAAGTCACACCAGGGTTGCGTAATATTTTGCAATATTTCGTAAATATTTCCCAATGGAGGGAACTGACTATGCCAAGACACAAAGGCAGAAAGTTGATGCATTCTAGAAACTGACAGGGATTAGTCCAAGGAATTGCAGGTTCATGATCCGAGAAGAGCTACGCTTTCTCATCCTTGCTTCACCCCAAACCAGCACACTTAAGCTGCTTCTTATCAATGTTGTCCTCTTCATATTTACATGCGTGCATGCTCGATCGCTTCAGTCACATCCATCTCTTTTCAATTCTGGATGGTAGCCCACCAGGCTCCTCTTCCCAGGGGATTCTCCAGGCAAGAATCCTAGAGTGGGTTGCTATACCCTCATCCAGGGAACATTCCCGACCCAGGGACCAAGCCTACATCTCTGCATTGGCAGGCACATTCTTTACCACTAGCACTATCTGCAAAAATACTGTAGAAAGTCAACAGAAGTCAGAAAAGTATTAGAAGAAAGCAGAAGTAATCAGCTTTCCCTCTGAACACAAGGGACAACAGGTATTCTAGTTTCCTTTCTCCTGAAGGGTGACTTTATAAGGACATCTCTTTTTTCTTTCTACTTAGCTGTTAAAACACTTATGAGCATCACTTTCATACAGTGTCTAGAAAAAAATAGGACTGTATTTGCCTCTCACTTTCAATTTGCTACTTTGGAACTGTCAGAAGACCCACAGATTTTGATCCATGAATAGTTAGTGAAACTGACAGGGAGTGAAGCCAGAAGAAGCTTAAAACTGGACACACCAATCCTCTGCCAAAGCCTGCAGACCTTGTCAGTGCCTTTAGACCCACTTCCTCACACACCCCAGTGTATCAGTCACCCAACTTCTCACTTGGAAGGACCTGGCTAAGCAATTATGATATACAGTATCTCATTGAACTTAGTACCTATAGTAAGACACACAGGTGCACTTTAAAGGGAACAAGGTGTACATGGATCTAACAGTCGAGGTCAAATCCCATAATGATTCCGTTCATCTAGTTTTAGCGTGAGAACTCAACATATACAAAATTATACGGTAGGGATTTGCCCCTGGTGACCCAGGGGTGAAGACATTTCCTTCCAATGCAGGTTATGTGGGTTCGATTCCTGGTCGGGGCGCTAAGCTCCTGAAAACCTTGTGGCCAAAAACCAAAACATAAAACAGAAGCAATATGGTAACAAAATTCAATCAAAACTTTAAAGATGTCAAGACCGTCCTACTAGATTCCATATATGTGTGTTAGTATACTGTATTTGTCTTTCTCTTTTTGACTTACTTCACTTTTTATGATAGGTTCTAGAGCCAGTCACTTCATTAGGATTGAGTCTTCTGCATTTCTTTTAACAGCTGAGTAGTATTCCATTGTATATATGTACCAGAGCTTCTGGATCCATTCATTCGTCGATGGACATCTAGGTTGCTTTCATGTTTTGGCTATTGTATAGAGAGCTGCAATGAACATTGGGGTACAGGTGCTTCTTTCCGTTTTGATTTCATCAGGATATAAGCCTAATAGTGGGATTGCTGGGTCATAGGGTGCTTCTATTTTTATTTTTTTAAGAAATCTCCAGACTGTCTTCCATAGAGGCTGTATCAATTTACATTCCCACCAGCAATGCAAGAGGGTTCCCTTTTGGGATGGGGGGATCTGGGTGGGTGGGGACCATGGATATGCATATGACTGATCTGGGAACATACATGTATATGAACAACAAAACTCTGTAAAACCTTTAAAAGAGCATCACTTTCATACAGTGTCTAGAAAAAATAGGACTGATTTGCTACTTTCAATTTGCTACTTTGGAACTGTCAGAAGACCCACAGATTTTGATCCATGAATAGTTAGTGAAACTGACAGGAGTGAAGCCAGAAGAAGCTTAAAACTGGACACACCAATCCTCTGCCAAAGCCTGCAGACCTTGTCAGTGCCTTTAGACCCACTTCCTCACACACCCCAGTGTATCAGTCACCCAACTTCTCACTTGGAAGGACCTGGCTAAGCAATTATGATATACAGTATCTCATTGAACTTAGTACCTATAGTAAGACACACAGGTGCACTTTAAAGGGAACAAGGTGTACATGGATCTAACAGTCGAGGTCAAATCCCATAATGATTCCGTTCATCTAGTTTTAGCGTGAGAACTCAACATATACAAAATTATACGGTAGGGATTTGCCCCTGGTGACCCAGGGGTGAAGACATTTCCTTCCAATGCAGGTTATGTGGGTTCGATTCCTGGTCGGGGAGCTAAGCTCCTGAAAACCTTGTGGCCAAAAACCAAAACATAAAACAGAAGCAATATGGTAACAAAATTCAATCAAAACTTTAAAGATGTCAAGACCGTCCTACTAGATTCCATATATGTGTGTTAGTATACTGTATTTGTCTTTCTCTTTTTGACTTACTTCACTTTTTATGATAGGTTCTAGAGCCAGTCACTTCATTAGGATTGAGTCTTCTGCATTTCTTTTAACAGCTGAGTAGTATTCCATTGTATATATGTACCAGAGCTTCTGGATCCATTCATTCGTCGATGGACATCTAGGTTGCTTTCATGTTTTGGCTATTGTATAGAGAGCTGCAATGAACATTGGGGTACAGGTGCTTCTTTCCGTTTTGATTTCATCAGGATATAAGCCTAATAGTGGGATTGCTGGGTCATAGGGTGCTTCTATTTTTATTTTTTTAAGAAATCTCCAGACTGTCTTCCATAGAGGCTGTATCAATTTACATTCCCACCAGCAATGCAAGAGGGTTCCCTTTTGGGATGGGGGGATCTGGGTGGGTGGGGACCATGGATATGCATATGACTGATCTGGGAACATACATGTATATGAACAACAAAACTCTGTAAAACCTTTAAAATAAAGAAAAAAAAAAAAAAAGCCCTTCAGTGCACAATTATAATGCTATATTTGCCAAAAAAAAAAAAAACTTTAAAGATGGTCCACATCAAAAAAATCATTAAAAAAATTATTAGGTAGACTGAAGCTGGGGAGGGAATGTTTGAATACATGATCAAAAAGGACCGATCTAAGTTTAAGGCTCTTAGCCTGCAAGGTAGTCAGGCAATCTACTTAAAGGAAGAACAGGAGTGTGTGTGTGTGTGTGTGTGAGAGAGAGAGAGAGAGAGGAGTGTGTGTGTGAGAGAGAGAGAGAGAGAGAGAGAGAGAGAGAGAGAGAGAGAGAGAGAGAGAGAGACTGTACTGAAATAGACCAGGAATAGATGCCCTAGCCCCTCTAGCTACCAGGAAAGTCGTAAAAGCTGATCCACTGAGCTCCATCTTCCCCAGGGCATGCTCATCATTAACTGTAGTTTTTCTGCCACTTCAGTGAGGCTTCTAAACCGGGTCCCGAACGCCTAAGGGATCGTTGAAGCGTCTGTCTCCTCCCTCTTCTCTCCTGCCTTGACTCCAGTCAGCACACTGAAAAGCTTGGTCACTAAGGAGTGATCTGCCCTCTCCGTCATTCTCAGCACTGCACTGGCCTTTGAGACACTGTGCCTCCCAGCTTGAGAATGAGGCCGTCTGCAAGAGGCCGGGAGGGTGACTGGCTTATTAGAAACCTAGAGTCCCCAAAAGAAGGGCGTGGGGGACCCCTCAGAAACTCACGAAGACCTTTGTGGGAGGATTAGCAGAGGAGAACCTACATGGGGAGGCCCGTGGGCACATCCCCGCAGAGAAGGCAAAGCAGGAGCGAGAGGGAGGTGGGGTGGAAGGAAGTTGACACACTCAGTACCGGGGCGTGTGAGCTGTGCTTTGGCACTCGGAGTCTTTTCTCAATATCGTCTCTCCATTTCCTCTCGACGCTTTAATATTTATTCCATTCAGGGCATCATACACTCTATGATTAGTTGGCATGGGCTGTGTTCAATCTGGAGTAATCTGTATGCATTTATCTTGCGAGCTGCTCTCTAATTGGTTTTCAACCAAGTAATCCCACAGAGAATAAGGTTACATGCTGAAAAGGGCTGAGGTGAGAGAGTTGGCTAAAAGGGGGCCTGAGCTCCTTTTCTGGCCTGATTAGAAATGCCATGAGCATCCGCACGAGCAAAGGGGGAAGAGTTCAAATTTCCGAGAGTCTCCTGAGCCGTGGATAAGCGTCTAGTAGGCCCCAGGGTGTAACCAACAGGCTGTAGAGACAGAACAACTCTAGAGTAGGTTTCCTGTCCACTCCTGCCAGATCTTACAGCTGGAATAAAATACCTGGAACGTTCAGCAGAAAGGGAACACACGGAGAGAAGTAGTTGGAAAAATAATTGACATGAAGAAATTTGCTCCAGAAACTTGGAATTTTGCAAGAAATAAACTCCAAGCAAGCATTATCATGTATGATTTAAATAAAACAGGGCAGCTAAAATCGACCTTTCTGATGGCTTGTTTTCATTATTGCTTGTATTTTCCGTGGGCCCTCCTTGATAGATATTTTTCTCTTTAGCAATATGCCTAGTAGGGCAATAGTATGAAGTCCATGTGTATTTTTCTGAATATGGACGGTCCTCTTGTAAAAAGAAATGAAGCTTTTGTGGGTTTGTGAACATGTTTTCCTGATGTGATTTAAAAGTGAAAATATTTAGGCATAATTTTTAAGTTAAAAATCGGATGAAAGTTGACCTCTCTGAAAGAAACATTTCAATTTTCGTACACGATGCAATTGTCTTTACTTGCTGAAAATTATGCCCATTCTTTTTCCTCCATTGTTAGCTGGGCTGGTACCTCGATTAGGATCATTTGTTTCAAGTGCACTACGGTATAGATAACAGATTGCACAAGGAGACTGGCTTATATATTTTCTGCTATAAAATGAGAATATCATGCTTGATCATAGTGCTTGTTTTAAAAGTAATTATCATTTTCCAAGTCCAATTCTCTCTCAGAAAAGCAATCTGGAATTAGTCTTTTCTAAATCAGAAAGAGGGACAGTGGTGTAATTGTTCTTCCTCCTGGGAAATATGCTTTTCCTCAACTACATAAAGCCACACAAAAACTCCCATCAATAATTACAGCGCCAACATGTTATGCCAAGTAAATAAAAAACACACTGTATATTTAGGATTGAAACGTGTGCTAAAAACTACTCTTTCAAAAACTCTGCACCCGGGGAAGAAAATGAAACCATCCAAAAAACGTGCACGAGTCGAAGTCGGTGTAACACTGCAGGAAATTTCACGTTAAATTACCTTATTCTCCTGCTTATATGTCAAGTGACTTCTTTTATGACGGTTTAAATAGAAGAGTCATCCTAAAAAAAGAAAGAATATTTTTCTAGGAGGAGTCTTCTAGGCTCAAAGGCCGTTTCACTTAGCTCAGCCATCGAGTTTATTCTGCGTGAGAGGAACTTCTCATTTAATTCACCCATCCATAATAGGTAACTTTTTCAATATGGAGCTAAAGGTCACTATTATATGTAAGGAAAATTAAGCCGATGTTCTTGGTTGCCTTACAGTCCTCCTAGTTCAACCACTCCAATAAATGAACATGTACAACAAGCCGAAGGGCTTTTTATTACAAATTTAATTCATTTCTCTAGACAACTGTGAAATTTGCCATTGACATTAGTCATTACCCCAAGGCGAACTAAAAGATGATCTCAGTTAATAAATGATCCTTAACAAGGAACGCGCCTATCTCCTGTGATAGTGGCATAGGCAGATTTTATTAATGCAGGACGTGCTTCCTGCCAGAACCCCAGCGTTCACGACTATTGGGTGTACTTGTTTCCTCTTCCTGCTCCTGATATTAATAATTATGCAACGGGATAATTAGCAACACAAAGAGACAGGACTAGGAGCTGGAAGCTAGATTTTCAGCACGTTAACCTTCTGGGAAATAAAGAACAGAAGCAAAGAATCTAGCCAAATAACCAATGCAGGTTGATTTCACAGTGTGTAAAAGGCTAATTATCTGTGAAAAGTCTGACCTCAAGTAACAAAATTACAGAAATGTGCAGGCATTTTATTTTAAATAAAACTCAGGGCCTCTGCTTCATATTTTAAAGAAACCTGACTAGCCAGGGTATGAAAGGAAAGACTGGAAACTTAAAAAAAGAAAAAAGAAAAAAAGCTCTGAAGGGAATGATGGTATCTGGAAAGAAATTTTAATGATCAACCCTGCCACCTGAGAAGGTAGGGTAAAAAATAAACTCCTATTTCCTTTCCCTACCCCCTGCACACAGATATTATAATGAAAACACACACACACATACACACATACACTCAGTATGTGACAGAAGTAGGTTAAGTGTATTTTGTTTACTGGAGACAGGCTACAATAAAAAGCAAAAAATATTACTACTTCTTTACAGATACCATATGTAATTCATTCTGATACAGGAATATTTATCCACTAGCAGTAATAACAAACCACAATTTTTGTCATGAAAAAAATAAATTGTATTTGCAAAAAGCAAACACATTACAGGGTGTGTAAAAATGCAATATTCCCATTTTCTAGTCAGAGTTCCAATTTATTGAAGTAACAGAGCAGAAAATGCACTGACAGCTGTTACATTTTATTGCGAATTAGTATATACGGTAACTTTTTCAATATGGAGCTAAAGGTCACTATTATATGTAAGGAAAATTAAGCCGATGTTCTTGGTTGCCTTACAGTCCTCCTAGTTCAACCACTCCAATAAATGAACATGTACAACAAGCCGAAGGGCTTTTTATTACAAATTTAATTCATTTCTCTAGACAACTGTGAAATTTGCCATTGACATTAGTCATTACCCCAAGGCGAACTAAAAGATGATCTCAGTTAATAAATGATCCTTAACAAGGAACGCGCCTATCTCCTGTGATAGTGGCATAGGCAGATTTTATTAATGCAGGACGTGCTTCCTGCCAGAACCCCAGCGTTCACGACTATTGGGTGTACTTGTTTCCTCTTCCTGCTCCTGATATTAATAATTATGCAACGGGATAATTAGCAACACAAAGAGACAGGACTAGGAGCTGGAAGCTAGATTTTCAGCACGTTAACCTTCTGGGAAATAAAGAACAGAAGCAAAGAATCTAGCCAAATAACCAATGCAGGTTGATTTCACAGTGTGTAAAAGGCTAATTATCTGTGAAAAGTCTGACCTCAAGTAACAAAATTACAGAAATGTGCAGGCATTTTATTTTAAATAAAACTCAGGGCCTCTGCTTCATATTTTAAAGAAACCTGACTAGCCAGGGTATGAAAGGAAAGACTGGAAACTTAAAAAAAGAAAAAAGAAAAAAAGCTCTGAAGGGAATGATGGTATCTGGAAAGAAATTTTAATGATCAACCCTGCCACCTGAGAAGGTAGGGTAAAAAATAAACTCCTATTTCCTTTCCCTACCCCCTGCACACAGATATTATAATGAAAACACACACACACATACACACATACACTCAGTATGTGACAGAAGTAGGTTAAGTGTATTTTGTTTACTGGAGACAGGCTACAATAAAAAGCAAAAAATATTACTACTTCTTTACAGATACCATATGTAATTCATTCTGATACAGGAATATTTATCCACTAGCAGTAATAACAAACCACAATTTTTGTCATGAAAAAAATAAATTGTATTTGCAAAAAGCAAACACATTACAGGGTGTGTAAAAATGCAATATTCCCATTTTCTAGTCAGAGTTCCAATTTATTGAAGTAACAGAGCAGAAAATGCACTGACAGCTGTTACATTTTATTGCGAATTAGTATATACGTTTTATATCCTGTGAGCAAATGCATGATACATTGTATTCCAGTAATTGCCAGTGGCTTTCCAAATGGAAACCGAATGATCTTAGTACAATTACACTCAGGAGAGTACACAGAACAGCCTCCAGTTCTATGTTATAGCACTTTAACAATGCTGATATTAAGTATATTTCTTTATTTTAAGAAAAAATAAAAGATTTAAAAGGTCAAGCTGGGATTTAAAAAACAAATTAAAAAGTAGTGCTCAAATGGTACACAGGAGCCTTCATCAATCCTAGATGACTTTCTTATTTAAGTTGCACATGTGAAAATATTTCAGTTTGGAATATTCAGGAAGGTGAAACAGAGTTTCTCTCCCCTTTTGTGGACTAATATCAGTATTTGACTTTCCTGGACCAGTGTGTCTCTGTCCCCGCTTAGCTACATACGGCAGAGTTTTATTACAGTGATGGGGGAAGGAACAAGTGTTAGTTGTCAGAAAATGGGCTTGTGCTGAGTTTTCACTTTGCGCCCAGCAGCCGGATCATCTTTGATTCCCTTCCTCATACTTCCTGGCTCATGCTCTGTGCATGAGCTACCAGCCTTAGGAGAGAGCCATTTGTTTTCATAAGGGTTAATTCTGATTTCATACATCATCTTGAGAATGCTCAGGACTACGGGTTAACAGGCAAGCACGCTCTAACTTAACCGTCTCTTGCAGGGAGTTCTAGTCTATTAGAAGCAAATACCTCGCATACTCTTAAGGCGCCTCTTTCGCCTATTTTTGCAAACCTTAGTAACACACTACCCACTTTCTCCGGGCAGACCTTTGGCGGCCAGCCTCTCTACCGTGGGGCTCGGTGATGGTTTCAATAAAGCCGGCTGTCTCCTACCCTCTAGTGGTTACCAGCCTGCCTTGCAGGAGGGAAGCAGAAGATGCACAGAGGGACGTGTATGCAATTCTTTTGGCGCAGAGGAAAAGGGAAAAGTGGAGCCCAAGCAGTCTCTCACTGCAAAATGACTTCAGCATTTCGCATGTTAGTATTTGCAAAGAAAATTACAGGGTGTGTAAAAATGCAATATTCCCATTTTCTAGTCAGAGTTCCAATTTATTGAAGTAACAGAGCAGAAAATGCACTGACAGCTGTTACATTTTATTGCGAATTAGTATATACGTTTTATATCCTGTGAGCAAATGCATGATACATTGTATTCCAGTAATTGCCAGTGGCTTTCCAAATGGAAACCGAATGATCTTAGTACAATTACACTCAGGAGAGTACACAGAACAGCCTCCAGTTCTATGTTATAGCACTTTAACAATGCTGATATTAAGTATATTTCTTTATTTTAAGAAAAAATAAAAGATTTAAAAGGTCAAGCTGGGATTTAAAAAACAAATTAAAAAGTAGTGCTCAAATGGTACACAGGAGCCTTCATCAATCCTAGATGACTTTCTTATTTAAGTTGCACATGTGAAAATATTTCAGTTTGGAATATTCAGGAAGGTGAAACAGAGTTTCTCTCCCCTTTTGTGGACTAATATCAGTATTTGACTTTCCTGGACCAGTGTGTCTCTGTCCCCGCTTAGCTACATACGGCAGAGTTTTATTACAGTGATGGGGGAAGGAACAAGTGTTAGTTGTCAGAAAATGGGCTTGTGCTGAGTTTTCACTTTGCGCCCAGCAGCCGGATCATCTTTGATTCCCTTCCTCATACTTCCTGGCTCATGCTCTGTGCATGAGCTACCAGCCTTAGGAGAGAGCCATTTGTTTTCATAAGGGTTAATTCTGATTTCATACATCATCTTGAGAATGCTCAGGACTACGGGTTAACAGGCAAGCACGCTCTAACTTAACCGTCTCTTGCAGGGAGTTCTAGTCTATTAGAAGCAAATACCTCGCATACTCTTAAGGCGCCTCTTTCGCCTATTTTTGCAAACCTTAGTAACACACTACCCACTTTCTCCGGGCAGACCTTTGGCGGCCAGCCTCTCTACCGTGGGGCTCGGTGATGGTTTCAATAAAGCCGGCTGTCTCCTCCCCTCTAGTGGTTACCAGCCTGCCTTGCAGGGGAGGGAAGCAGAAGATGCACAGAGGGACGTGTATGCAATTCTTTTGGCGCAGAGGGAAAAGGGAAAAAGTGGAGCCCAAGCAGTCTCTCACTGCAAAAAATAGAACTTATCAAGCATTTAAAACAGCATGTTAGTGGCGGCTGCAGCTTAATCAACACCAACCTGCTGACACAGATTTGCAATTTGAGCTGGTTATTAGTGATTAAATTAACAGCATGTCACAACTTGTATCTGGTTTAATAAAAGAAACCGACCAACAAAAGAGAGCCATAAACAACATATAATAAGATGTATCTTCTTCCCCAGGCTGGAAATGAAATCTCACATAGCTAGAACAGGAAAGAGTAAGGACCACCGTCGCTTGCCCCTCGGAGGATTGTCCCAAATCAGCTTTCAGCCTCTCTGGAGGGGACTTCACACTAGGCCAGTACAGAGCCCTTGCGATAGGGATGTCATCCAAGATCACATCAACTCAGTTAATGACAAATGATCTCTCTTCTGGATGTCAGAACAGGTATGCTGACAAATTCCAGGAGTAATGGTCTTAGCCGTATCATGGCTACCTCAAAACACACATGAATCTTCTGCTCACTCCATCCCCTTAGGATTGTTTCTAAACTCTGATTTGCTTAGACACTTGAGAAGTGAAGGTGTTAGCTGCTTAGTCGTGTCCAACTCTTTGTGACCCCATAGACTGTAGCCTGCCAGGATCCTCTGTCCATGGGATTCTCTAGGCAAGAATACTGGAGTAGGTAGCCATGCCCTTCTCCAGGGGATCCTCCCAGATCAGGGTCTGAACCCACGTCTCCTGCACTGGCAAATTCTTTGCCACTGAGCCACCAGGGAACCCCATTTAGACATGTATTTGAAAGTTAATATATTGAATTTAACATAAAAATTCAAAACATACAGTTCTCTTTTTTCCCATAAAGATACATGAGTGTTAGGGGTTAAAATCTGAAAATCTAAGTTTAAAAGTTCTCCTGTATCTGATGTAACACATGAATTAATTGCTGTTCCAGGAGTATTTTGCTATTTTTCATTAGAAAAGACATATTAATGTTATCCTGGGCTCATATCATGTCCCAATACACTGGTGTCTTCATGTATTATGAGAAATGACAAACATGAACCATGCCCTGCCTGGAATTTGGTGCATCTGAGACCCTCCACAATTTTTTCAGAGTCTTCGGTAAAGGGAAGAGATAAAAGTACACATAGGGCTTCTCTATTTTGAAAAGTCTAGTTTTTCCTTTTTTAGGAACACACATTTTGGAGAATTGGTTTACATAAGTATTTAAGAAACTGAAGAGGATTCAGTTACCCATCTTGGGGAGAATTTGATTATTAGTTAAAATGGAAATTCAATAGTTTTACTATTAGATTTTGATTTTGGTACTGATTACCATGAAATGGATTATATCAAGGGCTTTTTCAACAGTGTAATGATCAATAAGCAAATATAACATACAAATAAGATAGAATTTTCCCTCTGTAGTTTCCTGAGACCCCTGGTCTGGAGCTTCCCTAATGTCCTATGGGTGGCTAGTAGGAGAATACTGAGGACATTTATCCCTGCTTCACTGAAAAGGATCCTGCAGGGGCTGATCTGATCCCATCAAAGACTCCAGTAAGGCAATTCCTTGGGGACTGAGTTAGATCTGGTGAAGCTTGGGGAAATGAAATAAATCAGATATGGAAAGATGTACACCTGATCTGTCACAATAGACATTTCTTTCTTTTTTAAAAAGGAAAATCAATGAAAAATCTGAGTAATGATCATTTCCTCTCTACCAGAGATGTACAGTTAGAATAACCATTCTGTCCCACTTTGGTTTCAGTGGATTTTTATTTTCATGACCTGATGGCTTGTAGAATCTTAAGATACAGATGAGGAAACAGCGGCCCAGGGCGATGAGGTGACTCACCTGAAACAAATAGTAATGGAAACGCCTCTCTAGTTTGTCTTGCTAAGAAAGGAGCAAAGTCAAATGTAACAGAATGCAGCTGACATCCCAAGTTTCTATTGCTGTTTTCTGACACAAGAAATAGTTTGAGTCTGTACAAGTCATTATGGCTATCAGAGGTAGATTTGTAAACACTGAATTTCTCCAAAACCCAACAGACAACCAGAATTATATTAACTGGTGAGTGAACAGAAAATCTAAACAGATTTCAATATTTCTCTTAGCAAAACAGAATTTAAAAAAGGGATTTCTGAAATTTCTGAAACTATCCTAAATTTCAAAGAAGAAAAAAATATTTTCCATTAATTTGCACTATCCGTAGAATCAGAAAACTGTATTTTCTTTTCATCATCATTTATCAAGAGGAACTGACTGTAAATGTGACTTCACTTGGTTAAGCTTTAAGAGCCAAATACTTTAAATAGGTTTTTCTTCATTTTATTCATCATAACTTTCAATAAAGTTATATTGTGTGAAAAGGGTCTCTCACTCTTTTTGTAATAGAACAAAAGAAATTTGTAGGTATCAGAAAAGCACATATTTGGGAATATTAATAAATGAACTCAATTACTGCTTATGACACCTTAATTCAAAGTTGTCTAATCCAGAACACTATGGAAGTGGCCTTTTCGCTATCCGTTTGGTAGTAGATTGAGGTTTTCTCAGAAGTAAACAGTCGTGCCTCAACTTTGAATTGGGAGTTTCTCAGAGAACATGAGTAAATGTGTTCTATACTGTCGGGACCTGCTTTGGTCTCAGATTTATTTGTTCAACTAATATTTATTTAGTGGCAGGTGATGGTGCTCATAACTGAAAAAGTAGTGATGAACCAGAAAAAAGTCACTGTTCATGTGGAGATAGCAGCTTAGAGGGAAGAGTTAAATGATTCCACACGTGCAAATGGAGAGGTTTCATCGAGTGCTACGTGGGGAGAGGAGTGGACTCAGAACAGTGGTACGAGGTCTTACAGAGGTGCAGGGTGTCCTGGCTTCTTGCAAACGTTAGTGAAAGATAAGCCCAGGAAGTATTCAGACACTCCAGAAAAGTAGGAATTCATGAGGGGAGGTGTGGTATGTGTCCCTGTACGTCTGAGAGAGAGAGAGAGAGAGAGAGATGGCAGAGTAATTCAGATAGGGGGGCTCTGTAGGAGCCAAGCAGGTGGGACCAGGACACAGAAGCAGAAGCAGAGAAAGCAGTCCCAGACACCCGTAGGCTAGATCCTGTGAGTCCTTGAAGGTCTTTTCTTTAACAACCTACTGGTCTTAACACAAAGAGGGAGGAAGCCCTCCAGGCCCTCTATGTGGGCTGAGCAGCCACTCTGCCCGGAAGGGAAGAACCCTTGAATGGAGCAAGGGAGGGTGAGGGGAGGCCATCTGGTTTCCTCAAATTAGTCCAAACCCTCCCCATAACTGCTGAGCTCTGATGATAAGCTTGTAGAGCGTACTTTTCTGTTTTTCTGAACTAGTTTCGGTGGATTATGTTTTTTTAATCTTCGATTTTTGTATTGAGGTACAGATGCATTACGACCTTGTGTTAGTTTGGGCTGTACAAAGCAGCGACTCGGCTGTGTGCACACACGGAGCCCCTCCCTCTTCGGCCTGCCCCAACCCCCACCCACTAGCTCAGCTTCCCCGGTGTCTGCTCTACACAAGGCTGTGCACACTTGTCAGTCCCCACCTCCTACTTCATCCCTCCCCTCAACACACACATCATGTCACAGGTCTGTTGCCTTCATCTGCATCTCTATTTCTGCCCTGCAAACAGGTGCGCCTGCACCATTTTTCTGGATTCCCCATGCCTGTGTTAATATATGATGTTGGTTGTTTTCGAAAGCCATTTAAAACTTACAGAGAACTTTTGCCTACATTTGATCTTATACCAAACCTTGGAAGGTGGTCAGGATGGACACACTTTCTGCAAAACAGACAAATGCCTGGGGATACCTGAGATGGTGAGCCCCACCTTTAACTCTTCCCAAGACCCTCTTCACCACATCATCATGTTCACAAAGTAGACATCTAATTGGTATAAACTGCAAAGAAAAACGCATCAAAAGGCGATGCCTTTCTTATAAATGGGATTTTTTTTTTATGCTGATAGATTTATTGCTTTGCCATCTCCACATTCTGCAGCTTGGCCTGGTAAAGGGATTAATGAGAGAATGTCTATTAAAGATTTTCAAAACGTCATTGGAAAGTCTACAGGAGTTCAAAGATTCTATTTGTTTTCATCATCGCAATGTGGTTTGGGGGCCAACTAACCTTGACTTGGATGCTTTCACTTCAAAAGGTTAGGCATGTATCATTTTTCTGATGCAAAAAAAAAAATTTAAATGAATAAAAATTGTCTAATGCCTAGAACCTGGTTTAGATTATACAGATAGAAAGGGAAACCCAAAATGTTCATCTCACATGCACATTTTGATGTTAACTCTCATCTAATTTCATACAAATAATCCACCATGTACATCAAAATATGTTTACCACATTTGAGTCTATGTATCCTGCACATACAGGATAAAGATGCAAGAATTATGGGCACTGTAAAAATTGAAGGGGTAACTAAAGTTACAGAAATACTGTTGTGCTATCATAAAAAGGGTTTCAGTTTCATTCATTCACTTGGAAATGAGAACTTAGAACTCCCAAAGTGGTTATTGTCTGGATCAGAGGAAGAGCTCTGTCTTGAAGTCACTTGCTTCTCCAAGGAACCCTGACCTGCAGTGTGGTCCTCAGAAATTGAGATCTAGGTGGTGGGAATCCACATCGGTCTTGGGGCAACACTTCTTCCAGTCTCTCTCATTGGATGGAAAACAAAATATATACACATAGAAACACACAGTCACTCACACATAGCCATATCTATGCATCTGTGTCTAGTCATCTGTGATGAGTTAACACTGATATTTCGATCTGAATCCAACATTCCACGGTTCATTCTAGGTTTTACCCTTTATGTGCAACTGTCTTTTCAAACAGTGAAAAAACTGTTCTTGCTCTCCTTGATACACTCTTTTGATCTGAAAGTGAAAATGTTAGTCGCTTAGTCATGTCTGGCTGTATGCAACCGCATGGCCTGTAGCCCACCAGGCTCCTCTGTCCATTGGATTCTTCAGGTAAGAGTACTGGGGTGAGTTTTCATTCCCTTCTCCAGGGGATCTTCCCAACCCAAGGATTGAACTCAGGTCTCCCCCATTGTAGGCAGATTCTTTACCATTTGAGTTACCAGGGGAGCTCCTTTTGATCTCTGCCCTCGTGTCTAACTCATTTATCACCACCATCTCTATGCCTCTCCTTTCCCTTCTTCGACAATGCCTACCTCGTTTATGACTCCAACCTCTTCTCTACCACCTGGGTGTCAGTCTTGTTCTGCTCAAGCTGCAATACTCACTGTAGTCATCAACATCTTTAAACATGTTCAAAATTATAATTTGGTATGTTGAGCATGGCAGCAGCTTTGCTAAACTGAACCGAGAAGAAGTGGGCACCTACAACTCCAGTAAAATATTTAAGACAAATATTCAGGCAAGAGCTAATAAAAACAGAAAGGTAAGAGAGAGAGAAACAGGTTTAGGATACATATCTCTGATATAACACTTCTGAGCAGGTGGTGTAGGGTTGGATGAAAATATTAAGGTTCTTAATTTGAGAAATGAAGTGACTTTCTTTTAAAATTCTGAATATAGGATTTAGTTGCAATCATCATTCACTTGGGAAGACTTTGATTTAGAGATGGGAAGAAGAAAATGATCAGTTTAGATTTAGACATGCTGAGTATTTGATACTGGCAAGAAAATGCCTTGTCAGAGAGGACTGGATAGAACCCTGGATGGGTTGAGTTGGAGGAATGAATGAATGGGGCAGACGTCTTGTGTCAAAAGGAAAGAGTATTTTAGTTTTGCTCTTTTGAGGTTTCGTTATTGTTAATGATGATTTTCATCATCATTGTGTGGTTTACATGACTAAATTTCTTCCCTTAGCTGAAGATGGCTGTAGATTCTGCTCTCTACATCCAGCAGGATGTTTTTCTCTCATTCTCCCTGAGTCTCTTTCTCTGGAGAACCCTGAAGAAATGAAGCTCAGCTAGCACCTTGACTGTAGCTCTTAGGACCCGTGGAAGACATCTGACCTCCAGAACTGAAAGATAAAGTGTTAATGTGTTCCCTGGTGTCCCAGTGCTTAAAAAAAAATCTACCTGCAATGCATGAGACCTGGGTTCAATCCCTGGGTAGGGAAGATTAGCAGAAGAAGGGAAAGTCTAACCACTCCAGTACTCTTGCCTGGAGAATTCCAAGGCTCGTCCATGGTTCCATGGTTAGGTCATAAATAGTCAGACAGGCCTGAGAGACTTTCACTTTCACTTTCAATGTGTTTTGAAGACTTGAAGTTTGTGATGTTGATAATCTGTTAACAGCAGTGACAGGGAAAGGAACAGAAGTGGAAACATACAGGAGTGGAAAAGGAAAAATAAAACCAGAATGGCTCTCATCACCCTGTCCTTTCCCCTTCCACCTTTCCCCCTCAAACTTGGCTGCTTAACCACCCTGATCGAGACAGTAAATGAAACATGGCTTCCTCATGCCCATGTGGGAGATGCAGGAGATACGGGAGATGAGGGTTGATCCCTGGACTGGGAAGGTCCCCCAGAGTAGGAAGTGGCAACCCACTCCAGTATTCTTGCCTTCAAAATGTAGGGTTATGGCCAAAAAAGAGCCGAATGTGAATGAACACAAAACACCATGCTTTGATGTGCACATGGGATTTCCTAAGACTTAAATTGGGTATTTTCTGACAACAGTTGCTACTTAGGCAAATGCCCAATAACTGAGAGCGTTAAGACTAATGTTACCGAAGGTTTTAGCAAACATCTGTGCTTGTCTCAAACTTTGATTCATATGTTTTGGATACTTCAGAGTAACATAAAAGAGTACAAGCATTAGGGACTTCATGGTGGTCCAGTGGCTTAGATTTCACACTCCCAGCAGGGAACCTGGGTTTGAAAACTGATCAGGGATGTGAAAGTTGGACTATAAAGAAGGCTGAGGACAGAGAATTGATGCTTTCAAATTGTGGTGCTGGAGAAGACTCTAGAGAGTCCCTTGGACTGCAAGGAGATCAAACCAGTCAATCCTGAAGAAATGAAGCTCAGCTACCCTGCTTAGGACCCGTGGAAGACATCTGACCTCCAGAACTGAAAGATAAAGTGTTAATGTGTTCCCTGGTGTCCCAGTGCTTAAAAAAAAATCTACCTGCAATGCATGAGACCTGGGTTCAATCCCTGGGTAGGGAAGATTAGCAGAAGAAGGGAAAGTCTAACCACTCCAGTACTCTTGCCTGGAGAATTCCAAGGCTCGTCCATGGTTCCATGGTTAGGTCATAAATAGTCAGACAGGCCTGAGAGACTTTCACTTTCACTTTCAATGTGTTTTGAAGACTTGAAGTTTGTGATGTTGATAATCTGTTAACAGCAGTGACAGGGAAAGGAACAGAAGTGGAAACATACAGGAGTGGAAAAGGAAAAATAAAACCAGAATGGCTCTCATCACCCTGTCCTTTCCCCTTCCACCTTTCCCCCTCAAACTTGGCTGCTTAACCACCCTGATCGAGACAGTAAATGAAACATGGCTTCCTCATGCCCATGTGGGAGATGCAGGAGATACGGGAGATGAGGGGTTTATCCCTGGACTGGGAAGGTCCCCCAGAGTAGGAAGTGGCAACCCACTCCAGTATTCTTGCCTTCAAAATGTAGGGTTATGGCCAAAAAAGAGCCGAATGTGAATGAGCACAAAACACCATGCTTTGATGTGCACATGGGATTTCCTAAGACTTAAATTGGGTATTTTCTGACAACAGTTGCTACTTAGGCAAATGCCCAATAACTGAGAGCGTTAAGACTAATGTTACCGAAGGTTTTAGCAAACATCTGTGCTTGTCTCAAACTTTGATTCATATGTTTTGGATACTTCAGAGTAACATAAAAGAGTACAAGCATTAGGGACTTCATGGTGGTCCAGTGGCTTAGATTTCACACTCCCAGCAGGGAACCTGGGTTTGAAAACTGATCAGGGATGTGAAAGTTGGACTATAAAGAAGGCTGAGGACAGAGAATTGATGCTTTCAAATTGTGGTGCTGGAGAAGACTCTAGAGAGTCCCTTGGACTGCAAGGAGATCAAACCAGTCAATCCTAAAGGAAATAAACCCTGAATATTCCTTGGAAGGACTGATGCCAAAGCTGAAGCTCCAGTAATTTGGCCATCTGATGTGAAAAAACCAAGTCATTGGAAAAGGCCTTGATGCTTTGAAAGCTGACATCAGGAGGAGAAGAGGGATACAGAGGATGAAATGGTTGGACGGCATCATTGACTCAATGGACATGAGTTTGAGCAAACTCCAAGAGATGGGGAAGAACAGGGAAACCTGACATGTTGCAGTCTATGGGGCTGCAAAGAGTCAGACATGACTGAGCAACTGAACAACAATAACACAATGCTCTACGATCTCACTTAGCTAACCCTTCCTTCTTTTTCCCCTCAAGGTATAGCCTCTGCTGAGGCCAGTTCTAGTTCCTCCTGGAATCCCACCCAGGTGGAGGACACTGGCTGCCCTAGACTCAGTCACTGCCCTGGCCAGAAGTGGTCTCTCCTTTCCCTGAGCAGCAGACTGTTCTAATCCGGTCTTTGCTCACCACACACTACCTAATTGGACTTCCCTTCATCTGGATCTCTTCTGATTTTGAGTCCATATTATATAAATTACACTTAATGATACTGTAAAAGTGCAGTGAAGGGAGAGATCTAGACAGAAATTCCATTTATTTTAGTGATACAGAAAGCTAGAGAAAGAGAGGGAAAACTGATTTCTGTGAAGGGTGGCCTACCCCACCAGAAACAGGCCAATCAACCATGCAATTTTTATTTATGTTTCCTTTTCATTTCCTGAGGGCAAATATATATATTCTACCCCTTGATTAGTTATGTTTCCTTTCATATGAGGAACCTGGTACCGAAGGTTTTAGCAAACATCTGTGCTTGTCTCAAACTTTGATTCATATGTTTTGGATACTTCAGAGTAACATAAAAGAGTACAAGCATTAGGGACTTCATGGTGGTCCAGTGGCTTAGATTTCACACTCCCAGCAGGGAACCTGGGTTTGAAAACTGATCAGGGATGTGAAAGTTGGACTATAAAGAAGGCTGAGGACAGAGAATTGATGCTTTCAAATTGTGGTGCTGGAGAAGACTCTAGAGAGTCCCTTGGACTGCAAGGAGATCAAACCAGTCAATCCTAAAGGAAATAAACCCTGAATATTCCTTGGAAGGACTGATGCCAAAGCTGAAGCTCCAGTAATTTGGCCATCTGATGTGAAAAAACCAAGTCATTGGAAAAGGCCTTGATGCTTTGAAAGCTGACATCAGGAGGAGAAGAGGGATACAGAGGATGAAATGGTTGGACGGCATCATTGACTCAATGGACATGAGTTTGAGCAAACTCCAAGAGATGGGGAAGAACAGGGAAACCTGACATGTTGCAGTCTATGGGGCTGCAAAGAGTCAGACATGACTGAGCAACTGAACAACAATAACACAATGCTCTACGATCTCACTTAGCTAACCCTTCCTTCTTTTTCCCCTCAAGGTATAGCCTCTGCTGAGGCCAGTTCTAGTTCCTCCTGGAATCCCACCCAGGTGGAGGACACTGGCTGCCCTAGACTCAGTCACTGCCCTGGCCAGAAGTGGTCTCTCCTTTCCCTGAGCAGCAGACTGTTCTAATCCGGTCTTTGCTCACCACACACTACCTAATTGGACTTCCCTTCATCTGGATCTCTTCTGATTTTGAGTCCATATTATATAAATTACACTTAATGATACTGTAAAAGTGCAGTGAAGGGAGAGATCTAGACAGAAATTCCATTTATTTTAGTGATACAGAAAGCTAGAGAAAGAGAGGGAAAAACTGATTTCTGTGAAGGGTGGCCTACCCCACCAGAAACAGGCCAATCAACCATGCAATTTTTATTTATGTTTCCTTTTCATTTCCTGAGGGCAAATATATATATTCTACCCCCTTGATGATGCCAGGCAGTGAGGAGCCATAAATCACTAGTGACATGCTGGAACCACGCTTTTTAGGGACCAGAAGCATGACTGGAGGATTATTTTCAGCAATATCCACAAAATAAGGTCACTACTGAGAAAAACCTAGACAAAAAGAGGGACACCTTTGTCAGATCATATTTCAAGGGATGCTGTTCATGAACAAAAAGGGAAAATACCAACATATTTTTAGCATGTGACATCGTTTGATTGGATTAAAGGACAACTGACACAGTTTTCATTTTGTAAATATGTCTTCTGTGTATATTGTTAAGAAGGCGAAACATTTACAAGACTTTTCAAAAGTAAACATCACATAATTTTAAACATCCTGCTTATTTGTTTTTTCCAAGTTGGGAAGAAGTCTAATACATGGAAATTTCACGGAGTCTAAAATGTTAGCTTTTGTATTTAATAGCTGTCTGACCTAAAATAAAAATTTGATTTCACTAAACTTCAGTTTTCTCACTATAAAATGGGATAATAATATTCAACCTTTATTGTTGAGGACTGGTCTGGGGAAAATGAAAAAACTGAGCCTATGGTCTGGTGCTTTAGTAAAATTAATGTATACGTTAATCCTTTCTCTTTGTTGTGTGTGTAGTATGTTGCTGATTCCTATCAGACTCTGTGACCATGTGGACTGTAGCCCACGAGGATCCTCTGTCCATGAGATTCTCTACCCAAGAATCCTGGAGGGGTTTGCCATGCCCTCCTCCAGGGGATCTTCCCAACCCAGGGATGGAATTCATGTCTCCTGCATTGATAGGTGGGTTATTTACCATGAGCCACCAGGGAAATCCTGTCTCCTTGCTGGGATTCTACTTATTTATTTTGATGATGCAGTGCTCATAAAAATAGAAAAAGTCTACCATTTTAGAACTCATCATTAGAATTCATTCTTCGGGTTGCTATTAGAGTTTCCATTGGAATATTTTGATGTAGCTTTTAAAAGCAACTTATTTGAATAAAGTATAGGTCATCCACAGACTTAAAGCAATCAACCATGCAATTTTTATTTATGTTTCCTTTTCATTTCCTGAGGGCAAATATATATATTCTACCCCCTTGATGATGCCAGGCAGTGAGGAGCCATAAATCACTAGTGACATGCTGGAACCACGCTTTTTAGGGACCAGAAGCATGACTGGAGGATTATTTTCAGCAATATCCACAAAATAAGGTCACTACTGAGAAAAACCTAGACAAAAGAGGGACACCTTTGTCAGATCATATTTCAAGGGATGCTGTTCATGAAAAAAAAGGGGAAAATACCAACATATTTTTAGCATGTGACATCGTTTGATTGGATTAAAGGACAACTGACACAGTTTTCATTTTGTAAATATGTCTTCTGTGTATATTGTTAAGAAGGCGAAACATTTACAAGACTTTTCAAAAGTAAACATCACATAATTTTAAACATCCTGCTTATTTGTTTTTCCAAGTTGGGAAGAAGTCTAATACATGGAAATTTCACGGAGTCTAAAATGTTAGCTTTTGTATTTAATAGCTGTCTGACCTAAAATAAAAATTTGATTTCACTAAACTTCAGTTTTCTCACTATAAAATGGGATAATAATATTCAACCTTTATTGTTGAGGACTGGTCTGGGGAAAATGAAAAAACTGAGCCTATGGTCTGGTGCTTTAGTAAAATTAATGTATACGTTAATCCTTTCTCTTTGTTGTGTGTGTAGTATGTTGCTGATTCCTATCAGACTCTGTGACCATGTGGACTGTAGCCCACGAGGATCCTCTGTCCATGAGATTCTCTACCCAAGAATCCTGGAGGGGTTTGCCATGCCCTCCTCCAGGGGATCTTCCCAACCCAGGGATGGAATTCATGTCTCCTGCATTGATAGGTGGGTTATTTACCATGAGCCACCAGGGAAATCCTGTCTCCTTGCTGGGATTCTACTTATTTATTTTGATGATGCAGTGCTCATAAAAATAGAAAAAGTCTACCATTTTAGAACTCATCATTAGAATTCATTCTTCGGGTTGCTATTAGAGTTTCCATTGGAATATTTTGATGTAGCTTTTAAAAGCAACTTATTTGAATAAAGTATAGGTCATCCACAGACTAACAGAGACATGATACAATAGGAGCACAAGAATACTTTCTGAAAGACTCTAAAGCAGAGACCTTTTGATCCCTTCTGTGGAAGTATGCCCCAGGAAATGGCCATATGACATCCTGAAATCAATCAGATTTAAAAATATACACACACACACACACATACACAATACATGCAGGCACAAAACTAATTACTATGTAAGTTTGAGTAAAATTTCGAATAACATTTATTAGTGGACCCTGAGTTGTCATTGATTTCAGTAGAGATGGTTCAAGTAACAAAGAATATCAACAATTCTATATGCAGAGTATATGTTTCAACACTAAATACAAGTAGTCTTTAATTAACCTTTTTATGGAAAAAATTATAGTTTCACATTCAGGTATAAGGAATAATGTAGGGGCTTCCTGGTGGTCCAGTGGGTAAGGACACCGCCTTGCAGTGCAGGGGGCACCGATTTCATCCCTGGCCTGGAAGGATCCCACGTGCCACGGAGCGGCTGGACCGATGTGTCCAATTACCGAGCCAGAGTTCTGGAGTGCATGCGCCCAGAGCCAGTGCTCTGCGACAACAGAGGCCACTGTGAAGGGAGGCCCACAAGGGTCAAAGAACAAAGATGGATGGAAATAGATAAATGAAAGACCAATAGAAGTGGCCCACCCGCCCCCTCCCTCCCCAACCCGCTCCCGGAGGAAAATTTCTTTGTTGTGTGTGTAGTATGTTGCTGATTCCTATCAGACTCTGTGACATGTGGACTAGCCCACGAGGATCCTCTGTCCATGAGATTCTCTACCCAAGAATCCTGGAGGGGTTTGCCATGCCCTCCTCCAGGGGATCTTCCCAACCCAGGGATGGAATTCATGTCTCCTGCATTGATAGGTGGGTTATTTACCATGAGCCACCAGGGAAATCCTGTCTCCTTGCTGGGATTCTACTTATTTATTTTGATGATGCAGTGCTCATAAAAATAGAAAAAGTCTACCATTTTAGAACTCATCATTAGAATTCATTCTTCGGGTTGCTATTAGAGTTTCCATTGGAATATTTTGATGTAGCTTTTAAAAGCAACTTATTTGAATAAAGTATAGGTCATCCACAGACTAACAGAGACATGATACAATAGGAGCACAAGAATACTTTCTGAAAGACTCTAAAGCAGAGACCTTTTGATCCCTTCTGTGGAAGTATGCCCCAGGAAATGGCCATATGACATCCTGAAATCAATCAGATTTAAAAATATACACACACACACACACATACACAATACATGCAGGCACAAAACTAATTACTATGTAAGTTTGAGTAAAATTTCGAATAACATTTATTAGTGGACCCTGAGTTGTCATTGATTTCAGTAGAGATGGTTCAAGTAACAAAGAATATCAACAATTCTATATGCAGAGTATATGTTTCAACACTAAATACAAGTAGTCTTTAATTAACCTTTTTATGGAAAAAATTATAGTTTCACATTCAGGTATAAGGAATAATGTAGGGGCTTCCCTGGTGGTCCAGTGGGTAAGGACACCGCCTTGCAGTGCAGGGGGCACCGATTTCATCCCTGGCCTGGAAGGATCCCACGTGCCACGGAGCGGCTGGACCGATGTGTCCAATTACCGAGCCAGAGTTCTGGAGTGCATGCGCCCAGAGCCAGTGCTCTGCGACAACAGAGGCCACTGTGAAGGGAGGCCCACAAGGGTCAAAGAACAAAGATGGATGGAAATAGATAAATGAAAGACCAATAGAAGTGGCCCACCCGCCCCTCTCCCTCCCCAACCCGCTCCCCGGAGGAAAAAAAAAGAAAAGGAAAAGAAATAAAGCAGAGGGCTTCCCTGAAGGCTCATTAGTAAGAGTCCTCCTGCTAATGCAGGAGACACAGGTTCAGTCCCCAGTTGGGGAGATTCCACATGCCACAGACCAACTATTGACCCAGTGCTCTAGAGTCTGGGAGTCACAACTACTGAGCCCACATGCCACAGCTACTGAAGCCTGTGTACCTAGAATCTATGCTCCACAAAAAGAGAAGTCACTGCAATGAGAAGTCCACTTAACATAGTGAAAGACTAGCTCCTGCTAGCCACAACTAGAGAAAAGCCCATGTAGCAACAAGGACCCAGCACAACCATAAATAAATAAAAATATATCTTAAAAAAGAAACAATGCAGAGATACTCCATGTAATCTTTACTGCTTCCCCTACTGAAAACATTCTGCAAAACTGTAATGAAATATAAAAACTAAGATAGGGACATTGAGAGTCAAAATACAGAATGTTTTCCTCAGCACAAGAAACTCTTCACATGCTTTCTTATAGCCACACCCACTTTTACCCACCTCTCCTCCAGGCTTAACACTCCTACCCACTAACCTACTCTATGTCTAAAACGTGCCATTTTGAGAATGTTGCATGAACAGAATCATTCAGCATGCAAACATTTGGGATTGGCTCTTTCACTCTGCATAACTCTTCCCTTCTATTGAAGAACAGAGTTCCAAGGTATGGAACTTTTTGGTATAAATTCTAAGAACTCTGTCTAGTCCTAAACTGAAGATTTTCTCCCTTGTTTTTGTCCAAAAGTTTTAACAACAGCTTCATCTTTTATATTTAAGTCTGTGATTCTTCTTGAGTTAACTTTTGTATCAGGTTGGAGATGAAAGTTTTTTTTTTCCTCATCAATATCTAAGTCTTCTAGCACCATTTGTTGAAAAGTTTATTATTTCTGAAATGACGCCCAGAGCCAGTGCTCTGCGACAACAGAGGCCACTGTGAAGGAGGCCCACACGGGCCAAAGAACAAAGATGGATGGAAATAGATAAATGAAAGACCAATAGAAGTGGCCCACCCGCCCCTCTCCCTCCCCAACCCGCTCCCCGGAGGAAAAAAAAAGAAAAGGAAAAGAAATAATGCAGAGGGCTTCCCTGAAGGCTCATTAGTAAAGAGTCCTCCTGCTAATGCAGGAGACACAGGTTCAGTCCCCAGTTGGGGAGATTCCACATGCCACAGACCAACTATTGACCCAGTGCTCTAGAGTCTGGGAGTCACAACTACTGAGCCCACATGCCACAGCTACTGAAGCCTGTGTACCTAGAATCTATGCTCCACAAAAAGAGAAGTCACTGCAATGAGAAGTCCACTTAACATAGTGAAAGACTAGCTCCTGCTAGCCACAACTAGAGAAAAGCCCATGTAGCAACAAGGACCCAGCACAACCATAAATAAATAAAAATATATCTTAAAAAAGAAACAATGCAGAGATACTCCATGTAATCTTTACTGCTTCCCCTACTGAAAACATTCTGCAAAACTGTAATGAAATATAAAAACTAAGATAGGGACATTGAGAGTCAAAATACAGAATGTTTTCCTCAGCACAAGAAACTCTTCACATGCTTTCTTATAGCCACACCCACTTTTACCCACCTCTCCTCCAGGCTTAACACTCCTACCCACTAACCTACTCTATGTCTAAAACGTGCCATTTTGAGAATGTTGCATGAACAGAATCATTCAGCATGCAAACATTTGGGATTGGCTCTTTCACTCTGCATAACTCTTCCCTTCTATTGAAGAACAGAGTTCCAAGGTATGGAACTTTTTGGTATAAATTCTAAGAACTCTGTCTAGTCCTAAACTGAAGATTTTCTCCCTTGTTTTTGTCCAAAAGTTTTAACAACAGCTTCATCTTTTATATTTAAGTCTGTGATTCTTCTTGAGTTAACTTTTGTATCAGGTTGGAGATGAAAGTTTTTTTTTTCCTCATCAATATCTAAGTCTTCTAGCACCATTTGTTGAAAAGTTTATTATTTCTATTGAATTGCTTTGCATCTTGATGCCTTTGCCTAAAATATGTCATTTGAGCATATTTGGTTGGTTTGGTCTGTTTTCTAGAAACACTTCCTTTTCATTCATGTGTATATATATTTTTTATCACTCTCAATACTACGCAGATTCCATTAGTATAGTTATATAATAAGCTATAATAAATGGACAGAGTGACTTCTTATACTTTATTATTCTTTTTAAAAACTGTATTGGCTAATCTACTCTGTGACTTTTCCATATACATTTATTCTCCTTTTCTCTTTTGTCTAAGGAATTGAATTAAAACTGTGTATTAATTTGGGGAGAGGTGACATCCTCACTATGTTCAGTCTTAGGATAAATACGAAAGTGGCAAGTCTTTTTATTTATTTAGATCATTCATGATATATCTTTTTTCCAGCCTTTTAATTCAATCTGATTATAACATTGCATTTTAATAAATTTTATACACATTATATAGCTAATATATTTTATCAACTTTTCTGATTTTTATATTTTAGTTGATATATTTAAATGTATTTAAATTTAATATAATTATTTATATTGTAGCCCTGAAGTCTGCCATTTTATTTTATTTATTTTATATTTTTGCTTGTTATTCTCTCTGATATTTGTTTCCCTTTTTTCCAGGTCTCTGGGTGGGTTTCTTGAACAATTTTCAGAACTCTGTGTTGATTTATCTGTTGTACTTTTGATGGTACCTCTTTGAATAGTTTTTTTAGTGATTTCTCTGTATTAAATATGTAAATCTCACCACAATCTCCTAGCATCATTATTTTAGCAGTTCATGTGAAGTATAAAAACATTACCTCATTTTATGTTTCTTTACCCTCTGCTGTTGATATTTTAATTGTCTTAAACATGTCCTCTACATACAGTTAGAACTATGTCAGACAATGTTATGATTTTCACTTCAATCATCAAATATATTTTAGTTATATTTTAGTAACCTCAAGAGAAAGAAAATCCAATGTATTTCCCCATATTTTTTTGGTTCACTGTTTTTCCTCATCAATATCTAAGTCTTCTAGCACCATTTGTTGAAAAGTTTATTATTTCTATTGAATTGCTTTGCATCTTGATGCCTTTGCCTAAAATATGTCATTTGAGCATATTTGGTTGGTTTGGTCTGTTTTCTAGAAACACTTCCTTTTCATTCATGTGTATATATATTTTTTATCACTCTCAATACTACGCAGATTCCATTAGTATAGTTATATAATAAGCTATAATAAATGGACAGAGTGACTTCTTATACTTTATTATTCTTTTTAAAAACTGTATTGGCTAATCTACTCTGTGACTTTTCCATATACATTTATTCTCCTTTTCTCTTTTGTCTAAGGAATTGAATTAAAACTGTGTATTAATTTGGGGAGAGGTGACATCCTCACTATGTTCAGTCTTAGGATAAATACGAAAGTGGCAAGTCTTTTTATTTATTTAGATCATTCATGATATATCTTTTTTCCAGCCTTTTAATTCAATCTGATTATAACATTGCATTTTAATAAATTTTATACACATTATATAGCTAATATATTTTATCAACTTTTCTGATTTTTATATTTTAGTTGATATATTTAAATGTATTTAAATTTAATATAATTATTTATATTGTAGCCCTGAAGTCTGCCATTTTATTTTATTTATTTTATATTTTTGCTTGTTATTCTCTCTGATATTTGTTTCCCTTTTTTCCAGGTCTCTGGGTGGGTTTCTTGAACAATTTTCAGAACTCTGTGTTGATTTATCTGTTGTACTTTTGATGGTACCTCTTTGAATAGTTTTTTTAGTGATTTCTCTGTATTAAATATGTAAATCTCACCACAATCTCCTAGCATCATTATTTTAGCAGTTCATGTGAAGTATAAAAACATTACCTCATTTTATGTTTCTTTACCCTCTGCTGTTGATATTTTAATTGTCTTAAACATGTCCTCTACATACAGTTAGAACTATGTCAGACAATGTTATGATTTTCACTTCAATCATCAAATATATTTTAGTTATATTTTAGTAACCTCAAGAGAAAGAAAATCCAATGTATTTCCCCATATTTTTTTTGGTTCACTGTTTTCTGTCATCTTCTCAGTGTTCCAAGGTTCCTTTTTAAAATCATTTCCTTTCTGTTTATAGGACATCCTGCAGTCATTTTATGGTATGTCTTCTGTCAACATATACTCTTGGTTTCCCTTCATTTGATCTTGTTTTGACTTTCCCTTCGTTCATGAAGGGTATTTTTGCTGGGTATCACATTTGGGTTGACAGTTCTTTGCTTCTGGCACCTTAGAAGTAGTATGTTACTTCCTCTGCCCTCCATGGTTTCTGATGAGAAATCTGTTGTAATTCTAATAGTTTCCCTGCAACAGATTAGATGTTGTTTTTCTCTGGCGGCTTTCAAGGTTTTTTTTCTTTGTCTTTAGTTTTCAGAAGTTTAATTATGAGGTGTCTTGGTATGGATCCCACTTTGGGTTTCTTCAGCTTCTTAAATCTGTGTGTTTATTTGTCTTGGCAAGTTGAAGAGAGGTTTACGTTCATTCACTCCAGTACTTTCCAGTCCCAAATTCTTCTCCTTCTGGAACTCTGAGGATACAAATGTTCAGTGTGTTTTTTTCTTTTTGTCTTGCTAGTTTTCTCCTTTCCTGGTCCTTTGGCTGAAGAGAGAGTGGATTTTTGCTGGGGCATTTTTGTCTGAGTCTGTTGTCATTTCAGTACTGTTGACATCTTCAGTCCATCTCTGGGAGATACGTAGCCAAAAGAAAAAAACAGGAACTTTGGCCACAAATTTTCCTCTGGTCCCCCAATCACTAGACAATCTGCTTTATTCTCTTCACCTTTTAGAGTCTTCTTGTATTTGTTTTATATACAATATCTAGATTTTAGCTGTGCTTAAAAGTTTTGCTACTCCATCCTGCCAGAAGACAAAATCAAGACTTAATAAAGGGAATTTGGTCCCTTTCTTGGGAAGGCATGCATTTATTTACAGAGACATTATGTATACATTCTTAGTATCACCAAAGCCTGCTGGCATCATGCAGCATGTACTCAGTATATCTTGCAATTCTCTGCCAGCGTTCCCTCTGAGTTACTGCATGTAGAAAAAATTTGTCTGCTTTCGTTGCTATGTAGGATCTTATTGTGTGAATTCACTGTAATTCATCTGTCCATTCTACTGTCAATGATTATTTGTGTTACATCTATTTTTGACTATTATAGAATAATGTTGCTTTACAATTTTTAAATATTTTTCATTGTGAGTATTTGTATAGTTCTCTATTAGGCTCATATCTAGCGCTGGAATTGCTTGTCTATAGAGTATCAATATGTTACACTTTTAATAGATACTACCAAATAGTTTACCTAACTGACTGTATCAATTTATAGTCTTACTGGGCTTCCCTGGTGGTTCAGCCATAAACAATCTGCCTGCAATGCAGGAGACACAGGAGATGCTGGTTCAATCCCTGAGTGGGGAATCAATAATTTTTCTACTAGCTTTCACTAGTTTGAATTTTATTTGAAAGTGAAAGTGTTAGTTGCTCAGTCCTGTTGATTCTTTGCAAACCTACGGACTATAGCCCACCAGTCTCCTCTGTTCATGGAGTTCTCCAGGCAAGAATACTGGATATTCATTGGAAGGACTGATTCTGAAGCTGAAGCTCCAATGCTTTGGGCACCTGCCGCAAAAAGCTGACTCATTGGAAAAGACCCTGATGCTGGGAAAGACTGAAGGTAGGAGGAGAAGGAGGTGACAGAGGATGAGATGGTTGGATGGCACTACTGACTCAATGGACATAAGTTTGAGCAAACTCTGGGAGATAGTGAAGGACAGGGAAGCCTAGCATGCTGCAGTTCATGGGGTTGCAAAGAGTCAGACACGACTGAGCGACTGAACAACAAAAACAACAATAAGAATATTGCCACATGGGTTGTGATTTTCTTAGTTATTTAATTACCTTTATCTGAAAGTCATAAGGAAAATTTCCCTAATTTTTCTTAGAAATTTTTTGAAGTTGTCTTAATTCTTCTAATATCATTAATAAATATTAAATTAATTTTGCAAATAGTATAAAGAAAGGAACTAATAGATGGAGTTAGTAAAGATACAGAATTGAGGGCCTACAAATAATAGAGAAAATCTTGACCCTGAACAGTTTTGACTTCATTAGTTATAGACAAGAAAGTCTAACTTGTTGATAACAAGTATAGATTTTCTCTTATAATCTTTTAAAATCTCTACAACACTTAGAAATTTTGTCTATTTTACTATTCCAAAGTCTGTAATTTGGCAATTTTCCTCACTTTTTTCTTGATCAAATTTGTAAGCTACTATTATGTGAGTCTTCGGAAGAAATCGGTTTGTTTCAGAGATTTTTATGTTCTTTTCTTTTCCTCACCTTGTGAATTTCATTTTTTACAAATCATTTCATTCTGCTTATTTCTAGATTTATTCTAGCTTTTTATTCAAATGCTGGCTCAGTTTTGCTCTTTCTAGTTTTCTGATATACATACTTAATGCTGCAACTTCCCCTATAATTACAGATCTATCTGCATCCTAAATATTCTGGTAGCCAGTGTTTTCTTTGTTATTTAGTTATAAAATAGATAGTAGTTACTATTACTGATGTTGTAATAAATCTTTTCACATTCTTTACCATGTATTTTCTCCTTTTCTTCCCTTCCTTTCTCTTCTTTTTCTTTTTTTTTTTTTTGTCCTTTTGAGAAAAGGCTGGATTTATAATGACACTTATTTTGTAACTTTGTGGTTAGACAACATGAAGTGGTCTTTGACATATTTAAGCAAAAAGAATGGTAGATTAGAAACCATTTCTTAAAAAATAGGAGAAATGTGTTTTTAAGATTAAAATTTGTGGCTAGAATAAGAAAATTTTTGAGATGGTTGGATGGCACTACTGACTCAATGGACATAAGTTTGAGCAAACTCTGGGAGATAGTGAAGGACAGGGAAGCCTAGCATGCTGCAGTTCATGGGGTTGCAAAGAGTCAGACACGACTGAGCGACTGAACAACAAAAACAACAATAAGAATATTGCCACATGGGTTGTGATTTTCTTAGTTATTTAATTACCTTTATCTGAAAGTCATAAGGAAAATTTCCCTAATTTTTCTTAGAAATTTTTTGAAGTTGTCTTAATTCTTCTAATATCATTAATAAATATTAAATTAATTTTGCAAATAGTATAAAGAAAGGAACTAATAGATGGAGTTAGTAAAGATACAGAATTGAGGGCCTACAAATAATAGAGAAAATCTTGACCCTGAACAGTTTTGACTTCATTAGTTATAGACAAGAAAGTCTAACTTGTTGATAACAAGTATAGATTTTCTCTTATAATCTTTTAAAATCTCTACAACACTTAGAAATTTTGTCTATTTTACTATTCCAAAGTCTGTAATTTGGCAATTTTCCTCACTTTTTTCTTGATCAAATTTGTAAGCTACTATTATGTGAGTCTTCGGAAGAAATCGGTTTGTTTCAGAGATTTTTATGTTCTTTTCTTTTCCTCACCTTGTGAATTTCATTTTTTACAAATCATTTCATTCTGCTTATTTCTAGATTTATTCTAGCTTTTTATTCAAATGCTGGCTCAGTTTTGCTCTTTCTAGTTTTCTGATATACATACTTAATGCTGCAACTTCCCCTATAATTACAGATCTATCTGCATCCTAAATATTCTGGTAGCCAGTGTTTTCTTTGTTATTTAGTTATAAAATAGATAGTAGTTACTATTACTGATGTTGTAATAAATCTTTTCACATTCTTTACCATGTATTTTCTCCTTTTCTTCCCTTCCTTTCTCTTCTTTTTCTTCTTTTTTTTTTTTTTGTCCTTTTGAGAAAAGGCTGGATTTATAATGACACTTATTTTGTAACTTTGTGGTTAGACAACATGAAGTGGTCTTTGACATATTTAAGCAAAAAGAATGGTAGATTAGAAACCATTTCTTAAAAAATAGGAGAAATGTGTTTTTAAGATTAAAATTTGTGGCTAGAATAAGAAAATTTTTCGAGCTTATTAAATTTTCCCACAGTTCCATATATTTGGCCAATACTAACTGAGCAAGATTTTATATTTTAAAATATAAATTGCTCAAATCACTTTCTCCCTTACCTACTCTTATTCCAAGGATGACTCTGGCCTCTGCTCTACTCTTTGTTAGTATTGCCAGATAACTGACTCATGGAACAAACAAAGCATTTAGCATTATATTGAAATGATGCAGGTACTCTTTAACTCCGGGCACATGCACCCCAGAGCACTGGCTCCTAATTGGACACACCGGTCCAGCTGCTCCATGGCATGTGGGATCTTCACTGGCCAGTGATCGCACCAGTGCTCATTGCACTACAAGACAGACTCTTTAGCCACTGGACCACCTGGGAAACCCTAGTATATAACACTAGAAATAGTTTGCCTTGAGAGTTTAAGACTCATTCAGATTATTTCTAAATCTGGCAACTCTTCTCACTGAGTTAATGATCTGAATTGGAGTGGACGCAAACAGATGGCTGATACCGATGGAAGCGGGATGCCTTTAAATGTCCACATTCAGTTTTGGCCAGTAGGGAGGCCATTCAATTTGGCCACTTCCCCTTTATAAGGAATTTCAATCCATCACTGAACTAAAGCTGTACTTTAACTCCAGAGTTATTGGAATAACAGTAAATTCTTCACTTTTTAAGAATGAATTTTTCAGGAAAAATGCAAAAAATAATAATAATAATGAGGAATCTGAATATCTAGATTACCAACTCAGACATTTGGTCTTCCTTGTGTTTAACTGTACTGTAGGGGAGTCACATAATGTCAGGATTTGTAGAGAATTCTTAATATATACAAGAGTGCTATGGTAACAGGAAGCAGGTGCTTCAGTTTGCTTGTTTTTGTGTTAGGAGTTCATGCAGACCAGCCAACTGACAATTGTGCATCTTAATAGGAAATAGGAATAAAATAAATGAGTTGAATACATATATAAAACATGTTATCCCTTTATCCTTCTTAGCAACTTAAATTTCATACCTATGCCATCTACTAAAATGGAAGAAAACCTAGACAGCATATGAAAAAGCAGAGATATCACCGACAAAGGTCCATATAGTCAAGCCTGTTGTTTTCTAGTAGTCATTACAGACGTGAAAGTTGGACCATAAAGAAGGCTGAGTGTCAAAGAATTGATGGTTTCAAATTGTACTACTCAAGACGACTCTTGAGAGCCTCTTGGACAGTGAGGAGATAAAACCGTCAGTCTTGATGGAATTCAATCCTGAACATTCATTGGAAAGACTGATGCTGAAGCTGAAGCTCCAATACTAATACTTCGTCCAACTGATGCAAAGAGCCACCTCATTGGAAAAGACCCTGAGACTGGGAAAGATTGAAGGCAGGAGGAGAAGGGGACAACAGAGGATGAGATGGTTGGATGGCATCACCAACCCAATGGACATGAGTTTGAGCAAGTTCTAGGAGATGGTGAGGGGCTGGGAAGCCTGGAATGCTGCAGTCCATGGGGTCGCAGAGTCACACATGACTTAGTAACTGAACGATAACATCAAATTGGCCTGAGTTTCATCTTCATTAACTGACTTATTCTGCTTTCCTTCAAGTCCAATGGGAAATGAATGGAGTTTTAAAAGGATTTAAGAAATAGGTATTTGGTACAAAAAGAGACAATAATGTTCCGATTAGGTGGAGGGCTATTTTTCAATTTGTTCGCATCTTTGTTAAGTAGAAAAATAGACTAATCTCTCCTGCTGTAACTTACTTGAGCATTTTCAGGAAAAATGCAAAAAATAATAATAATAATGAGGAATCTGAATATCTAGATTACCAACTCAGACATTTGGTCTTCCCTGTGTTTAACTGTACTGTAGGGGAGTCACATAATGTCAGGATTTGTAGAGAATTCTTAATATATACAAGAGTGCTATGGTAACAGGAAGCAGGTGCTTCAGTTTGCTTGTTTTTGTGTTAGGAGTTCATGCAGACCAGCCAACTGACAATTGTGCATCTTAATAGGAAATAGGAATAAAATAAATGAGTTGAATACATATATAAAACATGTTATCCCTTTATCCTTCTTAGCAACTTAAATTTCATACCTATGCCATCTACTAAAATGGAAGAAAACCTAGACAGCATATGAAAAAGCAGAGATATCACCGACAAAGGTCCATATAGTCAAGCCTGTTGTTTTTCTAGTAGTCATTACAGACGTGAAAGTTGGACCATAAAGAAGGCTGAGTGTCAAAGAATTGATGGTTTCAAATTGTACTACTCAAGAAGACTCTTGAGAGCCTCTTGGACAGTGAGGAGATAAAACCGTCAGTCTTGATGGAATTCAATCCTGAACATTCATTGGAAAGACTGATGCTGAAGCTGAAGCTCCAATACTAATACTTCGGCCAACTGATGCAAAGAGCCACCTCATTGGAAAAGACCCTGAGACTGGGAAAGATTGAAGGCAGGAGGAGAAGGGGACAACAGAGGATGAGATGGTTGGATGGCATCACCAACCCAATGGACATGAGTTTGAGCAAGTTCTAGGAGATGGTGAGGGGCTGGGAAGCCTGGAATGCTGCAGTCCATGGGGTCGCAGAGTCACACATGACTTAGTAACTGAACGATAACATCAAATTGGCCTGAGTTTCATCTTCATTAACTGACTTATTCTGCTTTCCTTCAAGTCCAATGGGAAATGAATGGAGTTTTAAAAGGATTTAAGAAATAGGTATTTGGTACAAAAAGAGACAATAATGTTCCGATTAGGTGGAGGGCTATTTTTCAATTTGTTCGCATCTTTGTTAAGTAGAAAAATAGACTAATCTCTCTCCTGCTGTAACTTACTTGAGCATTTTGAAGGGAACAAAAAAAACTGATAAGACTTTACTTGGGTCTGACTCACAATAAAACTAAAGGCTAGAAAAAGCAGGTCCCAGAAGTACCTTTTTTTTTCAATACCATCAAAAGCGATCACAATGATCACTTTTCAATGAGAGTTTGTTGCATCTATATGCTGTTTACAGAATTAAAATTTCTGATTATACTTAGGAACCCTTTATAACTATTTCATTGGTCCCTTGATGGTCTTCAGAGTTCAAAGGTGTCTGATTTCTGAGTCAGTCTCCAGAAATCTGTGCTGAGTCCAATAAATTATTTTCTAGCCTACTGCACATAAGAACATTCTGTGAACATTATAACAGGTGACTATATTGTAAGAGGTTCTTATTTAGTGGGTATGAAGTGCTGTTTTGTTTCCATCGTTTTGATTCAGTCTGGCACCCACAAACTCGTACTTCTTACTTCCGTCTTCCTGGCAATTATGTGACCATTGAATTCAAGTTCTTATTTCTTCTAAAACTGTTCATCAACGGTTTTTATCCACCACATTTTTCAGTCTCTTCTTTCCTTCAGAATGTCCATAATTGGAAACAAAACAAAGATGCATTCATTTATTGAATAAATATTTAATAAGAAAATACTATGATAAATACCATGATAAAGGCTAATTTTATTATGATGATTAGAATAGACATGGGCCCTGACCCCAGGAAGTTCACACAAATAAATATCTAATTATAAATTCCAACCATTCATATGAAGGAAAAGCACAGAGCACAGCAGATCAGATTATTAAAATAGGAAAAATAAGGAAAGACTCTCATGAACAGTTAATATTTTAACTGAAATCTCAAGGGTGAGCTGTCACAGAGGCAGAAATGGGAGTCAGGCAAGGAATACTGAGAGGAATTGAAAATAGGAAAGAACTGGATTTACTGGAGACATTGAAAGGAGGTAGTAAGATTGAAGGACTTTGGACAAAAAGGAGGGCCATATGCAAAAAGGTCTGGAGATGACAAGGGTCAGGAGATGACAAGGGTCAGAACATGGAAAAGTTTAGGTGTTCTCATGTGCACAGGAGGAAGCCTTTCGATCATTTTGACCAAGTAATGATACAACCCACTTTGGGTTTGAAACTGGCCCCTCAGATGCTTGGGATGAGCTTGGATAAGACATTGGCAAAGGAGAAGGGTGGTGCTGTTCAGTTGCTAAGTAGCATCCAACTCTTTGTGATCCCATGGACTGTAGCATATGAGACTTCCCTGTCCTTCACATTTAGGCATGAAACCAATAAAAGAAGACTTTGATCCTGCCTTCAAATAATTTTAAATAATTTAAAATAGAGGAAACCATCATGTAGAAAGTTAACAGTGAAGTACTTGTGCTTTTTTGAATTATATTTTTCTCCAGATATATGCCCAGTAGGGGGGTTGTTGGGTCATATGGTAATTTTATTCCTAATTATTTTTTACAGAAAATCCATACTGTCTTCCATAGTGGCTGGATCAATTTACATTCCCATTAACAGAGCAGGAGGGTTCCCTCTTCTCCACTTCCTCTCCAGTACTTACTGTTTGTAGATTTTTTTCCTTCAATGATGGCCATTATAACTGGTGTGAAGTGATACCTCATTGTAGTTTTGAGTCGCGTTTCTCTAATAGTGAGAGATGTTGAGCCTCTTTTCATGTGATAGCTAGTGGGAAGCTGCACAGGGAGCTCAGCTCGGTGCTGTGTGAGGACCTGGAGGGTGGGGGTGGCGTAGGAGGGAGGCTTAAGAAGGAAGGAACGTATGTATACCTATAGCTGATTTATATTTTTGTACAGTGGAAACCAACATTGTAAAACAATTTGCTCCAATTAAAAATGAATTAAAAAAATAAAAAGTTAATTTCAACATGAGGTAGTATGAGTGGGGAAAGCTCTGGTGAAGGATAGAAAATCCGAGGGTCCCAGGAAGTGGAAACAGACTATGTAAATTCTACCAGAAATGAAGGAACTTGCAAGGGCATTGGAGAACCTGAGGAAGCCTCTGGAATATAATAGCTATCAACATACTTGTTTACTTGCTCATTCAGTTCATGCATACTCGGTGTGCGCTCACTTGGGTCTGACTCTTTGTGAGCCCATGGACTGTACGGATCACCGAGGAGCCACCATGGAATTCTCCAGGCAAGAATACTGGAGTGGTTAGCCATTTCCTCCTCCAGGAGATCTTTCCAATCCAGAGATGAAACCCATGTCTCCTGTGTCTCCTGCATGGGCAGGTGGAGTCTTGCCACTGAAGCCCCCTGGGAGACCTTAAACAAACCTACTTCATTAGCTTGAGTCTTGAGAAAAGGCTACTCATTGTCACTATCTAAACACTCTTTATTCTGCTTCCACAAGTGCTATTCAAAATTATTTTAAATAATTTAAAATAGAGGAAACCATCATGTAGAAAGTTAACAGTGAAGTACTTGTGCTTTTTTGAATTATATTTTTCTCCAGATATATGCCCAGTAGGGGGGTTGTTGGGTCATATGGTAATTTTATTCCTAATTATTTTTTACAGAAAATCCATACTGTCTTCCATAGTGGCTGGATCAATTTACATTCCCATTAACAGAGCAGGAGGGTTCCTCTTCTCCACTTCCTCTCCAGTACTTACTGTTTGTAGATTTTTTTCCTTCAATGATGGCCATTATAACTGGTGTGAAGTGATACCTCATTGTAGTTTTGAGTCGCGTTTCTCTAATAGTGAGAGATGTTGAGCCTCTTTTCATGTGATAGCTAGTGGGAAGCTGCACAGGGAGCTCAGCTCGGTGCTGTGTGAGGACCTGGAGGGTGGGGGTGGCGTAGGAGGGAGGCTTAAGAAGGAAGGAACGTATGTATACCTATAGCTGATTTATATTTTTGTACAGTGGAAACCAACATTGTAAAACAATTTGCTCCAATTAAAAATGAATTAAAAAAATAAAAAGTTAATTTCAACATGAGGTAGTATGAGTGGGGAAAGCTCTGGTGAAGGATAGAAAATCCGAGGGTCCCAGGAAGTGGAAACAGACTATGTAAATTCTACCAGAAATGAAGGAACTTGCAAGGGCATTGGAGAACCTGAGGAAGCCTCTGGAATATAATAGCTATCAACATACTTGTTTACTTGCTCATTCAGTTCATGCATACTCGGTGTGCGCTCACTTGGGTCTGACTCTTTGTGAGCCCATGGACTGTACGGATCACCGAGGAGCCACCATGGAATTCTCCAGGCAAGAATACTGGAGTGGTTAGCCATTTCCTCCTCCAGGAGATCTTTCCAATCCAGAGATGAAACCCATGTCTCCTGTGTCTCCTGCATTGGCAGGTGGAGTCTTTGCCACTGAAGCCCCCTGGGAGACCTTAAACAAACCTAATTCATTAGCTTGAGTCTTGAGAAAAGGCTACTCATTGTCACTATCTAAACACTCTTTATTCTGCTTCCACAAGTGCTATTCAAAATTATTTTGAATAATTTCAGTTATTTGTGAAAAGACCTGATTTTGAAATAAAGAATTTCTGGAAAAGAAGTGAATTAAAAATTCACTTTTGGGGCTTCTCCGGTGGTCCAGTGAGTAGAGAGTCCGCCTTGCAGTGCAAGGGGCTCTGGTTCAATTCCTGGCTGGGGAAGATCCCATGAGCCGAGGAGTGGCTGGACTGGTGTGTCCAATGACAAGCCAGCGCTCTGGAGCTCATGCACCCAGAGCTAGTGCTCTGCAGTGAGAGAGGCCACTGCAATGGGAGGCCCACACAGGCCAAGGAATAAAGACGGATGAAAATAAACAGATAAGAAATCAACAAAAGAGACTAAAATTTGAAAAAAAAAAAAAAGAGTACTTAAACTCTCTACCAATTCAATATCAGCAAAAAGAGAGGTGCTTGTTTATTTTACTAGTACCCATAAGGACCACTAAACAAAAACTTTGAAGAAAATTAAGCATGACAGTTTTCAGATGCAGTTATATTTATTTATTCAACTTGGCCTTCAATATTTTCTTGACACATTATGCCTTTTAGATCTCTAAAATATAGATGAAAAATGAAGCCTTATGAGTGTGAGGAACATTATTAAGACATTTAGACATTCTAGATGTTTCTCATGTCAAAAGATAGATTTCAAGGCCTAAAATCTAATGCCTTGAGTTAGTCATCTTTCATCTCTGCACTGTTTTCTACAAAAGTGTGAACATTATTAGGAAGAGACCAGCCTTCTAACTAGAGTGAAACTTCACCAGAGGCACAAGTAGAAATGTGGAGAAAAAAAAGTGGCGAAACCTGGGGGATCTAACAAAATCCTCCCATCCTGTTCATCAACTAATTGCGTATACAGCTTCTCTAGAATCAAAAAAGATATTAATCACTAATTTTCAAACTCACGTGGAGATACTTTCCCTGATGGCTCTGATGATAAAGAATCCACCTGCAATGCAGTAGACCTGGGTTCAGTCCCTGGGTGGGGAAGATTCCCTGGAGAAGGGAATGACCACCTACTCCAATATTCTTGGCCTTGGGAATCCCACAGCCACAGGAGCCTTGCGAGCTACAGTCCGTGGGATTCCAAAGAGTCGGACATGACTGAGTGACTAACAATTTCACTTTCACGTTTTCAGAGTCAAATGAATGGATTAATCTTCCATGAGGATGCCAAATAACTTTTCTTTTGCAGGGTACTTCTCAGATGATTGGAAACATTTTTGTTTTCAATTCTTTCCAAAGACGCATGTGTTCCAACATGGGTTAACGCACTCCGTCTTTTCTAAATTTTTCACAGTAAAATCTGGTCGTCTTAGCCAAGACAAGAAAAGAGAGCTCCAGCTAGTCATCCTAACTACCTACCTGTTAATTGAGTGCACTTTCCAATTGTCTCATTGTTTCTTCTCTTGCTCATTAGCCTAGTCTCAAATGTTTCCTTAATCCATCATAGAGTGGATGAATGATTACTAAAAAGAGAAAAATCTGAGGAGCACTTGGTATTTTATTTTTTTGCTTTTCCCTCATTCAAAAAATATATGTGTTACATTTGAAAATTAAAATTCTTATGAATCATTTGCTTGGACTTTAAAATATTCTGAATGAAGATATAGATCTAAGAAAGTTGTGACTGTTTTCATGATATTTTCTGATAAGCTGCCTTCATGTCATTGGTAAAGAGGCTGTATATATTTCCAATATAGCTTAGTGGGTAAATAAAATATCACAGTATGATTTTGTTCTTGTTGTTCAGTCACTAAGTCGTGTTCGACTCTTTGCGATCCCATGAACTGTAGCACATCAGGCTTCTCCATCCTTCACTGTCTCTCCAAGTTTGCTCAGTTTCATGTCCATCGAGTCAGTGATGCAACTGCAGGTATTTCAAGTCTTTCCAAATTGACTAAACTCCCTGAGATCTGAAATAAGGAACTCAGAACTAAGAAGCTGCTCAATAAATATTTGCTGATTAATGATGAACATATGCTTCAAAAAGTAACAATATGTAAATGTAAGGTTTTTGTTTTTTTTTTTTGTCATGCCTCACAGCAAGCAGGATCTTAATTCCCCAACCAGGGACTGAACCTACACCCCCTGCAGCAGAAGTCCAGATTCTAAACCACTGGCCCACCAGAGAAGTCCCTAAGGTGGTTTGAATGTACATTTTTATCATGATAATATTTATTATGACAATCATAGATTTTACTAATGAGATGGAAAAACAATAATACTGACATCTTGCAATATATTAGAGAATCACTGTTGGTGTGAATGAAATCCTTACACGTCAGCATGTTCCACTGTTTTACTTTATCTTAAAATTGGACATGATTAAAATAATGAATGGTTTAATATAAATCCCAATTCTAAAAAACAAAAAATTCCAACACAAAAACAACGTTTAATTCTTCTGTAACAGGCCTGGATCTCAGCGCGAAGCAACGTTTTTACATGTTTGGACAGAAAACAGCACTTCATTTATAAATAACGTTTTTATTTAAATAATCTTGAATTAAAATGAAACCTCTGGCCCCACTAGCAATTAAACAGCAGTGCTTTACATGAGTCTTATTCTAAACATGCAGACAGAGAAAAACACTTTGCAAATAAAAGTATACACAAGCTGCGGTGTTTGGGTCCATTAGGAAGAACACCTGCAAAGTTTTTACTTCCCCACTTAGGCTTTCTTTAGAGGGCTGAAGTGTGATCTTACTATTGTCTCCATATGGGAATCAGAGCTTAGCCCCAACTCAAACCCCCAGGGCACTCAGCTACCTGGGACCAGTAGAGGAGCCTCAGCTTAGCCTGTAGAGAGCGGGCCTGAGAGGCACTCAAGCAACTGGCCACATGGGGCACCATGACAGAAAGGCCCTCAGGAGGCCAAATATGCCTTGTGCTTGATGATCTCCCGGGTGGAAGAAAAGTCACTGCTCAGGGCTATTCAATCTCACACAGCTGGTGGAACCAGCTGAGTCTCTAGCGTGAAAACCCCAAGAGGCTCTGGTCCCCTTGGTCCTCTGAGACAGACAGCAGCTTTCTGAGCAGGATTCTCGCCAACCACATTCAAGAACAGGAAGAAGCAGTGTTTAAGATTTCTTAGCCTTGAGGTGCGGGTTTACCCAGTGGTGCAGTGGTACAGAATCTGCCTGCAATGCAGGAGACCACAGGAGATGTGGATTTGATCTCTGGGTTGGGAAGATCCCCTGGAGAAGGAATGGACAACAGGCTCCAGTATTCTTGCTGGTAAACAGGCTCAAGTATTCTTGTCTATTCCATAGACAGAGGAGTTTGTGGGGCAGCAGACCATGGGGTCATAAAACAGTTGGACACAACTGACCATGTGCACATACACACACACATATAGTCCTGAGATGTAGGACATAGATTTACTTTATCTTAAAATTGGACATGATTAAAATAATGAATGGTTTAATATAAATCCCAATTCTAAAAACAAAAATTCCAACACAAAAACAACGTTTAATTCTTCTGTAACAGGCCTGGATCTCAGCGCCAAGCAACGCTTTTTACATGTTTGGACAGAAAACAGCACTTCATTTATAAATAACGTTTTTATTTAAATAATCTTGAATTAAAATGAAACCTCTGGCCCCACTAGCAATTAAACAGCAGTGCTTTACATGAGTCTTATTCTAAACATGCAGACAGAGAAAAACACTTTGCAAATAAAAGTATACACAAGCTGCGGTGTTTGGGTCCATTAGGAAGAACACCTGCAAAGTTTTTACTTCCCCACTTAGGCTTTCTTTAGAGGGCTGAAGTGTGATCTTACTATTGTCTCCATATGGGAATCAGAGCTTAGCCCCAACTCAAACCCCCAGGGCACTCAGCTACCTGGGACCAGTAGAGGAGCCTCAGCTTAGCCTGTAGAGAGCGGGCCTGAGAGGCACTCAAGCAACTGGCCACATGGGGCACCATGACAGAAAGGCCCTCAGGAGGCCAAATATGCCTTGTGCTTGATGATCTCCCCCCCGGGGTGGAAGAAAAGTCACTGCTCAGGGCTATTCAATCTCACACAGCTGGTGGAACCAGCTGAGTCTCTAGCGTGAAAACCCCAAGAGGCTCTGGTCCCCTTGGTCCTCTGAGACAGACAGCAGCTTTCTGAGCAGGATTCTCGCCAACCACATTCAAGAACAGGAAGAAGCAGTGTTTAAGATTTCTTAGCCTTGAGGTGCGGGTTTACCCAGTGGTGCAGTGGTACAGAATCTGCCTGCAATGCAGGAGACCACAGGAGATGTGGATTTGATCTCTGGGTTGGGAAGATCCCCTGGAGAAGGAATGGACAACAGGCTCCAGTATTCTTGCTGGTAAACAGGCTCAAGTATTCTTGTCTATTCCATAGACAGAGGAGTTTGTGGGGCAGCAGACCATGGGGTCATAAAACAGTTGGACACAACTGACCATGTGCACATACACACACACATATAGTCCTGAGATGTAGGACATAGAGGTTTGCACACTTCTGCTTTTCTCCTTGGGAGATGAGGATTATATTTTGTCCTCTCACCTCCAGAAACCTATTCTTGTCAAGGTCCAGAAGAAGTGAGAAAAAGAGCTGTTTGAATTTGCCCCCATTAGCATGGATGGCCATTCCATTAATAAATGGATAGCCCAGTGCCAAAAGGTTGCTTAAAATCAGATGCACACCAAGTCCTTTGGTACCGAAGTGCATGCTCAGGGTCGATGTCAACACGCCTGACATGTTTCAGGTTTCTAAAGCCGGGAAACTGAAATAAACAGGTTTGTAGTTTAAAAACCCTAAGACTGTGCTGTGCTTGATTTTAGGTGTATGTGGGAAATAATATTCCTTTAGTCAAAAAGATGCTAGAATTTAGGTTTAGAGCAAGACAGACTGCTAAATGCAGAAACAGCTCCTTGCAAGCACAATCCAGCATCTCTGACAGGCTTTCCTGTCTCGATCCCCTGCAACAGGTAAGTCTCCAAGTCTTATTCACAGAGGACTACAGTTGGCTTCTGTCTAGCCCAGTAATTCATTCGACTTGCAGTTAGCAGAGTAATTTTCTCACTTAATCAGATTCCGTATTTCCTGCTTAAAATTTTCCAGTGGAGTTTCATTCACATCATTATATAAATTAAAAAAAAATTTTTTCACTCTGTCCCTGCTTATGTCTATAGCCTCATTTTTTGGTATTTTCTCTTAATCTCCTGGTCTTTAATTAATCTTTTCAGCAGTCCAAATGGAAGTGTACTGTCTGCAATTCATTTACTCATGGTGTTTTTTTAAATTTTTTTTTTAACATTTCTATGCTACTGCACATACTTAGTCCTTTTAAGGTCCAGGTTATTTTCAATGCTGGCTGCGGAATAGAATTTTTTTTTAGAAAAAGGATTTACACCAGAATTGCTAATTAATTTATTCAGGGATGAGCATGGGCACGGGAGCTTTTTAATGCTGCTGGATTCTTAGGTGCATTCTCAACTGAGACTTCCTCCTTTAAATATTTATATCTCCCAAGTTCACTAGAGAATCCCTGGTGGCTCACTGGTAAAGAGCCCTCCTGGAATTCCCATAACTGACCATGTGCACAAAAAATATACCTGAGATGTAGGACATAGAGGTTTGCACACTTCTGCTTTTCTCCTTGGGAGATGAGGATTATATTTTGTCCTCTCACCTCCAGAAACCTATTCTTGTCAAGGTCCAGAAGAAGTGAGAAAAAGAGCTGTTTGAATTTGCCCCCATTAGCATGGATGGCCATTCCATTAATAAATGGATAGCCCAGTGCCAAAAGGTTGCTTAAAATCAGATGCACACCAAGTCCTTTGGTACCGAAGTGCATGCTCAGGGTCGATGTCAACACGCCTGACATGTTTCAGGTTTCTAAAGCCGGGAAACTGAAATAAACAGGTTTGTAGTTTAAAAACCCTAAGACTGTGCTGTGCTTGATTTTAGGTGTATGTGGGAAATAATATTCCTTTAGTCAAAAAGATGCTAGAATTTAGGTTTAGAGCAAGACAGACTGCTAAATGCAGAAACAGCTCCTTGCAAGCACAATCCAGCATCTCTGACAGGCTTTCCTGTCTCGATCCCCTGCAACAGGTAAGTCTCCAAGTCTTATTCACAGAGGACTACAGTTGGCTTCTGTCTAGCCCAGTAATTCATTCGACTTGCAGTTAGCAGAGTAATTTTCTCACTTAATCAGATTCCGTATTTCCTGCTTAAAATTTTCCAGTGGAGTTTCATTCACATCATTATATAAATTAAAAAAAAATTTTTTCACTCTGTCCCTGCTTATGTCTATAGCCTCATTTTTTGGTATTTTCTCTTAATCTCCTGGTCTTTAATTAATCTTTTCAGCAGTCCAAATGGAAGTGTACTGTCTGCAATTCATTTACTCATGGTGTTTTTTTAAATTTTTTTTTTAACATTTCTATGCTACTGCACATACTTAGTCCTTTTAAGGTCCAGGTTATTTTCAATGCTGGCTGCGGAATAGAATTTTTTTTTAGAAAAAGGATTTACACCAGAATTGCTAATTAATTTATTCAGGGATGAGCATGGGCACGGGAGCTTTTTAATGCTGCTGGATTCTTAGGTGCATTCTCAACTGAGACTTCCTCCTTTAAATATTTATATCTCCCAAGTTCACTAGAGAATCCCTGGTGGCTCACTGGTAAAGAGCCCTCCTACCAAAGCAGGAGATTCTGGTTCAATTCCTGGATCGAAAAGATCGCCTGGAGGAGGAAATGACAACCCACTCCAGTATTCTTGCCTGGGAAATCCCATGGACAGAGCAGCCTGGCAGGCTACAGTCCATAGGATATAAGCAAAAGACAGCAAGAGTACAGCAGAATTATGAAGGTTCCTACTGCAATGATCCAGGTAATCAAAGGAGGAAGGCTCAATGAAGACAATGGCAGCAGTGACAGAGAGAAATACTTGTGTTTGAAATATATGTAACAGGCAGGTAGATGGATCGGGACAATCCCCTGGAGAAGAAAACAGCAACCCGCTCCAGTATTCTAGCCTGCAAATCCCACGGACAGAGGAGCCTGGTGGGCTACAGTCCATGGGGTGCCAATGAGTTGGACACAACTTAACGACGAAACCACCACCACCAGAGGCAGCAGGTATCATTTCTCAAAAGAAGGAATATTTGGATTCTGCTCTTTATCTGATGGGGAGTCAGTCCATGTAGGGTTTTGATCAGGACAGACTGAGGTGGTGCCATTCGTTTGAGTTAAACTGAATGGACGAGATTCTCAGGACAGGAAACCTGTTAAAGGTTACTGCAACAGATCAAGCAGTAAGAATATCCATGCATCAAGGTGCAGAACAAAACAAACAGGAAAATGAAAGCATAAGAGAAAGCCTGAAGTTAATTTTATTTAGTTAAAAAATGAGGACGGAAATAAAATTGATTTTTAAAAACCCTTTCCCATGTATTTTATTAATTTAATAATATCTGGGCTCAATAAAAGTAATTTTATTAGCTTTATTGTTTGCAAGCCCAGAATCAACTGACATTTTGCACACAGGCTGGTTCGTCTGATTGATTTCAGTCTCAACATAGATGAGCAAACATCAAACCCTAACGACCACATGTGATTAATTCCCAATTTACTCATTTTGACAGCATTTGTCAAATGCCAGAAGGGTGTTTTTATTTTTAGGTACTAAGAAAATGTAAATGCAGGACTGTATGTACAAAATTTTTCTCTTCGACCTAGGTTTGAAGTAATATATATCTGGCTAAGAAGACATCATTTTCTAGAGATCCATAAAAAGCCTGTAATTCATTAGACCAGAAGTTAGCAGCCTCCAGATTTTTAGAGCATGAGGGCCCCCTGATAATACCAGTTGTGATTTTGTTATTTTTCCCATTTAATATTTAATATCTGAATTTTATTAGGTCAGTTCCTTCATCCTTCATTCAACAAATATTTATTGAGTATTTTTTCATGTCAGCATCTGTGCTGGGCTTTGAGGATACAAAAATGAATAAAATAAACCAAAATGTTTGCCCATTTACATTCCATTTGTCATTGAAGGATGGGTGGGTGGGTGCAATAAGAGAACACCTTCCAAAACGTCTTCTTGATGAAAATTTTAACATAGAAAAATACTTAAGAACCACTATTTCAACACAATTTCTAAAAAACTAAGAAAATACAGTTTAAGAAGATGACCGTAACAGGAGCTGAGTGTATTTCCTTAGTCCTTCATAATGTGCTTTCTCTACAATGTTAACAGTTTTACAAATACATCACTGAGATTGTTGTTCAGTCACTCAGTCATGTCCAACTCTTTGCAAACCCATGAACTGCAGCATGCCAGGCTTCCCTGTCCTTTCACTATTTCTTGGAGTTTGCTCAGACTCATGTCTGCTCAGTTGATGATGCCATCCAACCATCTCATAGACTGAGTCAATAAAAAAATCCTTTTATACTTATTCTAAATCTTTCCTATATAACACTACAGTACGCACACAAAAAATCTGTGAAATTTTGTAAAAACACTTTCATAGTGATGGTCAGCTATCAACAGGTTTTTGGGGTGCAGTGAGGGGGACAACTGAGGATTGTCACACAGGCATCTTTCAGAGTGACAGAGATGTTTTATGTCTTGATTTTGTGGTGAAGATTATATTGTATAGATTCACCTGTCAAGTCTCTAAAGTCTCTAAATAAATCATCTGGATTTATTTAAGCCCAACTGTTTGAGGCATCAGGTAGCTATCAAACCAATGAAGATAAGAGACACTCAGACCAGGGAGCAAAGTCAGTGATGATGCATTCAGTAATTCCAAAACTATGGATGTGAGGTAGAAAATCTGAATGGAAGATAGCTTAGGGATACCCAAGAAAGCAGCGTAGGACCCTGAGCAGCTTCCCAAGGAAGGGGCAGAGTTTGAGTCTCATGTCTCACCAAGTAGGAAGATTTGATAAACACCACAGGCTGTCAGGTATACTCCTAAAAAGGAACTGGACAACATACTGTGCCAGCGCGCACAGCGCAGCCATTTCCTCTCTCCCCAGGAGCCCTGCTGGTCCTGCAGCTCTGTGGGAAGCCACGGAGTTGGGGTTCTGTTCCGCAAGATGGGGTTTGTTAAAGTTGTCAAGAACAGGCCTACTTCAAGAGATACCAAGTGAAATTCAGAAGACATAGAGAGGGCAAAACTGACTACTATGTTCAGAAACGACTGGCAATCCATGATAAAAATAAGTACAACACACCCAAATACAGTTTAAGAAGATGACCGTAACAGGAGCTGAGTGTATTTCCTTGGGCCTTCATAATGTGCTTTCTCTACGATGTTAACAGTTTTACAAATACATCACTGAGATTGTTGTTCAGTCACTCAGTCATGTCCAACTATTTGCGAGCCCACGACTGCAGCATGCCAGGCTTCCCTGTCCTTTCACTATTTTTTGGGAGTTTGCTCAGACTCATGTCTGCTCAGTTGATGATGCCATCCAACCATCTCATAGACTGAGTCAATAAAAAAATCCTTTTATACTTATTCTAAATCTTTCCTATATAACACTACAGTACGCACACAAAAAATCTGTGAAATTTTGTAAAAACACTTTCATAGTGATGGTCAGCTATCAACAGGTTTTTGGGGTGCAGTGAGGGGGACAACTGAGGATTGTCACACAGGCATCTTTCAGAGTGACAGAGATGTTTTATGTCTTGATTTTGTGGTGAAGATTATATTGTATAGATTCACCTGTCAAGTCTCTAAAGTCTCTAAATAAATCATCTGGATTTATTTAAGCCCAACTGTTTGAGGCATCAGGTAGCTATCAAACCAATGAAGATAAGAGACACTCAGACCAGGGAGCAAAGTCAGTGATGATGCATTCAGTAATTCCAAAACTATGGATGTGAGGTAGAAAATCTGAATGGAAGATAGCTTAGGGATACCCAAGAAAGCAGCGTAGGACCCTGAGCAGCTTCCCAAGGAAGGGGCAGAGTTTGAGTCTCATGTCTCACCAAGTAGGAAGATTTGATAAACACCACAGGCTGTCAGGTATACTCCTAAAAAGGAACTGGACAACATACTGTGCCAGCGCGCACAGCGCAGCCATTTCCTCTCTCCCCAGGAGCCCTGCTGGTCCTGCAGCTCTGTGGGAAGCCACGGAGTTGGGGTTCTGTTCCGCAAGATGGGGTTTGTTAAAGTTGTCAAGAACAGGCCTACTTCAAGAGATACCAAGTGAAATTCAGAAGACATAGAGAGGGCAAAACTGACTACTATGTTCAGAAACGACTGGCAATCCATGATAAAAATAAGTACAACACACCCAAATACAGAATGACTGTTCATGTAAAGAACAGAGATATTGTCTGATTGCTTATGCCTGTATAGAAGGAGATAGGATAGTTTGTGCAGCTTATGCTTATAAACTCCCAAAATATAATGTGAAGGTTTTGGTCTGACAAATTATGCTGCAGCATATTGCACTGGCCTGCTACTGGCCCACAGGATTCTTAAGAGGTTTGGTATGGACAAGATTTACGAAGGCCAAGTCGAGGTGACTGGAAATGAATACAATGTGGAAAGCATTGACGGTCAACCTGGTGCCTTCACCTTGGATGCCGGCCTTGCCAAGACTACTACCGGGAATAAAGTGTTTAGGGCCCTGAACGGAGCTGTTGATGGAGGCTTGTCTGTCCCTCACAGTACCAAACAGTTCCCTGGCTATGATTCAGAAAGCAAAGAATTCAATGCTGAGGTACACCGAGAGCACGTCATGGGGCAGAATGTTGCAGATTACATGTGTTATCTGATAAAGAAGATGAGGATGCCTACGAGAAACAATTCTCTCAGTATATAGAGAACAATGTAACTCCAGACATGATGGAGGAGATGTATTAAGAAAGCTCATGCTGCAATATGAGAGAATCCAGTGTATGAGAAGAAGGCTAAGAAAGAAATTAAAAAGAAGAGGTGAAACTGTCCCAAAATGTCACTTGCCCAAAAGAAAGTACAGTAGCTCAGAAGGCAAGCTTCCTTAGAGCTCAGGAACAGGCTGCCAAGAGTTAATAAACCAAACCACAGTTTTCTATCAAAATTTTTCAGATAAAGACAATAATAAACTTATTGAACAAGCAGCTAAAAAAAAAAGAATTGGACAAATCCTAACAAGAGCAGGCCTTTTAAAGATTCAAACCTACTGTCACATCAGCTCCATCACAGATGATTTTTGCTAGCTACCATATCTGCTAAAATAAAAAGAAATAGAGAGTTTCCCTGGTGGTCCAGTGGGTAAGGACACTGCCTTGTAGCACAGGGGGTGCTGGTTCAATTCCTGGCCCGCGACAATCCTGCATGCCGTCAAGCGGTTGGACCAATGTGTCTAACTACTGAGCCGGGGCTCTGGAGTGCATGTGCCCAAAGCTGGTGCTCTGCAGCGAGAGAGGCCACTGTGATGGGAGGCCCACACAGGTCAAAGAACAAAAATAAATAAATGAAAGACCAATAGAAGTGGTCACACACACACAAAAAGGATAACAAGTAAATCCTCTGTGGAGGCAGATAAAGTCACCCAGTGTCTCTAATGAAATCTATAATGCTTCATACACAATGGCACATTCAAAAAAAAAAATCAAATATGGCGTGAAAAAGTGAAACAACAGAGAAAGATGTACAAGGTGGTTTATCTTTTGGGGTAATCAGCCTCTTCTCGATGACTATGATGAAGAAACATGTTTAAGACATAAAACAAAAGCTGAAGAATTTAGGGAAACATTCAAATGAAGATTCTGTATCTGAAATGAACTATGACAGACAGAATTCTAGAGGGCTCCATGACATTTTCCATCTTACATTATTGCTGTGATGATGTCAGGTTACATGTCAAATGGATGCAATTAAATTACTAATTAGCTGATGTTACAATGAGAAGATTATCCAGGTAGGACAAGTCTAATCACACAGTTTAGAAACAGGTCCCATTGGTCAGTAGCAGAAGAGGAAGACAGACATTCAGATTAGCACATTCATGATTCAACTTGCTTTTCCTGGCTCTGAATGTGGGGGACTTAGGAGCTGAAAGCCCCCATCTGCTGGCCAGAAAGGAAACCGAGACCTCTGTCCTCCAACTGCAAACAACTGAACTCAAAACCTGAATGAATTTGGAATCAGATTCTTCTCCGGAGCCTGCAGATGAGAGCTCAGTATGGTCAACACCTTGATTTTGACCCGATGAGACCCTAAGCAGAGAATCCAATCAAAACCACCTGGAGGTTCAGCCTACAGAAACTGAGAGCTCAGACATGCATGTTGCATCAAGGATCTAACTGTGTGCCTGAATAAAATACAAATACATGTATAATGAGATGCATCTAATGATCAAACACTTGCTCAATAGAGCTCTAAAAATAATACAGTCGAGAAGATAAACTAGAAGAGAGAGATGATGAACATTCAGACAAAATCAGACAGGAAAAACACTGACAGAAAGCACGGAGAGGAGCTGAACATGTGGGCAATAGAGCTGCCGTACCAATGAAGAGGAAACAGAAAAAGAAACAGATGCAGCTTTTGAAGATAGAATGCTCAAGAAATCTCCAAAACTCCTAAGAGATGAATTATATATCCAGAAAAATACCCTTCGAGGTGAAAGCATTTTCAAATTTCAAACCATTTCCACATAAAGAAAATATGATAATTCATCCAGGGAGAGAGAGAGAGAAAAAGAGAGCTTGTAGAGTTACTCTAATTTCAAACAAAAGTATTTTAAGACATAATTTTAAAGGATAAAGTGAGGTGCTTAATAACAACTAAAGTTTCAATACACAAGATAAACCTATTGTAAAGTTATATATAATTAAACACATAGCATCAAAGTATAGAAAGTGAAAATTTCCAAAGTAAGTGGAGATATACATGAAAACCACACAGTGGGCTATTTTAGCAAATCTTTCCCAGTGATGCACCAACAAAGCAGATGAAAACTTAGTAGGCATAACTCTGAGCACTGTTATCAATAAATATAATCTGACAATATTTAAAAACCACAGCACAAGAAATACACAGTATGTATCAGCATACAAGGACCATTTATTAAAACTGATCATATGCTAAGCCTATAAAACAGCAAATGCCAGAGGAAATAAATTATATAAACTGTGTTCTCTGATCACAGAATACTTAAACTAGATATCAATGACAAACAGCTGTTTTATTTAAAACTCCCAAAGTTTTAAAAATTAGGTAATACACATTCATCAAATAAGAAATAAAAATAAAAATTATGATCTGAATTATAAGAAAATATTTGATTTCAGTTTTGTGATGCCATTACAATGTATGCAAAATTAATTTCAAATGCATATATTAGAAGAGAACAAAGTTGAAAATCAATTATCTTATTTATTTCAAGGAGTCAGAATGTAAACCACAACTTAAAAGAAGGAATTATAAGTAAACATTAATGAAAAAAATGCATCAAGAAAACTTGCTAAAGAGCTCTAAAAATAATACAGTCGAGAAGATAAACTAGAAGAGAGATGATGAACATTCAGACAAAATCAGACAGGAAAAACACTGACAGAAAGCACGGAGAGGAGCTGAACATGTGGGCAATAGAGCTGCCGTACCAATGAAGAGGAAACAGAAAAAGAAACAGATGCAGCTTTTGAAGATAGAATGCTCAAGAAATCTCCAAAACTCCTAAGAGATGAATTATATATCCAGAAAAATACCCTTCGAGGTGAAAGCATTTTCAAATTTCAAACCATTTCCACATAAAGAAAATATGATAATTCATCCAGGGAGAGAGAGAAAAAGAGAGCTTGTAGAGTTACTCTAATTTCAAACAAAAGTATTTTAAGACATAATTTTAAAGGATAAAGTGAGGTGCTTAATAACAACTAAAGTTTCAATACACAAGATAAACCTATTGTAAAGTTATATATAATTAAACACATAGCATCAAAGTATAGAAAGTGAAAATTTCCAAAGTAAGTGGAGATATACATGAAAACCACACAGTGGGCTATTTTAGCAAATCTTTCCCAGTGATGCACCAACAAAGCAGATGAAAACTTAGTAGGCATAACTCTGAGCACTGTTATCAATAAATATAATCTGACAATATTTAAAAACCACAGCACAAGAAATACACAGTATGTATCAGCATACAAGGACCATTTATTAAAACTGATCATATGCTAAGCCTATAAAACAGCAAATGCCAGAGGAAATAAATTATATAAACTGTGTTCTCTGATCACAGAATACTTAAACTAGATATCAATGACAAACAGCTGTTTTATTTAAAACTCCCAAAGTTTTAAAAATTAGGTAATACACATTCATCAAATAAGAAATAAAAATAAAAATTATGATCTGAATTATAAGAAAATATTTGATTTCAGTTTTGTGATGCCATTACAATGTATGCAAAATTAATTTCAAATGCATATATTAGAAGAGAACAAAGTTGAAAATCAATTATCTTATTTATTTCAAGGAGTCAGAATGTAAACCACAACTTAAAAGAAGGAAATAAATAATAAAGCTAGAGTAAACATTAATGAAAGAGACCATTTTCCAATACAGTGAATAAAAAAGGCTGAAAACCCTAACAGAATTATTAAACAGTTGACAAGACTGATCCAGACAGAGAAAACATCACCAGCAGACTTAATCAGCAATGAAAATGTGGCTGATAAATTCTGTAACTATTCTGAAAGTCCATAGAAGATTCATCATTACAACATTAAATTTGAAAACTTGAGAATTAATTATTTTCCTAGAAAATTACATCTTACCCAAACTACAATTTTGGTAAAACTTAAGATTAATTCTATGTCCTTTAACTAAGGACTGAAACAGGTAAACAAGCCCACATCTTAATCTGCAGAATCACAGAACAAGCTGAATGTGTATCTGCCTAGGTCTTCTATGTAGAGCTGACGATACTAGGGAGGAGAGGGAAGAATTAGAGGGATCATCTGTTGGACTCAGAAAATTCTGAAAATCTTGAACTTCCAAATGGCACTGAGCCTAACGGGTAGCTCAGATGATAAAGAAATGGCCTGCAATGTGAGAGACACAGGTTCAGTCCCTGGGTCAGGAAGATCCTCTAAAGAAGTGTATGGCAACCCACTCCAGTATTCTTGCCTAGAGAACTCTCTGGACACAGCAATTTACCCCTTTCTGGATGTAAAGACCATATGCTGTTGTTGCTTAGACATTATGTCATGTCTGACTCTTTGCAACCTCATAGACTGTAGCCTGCCAAACTCCTTTGTCCATGCGATTACCTAGGCAAAAATATTGGAATGGGTTGCCATTTTCCTCTCCAGGGGATCTTCCCAACTCAGGAATCAAGCCCAGGGATCAAATCCACCTGCATTGGCAGGTGGAATCTTTATCACTGAGATACCCAGGAAGCTCCTAAGACCATATACAGACCCTATATAAACCAGATCCCTGAAAAAGAAAGTCCATCCTCTCCTAGGTTCACATTCAGTCTCTATATTTTTTGACTTCAGATCAATAACCAGAATCAGAAAGCAACATTCCCAGGAGACACGTACAACATAATTACAAAATCTACAGTTTATGCTAGGTATCTAAGAACAATATATGAAATGTGTTTGAAGAATGTAAGTCCATAAAGATGGAATATAAGGTGGGATCACATCACATTTGATGATAAAACTCTCCTTACTTGAGTTTCTAGATTCTGTGTGCTCTAGATGAAGAAAGAGAAACTTAGTGGTAGGGAGGAAATTCACAAATTTCAACTACAGACTAACTCATAGTTCTAGAAATTAAAGCAAGTCCATATTTTTAAGTATGTATTTGTAGATATTAACCAATCCTTCTATATTTTTTAATTTCCTTTACTCTTTTAAGAAGTATGAATAATGGTGGTATTTAATTTTATAATCAAGCTTCCCTGGTGGCTCAGCCATAAAGAATGCACCTGCCAGTACAGTGGACATGGGTTTGATCCCTGGGTTGGGAAGATTCTCTGGAGAAGGAAATGTCAACCCACTCCAGCATTCTTGCTGGGAAAATCTCATGGACTGAAGAGCCTGGCAGGCTACAGTCCACAGTGTCACAAAGAATTTGACACGACTTAGGAACTAAACAACAACATTTGTATAATCAGATTTTAGATGACAGCCTGTCCATATGGCACCTTGAGTGAAGGCAAACTAAACTCCCAAATAGGTGTACAGAGGGGCTTAGGAAATGTTTTCTTGCCTAGAGAACTCTCTGGACACAGCAATTTACCCCTTTCTGGATGTAAAGACCATATGCTGTTGTTGCTTAGACATTATGTCATGTCTGACTCTTTGCAACCTCATAGACTGTAGCCTGCCAAACTCCTTTGTCCATGCGATTACCTAGGCAAAAATATTGGAATGGGTTGCCATTTTCCTCTCCAGGGGATCTTCCCAACTCAGGAATCAAGCCCAGGGATCAAATCCACCTGCATTGGCAGGTGGAATCTTTATCACTGAGATACCCAGGAAGCTCCTAAGACCATATACAGACCCTATATAAACCAGATCCCTGAAAAAGAAAGTCCATCCTCTCCTAGGTTCACATTCAGTCTCTATATTTTTTGACTTCAGATCAATAACCAGAATCAGAAAGCAACATTCCCAGGGAGACACGTACAACATAATTACAAAATCTACAGTTTATGCTAGGTATCTAAGAACAATATATGAAATGTGTTTGAAGAATGTAAGTCCATAAAGATGGAATATAAGGTGGGATCACATCACATTTGATGATAAAACTCTCCTTACTTGAGTTTCTAGATTCTGTGTGCTCTAGATGAAGAAAGAGAAACTTAGTGGTAGGGAGGAAATTCACAAATTTCAACTACAGACTAACTCATAGTTCTAGAAATTAAAGCAAGTCCATATTTTTAAGTATGTATTTGTAGATATTAACCAATCCTTCTATATTTTTTAATTTCCTTTACTCTTTTAAGAAGTATGAATAATGGTGGTATTTAATTTTATAATCAAGCTTCCCTGGTGGCTCAGCCATAAAGAATGCACCTGCCAGTACAGTGGACATGGGTTTGATCCCTGGGTTGGGAAGATTCTCTGGAGAAGGAAATGTCAACCCACTCCAGCATTCTTGCTGGGAAAATCTCATGGACTGAAGAGCCTGGCAGGCTACAGTCCACAGTGTCACAAAGAATTTGACACGACTTAGGAACTAAACAACAACATTTGTATAATCAGATTTTAGATGACAGCCTGTCCATATGGCACCTTGAGTGAAGGCAAACTAAACTCCCCGAAAGTAGGTGTACAGAGGGGCAGGATGGGTGTCCTCTCTTTGCAGGATTTTGAGAGCATCATTGTTTTCTTTCCAGTTGCGTCATGTGAACACAAAACATAAACTTGTTGTGTGGGATTTAAATACTGCAAAAGGGTAAGGAGAGCCAGTGACAAGTAACACAACCATAGCGTGAAGAAAGGTAGCACAGGGTGAGCGATAAAATGAACGGAGCGCTCTTCCTATCCACTCCCCTCCCTTCCACCCGAAGGAACGACCCCAGTGTGTACCTTCACCTGCCCACTCTCCTGACGTTTGGCAGATTTGGCTAATAGGAAATGCTGACAGGAGACTGGCTGGGAGAGGGAAGTCTGGGTGTTCCTACCCTAATCTCTGTGTCCAAGAGCAGAAAGACTTGCTAATTTGGAACAAAGTTACCGTGTCTTAACTGTCCTCATGGATGGTTTCATAGCTCCATATAGCCATTATATTTTATATAATAGGAAAACATTTGCAGGTTTTTCATATAAAGAGTTCCTGTTTCTTGTTTTTCTTCCAATATGTTTTGAACCTATTAGTAAGCATGAATGGGATTTTCCTCACTGCATATTGTAACTCACTTTAGAAAATCTACTGACCTTTTCTTTAGTAGTTATCACTCTTCTTATGTAACTTTTCTATTAATTTAATTGTATACATATGTATGTATATATATATATATATATATATATATATATATACACACGTATACACACATATATACATATATAAATATGTATAAATGGGTGGGATCCTCTAGTGGTAAAGAACCTGCCTGTCAATGCAGGAGACATAAGAGATGTGGGTTTGATACTTGGGTCAGGAAGATTCCTGGAGGAGGGCATGGCAATCCACTCCAGTATTATTGCCTGGGAAGTCCCATGGACAGAGGAACCCGGCGGGCTACCGTCCACAGGGTCACAAAGAGTGGGACAGAACTGAAGGAACTCAGCAATTTTCTAATATGAAAATAAAAACTGCTAAAGTGATAAATATATATATATATATATATGAATATACATAAACCTGTATGTATAGTCTATAAACTGGATTTAGCATTACAAGTACTGTATATTTTTTGTCAAACAAATACTAATTCATTAACTTAAAAGATGCATCCCTATAAAGCACGATTATTTCATGGAATCCTCTCTATGTGGACATTTACTGAATTTCCTACCTCATATCTTTTCTACTTGCATTTCATATTCTATAAGAGGTTAGCCTCTTATGATAAAGGAGAGCATGCACTCCACTCTCACGTGATGTTGTCCTGATCTAAGATAACATATAACATGTTTAAGATACAACCAAATTACCTAAATCACCTAAATTCCCTACTGACTAGGATCCCTTAGGGATAGTTTCAGGGTGTGCTTTATCTTACTATGTCCTTCTTTATTGACAGAGATTGAAAAAGCCATCTGGGGTAACTTTTACTTAGATGGTTTGTTAAAACCCAGTTGAAGTCCTGTTTACCTTGCAAGTCTGAAGCAGAGGGCTCCACCAGACGGGAACTTCCTGAAGCCGTAAGCATCAGGTAGCTCCCTGCCTTGTTTTCAGCACATCAGTACTCCATATGCTGTAAGAACATCGCTGAAATCTGGCAGCAATTTTGAGAGGTTCTTGACATGTTGTTTGGTGTCGTTCTCTAATAGGAAGTGCCTGGGGTTGTGGCTGAAAGAACGGGGAGACTGTGGCAAGGAAGAAACACAAAAGCCTAACAAAAATGACTGGAATAAGTAAAAGATCTCTAGAAAGAAACAGATGTAGATACTTCATGGCTGGGAGTAGGATGGAGAGAGAGAGGGAGACAGAGAGAGAGAAGGGAGCTCAGAGAAAACAAGAATCTCCAAATAACTGTCGATTGGATGCTCTTTAAATTCAACTGGAAAACAAAATGTCACATTTCAGACTGACATATTAAAATGAGAGGTTCTTTCTCTTAAAAACCATTTGAAAATTCAACTGGAAAGCCGTGCAGTAAAGATGCCAAACTGATGACAATAGGTGGAGCAAACTGAAACGCCATTCTCCTCCGTCACCTGCCACATGGGCTTATTTGCAAGGACCTCACTCCTCTATCCTTTAGCCATCTTCAGCAGCACACAGGGCACACCCCAGCGTATCTGAATAGTTCTCAATATGTCTGCTGAGTCACTAGCCAAGTCATTGACAGTTTCCTTACCACTGAACACAGAGGGGAAATTGTTCTTTCCAGTCAAGGTTGGGCAACTGCAGAGCAGCACTGGCTAGGCAATGGGACCGTCACCTAGAGATTGTGGTTACTGGTATTGGAGGTGGGGAGGGACCCAAAGTTAATTTACTATTCGCAAACCCGGAGAAACATGGACTCTGGTTCTCTGACAGAATGTTCTCTAATGGTCATCAGCACTTGTATATTGTTAATATCTACTACTTAACAAATATTTTGAGAGGTCTTTGTTATAAAAAGCTTGTTCAAGATTCTACATATCAAATTATTTTAATTATAGGATATTCTGCAAAAGTCTACATTTCCACCTGATATGCTCACCCATATTTATATAATTTATGTCAAGCCATTGCCTAGGTATTCATGGGTGCTTATACTTAATTATATCATTTTATTTTGATCATCAGTGTCTTGACACCGGACCTATTTGCTCAATGTTATATTGTCCCCAAGGATGTCAGGCAGACAATATAGCATACAATGGATATTATTTTGTTGTTTATTAGTTAAGTTGTGTTTAACTCTACTGTCTGTCCATGGGATTTCCTTGGCAAGAATAGTGGAGTGCGTTGCTATTTCTTTCTCCAGGGGGTCTTCCCAACCCGAGGATTGAGCCTGCATCTCCCGCAGCAGCAGGTGGATTCTTTACCACGGAGCCATCAGGGAAGCCCAGTTAATATTATTATTATTTGTTTATATGGGTTTCATCATCTTTGGGGAGGTGCAAACATACTTGTCATTTATTTTTCCTTCTTGAAAGTTTTTGTGAATGAATTCAAGTTTGCAATACTAAAACCACTTACATATGCTTCAGTCTGACCAGTGTTTGTTAGCACAAAAAGTCTGAAAATATGTATACAGAGAGCAAGTATTTACGAATACACACCAAGGAAAAGAAACTGGCATTTCACAAGAGTTTGTGGTACAAATAAGGTCATTCTGGATGGATTTCTCTTATTCTCTTACATCTTATCTTCAGGCTTCCATTTCCTTAAATAAGTTTCATCATTTGAGTCAGTAAGACAGCTCTCTCAGGGGGAAAAAAAAGAACAATGAAAGTTTCTAGCAAGTGATTATAGAGTCATTTTGAAAACAGAGTATCAAAACAAAGGATATTGAAAGAATAAGATAGATAAAAATCAGGTAATGTTGGTTTCTTTCGAATGAAAAGCTGAATTTTACTTTGGTCTAAGACTCCTAGAAGACCCTGGGACAGCAAAGTGATCAAACTCATCAATCCAAAGGGAATTAACCCTGACTATTCACTAGAAGGACTGATGCTGAAGCTGAAGCACCAGTACTTTGGCCACCTGATATGAAGAGCTGACTCCTTGGAAACAATCCTGATGCTGGGAAAGATGGAAGACAGGGAAAGAAGGGGGCGACAGAGGATGAGATGGTTGTATGCCATCACGGACTCAATGGACATGAGTTTGAGCAAACTCTGGGAGATGGTGAAGGACAGGGAAGCCCGGCAGTCCATGGGTTGGCAAAGAGTGAGACACAACTTAGCAAGCAAGTGAACAACAACAAAGACAAATTGGTTTTAAACATAATATACAATACATTTTGGGAATATTGCTCAATGTTATATTGTCCCCAAGGATGTCAGGCAGACAATATAGCATACAATGGATATTATTTTGTTGTTTATTAGTTAAGTTGTGTTTAACTCTACTGTCTGTCCATGGGATTTCCTTGGCAAGAATAGTGGAGTGCGTTGCTATTTCTTTCTCCAGGGGGTCTTCCCAACCCGAGGATTGAGCCTGCATCTCCCGCAGCAGCAGGTGGATTCTTTACCACGGAGCCATCAGGGAAGCCCAGTTAATATTATTATTATTTGTTTATATGGGTTTCATCATCTTTGGGGAGGTGCAAACATACTTGTCATTTATTTTTCCTTCTTGAAAGTTTTTGTGAATGAATTCAAGTTTGCAATACTAAAACCACTTACATATGCTTCAGTCTGACCAGTGTTTGTTAGCACAAAAAGTCTGAAAATATGTATACAGAGAGCAAGTATTTACGAATACACACCAAGGAAAAGAAACTGGCATTTCACAAGAGTTTGTGGTACAAATAAGGTCATTCTGGATGGATTTCTCTTATTCTCTTACATCTTATCTTCAGGCTTCCATTTCCTTAAATAAGTTTCATCATTTGAGTCAGTAAGACAGCTCTCTCAGGGGGAAAAAAAAAAAAAGAACAATGAAAGTTTCTAGCAAGTGATTATAGAGTCATTTTGAAAACAGAGTATCAAAACAAAGGATATTGAAAGAATAAGATAGATAAAAATCAGGTAATGTTGGTTTCTTTCGAATGAAAAGCTGAATTTTACTTTGGTCTAAGACTCCTAGAAGACCCTGGGACAGCAAAGTGATCAAACTCATCAATCCAAAGGGAATTAACCCTGACTATTCACTAGAAGGACTGATGCTGAAGCTGAAGCACCAGTACTTTGGCCACCTGATATGAAGAGCTGACTCCTTGGAAACAATCCTGATGCTGGGAAAGATGGAAGACAGGGAAAGAAGGGGGCGACAGAGGATGAGATGGTTGTATGCCATCACGGACTCAATGGACATGAGTTTGAGCAAACTCTGGGAGATGGTGAAGGACAGGGAAGCCCGGCAGTCCATGGGTTGGCAAAGAGTGAGACACAACTTAGCAAGCAAGTGAACAACAACAAAGACAGGAACAATTTGGTTTTAAACATAATATACAAATAAAGCATAATGTGTACAATCTTCAAAAATGGCAATTATTTCTCATAACTACTAGGGTTAATGTGAGATAAATATGTGTTTTAGAAATCTGATAATACTGTGAAGATTATACTCTAAATTGTCTTTGTGAGAAACTTGACTCAGTGATATGAACTAACAGAAAACATATTCAAAATGTACTATGATGATGTAGCTAAGAGTAGAGATTCTAGTAGAGAGTCAAGTAACTGATATTTTATTAAAATGATTACATATTACATGGAGAAAACTTAAGAACAATTTAAAATATTTTGTACTATCATTTGAAATTAAAGTAGTGTTAGTAATACTGGCATGAACAAGGAATACAAATTCAATGGAGCTAAATACGTTTTTAAATGTCTAAAATAATACAATTATATTTCATTCAGAAAATGCAAATCAAATAAAGGGAATTAAATAGAAATACACTGAAAAGCTGATGGAACTTTAACGTGTGGCTAATAGGAGACAGCAGTGAGCATGACTTTGCTGGACAGTAAGCTGTCTCCAGGCTTGTATTCCATGTTAGTTTATTTTTTGGCTGTCCCATACTGCACACAGAATCTCAATTCCCCCATCAGGGACTGAACCTACACCCTCTACATTGGAAGCATAGAGTGTTAACCAATGGACTGCCAAGGAAGTGCCCCCAGCTTAGTTTTGAAGGCAAAAGGATGTAAAATACACTTATTTTGCTTGACGCTTTCATATAGAATGGACATGCATATTTCATTAGGTGAATCAATAGTCAGTTACAAAAAAAAATCAAGAAAAATAATTAGATCAAAGAAGGACACTTAAAATATCTACGTGAAAGAAAGAAAAGACCAATTTAGAGAAATGAACTAGTTAAAATTTACCAAAATAATTAATAGCAAAGCAAACAAAAAGAAGAAAAATGTTTCACATGATGCTAGTGATAATGAAACAAATTCCTCAAAAATTCCATAATTTAGAGGAAATTAATCTGATATTTTTTCAACTGAAAATGTGAGAAATAACTAGTTGAGAATATAGCTGAGTAATCAGGGCTAAAGTCTAGAAACTACTGAAGTATGAAATTGATTTATGATGATTTAGATGTCTACATTTTGGGTTATTTTTTGGTTTTCTTTCTATAGAATATCTACTCTGCTAGAATCTACTATAGCTATTAGTTTAAAATAATGTATAGCTTCAGCAGCTACCATCTCAAACTGAGGATTCACATTTAAGGGTCCTTTTAGATTCTCTCGATTTAGTGTTGTACATACTTGTATCTCAAGCATCTTCCACAATGATGAGCACATAGTTGGTCTTCATTACAGTTTGTGGAATGAATGAATCAATTTACAAATGTAGACATGAATGAATATTTTGAAGCTTCATTCTGGTAGAGAACTATTAAGAACAACTATTTAAAACACTTTAAGCCATGAGTCTTTGTAGAGGATACAAAGGCATGTCTTTTGCCAGCAAAGATTATATTTCATTCAGAAAATGCAAATCAAATAAAGGGAATTAAATAGAAATACACTGAAAAGCTGATGGAACTTTAACGTGTGGCTAATAGGAGACAGCAGTGAGCATGACTTTGCTGGACAGTAAGCTGTCTCCAGGCTTGTATTCCATGTTAGTTTATTTTTTGGCTGTCCCATACTGCACACAGAATCTCAATTCCCCCATCAGGGACTGAACCTACACCCTCTACATTGGAAGCATAGAGTGTTAACCAATGGACTGCCAAGGAAGTGCCCCCAGCTTAGTTTTGAAGGCAAAAGGATGTAAAATACACTTATTTTGCTTGACGCTTTCATATAGAATGGACATGCATATTTCATTAGGTGAATCAATAGTCAGTTACAAAAAAAAATCAAGAAAAATAATTAGATCAAAGAAGGACACTTAAAATATCTACGTGAAAGAAAGAAAAGACCAATTTAGAGAAATGAACTAGTTAAAATTTACCAAAATAATTAATAGCAAAGCAAACAAAAAGAAGAAAAATGTTTCACATGATGCTAGTGATAATGAAACAAATTCCTCAAAAATTCCATAATTTAGAGGAAATTAATCTGATATTTTTTCAACTGAAAATGTGAGAAATAACTAGTTGAGAATATAGCTGAGTAATCAGGGCTAAAGTCTAGAAACTACTGAAGTATGAAATTGATTTATGATGATTTAGATGTCTACATTTTGGGTTATTTTTTGGTTTTCTTTCTATAGAATATCTACTCTGCTAGAATCTACTATAGCTATTAGTTTAAAATAATGTATAGCTTCAGCAGCTACCATCTCAAACTGAGGATTCACATTTAAGGGTCCTTTTAGATTCTCTCGATTTAGTGTTGTACATACTTGTATCTCAAGCATCTTCCACAATGATGAGCACATAGTTGGTCTTCATTACAGTTTGTGGAATGAATGAATCAATTTACAAATGTAGACATGAATGAATATTTTGAAGCTTCATTCTGGTAGAGAACTATTAAGAACAACTATTTAAAACACTTTAAGCCATGAGTCTTTGTAGAGGATACAAAGGCATGTCTTTTGCCAGCAAAGATTAAAACTCAGCTAAGTAGAGGACAGGAGTAAAAGTATATACAAAATAAGATAAAGTCTTGATAATAAAGACAGTAAACACAAGGAAAGGGCAATGGAACTCCAGGTGGGGCATTTCATGGAGCAGGTAGAGTTTTAAATTACTCCGATGGTTTGATAGGAAATTTATTTTAGTTATCTAGATATCTAGAGAAGAATTGTGGAAAATAAAAAGTGGAAAACAGTAAAATCGAAGAGAAAGCATTAATTGGGTTTTCAATTTAGAAATTGTACCTTGAAGGGAAGCATCTAGGTCAAACAGATGGAACACTGATAAATCAACTTGGACAAGGATATTCAACAACTTGTTATCAGGGTGTAGACAGTTGAAGTGAAAGCCCAGCAGGCTAGTCTATAGTGAAATGATGCTCAGAAAATGTAAATACAGTCAAAGCAGCCCAGAAAGAAACTAAACTCCATCGTCTAAGGTTCTTCCCTGATTCAACAGAGGCAGCGTTTATTACCACAAATCAAGTCTACTTCATTCTTTTTAGTGGATCTCACATTTCCTTAAGGAAGTAAGGTAAATTTTCCCAAAATGTGTGCCTGGAAATATTAATTCTACTCTTTGACCAATACATATGAGGAACACATTACCAAAGACAGAGATTCATGGCACCTTCATTATTAATTGGAAGTATATCTGGAAGTCTCTCCAGCATTTCAATGTCAAGATATCATAAAGCATGGCTTCTCAAAAATAATAAAGCATATGTGGTTCATTTTATATCAGGAACATAATGAGTGTACAATAAGATATGTTACAAGCTGACTTATTTTGCACCCTCCTTAACTGGATCAGGATGAACACATCTGTAAAGCCTTTGCTACAGTAAAGTGAAAAATACTGGGCTTCCCTGGTGATCCAGTGGGTAGAGAGTCCACCTTGCAGTGCAAAGGGCACCAGTTTGATCCCTGGCCCGGGAAGAACAGCTGGACCTGTGTGTCCAATTATGAGCCAGCGTGCTGGAGCGTGTGCGCCCAGTACTGGTGCTCTACAACGGGAGAGGCCACTGCAACGGGAGGCCCACACGGACCAAAGAATAAAAAGATGGACGAAAAACAAATGATCACTTAGAGGCAAAAAAAAAAAATCTTTAAAAATACTGTGCACTCAATATTTGACTTCTGATATCTAGCATGAAATCAGATGGTATATCATGTCAAAACAGAATTAAACTTATTTTTATATACAGATATCAGAACACCTACTTTTAAAATAAAAAGATTAAAAATACTGCCACATGTGACTAGCATACCTATGAGATTCCTCAGATGTATTATATTTGTATTAGTACTGTGCTAATATTTGATAAATGTTGAAACACACTGCACTTATTGTAAAGTAACCATTAGCTTCATGTTCCTTTATTTCCAACAAGTAAACTTGGACAGATATTTTTCCTGTTGTATAGTAACACACAAATACGTTTCAGGGGTATCTTTTCTACGCATATGCACTGCTGGCATGTTTCTCTATGCAGCCCCATAAAGGGACATTTCAACACGATGTGTTTTTTGCTCGAAATTAAGTCCTTTTTGATGACCAAGCCCTTGCCGCTACAAGAAAGAAGAAGGGGGGAAAATAAAAAAAGAAGAAAAAGCAAGTGTGTGCATGTCAACAAGTTGCCTGACAATCAAGATCAATAAACAAAACCAGAAGGCTGCAGGAGAATACTCCCTCTTCTACCAATTCATAGATGAATAGAATCGATGCTTGAGAAAATTTCCCTGGAGGGTTGAGGGTGGAATTTGGAAACTGTAAAAGGAGTACTGAAAATGGGAAGAGCAGATGGAAGCTATTAAATCAGAATAACATTGCCTCTCACAAAGACTCAAATCAAATGTCATGAACTTCTATTATTGACAACACAGGCAGGCAGCACAGTTATCTTTGGACTTTAAAAATATATTATATGCAATATTACACTATAGTTATAAATTCTGTCTCAGCAAAGTGCCACGCACCTGGTAGGTACACAGCTTTCTTTTTTTTTTTTTTTTTCTGATGATGTTGTCTTAATTTTAATAGAGTCACATTTTTTAAAATTTTTAAAGAATAGATTACCAGAGGACTCAGCATGCATCTGATGTTGTAAAAAGGCCAAAATCCTAAAATAGGAAACAGATTAAATATTTTAAATATTAAAAGTATTTAATTTGTTACAGTTTACACTGCTTTAGAGACAGGAGGGCTGGATACTTTGAGAGAGTTTTCACGCTTTTAATACAATCATCTGTGATTCTTAGGTCTTTATCAGAAATGATCAAAGGCTCCTGGCACATGCTTCCCACCTGGACTCCCTCCTTGACCTCTATATCCTGAATGAAGCATTTTAACGCCTTAGGAAGGCATGGAGCTATTGAGAGATTTGCAAATGAGCTTCTTCAGATGGGGCACCCAGGTCTGTAGGTCATGTTGGTGGACTCGACTGTTCTCTTTCTGCAGCCATGTGGTCCCTTGATCTCTTGGTAGACCAGCTGCCGATGTAACAGTGAGCACAGATGAAGGTCTAGCAGCTCCCTGTCTGCCCCCACCCCCCACCCCGCTTGCCTTCCTCCAGTGGACAAGTTTAAGTGAATACTCTTGATTTTCAAACTTATTTGGGACTATGTTTCATCTTAGATGTTTTCAAGAAACCCCATATAGTGATCAATTATCTGTACTCTGCATCTTCTTTTTCTTGCATTTCTTCCTATACCATCAAGTCAGGCAATGTGGGCATGAGTCAACAGAACTAATCAATTACATTTCTGGAAAAAGAAGAAGGAGGCAGAGCAGGAGGTGATGAGGAGGGAGGGAAAAATGTTATTGCTCTTGATCTATCTTGTGTGGAAGCCAGGCTGGGAGGGGAGTTTGGGGGAGAATGGCTACATGTTTATGTAGGGTTGAGTCCCTTTGCTGTTCACCTGAAACTATTACAGCACTGTTAATGGGCTATATTCCAAAACAAAGCAAAAAGTTCAAAAGAGAAAAAAGTTGCCTTACTTACATCAAGTAATAAGTAAAATATTAAGGCTGATTTTTGTTTTCTGTTTGTTTTGTTTTTAAAGTCTGATGATTTTACAAAGAACTTGTGAGAACCTACACAGTTCCCTAAAGGAAATGTGTATAGGGAACTCTCAATCTTAGAATCACAAAAAAGGTTACTCTAGGCGAATCAGCTGATTTTCATGATTTTCCTGGTAAATTCTTGTCTCCCTGTATAAGACTGGACTGTGTTTCATAGCTGACACACAGCCTATTGTGTTGTTCCAGGCTTGATGGAATTTTCTAGAGTCTTGAAAGTATGGATAATTCCTTGGTATTATTAAAATCATAGCATTAAAATCATAGAATTAAAATAATAATTCTGATTAAAATTGTAGAAAACAGTTGCAAATGGATCAGGTTTGAAGTTATGTGACTAAAACTGTAGGGTTTATCTCTTTTTTTTCATCATCATTATTACCTGGGACTTCTGTGAATATGGAATGACACTGATGTTCTCTCAGCCCACTGCCTAGCTGTACCATGTGGAGACCAGTGTCAGTCAGTTAACCTGAGATGAATTTGAGCAAACTAATAAAATTTTTAATCTCCTGGTTGTCATAATTGTAACCTTTTTCTCCTACACATGGAGGGAATCAGTTATTCTATAAGAGGGTTTCCCAGGAGGCACAGATGGTAAAGAATCTGCCTGCAATGCTGGAGACCTGGGTTCTATCCCTAGGTTGGGAAGATCTCCTGGAGAAGGGAATGGCTACCCACTCCAGTATTCTTGACTGGAGAATCCCATGGACGGAGGAGCCTGGTGGGCTACAGTCCATGGGGTTGCAAAGAATCACACGACTAACACTTTCACTTTCATAAGAGGGTTCTACCAGTCATAATCAGTACATTAATTTATTTAGAATTATACTTACCTACAAAATACAGAACTTCATCAAAATTTATTCCAGATAAGACTGCATTTATTATTTTATTTATTTCATTATATTTACTTAGCTTGATACAACAAACACAGCGAATCACAAACACAAATATTGCTTGTTTGCATGACTTTTAAATACTTTACTGTTTGTTTTAATAAGAAGAATACTTAGAATTGGTCAGAGGAAATAAAATAGTATCCAAGAAGAGATAAAAGAAAGACTCTAAACTTTGGACCTGACTCACTGTTTAGCTCAGTGCTTTTACTCAGTCGTGAACTGAATCGATGTGCTTTGAGTACAGCCGTGTGCCAGAACTGACAGCATTATGATGGTGGCAAGAGTGAAGCCCCAGGGAGGTCGTTACAAACAGTGTTGAAGCAGAGCCCTGCAGTGGTGTGCACTGCTGAAGCCCAGCAAAGGGAAGTCAGCCCTGCTCAGGTCTTAAGATCTGGGTGTGACTGGGAGTGGGATCAGGAACGTCTTCAAGTAACCTGGGTCTGCACGAACAAGCAGGGATCAAGCAAAACTGCCAGGGATAAAGGGTCAGCCACTGCAAGCAGAAAAATTCAAGTCTTGCCATTTAATTTACTATCAGAGCTCCAACAGGTTCTCTCTCTGAGCCTGTTTCTTAAATGTCCAATGATTATAATAACAACATTTACCTCCTAAGATTGTTGGGAGGGTTAAATGAGTTAATATATATATCAAGTAAGCTTCGAAGAGCGTCTCAGGCATTAAGTGTTCACTGATGCTATCATGTACAAGAGCCTGCATGCCAGTAAAGAAACCTACCAACGGTAAACAAGGAGGAGGCAGGAGGAGGGAGTGGGAAACGGACCTTGGGAGAACACAAGAGGAATGTCCTGTCAGAGAGTTGAGTTACTTGCACCTTAGAGAGACTAGCCAGGAAGCAGGGATCAAGGTGCTGTGAGAACTGGAAGTAAGCAGCACAGGAGGAAGAAGGACCCTGTAACAGTCCCTGAGGGTGTGAGATACCCACAATACAAATGGTACAGGAGACAGAGACAGTGGGGTGGATGGTCACCACAGAGACGTGGCTCTTAATTCCAAACTTTTTGTTTGTTTGTTTGTTTGTTTAGTTTCACCCATCTTTATTCTTTGGTCTGTGTGGGCCTCCCATTGCAGGGCTCTCTCCCATTGCAGAGCACTGGCCCTGGGTGCATGTGCTCCAGAGCACTGGCTCAAAACTGGACACACTGGTCCAGTCGCTCCGCGGCATGTGGGATCTTTCCGGGCCAGGGATTGAACCGGTGCCCCTTGCACTGTAAGGTGGACTCTTTTAACCACTGGACTACCAGGGAAGCTCTTAATTTAAACACAAGGTAAATACAAGGCAAGATCTGAGACAAGTTTCCATGTCTCAGATAAAACTGAGGTTATCACTTTATTAGATATTAACACTAAACATTATGTGTTCTCTTTTTTTCTGCACTGTATTCTTACAGGTTTTACTGGTGAGAATTTTCCACACACAAAAGAATATAGTGTCATGGATGTATGTATGAAACAATAATAAACACATCTGAAATGTTCAATTGAATCTTATCATTATTATTAATAACCTCATAGCCTTCCCCAGCCAAATCCCCTTCTCCTGTCTGCCCTCAAAAGGTAACTATGATCCTAAATTTAATAACAAGAATAACTTCTTTCATTTATGGATTTATCATACCTGGAGATAACCATAAGTAATGCATTCATTTTCTTTCTGAACTTAAGCTATGACATCCAATTTTGCCTTTTCTAATAAAGTGTATTTTGTTTCTATATTGTGCTTCATTTTGTAATTTTAGAACATTTTAGGCCTTTGTGTATCCAGCGAATGAGGTAGTTACTTTGGTCTCCCCAGCAATGTGGCCACACAGGGTTTCTTGCATGTTAAGTGAGAATGTGTGGGAGTCAACTTGATAATATCCGTTTGTCTCCATCAAGGTGGCACCAGGTTTCACTCCCACTGGCAGTGAGTTCCTGGCTTTTCCACACCTTTGCCGACGTGTGGCTTTGTTAGACTTTTAATTTTTCTTCCCTTTAACAACCTGGTGGATGTAAATGGCATTTCACTGTGACACCATGTACCTGACTATCAAGGAGATCAAATGTCTTTATGTATAAGCTTATTGGTCATGCTTCTTCTCTGAAATGCCTATTATTTTATTTGCTCATTTTTTCTATAGATTTTTTATGTGGGACTATATGTGTTCTTTAAGTATTCTGGATATTGGTTGGCTATACGTATGTATATAGTTAACATCAGCTCTCAATTTTTCCCTTTTCCTTTCATTTTCTTAGGTGTTTAACGAATAAAAGTTCTTGATTTAAAAGTAATTATCAATTTTTTAAGATAGTATTTCTTGTACCTTATGTGTGAACTTTCTCATATTGCATACCTAAAGGTATTTTGTACTTTCTTCAAGACGTTGCAATGTTTTTTAACTTTATATTAAATTTTATATCATATTCAACTGGTATACATCTTCATTATTCTGTAGGCCCAACATGTGGAAAAATAGAAGGCAAAAGGAGAAGGCGACGGCAGAGGACAAGATGGTTGGATGGCATCACTGAGTCAATGCACAGGAGTGTGAGCAGGCTCCGGGAGATAGAGAAGGACAGGGAAGCCTGGCGTGCTGCAGTCCATGGGGTTGCAAAGAGTCAGACACAACTGAGTGACTGAACTGAACTGAACTATGTGTTAGGAGATTCCCAGGTGGCTCAGTGCTAAAGAAGCTGCCTGCCACTGTAAGAGACACAGAGACATGGATTCAATCCCTGGGTTGGGGAGATCCCTGGAAGAGGAAATGGCAACCGACTCCAGTATTCTCACTGGGAAAACGCCATGAAGAGAGGAGTTTGGTGGGATACCATCTGTGGGGCAGCAAAGAATCCGATGTGGCTGAGCATGCACGCAAGTGAATATGTGCTCTGTCTTATACCTGTACTCGGTTCACCATAGTAAAGCGTAACAATACAAAATGAAATTACACAAAGGACAGTCTGTCTCACTTCAATAAAGAATACTAGTGAGGAAGTTAGCACTAATTATATTTATTTTTAAGATTTTTTTCAATATGGATCATTTTTAAAACTCCCTACTGAATTTGTTACAATACTGCCTGTTTGGTGGTTTGGGCTGAGAGGCATGTGGACTCTTAGCTCCCTGACTAGGGATTGAACCCACACCTCCTCTACTGGAAGGCGAAGTCTTAACCACTGGACTCCCAGGAAGTTCCCTATGGTCCTTTATTAATTCAACAGCTCTTCACATAACCAGAGATTTACCATGTGCACTTTATAAATGCATGTCACATAGTGCTAGTCTCTTGCTTATAACCTCAATAGTTTCTTATGCCATCCAAAACAGAACTTCAACTCCTTTTGTCAGCATGGTACCTGATGATGTAGTCCTTATACCTCTCCAGATACTGCCACGCCCGCCCACTAGCTGGCTTGCCTTGATTTCAGATATACTGAATTGCCTGGAGCTCGATGTGCCATGTTGTCTCGCACCCTTTCTTTTACTACGAAGGTAAGAGATTAGTGAGGAGGCTGCTGGAATTTCAGACAATGATATCAGACAACAGCACCTTAACTTAGTAGGCAAGAGGTTATGATGAGATTATTTGAGAATTATGATGAAACAAGATTCTCCAGAATTTGTGGACTAAGAAGACATACAAGAACGAATAAGACAGTGAGTAGATGAAGGTTGGTTTCATCATTTTCATAGAGCAGACTTCCTGATACAATAAGAAATGTTTGTTGACTGAATGGACAAACGAATGAATGAATGGAAAGGTCAGTAATAATAAAAACAGCCATTTGATTTTGGTGATTTAGTTCCTTAGACATAGGTATAGTCAAGTCTGCTTGTCCCTCTGGGTATTTTTTTCCCAGATACTCCTCGTCAGGTAAATCTATACATAACCATCTTCAAAAAATTCAGAGTTTATAACACAAGAGTAACATAATTTTTAACAGAATTTTTAGTAAGTTCATTCTATACTTATTTGACCAAAGCTAATCATTTTTTTAAAAAGTTCTTGATTGTAAGCTTTTATAATTCAAACTATTTATTGGATATAATATGCAATTAAAATATATTTAAAACTACATTTTACCTAGTGGAAGAATAATATCAAGGTATAAGTACAATCTGAGCTCATGATTTCACTGATTCTAATTGTTGCAGACATTATTCAGTACTAATGCTTGAGTGCAATTTTTACCCACACCTTAGCTCCCTGACTAGGGATTGAACCCACACCTCCTCTACTGGAAGGCGAAGTCTTAACCACTGGACTCCCAGGAAGTTCCCTATGGTCCTTTATTAATTCAACAGCTCTTCACATAACCAGAGATTTACCATGTGCACTTTATAAATGCATGTCACATAGTGCTAGTCTCTTGCTTATAACCTCAATAGTTTCTTATGCCATCCAAAACAGAACTTCAACTCCTTTTGTCAGCATGGTACCTGATGATGTAGTCCTTATACCTCTCCAGATACTGCCACGCCCGCCCACTAGCTGGCTTGCCTTGATTTCAGATATACTGAATTGCCTGGAGCTCGATGTGCCATGTTGTCTCGCACCCTTTCTTTTACTACGAAGGTAAGAGATTAGTGAGGAGGCTGCTGGAATTTCAGACAATGATATCAGACAACAGCACCTTAACTTAGTAGGCAAGAGGTTATGATGAGATTATTTGAGAATTATGATGAAACAAGATTCTCCAGAATTTGTGGACTAAGAAGACATACAAGAACGAATAAGACAGTGAGTAGATGAAGGTTGGTTTCATCATTTTCATAGAGCAGACTTCCTGATACAATAAGAAATGTTTGTTGACTGAATGGACAAACGAATGAATGAATGGAAAGGTCAGTAATAATAAAAACAGCCATTTGATTTTGGTGATTTAGTTCCTTAGACATAGGTATAGTCAAGTCTGCTTGTCCCTCTGGGTATTTTTTCCCAGATACTCCTCGTCAGGTAAATCTATACATAACCATCTTCAAAAAATTCAGAGTTTATAACACAAGAGTAACATAATTTTTAACAGAATTTTTAGTAAGTTCATTCTATACTTATTTGACCAAAGCTAATCATTTTTTTAAAAAGTTCTTGATTGTAAGCTTTTATAATTCAAACTATTTATTGGATATAATATGCAATTAAAATATATTTAAAACTACATTTTACCTAGTGGAAGAATAATATCAAGGTATAAGTACAATCTGAGCTCATGATTTCACTGATTCTAATTGTTGCAGACATTATTCAGTACTAATGCTTGAGTGCAATTCTTTAGGTGAATCAGATACTTGGAAAATTGAACTAATAACATGTATTCTTATTCCAAATTCCTATAAAATTATTTGTACAGAAACTCTTCCAAGTTCCTTTATGCAATTTTCCTGTGCATGGGAAAGATACAATCACTATCCCTTAAACTGTTACCTTTGCAGAAATCAACTCCAGTCCCACCACGTTTGCAATGATACTTGTACCTTATGCTTTTCAACCAATGACAGGCCCTGGACATCGAGGCTCGTTGTTCCACTTAGCAGCCGTCTGAGCTGAAAGCGTATCTCATTCTTGAGGCTACAGACCATTTTCTGACCAATACCACCCTCAGAACTTGTGAGGTCAAGTTTGAATTCCTTCCTGCAGAAGAGTTGTGTATGTGTGCTAAGACCCTTCAGTCATACCCCACTTTTTGAGACCCTCTTGACTGTAGCCCACTAGGCCCCTCTGTCCATGGGGTTCTCCAGGCAAGAATACTGGAGAGGGTTGCCATGCCTTCCTCAAGGGAATCTTCCCGACTTAGGGATTGAACCTGCGGCTCTCCTGTATTGGCACACGGGTTGTTTACCTCCAGTGTCACGTGGGAAACCCGCGAAAGAGCTACTTCTAGGCAAAGTCACTTTGCTTTGTTCCTCTGACCTCTAGCTCACCTTCTTAACTGGGAAATCCCTAGATCACTGCCTTCAAGCCCCCTGCATGCAGGCCCTGCTGGGTAGCATCACTGTCTTCCTCACGGTGCCTTTATTCCAGCAAAGATCACTGCAGGACTCACCTCCATCCACACTGCAGCCCATGCTCAGACGCCCCCTGAGGGCTGGTGTGGCCACGACCCCTGTGCAAACTCATCTTCTGTCTCTTTTCCAGCTCCCAGCCATTTTTGTACAGCTCAGCTGCCTCTAGCTTTCTAACACATCTCTTAAGTGGAAGTGTGGAACATTAGAAACTGCAATGGACTTTGGCGGAGGTTAACGCGCTTCCCTCTGTGGCCTTTTTTGCCCCAATTTTCTCAGAACTTTATGTGAGAATTAACATTTTATCAAGTGTAAACGTGGGTTTCCCTGGTGGCTCAGTGGTAAAGAGTCTGCCTGCAATGCAGGAGACACGGGTTCGATTCCTGGATCAGGAAACTTTGGGAGAGGAGCATGTCAATCCACGCCATGGATTCTTGACTGTAGACTTCCATGGACGGAGGAGCCTGCCAGGCTATGGTCCATGGGGGTGCAAATAGTCAGATGCAACTGGTGCTCCATCTTAGCACAAATAAAAATGCACGCAAAAGGACTGAAGCATTTAAGTTGGTACTGAAATTGGAAAATGACCAAGTGGAAGAATTGTCTTTACCACTGGAGGCTTTATGGGGTCCCATGGGTGAGAAGAGATCAAGTACCAGTAGTGGCTGACTAGGGCTACTTGTATAAATATTTTCATGCCAACCCTTGTTCATTTCAAAAAGGAGCCACTGTGTGACATTTCTGTGGCAGTATTCTTCTCCGACTAGAGCACTGAAGTAGAAGAGCACAACTCAACATCCTGCTGATGGGATGCCATGAGCTGCTGGAGATGTCCTGTGATTTTTCAACTGTTGCTCTTTATTCCACACAGCTTCTGAGGTTTTGGATGCCCCTCAGGGCACCTGTAAGAAAGTAACCACAGACTACTAACTTTTTCCTCTACAGAGTAACTCTCCTGCTTTTATTCTATCTCCTGTAGTAATTTATGGGTTTTCCTGGTGGCTCAGACCGTAAAGAATCTGCCTGCAATACAAGAGACACAGGTTTGATCCCTGAGTCAGGAAGGTCCCTTGAAGGTGGACATGGCAACCCACCCCAGTATTCTGGCTTGGAGAACCACATGGACAGAGGAGCCTGGTGGCCATAGTCCACGAGGTCAGAACATGATTTAGCGACACACACTTTCAGCACTTTTAGCAACTCACAGAACTAGCCATCTTAAATTCAGAATGTATAGTGTGAATAAAGTTTCATTTTTTTTTAAATTATTTTTTGCAGTGGCAGGTTGGGGAGGGAGGGGGGCGGGTGGGTCACTTTTATTGGTCTCTCATTTATCTATTTTCATCTATCTTTGTTCTTTGGCCCATGTGGGCCTCCCATCGCTGTGGCCTCTGCTGTCACAGAGCGCCGGCTCTGGACGCATGCGCTCCAGAGCTCCGGCTCGGTAATTGGACACATCGGTCCAGCCGCTCTGCGGCATGTGGGATCTTCCCAGGCCAGGGATCGAACTGGTGCCCCTTGAACTGCAAGGTGGTGTCCTTACCCACTGGGCAACTAAGGAAGCCCAGAGCTTCATTTTTGTTTGCTAGTTTTTGCTTGACGTATGAATATTAGGGAAGATGGAATTAGGGGATGTTCTAGAAAGTGAGGCCCATTCTACGTGTATAATTCGTGGAAGACAGATGAGTGTCTACACTGTTCTGAGCGCCTTAGTAGTGAATCTTGTCCATAGCACTTAGGGAATAGAATTACTATATCCATTTTTCTCTACTTATACATTTTTTTAGAATCCAGTTGATTTAGAATCATTGGCTGACTAGGGCTACTTGTATAAATATTTTCATGCCAACCCTTGTTCATTTCAAAAAGGAGCCACTGTGTGACATTTCTGTGGCAGTATTCTTCTCCGACTAGAGCACTGAAGTAGAAGAGCACAACTCAACATCCTGCTGATGGGATGCCATGAGCTGCTGGAGATGTCCTGTGATTTTTCAACTGTTGCTCTTTATTCCACACAGCTTCTGAGGTTTTGGATGCCCCTCAGGGCACCTGTAAGAAAGTAACCACAGACTACTAACTTTTTCCTCTACAGAGTAACTCTCCTGCTTTTATTCTATCTCCTGTAGTAATTTATGGGTTTTCCTGGTGGCTCAGACCGTAAAGAATCTGCCTGCAATACAAGAGACACAGGTTTGATCCCTGAGTCAGGAAGGTCCCTTGAAGGTGGACATGGCAACCCACCCCAGTATTCTGGCTTGGAGAACCACATGGACAGAGGAGCCTGGTGGCCATAGTCCACGAGGTCAGAACATGATTTAGCGACACACACTTTCAGCACTTTTAGCAACTCACAGAACTAGCCATCTTAAATTCAGAATGTATAGTGTGAATAAAGTTTCATTTTTTAAAATTATTTTTGCAGTGGCAGGTTGGGGAGGGAGGGGGGCGGGTGGGTCACTTTTATTGGTCTCTCATTTATCTATTTTCATCTATCTTTGTTCTTTGGCCCATGTGGGCCTCCCATCGCTGTGGCCTCTGCTGTCACAGAGCGCCGGCTCTGGACGCATGCGCTCCAGAGCTCCGGCTCGGTAATTGGACACATCGGTCCAGCCGCTCTGCGGCATGTGGGATCTTCCCAGGCCAGGGATCGAACTGGTGCCCCTTGAACTGCAAGGTGGTGTCCTTACCCACTGGGCAACTAAGGAAGCCCAGAGCTTCATTTTTGTTTGCTAGTTTTTGCTTGACGTATGAATATTAGGGAAGATGGAATTAGGGGATGTTCTAGAAAGTGAGGCCCATTCTACGTGTATAATTCGTGGAAGACAGATGAGTGTCTACACTGTTCTGAGCGCCTTAGTAGTGAATCTTGTCCATAGCACTTAGGGAATAGAATTACTATATCCATTTTTCTCTACTTATAAATTCTTTTAGAATACAGTTGATTTAGAATGTGTTATTTCCTACTATACAGCAAAGTGACTCAGTTATACATGTGTGTGTGTGTGTGTGTGTGTGTGTGTGTGTGTGTGTGTGTGTGTGTTTGTGTGAGTGCTCTAGCCACTCAGTCGTGTTTGACTCTCTTCTGGACTGCAGCCTGCCAGGCTCCTCTGTCCATGGGATTCTTCAGTAAGAAGACTGGAGTGGGTTGTCATGCCCTCCTCCAGGGGACTTTGCCTACCCAGTGATCCAACCTGCCTCTTACACTTGCTTGCATTGTCAGGAAGGTTCTTTACCGACACTATTACCTAGGAAGTCCACATATACGTATATCCACCCTTTATTAGGTTATTGTCTCATACAGTTCATTGCAGACTACTGAGCAGAGTTCCCTGTGCTATGCAGTAGGTCTTGATTAGCTATCTACTTTTTAAATAGTAGTGTGTGCATGACAATCTCAATCTCCCAATTTATCCCTCCCTCTTTCCACCCAATCCCAAAGTTTGTTTTCTACATTTGCAATTGCATTTCTGTTCTGTAAATAAGTTCCTTTGTACCCTGTTTTTCCAGATTCTACAGATAAGCGATACCATAGGATATTTCTGTTTCTCTGTCTGACTTCCTTCACTCAGTAGGACAGTCTCTAGGTTCATCTGTGTTGTTCCAAATGACATTATTTTGTTTACTTATTTTTCAAGTGGAGCAATACACTGAGAAATTTTGCAACTTGTCAGAGTTCCTGTCCTCCATCAGTGGTGGAGCTGGAATTTCAATTCCCAGGTTGAGATCAGTACTAACAGGCTACATTGGATGCAGGTTAATGATAGAATCTTTGTTTTTATGGAGTAGATCATCTCTGATTATAACGATAAACATTTGCTAGTTTTTGCTTGACGATGAATATTAGGGAAGATGGAATTAGGGATGTTCTAGAAAGTGAGGCCCATTCTACGTGTATAATTCGTGGAAGACAGATGAGTGTCTACACTGTTCTGAGCGCCTTAGTAGTGAATCTTGTCCATAGCACTTAGGGAATAGAATTACTATATCCATTTTTCTCTACTTATAAATTCTTTTAGAATACAGTTGATTTAGAATGTGTTATTTCCTACTATACAGCAAAGTGACTCAGTTATACATGTGTGTGTGTGTGTGTGTGTGTGTGTGTGTGTGTGTGTGTGTGTGTTTGTGTGAGTGCTCTAGCCACTCAGTCGTGTTTGACTCTCTTCTGGACTGCAGCCTGCCAGGCTCCTCTGTCCATGGGATTCTTCAGTAAGAAGACTGGAGTGGGTTGTCATGCCCTCCTCCAGGGGACTTTGCCTACCCAGTGATCCAACCTGCCTCTTACACTTGCTTGCATTGTCAGGAAGGTTCTTTACCGACACTATTACCTAGGAAGTCCACATATACGTATATCCACCCTTTATTAGGTTATTGTCTCATACAGTTCATTGCAGACTACTGAGCAGAGTTCCCTGTGCTATGCAGTAGGTCTTGATTAGCTATCTACTTTTTAAATAGTAGTGTGTGCATGACAATCTCAATCTCCCAATTTATCCCTCCCTCTTTCCACCCAATCCCAAAGTTTGTTTTCTACATTTGCAATTGCATTTCTGTTCTGTAAATAAGTTCCTTTGTACCCTGTTTTTCCAGATTCTACAGATAAGCGATACCATAGGATATTTCTGTTTCTCTGTCTGACTTCCTTCACTCAGTAGGACAGTCTCTAGGTTCATCTGTGTTGTTCCAAATGACATTATTTTGTTTACTTATTTTTCAAGTGGAGCAATACACTGAGAAATTTTGCAACTTGTCAGAGTTCCTGTCCTCCATCAGTGGTGGAGCTGGAATTTCAATTCCCAGGTTGAGATCAGTACTAACAGGCTACATTGGATGCAGGTTAATGATAGAATCTTTGTTTTTATGGAGTAGATCATCTCTGATTATAACGATAAACATTTCAGGAGGATCTGCCCTGTGATGTGGGAGGCAGTGGACAGACTTCAGAGCCTCGAGTAAGGGTGGGAAGAAAGGGTACCAAGGCTGAAACTTGGAAAGTGATGAGAAGTAACTTAACCAGGAAACCATGCATCTGAGAGTGGAACGGAGGTGAGACAAGGAGCGCACACATGGTCATTCCCAAGATATTTTCTTCAACTACGCAGTGTGTTTTTCCTCCACAGAATTTCAAGTGCCAAGGTTATAAATCAAGGGGGAAAAATATTTCTGGAACAAAAATAGGACCTTTTTTTCATTCTTCCAAAAAAATAATTTCTACTCATTTCCTATTCTGTCTTTTTTTTCTTTTTTAAAATCTAAGAGGCTGACACTTCCTAAACTATTCACATTGGGTCTAGAAATGTGAGGCACTCTGCCTTTTTCCCCTCTGTGCAGGCTGGAAGCAAAGGGTAATGTTTATAGAAAGTGATAAAATCCCACAAGTGAGGACTCAGCATCAAATTGCCATCTTGCCCTAAAACATCATGTGGAGTCTGTTATCCTAAAGCAGGTAGACATTGGTTGCAGATGCACGCTCAAAGCTGTTATGCCAGTCCACACTGTTAGCGCGTGGATTTCGTCTGCAAAAAGTTGTCGCGTCCCTTCATGCCTGGAAACCTCAAACATGCTCTGCATCCACTCGGTGGCGGTTGCTTTTACATTTTAACAGCACGCCCATACACCGAGGAGGTGCGTCCCGGGCACACGCTTACACATATGAATAAATAATGTTAAAGCTAATAAGATCTCAGAGAGAAAATGATGATTGTCTTTAATCACTAACCTTAAGCAGCAGCGAACCATATTATCAAACACCTTCATTTCTCATAAAACTATCTATCACACACAATACAGACCTGATGAAAAAGAAGGTGGAAGTAATCAGGACAGAATGCCAATTACCTCATTACTTCTCATAGCACATTGTAACTGGAAATTGCTTCTTTCAGGTTCTGTTTGCTCAGGCAATTACAATAAACTCTCTGCTTGACATGTTGTTTGCACAGATGTAGTTCATTAATAAACATGAGGGCTAATCTGAATTATTGAACCAGCCACAATAATTCCAACAAAGGATTTATAATAAGTCCAAGAAAGCTGAGGTATCACTGGAATTCCCTGTAAGCAACACTGACATACTTGATCACATGTAAAATCCTCAAATTTAATGTACGGTCCTGAAATAAGTCCCAGAGGTATTTTGTATTTTATGGGGCTCTGCGTCCTAAGCAACTGCCATTATGAAGGCGTCTCAGGACTGCCAAGGTAAGGGGCAACATCCCAGACTTACAGGGAATTACTTTGTTGTATAGCATGTATATCTTGAGCCTCTTTAAACCAGTTTTTCTAGAATCTGATTTAAAAGAAAAATGTGCTGTGGTTGTAGTAAAACAGGACATGTCTCAGAGCATCATGGAAGATGCACAGATGGCCAAGGAATGGGATGAGGGACCGTGGACCGTCTCTCCTGCTCATAGCTCTAGCATCTTGCAAACCTAAGAAGCCTCCTTGAGAACGGGTTATTTAATCATGCCCAAAATGCTGAGTCATCTTTTAGCACAAAGCTCAGGTAAAGTTGGCTTCAGCTAAATGGAGTTCATTCTTTTTTTCTTCTCATACAAGTTTCTTATTCAATGAAATAATTTTAAGGACAAAAATATATTCACTTAAAAAAATAAACCATGAGCCTCATCAATTTCTACCATACGGAGGCTGGATTCTAAAAATAACTTTGCTCTCAGCCAGGTGAGTAATGAGTAGAATGAGAATTAGAAAGGTCTTCAGAAGAGAATCCAATGCATTGGGATAATAACTTCACTGGGTTAGTAATGAGTGAGAGCAGGTTCTTAGACTTTCTAGGTTAGGGCAGAACAGAGCTGGCAAGCTCCTCCAGATCTTCTCCTTGGAGTTTCAGAAGGGACAAGATATTGCCTGCAAATAACCACGGCAATTCTAAATTCCTAAGCAAAGTCATACCACACCAGAGCATCCCACTTAGGTTCTTAGCAACCCTTTCCTATTTTCGAAATGCACATTGTAACTGGAAATTGCTTCCAGGCAATTACAATAAACTCTCTGCTTGACATGTTGTTTGCACAGATGTAGTTCATTAATAAACATGAGGGCTAATCTGAATTATTGAACCAGCCACAATAATTCCAACAAAGGATTTATAATAAGTCCAAGAAAGCTGAGGTATCACTGGAATTCCCTGTAAGCAACACTGACATACTTGATCACATGTAAAATCCTCAAATTTAATGTACGGTCCTGAAATAAGTCCCAGAGGTATTTTGTATTTTATGGGGCTCTGCGTCCTAAGCAACTGCCATTATGAAGGCGTCTCAGGACTGCCAAGGTAAGGGGCAACATCCCAGACTTACAGGGAATTACTTTGTTGTATAGCATGTATATCTTGAGCCTCTTTAAACCAGTTTTTCTAGAATCTGATTTAAAAGAAAAATGTGCTGTGGTTGTAGTAAAACAGGACATGTCTCAGAGCATCATGGAAGATGCACAGATGGCCAAGGAATGGGATGAGGGACCGTGGACCGTCTCTCCTGCTCATAGCTCTAGCATCTTGCAAACCTAAGAAGCCTCCTTGAGAACGGGTTATTTAATCATGCCCAAAATGCTGAGTCATCTTTTAGCACAAAGCTCAGGTAAAGTTGGCTTCAGCTAAATGGAGTTCATTCTTTTTTTCTTCTCATACAAGTTTCTTATTCAATGAAATAATTTTAAGGTCAAAAATATATTCACTTAAAAAAAATAAACCATGAGCCTCATCAATTTCTACCATACGGAGGCTGGATTCTAAAAATAACTTTGCTCTCAGCCAGGTGAGTAATGAGTAGAATGAGAATTAGAAAGGTCTTCAGAAGAGAATCCAATGCATTGCGCATAATAACTTCACTGGGTTAGTAATGAGTGAGAGCAGGTTCTTAGACTTTCTAGGTTAGGGCAGAACAGAGCTGGCAAGCTCCCTCCAGATCTTCTCCTTGGAGTTTCAGAAGGGACAAGATATTGCCTGCAAATAACCACGGCAATTCTAAATTCCTAAGCAAAGTCATACCCACACCAGAGCATCCCATTGTGTTTCTTCATTTCCCCTTACATTAAGCAAGACTTCCTGTTTACTTGTTGCTCAATTTCCTCTTGTGTTCAGTCTCCCACTCCAGTATTCTTGCCTGGAGAATCCCATGGACACAGGAACCTGATGGGCTACAGTCCATGGGGGTCACAAAAGAGCCAGACGTGGGAGGCCTTATGATTAATCACATTCTAATACTGCAGGCTGAGTGGAAATCTAAATCATAGTTTCAGCAAATAGTCACTCGACTGCAATATATCTACTTAAATAAAGAAACAAGACTGCCACCCCAGACTCATTCTTCTAGTGAAGAAAACAGAGTATTTAGAGAGTCGTTCCCAGTCTAAACATCGCTCAGATACGTGACAAAACAGCCCATACCACCTGAGATTATCAATTCATCTCAGAAAATTATTTGAGAATAGCTTTTGTGTATTTTCCTTGCCATTTATTTTTTATTGAAAATGAGATTTTTAAAGATTTCTCAAACCTAGGAATTAAAGATTAAAGGAAGTGTGTGGTTCTTTTCCTTAAATTTGGATTTTAAGCTTTGTTCAATAGTTAAATGTAAATTAAACGTTTGCATGTAGGACTTCTCTTCATTCAGACCCAAAGATGAATAGGGAAACCGAGAAACTATCCCTTTATTTTCCCTCAATGCCAAGTTCACTTCTCTCTCCTCACAAACATTCTCTCTGCATCTTGACTCACTTTACCCCAGCCCCCATCTTCATGAAATGCTGCTTGGCTGGCAAAGAAAGTACCCTTTATATGGCTTAAAAAGAAAATGTGAATCAAGATATCTCAAACACTAATGGGATATATTAAAGCAATTCAATTATTTTAATCACCTTCATATATCATGAAATTATGTAGAACAATTTCATTCAAGTGTTATGATCACTGTTGAGGCTACAATTGTGAGTTGTTATACCAGCCAATATTGAAGAACATGAGTGCTGGTGAGGTTCTATTGCCGAATATGCAAGTGAGGACCAGAAAGACACCATGAGGGAAATTTCCATCATAATCAACTTATTCATTCTGTAATAACCTCCTTAGGAATCAAGCTTCAGGATTATAATGTTCTATGATTAGTTTCAGTCCAAAGTTAATGTTGTTCTTTGACTTAGTGTTTGCTTTACTCAAGTTATAACACTCTCACATAGAGCGATAATACTTTTAATTATAAAATAATTATAGAAATAAATTGAATAAAATAAATGAACAATAGGTTAAAGGAAGATGAATTAGACCATTTACAAACTACACAGAGTAAGCCTTCTTTCAGAGACAAAACACATATGAAGGTTAAAAGCAAGCAAGATCAGGCTCCATAAAACAAAAATTACTTTTTAGTTAATTTTAACCATATAATTCCCAGTTCCATAAAGAGGAAGTTTCTGTGTTACTTTTAACTTATTAAAAGGCATGGGCCCATAGTTACACATACTTATATACGCATGCCTGATGGGGATGTTTATCAATGATTATATTTTGCTCAAGTTAATATTCAAAACCAAAGGTATAAATGATATCATTTTTAAATGTAGTAATATCAACAATTTGGAGAAAATCAAAGCTCAGAAAAGTCTCAGGTTTTAGGCTACTATTATGTAATGCAATATATAATTTAAGCATATGTATAATTAGAGTGTGTTAATAAGGTTATAAATAACAAAATTCCATACAATACGTACAACTTTGAGAATGAGGGCATAATCTCTCCTTATATCAGATACAAGTAGCACTATTTATCCATAACTGGATTAAAACTAGAGAGTCAACTATTTATCCATAAAGCTATAATCACTTTACCCCAGCCCATCTTCATGAAATGCTGCTTGGCTGGCAAAGAAAGTACCCTTTATATGGCTTAAAAAGAAAATGTGAATCAAGATATCTCAAACACTAATGGGATATATTAAAGCAATTCAATTATTTTAATCACCTTCATATATCATGAAATTATGTAGAACAATTTCATTCAAGTGTTATGATCACTGTTGAGGCTACAATTGTGAGTTGTTATACCAGCCAATATTGAAGAACATGAGTGCTGGTGAGGTTCTATTGCCGAATATGCAAGTGAGGACCAGAAAGACACCATGAGGGAAATTTCCATCATAATCAACTTATTCATTCTGTAATAACCTCCTTAGGAATCAAGCTTCAGGATTATAATGTTCTATGATTAGTTTCAGTCCAAAGTTAATGTTGTTCTTTGACTTAGTGTTTGCTTTACTCAAGTTATAACACTCTCACATAGAGCGATAATACTTTTAATTATAAAATAATTATAGAAATAAATTGAATAAAATAAATGAACAATAGGTTAAAGGAAGATGAATTAGACCATTTACAAACTACACAGAGTAAGCCTTCTTTCAGAGACAAAACACATATGAAGGTTAAAAGCAAGCAAGATCAGGCTCCATAAAACAAAAATTACTTTTTAGTTAATTTTAACCATATAATTCCCAGTTCCATAAAGAGGAAGTTTCTGTGTTACTTTTAACTTATTAAAAGGCATGGGCCCATAGTTACACATACTTATATACGCATGCCTGATGGGGATGTTTATCAATGATTATATTTTGCTCAAGTTAATATTCAAAACCAAAGGTATAAATGATATCATTTTTAAATGTAGTAATATCAACAATTTGGAGAAAATCAAAGCTCAGAAAAGTCTCAGGTTTTAGGCTACTATTATGTAATGCAATATATAATTTAAGCATATGTATAATTAGAGTGTGTTAATAAGGTTATAAATAACAAAATTCCATACAATACGTACAACTTTGAGAATGAGGGCATAATCTCTCCTTATATCAGATACAAGTAGCACTATTTATCCATAACTGGATTAAAACTAGAGAGTCATATTAATCTACATATGAATATGTGAACTTTTGTGCAGTATAAAAACATAAACATAAATTAACAGTAATAAAGATCTATATCTTTATAAATAATTTATAAAGGTAGGCTAGTGACTAAAACCCATGAGAAGTTACACACAAGTAACAAGATAAAAAACACAGCGCTTGCCAATCCATGCTAGTTTAATTTTAATCCCAATGGTAGTAACAGAATATGAGAGGATTCTTTCCTTTCCTACAAAATACATCAAATATTGATTTGGTCTGGATGATTTACTTTGTACTTAATCATTATGAAAACTTTAGGCCATACGTATGGGAAAGTTTGAGAGACACCAATGTTAGCGGATTTATATTATCATACACATGAAATGCATATTATATAATGGATATATATAATATTTTGTCTAAAATATATATACTCACATATTAATTCAGGTGCTATTATGACATGTTAGTTAACTAAACAAAGTAATACTCCTTCCTACCCTTTAAATTCTAGCTTAAAATTAAAAATAAATAAAATAAATAAATATGAGTTTTATAGCACATGTTTCTAGTTGAAAGAATATTTTGGAAATCAAATTTTATTATGTTAGGTCAGTTATCTATGAAAACAGTCAAAATTTGAAGTTTTAGTCCAAAAAATTAAGGTGATCAAAACTGGTCAAACATTATAAAACCAGAGGATGTGCAATGAGCTGGCATCAGGAATTAATCACACGTAAGAATTTAAAGGCATATTGTGGATCAGCACTACAGTCTTCGTGTTATTGTTATTTCCACTAATTAAAAAATTTTTTCTATGAACTAATGAACTATCCAATTGAAATGTAAAATTGACATTTTTGTTAGCCTAATTTTCTTCCTCAACCCCTTCCACTCTGGATTCAATTAACCCCATCATATAAACTTACAACACTTACAAAATTACAATAGAGCATTGTATAAAAAGGTATGGAAGAAGAAATATAAATTATGTTCCTAAAATTGAAAGAATCTATCAATGAAATTTCAAAGTCACTGATGATTGAGAAAATTATGTATTTTAGAGAGTCATAAAATCTTTCCTAAAATTCTTCTCATAATACTGTTTTGATATTTCACTCCCTACCTGAGCTCACTGGGACTCATGAAAGCAATAAAAGCTATAGAGCATAATTTATCAAAGCGTTTTATAAGATACCATGTTAAGCATATTTTTCTTCTTAGGAAAAAAAGAACTTCAGACTTCTAAGCAAACAACCCCTAGAAAAGCTACTAAGAAGGGCACCAGGAAAGTCCTTGGGTGTCTGATTCCACATGAAGAAATCACAAATTACCTGCACACACTTTCCCTCCTTGTTGACTGCACATTCAAGCACTGGAAGACTCTCCAGTCCTTATCAAATGCACTAACAAGAAGTATTTATGACACATTTGTGACTATCCCATCAATTCTTCTCAAACAATTATGAACATGATTTACTTTCATATTCTGCAGTTTAAAAGTGTTGATGTGCCAAGTCTGAGTTCAAAACATGACCTCAAGTCATCAGGCTTTGTACTTCAACATGAATCTACATCTTTCCTAGGACAGATTAGCAAATAAACTCTGAAGACAAAAACTTTCTGAGCTTATCAACAAGCTAACGCTGCCTGTGGTACTTGAATTCTCCACTCCCCAAAGTGGATGAGGTTGGTCACATGGGTACCACTTTGCTTTGGGATGCTGTACTCACTGGTACTTGTAACTATGTCTCTGTTTCATATCAGTTTTCACAGGACCGATCCTCCCAGGAAAGCAAAGTAACTAGCTACAAAATAGAATCTCACAGCTTCTACTTATTTAGAACTTAAAAAAGAATGTTTCTTTTTTCCTAATACAGAAAAACTCCAAGCAGTCTTTGAAATGCACACTGTTTCTATTTTTATTGTTGCTGCTCATCTAAAGGAATAGGTGTGTGGCACTCCTATAAAGGTAAAAATAAAATTGAATGTGAGAGTTTCTTCATCTAAGAACACCTTTACTCCTATGTGAGAAGGTAGGAAACAAAAAGGGGAGGAGAAATCAATGAGGTTTTGCATTTCCTGGAGATGGTAAAAGATGACTACATCAGGATGTATGTTGATAGACACCTGCTGAGAGAACAGAGACTGGAGCTCCTTGAGGGACAGGGTGAGGGGCTGTCCAGACCACTCAGGGAGCAGCGCAGAAGTATTGACTGGGAGCTTTTAGAAGGGGTTTTAGAGGCAGGCTGCGCTGCCTGAACTCCAGCAAGAGCACTCAATACTTGAGAATTTGGAAGGCTGAAACCAGAGAACTCGCTGTGTGGAGAAAAGTAAAGAAAAGGGCCCTTTTCCACATGAAGAAATCACAAATTACCTGCACACTTTCCCTCCTTGTTGACTGCACATTCAAGCACTGGAAGACTCTCCAGTCCTTATCAAATGCACTAACAAGAAGTATTTATGACACATTTGTGACTATCCCATCAATTCTTCTCAAACAATTATGAACATGATTTACTTTCATATTCTGCAGTTTAAAAGTGTTGATGTGCCAAGTCTGAGTTCAAAACATGACCTCAAGTCATCAGGCTTTGTACTTCAACATGAATCTACATCTTTCCTAGGACAGATTAGCAAATAAACTCTGAAGACAAAACTTTCTGAGCTTATCAACAAGCTAACGCTGCCTGTGGTACTTGAATTCTCCACTCCCCAAAGTGGATGAGGTTGGTCACATGGGTACCACTTTGCTTTGGGATGCTGTACTCACTGGTACTTGTAACTATGTCTCTGTTTCATATCAGTTTTCACAGGACCGATCCTCCCAGGAAAGCAAAGTAACTAGCTACAAAATAGAATCTCACAGCTTCTACTTATTTAGAACTTAAAAAAGAATGTTTCTTTTTTCCTAATACAGAAAAACTCCAAGCAGTCTTTGAAATGCACACTGTTTCTATTTTTATTGTTGCTGCTCATCTAAAGGAATAGGTGTGTGGCACTCCTATAAAGGTAAAAATAAAATTGAATGTGAGAGTTTCTTCATCTAAGAACACCTTTACTCCTATGTGAGAAGGTAGGAAACAAAAAGAGGGGAGGAGAAATCAATGAGGTTTTGCATTTCCTGGAGATGGTAAAAGATGACTACATCAGGATGTATGTTGATAGACACCTGCTGAGAGAACAGAGACTGGAGCTCCTTGAGGGACAGGGTGAGGGGCTGTCCAGACCACTCAGGGAGCAGCGCAGAAGTATTGACTGGGAGCTTTTAGAAGGGGTTTTAGAGGCAGGCTGCGCTGCCTGAACTCCAGCAAGAGCACTCAATACTTGAGAATTTGGAAGGCTGAAACCAGAGAACTCGCTGTGTGGAGAAAAGTAAAGAGATTCAACAGTTCATTAGACCCCCTTTCAAGAATTCGATTCTGGGAAAGGCAATTACCCAGTGTCATAAAAGTTAGTCATCCACCCTGAGAAGACTGAGCAACTTTCACCAAAAAAAAAAAAAAATTAACCGCTCCGAAGTTGAGTTGTCTGGAGAGGGCATTCTAAAGTAAAATGCTTAAAATACCCATTTACGAGTGTTACTTCCATCACAGCAAAAACAACAAAATATGAAGCAAAGAAGATTCGAGGAATATTCACACAATGGGCAACTCTTGATTTCACAACAAACTTAAAGACTGTGCTTATATTCTTCCATGATTAAATTACATAACAGTTTCATCTGCAAAAACAAAGTCATAGGAATTATTCAAAAAGTTAAATTCTGAAGCTAAGAAATTCAGTAAGTTGTGATTTTTTTGAGGAGACACCAAGTACCTCTGACAATTTTATCAGTGTAGTCTAGATTTAAGTGCCAACCCCTGGCTTCTCCTTTTGTTCCATAAGTGGAGTGGCATAATTTCTTTTTTTCTTTTTTCCCTTCTCTACGTTAGCCACTGAAATCAGCCACAAGAGTAATTGATTTAACTCAGGATGAATAACAAACAAGACTTCTCTCAACCAAGAAAACTCAAAACTTGGTTAGCAAAGCCACAGACACTCGAAAATACTGCAAGGAAGCAAGCTTACCTTTCACGGGTTCTGTTCATCTTACTATTTCACGTGCTAATGTGGCAGTGTCCTGGGTCGCTTCCCCCCCTTGGCAGAACTGTGTGAACTGTTAACAGAGTCAAAGAAAGCAAAGAGGAACTTTAGCAATGAAAAATGTGGAAAATGCAAAGAATTAAAGTGCCGTTCCTTCGACTTGAGGCGAGTACAGTCTATTTCTTAGAATATGTGACTCGAGGCATATTTCTTTGTCATTGTTTTGAGGTTCACTTAACCAGAAAGAGGAAACATGACAATAAAAGTGGAAGGGAGCTCAGTGAGGCATGGCCGCCTTTGACAATAGCGTTCTTGCAGGTTAGCCAAATTTAACTGGCAAAAGCTCGCCCAAACGCTTTTGTCTGCTCATTTGCACCATAATGTCGGTCTCCCTTGGCGCCTGATTCACAGCTCCAGTTGGGCTCTCTTTATCCCAGAAGATGGAAAAAGTCATTTTTTGGTTCCGTCCATAAAAGTTACTTGATACAGTATTGTGTGAGCGTCCTATGAACGACTCAAGAAGGGGAAAGTGCACCTCACATGGCCACAATTAAGCCTTCTGTTTCCGCTCTCCTGCCCTTGTCAAAGCTTTGATTTCGTTTCCTCGGTTTTGTCCAAGGGTCATTACAGATGTCTGCAGATGATTAGCATCTCCCCACAGCCCTTCGCCAACGGGGGTGATTAGCAAATTAAAACTTTGCATTCTTCTGTGTCTACCGAGACGTTTTTGGGAAAGATTAGCAAATTTGACTAATTTGTAGAGACCAGAGGGGAGCTTCAGGTGTTTGCCTCAGAATTTCAGTCTCTGAAATATTAAGTTAGCAACTGAGCATGCCATTAAGTCACGTGCTCTGGCATTTAATGAAGCATTCAGCTCTGAAACTTAGAAACAATTGTATCCTTGATGGGGGCCTTCAGGAGCTTTTGTGCAACCACACCATATTCAAACAGTGCCAACCTCACCCTGATAAGCCATATTCTGTGTATACCATTCTCAAGTCTTGAGCATATCTGTGGCCTGTGTTTCTGAAATGGAAACCTCCACCCCATATAAGAATTTAGTATACTTTTCAAAGCATTCGAGACCTATGCATTAGAGTAAATGCCAACTATAAATGAAGTATTCAAATGATCCAGGGGATACTGTCTCTTGGATTCCAAGTGGCAGTTAAAATCTAAGAGAAACTTTCCTGGCGCCATCTTTGTTTTAACAGCGCAAATGTTTGATGAGGTTAGCAGAAGGAGGAAGGAAAGCCTTTGGCAGAATTATCCAAACCATATATAGGATTTAGAATCTGCAGACGGGTGGGGTGAATGAGGCCCAAATGCCAGACTTACGTACAAAATATACATTCTGTAAAAAATATTTCTAAACTGTATTCTACAAGAGAGCATAATACTCTTTTTTAAAAAGTGTTCCGGGCTTCCCTGGTGGTCCAGTGGGTGAGGAGACTGCCTTGCAGTGCAAGGGGTACCGGTTCGATCTCTGGCCTGGGAAGATCCCACGTGCCACAGAGCAGTTGGACCGGTGTGTCCAACTACCAAGCCAGCACTCTGGAGCGCACATGCCCAGAGCCAGTGCTCTGCAACGAGAGAGGCCACTGCAATGGGTGGCCCACACAGGCCAAAAAACCAGGATGGAAATGAATGAAAGACCAAATAGAAGTGGCCAAAAAAAGATGTTAATTATTAAAAAAAAAAAAAAATGTGTCTGTCTCTTCACGTTTCTCATAATCCGGTGGTGAATCAGACAAGTAAGTATGGGCTTCCCTGGTGGCTCTGTGGCAAAGAACCCTCCTGCCAATGCAGGAGAGGAAGACTCCATCCCTGGATTAGGAGGATTCCCTGGAGGAGGAAATGGTAACCCTCTCTAGTACTTTTGCCTGGAGAATTCTATCGACAGAGGAGCCTGGTGGGCTATATAGTTCATGGGATCAGAAAAGAGAAGACGTGATTTAGTGACTAAACAATCCAATTCACTTAGACAAATGGGACAATGGAAAATATATTGCTTATTTTACTTTATTTTGTCTTTTTTTTTGCATTAAAAAAAATATTACTGGGTTACAGGATCATACTGAAGTAGATTTTTAATGATTGTACTCATATCAAATTCCAGGAGATAGTGAAGGACAATGGAAAGATAAAATACTGTGGGTTATTTTACTTTGATTTTGCAACCTCACCCTGATAAGCCATATTCTGTGACTTCTATCGAGCATATCTGTGGCCTGTGTTTCTGAAATGGAAACCTCCACCCCATATAAGAATTTAGTATACTTTTCAAAGCATTCGAGACCTATGCATTAGAGTAAATGCCAACTATAAATGAAGTATTCAAATGATCCAGGGGATACTGTCTCTTGGATTCCAAGTGGCAGTTAAAATCTAAGAGAAACTTTCCTGGCGCCATCTTTGTTTTAACAGCGCAAATGTTTGATGAGGTTAGCAGAAGGAGGAAGGAAAGCCTTTGGCAGAATTATCCAAACCATATATAGGATTTAGAATCTGCAGACGGGTGGGGTGAATGAGGCCCAAATGCCAGACTTACGTACAAAATATACATTCTGTAAAAAATATTTCTAAACTGTATTCTACAAGAGAGCATAATACTCTTTTTAAAATGTGTTCCGGGGCTTCCCTGGTGGTCCAGTGGGTGAGGAGACTGCCTTGCAGTGCAAGGGGTACCGGTTCGATCTCTGGCCTGGGAAGATCCCACGTGCCACAGAGCAGTTGGACCGGTGTGTCCAACTACCAAGCCAGCACTCTGGAGCGCACATGCCCAGAGCCAGTGCTCTGCAACGAGAGAGGCCACTGCAATGGGTGGCCCACACAGGCCAAAAAACCAGGATGGAAATGAATGAAAGACCAAATAGAAGTGGCCAAAAAAAGATGTTAATTATTAAAAAAAAAAAAAAATGTGTCTGTCTCTTCACGTTTCTCATAATCCGGTGGTGAATCAGACAAGTAAGTATGGGTTTCCCCTGGTGGCTCTGTGGCAAAGAACCCTCCTGCCAATGCAGGAGAGGAAGACTCCATCCCTGGATTAGGAGGATTCCCTGGAGGAGGAAATGGTAACCCTCTCTAGTACTTTTGCCTGGAGAATTCTATCGACAGAGGAGCCTGGTGGGCTATATAGTTCATGGGATCAGAAAAGAGAAGACGTGATTTAGTGACTAAACAATCCAATTCACTTAGACAAATGGGACAATGGAAAATATATTGCTTATTTTACTTTATTTTGTCTTTTTTTTTGCATTAAAAAAAATATTACTGGGTTACAGGATCATACTGAAGTAGATTTTTTAATGATTGTACTCATATCAAATTCCAGGAGATAGTGAAGGACAGGAAAGCCTGGCCTGATGCTGTCCATGAGGTCTCAAAGAGTCAGACACAACTGAGCGACTGAACAACAACTGACAGCTTCCATAGTTTTAACTGATAACTCCACAGTTATCCAGTAGTTTGTGCACACTTCTATACAAATACATACACACATATACAACACATGCATATCTTGATGCATTCGTAAGTCCAAAGTGGTATCGTAAAGAAAAGGAAACAGAAGGCTTCTCTGGTGGTCCAGTGGGTAAGGACACCACCTTGCAGTGCAAGGGGCACCAGTTTGATCCCTGGCCTGGGAAGATCCCACGTGCCGCGGAGCGGCTGGACCAATGTGTCTAACTACCAAGCCAGAGCTCTGGAGTGCATGCGCCCAGAGTCAGTGCTCTGCGAAAACAGAGGCCACTGGAAAGGCAGGCTCACGCGGGCCAAAGAACAAAGACAGATGAAAAATAGATAAATGAAAGACCAATAGAAGTGGCCCACCTGCTCCCCTTCCCTCCGCAACCCGTCCCCTCCCCCTCAAAAAAAAAAAAGAAAAAAAAAGGAAACAGATCTGAACTACTCTGTTATGGATTAAATATCTGTTTGCTCCCAATCAAATGACTCTGTTGACTCCCTCAGTCCTAATGTGATGGTGTTTGGAGGTGATCAGATTTAGACATGGTTAGACATGGTCATGACAATGGGCATCTCATGATGGGATTAGTATCCTTATAAGAGGAGAAAGGACTTCAGAGCATTCTCTGTCTCTGTCCAGTGAGGACAAGCAAACAAGAGGCCTCTGCAGATCAGGAAGGGCCAGAACTGAATACCCTGTCACTTTTGCCTGGAGAATTCTATCGACAGAGGAGCCTGGTGGGCTATATAGTTCATGGGATCAGAAAAGAGAAGACGTGATTTAGTGACTAAACAATCCAATTCACTTAGACAAATGGGACAATGGAAAATATATTGCTTATTTTACTTTATTTTGTCTTTTTTTTTGCATTAAAAAAAATATTACTGGGTTACAGGATCATACTGAAGTAGATTTTTTAATGATTGTACTCATATCAAATTCCAGGAGATAGTGAAGGACAGGAAAGCCTGGCCTGATGCTGTCCATGAGGTCTCAAAGAGTCAGACACAACTGAGCGACTGAACAACAACTGACAGCTTCCATAGTTTTAACTGATAACTCCACAGTTATCCAGTAGTTTGTGCACACTTCTATACAAATACATACACACATATACAACACATGCATATCTTGATGCATTCGTAAGTCCAAAGTGGTATCGTAAAGAAAAGGAAACAGAAGGCTTCTCTGGTGGTCCAGTGGGTAAGGACACCACCTTGCAGTGCAAGGGGCACCAGTTTGATCCCTGGCCCAGGAAGATCCCACGTGCGCGGAGCGGCTGGACCAATGTGTCTAACTACCAAGCCAGAGCTCTGGAGTGCATGCGCCCAGAGTCAGTGCTCTGAAAACAGAGGCCACTGGAAAGGCAGGCTCACGCGGGCCAAAGAACAAAGACAGATGAAAAATAGATAAATGAAAGACCAATAGAAGTGGCCCACCTGCTCCCCTTCCCTCCGCAACCCGTCCCCTCCCCCTCAAAAAAAAAAAAAAAAAAAGGAAACAGATCTGAACTACTCTGTTATGGATTAAATATCTGTTTGCTCCCAATCAAATGACTCTGTTGACTCCCTCAGTCCTAATGTGATGGTGTTTGGAGGTGATCAGATTTAGACATGGTTAGACATGGTCATGACAATGGGCATCTCATGATGGGATTAGTATCCTTATAAGAGGAGAAAGGACTTCAGAGCATTCTCTGTCTCTGTCCAGTGAGGACAAGCAAACAAGAGGCCTCTGCAGATCAGGAAGGGCCAGAACTGAATACCCTGTCACTTTGCTTTGGATAATTTCAGCTTCCAGAAACTGTAAGAAAATAATTTTGTTGAATCCATTAGTCTAAGGAATTTTGTTATGGCCGCCTGAGCATACAAATACAGATAGCCTCTGATTCACAGATTAAATATTATCCCTCAGGTCCCTGGGCCACGAGGCCAGGCTCTGTGAATCATCCTTCTGCTTCTGGGCTGGGCTTACTCTCCAACCTTGCAATTTCTTACACTGAATAGAATTTTAGGTGAGCTTTGGGGATGGAGAAGTCTTTTATCTGTAAATTGTATTAATTCTTTTTTCCAGTTTTATCGAGAGAAAACTGGCACAGAGCATTGCCTTATTTTAAGGTGTACAATGTAATGACTTGGAATATATATTTAAAATATAAGTTACAAACTGATTACACACTTAGCTAACAAGTCCATCACCTAACAGAGTTACAATTTTTTTCCTGTGATGAGAACTTTTAAGACAGTCTCTTAGCAATTTTCAAATATATAACATGCTATATGTTTTATATATTTTAATTAGGATCAAAACTCTCTTTTGCCAGAGAAGGTAACATATGCACAAATTCTGGGTACTTAGGTCTGTTTATCTTTGCTGGCTATTATTCAGTCTAGCACAGGCCATTGTTGTTGTTCTTGCTCAATTGCTCATTCATGTCTGACCATTTGTGAGCCCATGGACTGCAGCACACCAGGCTTCCCTGTTCTTCACAAACTCCTGGAATTTGCTCAAATTCATGTCCACAGGACACAGGTAGATAGCAAGTTATTTGGAACTATCTGCTTAAAAAAATTGGAACTAGAGGCTGTTCAGAGAACACTTCTCAGAGTCTAAAGGTACCAAAACTAAACATTTCCTAACCTGTGATCTAGGAAGTAATATAGTTACAAACACAAAGATTTCCAAACACCGAGTCCCAAAGAATTTCAACATTTAGATTTTGGAAAGATAGAAAGAAACCAGCAAAGGAAAGCAAGAAAGAAGAGCTTAGGGTGTATAAGAAAATTCAGGGACGTGTGGGGATCTCAGAAGACAAGGGAAAAAGTATTTCAAGATGGAGGAAACAATCACATGTGTTTAATAACATGTGTCCTGTAAGATAAAGGGTGAGATTCAACATTTGTATTTAGACACAACCAGGCCCTCTAATGGGCATCCCTGGGGGCTCAATGGTAAAGAATCTGTCTGCAATGCAGGGGCCAAAAGAGGTTATGGTTTAATTCCTGGGTTGTAAAGATCCCCTGGAGGATGGCATGACAACCCACTTCAGCATTCTTGCTTGAGAAATTCCATGTACAGAGGAGCCTTGTGAGGTACAGTCCATGGGGCTGCAAAGAGTTGGTCGTGACCGAAGTGACTCAGCATGCATGCATAGGCCTCCTAATACAAATATAAATATATTTTTGTAATTAACTACCGACATATGGAGAACAATCACCTTAAACTAGCCTTCAGGAAAAGCGCTGTAACCTCAAACAGTCTCTTAGCAATTTTCAAATATATAACATGCTATATGTTTTATATATTTTAATTAGGATCAAAACTCTCTTTTGCCAGAGAAGGTAACATATGCACAAATTCTGGGTACTTAGGTCTGTTTATCTTTGCTGGCTATTATTCAGTCTAGCACAGGCCATTGTTGTTGTTCTTGCTCAATTGCTCATTCATGTCTGACCATTTGTGAGCCCATGGACTGCAGCACACCAGGCTTCCCTGTTCTTCACAAACTCCTGGAATTTGCTCAAATTCATGTCCACAGGACACAGGTAGATAGCAAGTTATTTGGAACTATCTGCTTAAAAAAATTGGAACTAGAGGCTGTTCAGAGAACACTTCTCAGAGTCTAAAGGTACCAAAACTAAACATTTCCTAACCTGTGATCTAGGAAGTAATATAGTTACAAACACAAAGATTTCCAAACACCGAGTCCCAAAGAATTTCAACATTTAGATTTTGGAAAGATAGAAAGAAACCAGCAAAGGAAAGCAAGAAAGAAGAGCTTAGGGTGTATAAGAAAATTCAGGGACGTGTGGGGATCTCAGAAGACAAGGGAAAAAGTATTTCAAGATGGAGGAAACAATCACATGTGTTTAATAACATGTGTCCTGTAAGATAAAGGGTGAGATTCAACATTTGTATTTAGACACAACCAGGCCCTCTAATGGGCATCCCTGGGGGCTCAATGGTAAAGAATCTGTCTGCAATGCAGGGGCCAAAAGAGGTTATGGTTTAATTCCTGGGTTGTAAAGATCCCCTGGAGGATGGCATGACAACCCACTTCAGCATTCTTGCTTGAGAAATTCCATGTACAGAGGAGCCTTGTGAGGTACAGTCCATGGGGCTGCAAAGAGTTGGTCGTGACCGAAGTGACTCAGCATGCATGCATAGGCCTCCTAATACAAATATAAATATATTTTTGTAATTAACTACCGTATTACATATGGAGAACAATCACCTTAAACTAGCCTTCAGGAAAAGCGCTGTAACCTCAAACAGTGTACTTAGAGCAAAAATGTTTCTATCAATCTATATATCTATCTTGTCTGAAATTTGACTGAGCATTCTGTATTCATTTACTGAATCTGACAATCCTATTCTAGAGGCTCCTAGACTATTGACCTCGTAAAGAGATCGGTTTGTAGTATATTATCAAAAATGGTCAAGAGGGCAGGATTTACTATGTATCTTTTCAGAAAGTCAGGGTGGAAGTCAACAGTGACGATAGCTGTTCATCAGGAAATTTTCCTGAGATTCCTGCCTGTACCACCATCATAGAGTCAGAGGTGAGTAGCTAGAGGAAAACCATTCCTAATCAATTACTCTGTTAATACTTGTGCTCAGGTTTGGGCACTAGAGAAGGACATTACACCTATGATATGGATGACACATGCGAACGTCTTTGCTGTCTGTTTAGTGGCTTCTTAACGGGCTCTGGAGTTACACTGAAAAACACAGCCAGGATTGGCAAAGGAGCCCAGTCAGCATATAATTGATTTAATTAATAATTCATGTATTCATTCATTCAACAAACACTTATACCTAGCTCCTATCAACTCAGGCAACATGCTGGGGACTTAAGTGTCAGGCACAAAGCCCAAGGCTGGTCACATTCTGGCTGAAGGGTTTCAGAGGGGCAAAACCAGAAGAAGAAAGAGCAGATCAGAGCATGTGTGAGGAAGCAAAATTAGATAATCTCTCCTTTATGCAGTTTCAAACCCTACTCATTTTTAATGGGATTTTTTTTTCAATGGAATTACATTTTCTTATAAAAAATATATACCCACATTATGCTATCAGGAGCTTCATCAAAAAGATTTGAAGTGGCTTTTCCCCTTAATTACCTGTATCAGTTTCTAGCAGAATCTCAGATGAGCAGAGTAAAATATCCATTGCATACCACCCACTCCACTGACCTCAATAAATTGTTTATTTCAGTGTCTAGATTGAACAATTGAAATGTCTGCATTATTGAGCAGTGGTCAGGTAAAATCCAAATGAATCTCCTTTTTCAAACAGTTCTTTTTTTGCTTTTCTGCTGCATCTGCTGTCATTTAAATTCCTGATATTTTAGACAGCAGATATTCAGATATTCAGTTATGGTTATAAACACTCATTTCCCCCTAATTCAACTGAATGGGTTGCCTTTTTTTAGTATATGCTAAAGCCAGCTCTATTTTTCATCAAGACAGGAGCACAATGTAATATTCCCTACCCAACTATATCTTTGGAGAGTATACTGTAGCTACACTTTGCAGTTTGAACTGAGGGTTATGAAAGGAAAACAATTTGCTTTGAGCCTTGGTGAATAAGCTCACTGTGGTGTCCACAGTGTAAAACTATCATTATTATGAACTAATCCAATATTATTTTTATGATTGCTATCAACCTGTTGAGTAAACCCTTCCCTAGTGGTTCATGGTAAAGAATCCTGCATAAATGCCAATGCAGGTGATGTGGGTTCGAGCCCTGGGTCGGGAAGATCCTCTGGAAAAGGAAATGGGTAGCCCTCCAATATTCTTGCATGGGCAATCCCACGGACAGAGGAGCCTGGAGAACTACAGGTCATGGGGTTATAACAGTCAGAGAGGACCTAGCGACTGAGGATGCATGCATGCATGGCCTATATCAATCAGTTAGGTTTTATATTAATATTATGTGAAGATCTGAACTGTCTCTCATAATTGCCTATGATGTTATTCTTGAAGTATTTAAGTTTCTCTCTTAAGTGTCAGGCACAAAGCCCAAGGCTGGTCACATTCTGGCTGAAGGGTTTCAGAGGGGCAAAACCAGAAGAAGAAAGAGCAGATCAGAGCATGTGTGAGGAAGCAAAATTAGATAATCTCTCCTTTATGCAGTTTCAAACCCTACTCATTTTTAATGGGATTTTTTTTTCAATGGAATTACATTTTCTTATAAAAAATATATACCCACATTATGCTATCAGGAGCTTCATCAAAAAGATTTGAAGTGGCTTTTCCCCTTAATTACCTGTATCAGTTTCTAGCAGAATCTCAGATGAGCAGAGTAAAATATCCATTGCATACCACCCACTCCACTGACCTCAATAAATTGTTTATTTCAGTGTCTAGATTGAACAATTGAAATGTCTGCATTATTGAGCAGTGGTCAGGTAAAATCCAAATGAATCTCCTTTTTCAAACAGTTCTTTTTTTGCTTTTCTGCTGCATCTGCTGTCATTTAAATTCCTGATATTTTAGACAGCAGATATTCAGATATTCAGTTATGGTTATAAACACTCATTTCCCCCTAATTCAACTGAATGGGTTGCCTTTTTTTAGTATATGCTAAAGCCAGCTCTATTTTTCATCAAGACAGGAGCACAATGTAATATTCCCTACCCAACTATATCTTTGGAGAGTATACTGTAGCTACACTTTGCAGTTTGAACTGAGGGTTATGAAAGGAAAACAACTTGCTTTGAGCCTTGGTGAATAAGCTCACTGTGGTGTCCACAGTGTAAAACTATCATTATTATGAACTAATCCAATATTATTTTTATGATTGCTATCAACCTGTTGAGTAAACCCTTCCCTAGTGGTTCATGGTAAAGAATCCTGCATAAATGCCAATGCAGGTGATGTGGGTTCGAGCCCTGGGTCGGGAAGATCCTCTGGAAAAGGAAATGGGTAGCCACTCCAATATTCTTGCCTGGGAAATCCCACGGACAGAGGAGCCTGGAGAACTACAGGTCATGGGGTTATAACAGTCAGAGAGGACCTAGCGACTGAGGATGCATGCATGCATGGCCTATATCAATCAGTTAGGTTTTATATTAATATTATGTGAAGATCTGAACTGTCTCTCATAATTGCCTATGATGTTATTCTTGAAGTATTTAAGTTTCTCTCTTACGTTCACTCTTCTTTCTCTGTCTCTTCTTTCCAATTGTGAGCAAAATTAATTAAGACAAAGATCACCATGAATGTCTCAAAAGAATGTCAACATGTTACTTTCATTCAGGCATTTGTCACAAAGCAAAGACCGTCTGCACTGGAACAAGGACGTCCAAACCTTGATTCTGCCAGTGCCTGTGTGACTGTCAGCAAGTTATCCAGGAGATTTTTCTGAATATCAGGTTGCTGATCTGAGATAAGGATAATAGGTCCTACAGAGATCCACTGGGGTAATTTATGAAATAATCTATTTGAGAACAACTAGCATTCATTTTGTGCTCTATAAACAAAGTTTCCTTTCCTCATGTCCTCATTCATTCTTAATAAAATCTTGTTCTTTGACACAAAATCTATCCTTATATTGATAATTATGATTTCAGAAAGGTGTATTTAAAATAATTTATGCTTACGTACAAGCGATTTCATTACTAAATGCCAAATTATAAGTAATTTTAACATAATATGGCTTTCCTTTCAAACAAATCTTTTAGATAAATACAGTTTAAATAACTGAAGAAGCATCTGTTGTTGTTCAGTAGCTAAGCCGTGTCTGACTCTCTGTAACCCCATGGACTGCAGCTTGCTAGCCTTCCCTGTCCTTCACTGTCTCCCAGAGTTTGCTCAAACTCATGTCCATTGAGTTGGTGATGCATGCTTCTTTTCTAATACTGATATAAAGGTCTCTCATTCACCTCCTCCATCTCTTCAATGGCTTCACTTACTCCATTATTTCTCATTAACTTTCTTATTTAGAATGGAGGAACTAAAAACTGCCCACAGGGCTTCCCTGGTGGTCCAGTGGGTAGGGAGTCCACCTTGCAGTGCAAGGGGCACCAGTTCAATCCCTGGCACAGGAGTACCCCATGTGCCACAGAGTGGCTGGACCGGTGTGTCCAGTTAGGAGCTGGCGCTCTGGAGCGCATGCGCCTGCTCTGCAATGAGAGAGGCCACTGCAATGGGAGGCCCACACAGGCCAAAGAATAAAGATGGATGAAAATAAATAAATGGAGGACCAATCAAAGAGGCCAAAATTAAACACACACACACAAACTGCTCACAAGTCTTATGCATTTAAGAAAGAAGGAAAGTACAAAGTACCCATGAATGTTTCATGGGTACATCTTAAAGTTACAAAGATCATCTCCTTAAGTCTCCAGTTCTACCACTTACCTCCCTAGCACAAGGCAATCACTTACTGAATTTTGGGTTTTCTTTCCATAGTTATAGTAGTATGCATGCCTGAAAACATATTACCAATTTGCTATTTTAACCTTTACAAAATCCCTCTGGCCTTTTTCCTCCACTAACATCTAAGAATCAAACATTCTCATACATGTAGATCCTGTTCATTCAATTCTGACTGCGGTCTAGAGTTGTTCTGTTAGAACAAATCCTAATTTAATCATCGAATTGACTGTTCATGAACACATGGGTTGTTTCCTCTTATGTGGGGTTATGAATGGTGCTTTCAGTCTCCTCATAAATGTCCCCCAGTCTACGTGCAGAAGAGGCTGCTGGAATATATCGATGGGAACAGAGCTGTTGAGTCACAGGTGAGCTGGATATTCTGCTTTACTAGGTAGTGCTAAACTCTTCTGTCACTCTTGCTAAACATAACTTGTGACTGCATGAAAACTGGTGGATGCCCTAATTCTCCACTCACAATCTGCGATTAGAAATGAAGCTCAGAGTCTGGGGGCAGAAGACCTGCTTGGGTTCCCTAGGAAAATGACTGAACTCTGCTTCAGTGTTTGGATATTAAAATAGACCACAGGTCATTGTGTGGTTTAAATGACGGGGGATTGTTTGAATGTATGCACATTTTTACTTCCCATATTTTATTGTGATGTGGGGGTCCCAAAGAGGTGGACACAACTGAGCACACAGACACACATAGTCATAGTCCATGCAGGTGCCACACCCTTACACCCTTCTCAGGACACAGCTGTATAGACCTCATCACAATTTGGCTTTAGGATGAGCTTCTTAAAAAAAAAAACAAAAAAAGTAAATTTCAACTAAGAACTTACTCCCAATGACACTTTCCAAAATGCTTATCTTTTCTTCCCTTTCTTCTCTCTTTTCAGTCTTCATTGCCTCTCATCGTTGTGACCTCTTATGTTCCATTATGGTGACAGGCTTTCTAATCCCTGACAGGCTTTCTAATCTCTTTCTATCAGTTTGTCCTCAGCAGGGGACAAAGAAAGGACCATGTTATAGCTAGTGACATACTGGTGAGCCCTCTGGATGGTGGAGTGTTCTGTGAGTTCTCGTTCCTGTCGAGATTGCTTCTTGCTCCTCATGAGTCTCTGCATCAGTGACATGGACATATCACCAGCAGAAGCATTTGCAAGTGGCCCATTATGGGCTAGACATTCTTGAAGGAAATGGCATTCACCCAGCCCCTGCCCAGAAGCAAAGTCTTGTCTCAGCATTTCTCACACGAGTGGAGGGCAGTTTCCTCCATGGTGTGTAGCCAGTCGGGATGATGGGCAATTCTCCCCACCAAAGAGCCTCCGTGACAGCTGGCAATGTGGGTGGCAATGGCACTGCCTCAGTGTGCGGGCCCATAAAAATGCGAGACAGAGGTACATGTCTAGGGCAGGGCTTGCCAGGCTTGTCTGCTGGTGCTGCTGTTGAGAGCCTCTCAAGGGAATGTTTCATCTCCACCCTCCCCCTTGAACAGTTATTCCAACAGAGAAGCTGAACACACTTCATCCAGCTGCTTCATCATTATCTTTTTCTCCCCAGTTTTAGAGTAACTTCTTGTTGCTGTTCAGTTGCTAAGTCCCATCTGACTCTCTGTGACCCATGGACTGCACCATGCCATGCTACTGTTCTTTACAGCATTGAACTTTACTTTGGCATTGTTTCTTCTTTGGCCCAATGAGTTCATTCTTTCTGGAGCTGTTAGAAATTGCCCTCCTCTCTTCCCCAAGAGGCTTCCCAGTGGTAAAGAATCCATATGTCGGTGTAAAGATATGGGTTTGATCCCTGGGTAGGGAAGATCCCCTGGAGAAGGAAATGGCAACCTGCTCCAGTATTCTTGCCTGGAGAATTCCATGGATAGAGGAGTCTAGTGGGCCACAGTCCATGTGGTTGCAAAGAGTCAGACATGACAGAGCAGGCACAAGCTTTCCCCAGTAGCATGCTGGACACTTTCTGACCTGCAGGGTGCATCTTCAGGCGTCATATCTTTTTGCCTTTTCATACTGTCCACTGGGTTCTCAGGGCAAGAATACTGAAGTGGTTTGCCATTTCCTTCTCCAGTGGACCATGTTTGTCATAATGTTCCATTATGACCCATCTGTCTTGGGTGGCCCTGTACATGGCTTTATTGAGTTCCACAAGCCCCTCTGCCATGACAAGGGTGTGTTTCATGAAGGGGTTAGAATAAATATACTTGGCCACTGCTCTAAACTTGCTGATTGTTCTGCTTTCATACCAACTCCAGCACAAGCTGAAGACTTCTATGGAAGTGGTAAGGTGAGAATGTTTGGTGCAATGCCAGAAGGCAGATCACGAGGCCATGTTGCTTGGACATCTCTGGAAAGATGGAATGAGGCCCTCACAAGATAAATAGCCCTCCATGGCCAAATGCATCTCAGAACTGGGGAGGGAGATGTCAACTCCTAGAAAGTGGAGAAAAACCTTCTCTAATGTGGACAAGCCATAGGATTTTTCCAAACTTCATGCTCGTGGAGACTCTGGGACCACACTGCCACTTTCTTATCGCCTCTCTACTAAGTCGACTGTCATAGAGCAGAGAGAATGTGAGATGCCCCTGTGGACAGTGTGGATTTTGGTTTAGAATTACCTACATTGTTCAGGGTAATCCAGGTCTATGGGCTTTCTCAATCATCTCTATGAATGGATTATTTAATAGCACAGTTACTTTAAAAGTCAACTGATGTGAGCAATGATATGGGCCAAGTGAGCTTTATTGCTCATATTCAAATTGATAAGGGAGCACTTTAGCTTATATTTCCATGAATTAGGGTCTCTGGTATTATAGGGTCTCTGCTATGATAGTCAGGGAATCTCAGAGCTGAAATGCCCAGAAATTTCCTAGGGAATCATAGTCTACTTTTTCCATAGTCTAGGAAGTACAGTATCCACATGACCAGGCAATCTATTTCTAGTGATCATGATTTTGTGATACTGCCTTCACTTCCTTTTGGTGTAAAACAGTCTTGCCTAGAGAAGTCTATGGACAGAGCAGCCTGATGGGTTACAGACCACAGGGTCACAAACAGACACAACCGAACTAACACTTTTACTTTAAATAAGAAAAGAAAAGAAAATCCTAGCTAATCTAATGGTTAAAATTATATTTTCAACTTGGTTTGACCATCTGAGATATTAAGCATGGTACTGTTGTTTGGTTGCTAAGTTAGGCATGTCACCAAGTCTTTATCTGTCGTTTGTAATACTTCTGGCGCTATCTCACAGTCAGTCTGTTAAGGTCATGGATCTCCTGGGATCTACAGGAGCTGTGCTGGGAAAATATCTACTGTGCCTTTTGAGGTTCTTAAAATATTGGGGAGAAATAAGGTAAATTGAGTCAGTTAAGATAAAATCTGTAATTTTCAAGATATATGGCAATGACTTTCCAAAGCCTCCCATTTCTCAGGTGAAGACCAGAGTCCTTGTGGGCTTCCCTGATGGCCCAGTGGCTGAGACTCTGTGCTTCCAGTTCAGGGGGACACAGGATCAATCTCCGGAGGAAACTACATGCCACTGCCAAAAGCAAACAAAGTCCTAACAAAGGCTTGAAGGGTCCAAGATGGCCAGTTTCCAACAACCCGAACATTCATGCTCGTGGAGACTCTGGGACCACACTGCCACTTTCTTATCGCCTCTCTACTAAGTCGACTGTCATAGAGCAGAGAGAATGTGAGATGCCCCTGTGGACAGTGTGGATTTTGGTTTAGAATTACCTACATTGTTCAGGGTAATCCAGGTCTATGGGCTTTCTCAATCATCTCTATGAATGGATTATTTAATAGCACAGTTACTTTAAAAGTCAACTGATGTGAGCAATGATATGGGCCAAGTGAGCTTTATTGCTCATATTCAAATTGATAAGGGAGCACTTTAGCTTATATTTCCATGAATTAGGGTCTCTGGTATTATAGGGTCTCTGCTATGATAGTCAGGGAATCTCAGAGCTGAAATGCCCAGAAATTTCCTAGGGAATCATAGTCTACTTTTTCCATAGTCTAGGAAGTACAGTATCCACATGACCAGGCAATCTATTTCTAGTGATCATGATTTTGTGATACTGCCTTCACTTCCTTTTGGTGTAAAACAGTCTTGCCTAGAGAAGTCTATGGACAGAGCAGCCTGATGGGTTACAGACCACAGGGTCACAAACAGACACAACCGAACTAACACTTTTACTTTAAATAAGAAAAGAAAAGAAAATCCTAGCTAATCTAATGGTTAAAATTATATTTTCAACTTGGTTTGACCATCTGAGATATTAAGCATGGTACTGTTGTTTGGTTGCTAAGTTAGGCATGTCACCAAGTCTTTATCTGTCGTTTGTAATACTTCTGGCGCTATCTCACAGTCAGTCTGTTAAGGTCATGGATCTCCTGGGATCTACAGGAGCTGTGCTGGGAAAATATCTACTGTGCCTTTTGAGGTTCTTAAAATATTGGGGAGAAATAAGGTAAATTGAGTCAGTTAAGATAAAATCTGTAATTTTCAAGATATATGGCAATGACTTTCCAAAGCCTCCCATTTCTCAGGTGAAGACCAGAGTCCTTGTGGGCTTCCCTGATGGCCCAGTGGCTGAGACTCTGTGCTTCCAGTTCAGGGGGACACAGGATCAATCTCCGGGAGGGAAACTACACATGCCACTGCCAAAAGCAAACAAAGTCCTAACAAAGGCTTGAAGGGTCCAAGATGGCCAGTTTCCAACAACCCGACCCTCGTCCCTTGCTGTCACACTGCCCTTTCCTTGCTCCTTGGCCACGGTCGTTCTTGTGCGCTCATTCTACGCGTCTGGTGCTCTCTGCCTTCCTCCCCCGTGGAATTTCCTTTCCTTCCCTGGGGATGCTACTCACTCAGAAGGCAACGGCGGACGGCGGAAGGTCTCTGATGACCCCTAGGGAACAGCATTCCTCCACCCACTCCACCCTCATCTCCTGGTCCCTACTCCTGCCTTGTTTTCCTCCAGGCTCTTCTCTGCTGACATATCCTGTCATTATTTATTTGCTGGGTGTGTTCTGTCACCTCCACTAGAGAGCAGGAATTCCATCTCTTTTTGCTATTGCTGCCTGTCCAGTGTTTGGAACCATGCGTGATGTATATTAAACAATAAATATATGCTTGCAGGTAGGAAAAACACTAAAAGCCAGTGGAGAGTGGTATTCTGTTGTATATATTAATACATACCACATATTTTTTAAATTAAAAAATTTTTTAGAGCAGGTCTTTTGTTGGTTCTCTGTTTGCATAGAGTAGGGTGTACAGGTCAATCCAAACTTGCAATTGACCCCCATTTTCCTGCAGAAATGAAATGAACCAAACATTGTACATCAACTCTACTTCAATAAACTATCTTTTTAAAAAAAAGTCAGTGAACAGACATTAAGAACTAGGATTAAGCATTGACTTGAAGCTTTGAAAGACCTCTAGGCAGGAATTGGAATGTATCTTCCAGCTCCAGGCAGAACAGGAAGCAGGAAAATTAACACAACAATTGGGAACAATAGGTAATGCAGGGGAACAGAAAGAGGCAGAACAAATGCAGTAAGTGGAATTTGGTAGTGGAAAACCTCAGATGCCAAGCAGGGTCTCTTTCAAAAACATAAACTGTGAGTGCCAATGCTAAATAAGAAATGGTTGCAAAATCCTCAAAGAACTGATTGTCCAAATTAAAATTCTTCTTTTTGAGAAGCCAAAGGATGTCCTAGCATAAATGTTTTCCTGGTTAGGCAAACCTCTTGCTCTCCTCTAACCAATGATTATTAGATGCCAATGATTATAAGTTTTCACCCTGTGAGTGAGGCCATTCTTTAAGCTCTCTGCCTGCTTCCAGCGATTCTGTGGGTGATGTGACATTGTGTCTTAGGTCTCTAAGATATCAGCACAGTTCTTTCAGTATGTTCCTCTGCATAGCTGTCTGTTTTTCAAAGAGCCATATTTTAATTAAAAAGTCTATTTCTGGGTTTCCTCAGTGGCCCAGTGGATAAAGAGTCTGCTTTGCAGTGCAAGGGTCACCGGTTCGATCCTTGGCCAGGGAAGATCCCACGTGCCGTGGAGTGGCTGGACCAGTGCGTCCAATTATGAGTCAGCACTCAGGAGCACATGCGCCCAGAGCCGGTGCTCTGCAACAAGAGAGGCCACTTCGATGGGAGGCCCACACAGGCCAAAAATAAAGACAGATGGAAATAAGTGAACAGAAGACCAATAAAAGAGGCCAAAATTTAAAAAAGGTCATTGTCTCATTATTGCCTTTAAAAAAAGAAAAGGCTATTTCTTGACACCAATGCCTGCTCTTTGTGTTATTAATATCTGGTTAAGCAAAGGAATTTTTTGCTAGTCATTGCCAGTACGAGTGAGATAGGTGGTGTATTGCCCTGCACGGTTCTAATTACACGTGTCTGCCTTGTTTTATGAACACTTTGGGGAATGGGTTTCCTTATAATGTTTCAGGGCTTTAGGGATATTTTATTGACCAAGCTATTTTTCATTTTTATAACCCTTTCTCTCTTTGAAAACATGATACACACACACACACAGTGTTATTTCTCCAGCTTGCTAAATAACACAACAATTGGGAACAATAGGTAATGCAGGGGAACAGAAAGAGGCAGAACAAATGCAGTAAGTGGAATTTGGTAGTGGAAAACCTCAGATGCCAAGCAGGGTCTCTTTCAAAAACATAAACTGTGAGTGCCAATGCTAAATAAGAAATGGTTGCAAAATCCTCAAAGAACTGATTGTCCAAATTAAAATTCTTCTTTTTGAGAAGCCAAAGGATGTCCTAGCATAAATGTTTTCCTGGTTAGGCAAACCTCTTGCTCTCCTCTAACCAATGATTATTAGATGCCAATGATTATAAGTTTTCACCCTGTGAGTGAGGCCATTCTTTAAGCTCTCTGCCTGCTTCCAGCGATTCTGTGGGTGATGTGACATTGTGTCTTAGGTCTCTAAGATATCAGCACAGTTCTTTCAGTATGTTCCTCTGCATAGCTGTCTGTTTTTCAAAGAGCCATATTTTAATTAAAAAGTCTATTTCTGGGTTTCCTCAGTGGCCCAGTGGATAAAGAGTCTGCTTTGCAGTGCAAGGGTCACCGGTTCGATCCTTGGCCAGGGAAGATCCCACGTGCCGTGGAGTGGCTGGACCAGTGCGTCCAATTATGAGTCAGCACTCAGGAGCACATGCGCCCAGAGCCGGTGCTCTGCAACAAGAGAGGCCACTTCGATGGGAGGCCCACACAGGCCAAAAAATAAAGACAGATGGAAATAAGTGAACAGAAGACCAATAAAAGAGGCCAAAATTTAAAAAAGGTCATTGTCTCATTATTGCCTTTAAAAAAAGAAAAGGCTATTTCTTGACACCAATGCCTGCTCTTTGTGTTATTAATATCTGGTTAAGCAAAGGAATTTTTTGCTAGTCATTGCCAGTACGAGTGAGATAGGTGGTGTATTGCCCTGCACGGTTCTAATTACACGTGTCTGCCTTGTTTTATGAACACTTTGGGGAATGGGTTTCCTTATAATGTTTCAGGGCTTTAGGGATGTTTTATTGACCGAAGCTATTTTTCATTTTTTATAACCCTTTCTCTCTTTGAAAACATGATACACACACACACACAGTGTTATTTCTCCAGCTTGCTAAAATGCTGTCAAGAAAGAGATGAGTATTCATAATAGATGAAGATTTTATTGGAGAGAACAGCCATATAAAAATTAGGCTTCTATATTTCTGACTCTTAAGGATTATTAAAGTAAAGCCTGCGGCTACTTAATTTAATTTGTGAAAGCATGGGCCATTCTGAGTCAGCATCTAAAGCAGTTATCTTGGTCTAACCTCTTCATAAATGCCTAGTTACTCATACTGATCACAGGGAAACCCCTGCTTCACAGACCACACATGTCACAAAGAAAGTAAATGATGTAAAAGTGTACTTTTGTTGCCATCTTTTATTGGAGTATTGTTGCTTTACAATATTGTGTTGGTTTCTACTGGACAAGGAAATGAATCAGCTATGTGTGTACTTATGTCCCCTCCTTCTTGGGCCTCCCTCTCACCCCTGCCCCCATCCCACAGTGCACAAGACTGAGACCCCTGTGCTATAATACAGACATTATCTCCAAGGAAGGCATTTGGATGGCCAAGAGACACATGAAAAGATGCTCAACATCACTAATTATTTGTTGTTCTGTCTCTCAGTCATGTCCAACTCTTTGCAATCCCATGGACTACAATATGCCAGGCTTCCCTGTCCATCAGTATCTCCCAGAGTTTGCTCAAATACAGGTCCTTTTCTTTTTTTTTTTTTAAATCCTTTTATTTTACTTTTAACTTTTACAGAGTTTTGTTGTTTACAGATATGTATGTTCTCAGATTAGTCATATGTATATCCCCCCATCCCACCCCTCCAGACGGTCATACAGCATCCATGAAGGATCTGCTTTTCTCACAGAGCAATAACTATAGCTATTTTCTTCACATATGATAGTACAGGCCTTCATGCTACTTCCTTTATGCCTCTCATCCACTGTTCCTTCCCTACAATGTCCGTATGTCCACTGCCCATGTCTATCTTTCCGTCACTTCACTGCATGTGCCATCATCACCATCCTACTAGATTTCATATATATATGTGTTAGTATATTGTACTTGTCCTTCTCTTTCTGACTGACTTCACTTTTTATGATAGGTTCTAGAGCCAGCCACCTCATTAGGGCTGATTCTTCTGCATTTCTTTTTACAGCTGTGTAGTATTCCATTGTATATATGTCCCATAGCTTTAGGATCCATTTGTTCGTCGACAGGCATCTAGGTTGCTTCCATGTTCTAGCTATTGCATAGAGAGCTGCAATGAACACTGGGGTACAGGTGCTTCTTTCGGATTTATTTTCATCAGGGTATAAGCCTAAGAGTGGGATTGCTGGGTCGTATGGTGCTTCTATTTTTAGTTTTTTAAGAAATCTCCATACTGTCTTCCATAGAGACTGTATCAATCTACATTCCCACCAGCAATGCAGGAGTTTTCCCTTTTCTCCGCCCTCTCCCTCATGTCCTTTGAATCAGTGATCCTTTGAATCATCCAACCATCTCGTCCTCTGCTGCCCTTTTCTTCTCCTGCCCTCAATCTTCCTCAGCATCAGGGTCTTAACCAATGAGTCAGGTCTTCACATCAGGTGACTAAAGTATAGGACCTTCAGCTTTGGCATCAACCTTTGCAATGAATTTCCAGGGTTCATTTCCTTTAGGCACCCTGCGTCCCCATCCCACAGTGCACAAGACTGAGACCCCTGTGCTATAATACAGACATTATCTCCAAGGAAGGCATTTGGATGGCCAAGAGACACATGAAAAGATGCTCAACATCACTAATTATTTGTTGTTCTGTCTCTCAGTCATGTCCAACTCTTTGCAATCCCATGGACTACAATATGCCAGGCTTCCCTGTCCATCAGTATCTCCCAGAGTTTGCTCAAATACAGGTCCTTTTCTTTTTTTTTTTTTAAATCCTTTTATTTTACTTTTAACTTTTACAGAGTTTTGTTGTTTACAGATATGTATGTTCTCAGATTAGTCATATGTATATCCCCCCATCCCACCCCTCCAGACGGTCATACAGCATCCATGAAGGATCTGCTTTTCTCACAGAGCAATAACTATAGCTATTTTCTTCACATATGATAGTACAGGCCTTCATGCTACTTCCTTTATGCCTCTCATCCACTGTTCCTTCCCTACAATGTCCGTATGTCCACTGCCCATGTCTATCTTTCCGTCACTTCACTGCATGTGCCATCATCACCATCCTACTAGATTTCATATATATATGTGTTAGTATATTGTACTTGTCCTTCTCTTTCTGACTGACTTCACTTTTTATGATAGGTTCTAGAGCCAGCCACCTCATTAGGGCTGATTCTTCTGCATTTCTTTTTACAGCTGTGTAGTATTCCATTGTATATATGTCCCATAGCTTTAGGATCCATTTGTTCGTCGACAGGCATCTAGGTTGCTTCCATGTTCTAGCTATTGCATAGAGAGCTGCAATGAACACTGGGGTACAGGTGCTTCTTTCGGATTTATTTTCATCAGGGTATAAGCCTAAGAGTGGGATTGCTGGGTCGTATGGTGCTTCTATTTTTAGTTTTTTAAGAAATCTCCATACTGTCTTCCATAGAGACTGTATCAATCTACATTCCCACCAGCAATGCAGGAGTTTTCCCTTTTCTCCGCACCCTCTCCCTCATGTCCTTTGAATCAGTGATCCTTTGAATCATCCAACCATCTCGTCCTCTGCTGCCCTTTTCTTCTCCTGCCCTCAATCTTCCTCAGCATCAGGGTCTTAACCAATGAGTCAGGTCTTCACATCAGGTGACTAAAGTATAGGACCTTCAGCTTTGGCATCAACCTTTGCAATGAATTTCCAGGGTTCATTTCCTTTAGGACCAACTGGTTTGATCTCCTTGCTGTCCTAGGGACTCTCAAGAGTCTTCTCCAGCACTACAGTTTGAAAACATCAATTCTTCAGTGCTCAGACTTCTTTATGGTCCAACTCTTATATTCATACATGATCACTGGAAAAATTATTAGAGAAATGCAAACTGAAACTACAATGAGGTATCACTTCACATCAGTGGGAAATGGCCATCAGAATCTCTAGAAACAACAGACTAGACAGGTTGGGAGAAAAAGGAACCTTCTTGCACTGCTCCCTTTAGATGGGAGTATAGACTGATATAGCCACTATGGAGAAGAATACACAGGGCTTCCCTGGTGGTCCTGTGGGTAAGGACACCGCCTTGCAGTGCAAGGGGCGCCAGTTCAATTCCTGGCCTAGGAAGATCCCACGTGCCACGGAGTGGCTGGACCAATGTGTCCAATTACTGAGACCGAGCTCCGGAGTGCATGCGCCCAGAGCCAGTGCTCTGCAACAGCAGAGGCCACTGCGATGGGAGGCCCACACGGGCCAAAGAACAAAGATGGATGAAAATGGACAAATGAAAGACCAATAGAAGCAGCCCGCCTGCTCCCCTCCCTCCCCACCCCACCCCCACCAAAATAAGTAAGTTAAATAAATCTTAAAAAAAAAAAAAGAATACACAGAGGTCCCTCACAAAGAAAAAAACAGAACTAACCTAGGATCCAGAAAGTCCACTATTTCTCTCATATGAGAGGATCAGACTTCAAAAACACATGTGTACCTCAATGTTTTTAAGAAATCTCCATACTGTCTTCCATAGAGACTGTATCAATCTACATTCCCACCAGCAATGCAGGAGTTTTCCCTTTTCTCCGCACCCTCTCCCTCATGTCCTTTGAATCAGTGATCCTTTGAATCATCCAACCATCTCGTCCTCTGCTGCCCTTTTCTTCTCCTGCCCTCAATCTTCCTCAGCATCAGGGTCTTAACCAATGAGTCAGGTCTTCACATCAGGTGACTAAAGTATAGGACCTTCAGCTTTGGCATCAACCTTTGCAATGAATTTCCAGGGTTCATTTCCTTTAGGACCAACTGGTTTGATCTCCTTGCTGTCCTAGGGACTCTCAAGAGTCTTCTCCAGCACTACAGTTTGAAAACATCAATTCTTCAGTGCTCAGACTTCTTTATGGTCCAACTCTTATATTCATACATGATCACTGGAAAAATTATTAGAGAAATGCAAACTGAAACTACAATGAGGTATCACTTCACATCAGTGGGAAATGGCCATCAGAATCTCTAGAAACAACAGACTAGACAGGTTGGGAGAAAAAGGAACCTTCTTGCACTGCTCCCTTTAGATGGGAGTATAGACTGATATAGCCACTATGGAGAAGAATACACAGGGCTTCCCTGGTGGTCCTGTGGGTAAGGACACCGCCTTGCAGTGCAAGGGGCGCCAGTTCAATTCCTGGCCTAGGAAGATCCCACGTGCCACGGAGTGGCTGGACCAATGTGTCCAATTACTGAGACCGAGCTCCGGAGTGCATGCGCCCAGAGCCAGTGCTCTGCAACAGCAGAGGCCACTGCGATGGGAGGCCCACACGGGCCAAAGAACAAAGATGGATGAAAATGGACAAATGAAAGACCAATAGAAGCAGCCCGCCTGCTCCCCTCCCTCCCCACCCCACCCCCACCAAAATAAGTAAGTTAAATAAATCTTAAAAAAAAAAAAAGAATACACAGAGGTCCCTCACAAAGAAAAAAACAGAACTAACCTAGGATCCAGAAAGTCCACTATTTCTCTCATATGAGAGGATCAGACTTCAAAAACACATGTGTACCTCAATGTATACTGTCACTTTTATAAGATTTATTTATAACAATTGCTTAGAGATACTTGCATTTGAATAGCATTTCTAAATAGATGCTTCTAAGTTAATTGAGTACATTTTCTGGTTATCTCTGCTCTTCAGTCATCAAGCAGTCTACTCATTTTTGTATTTCTAAGAAATAAGTAGTAAAAGTCATTTTTCTTCCTAAAATGTACATATAAGGATGAAACACACTATTTTTGCAGGTCTCTTGCTTGGCTTGTGACCTACTGTCTTTTATTAATTGTAATAACCTGTATATTTTGGGGGATGATGTGAGCATTAATAATGCCTTTTCCCCCATCCATTCCAACCCCTGTATCTTAATTCTTTTCATTTCTCATTCTGCTGTATAGGATGTACATTTCAATGTTAACTAGAAGTTGTTGTCCATTTATTATTTTTTTTAAAGAGAATTTTAAAGAAAATGTTTCAAATATTTCCACATTTATGCTCATAGCAGGTGATTTTATTTATTTGTTTTTATAAGATATTTTTATCAGGTTAATGAAGTTTTCCTTGGTTCATTCTTGAATGCATGCTGACTTTTATTAAGTGACTTGGTTATGGCTATGATGAACTTTATACTTTTACTGTTTTAATCCATTAATACTGAAACCTATCTTATTGCACTTTAAAATATTGATACAAACTTGTATCCTGAGGTAATCATAAACTCACAACTCAAAATGAAGATTTGCCTATAGTTCCCATTTATGTTTTGTATCATGTTTATTGAGGCATGATTTACAAACAATACAATCAGTTTTTTTAGGTGTTTGGTTTTGTGAGCTTTGACAAATGCATCAAGTCATGTATCCATCATCAAACTAGAGAATATTTAGGTAATCAGCCAAGAAGCTTCCCATAACCCTTTGTAGAGAATATTCCCCCCAAGCCCCAGTCCCTGGCAGTGCTGATTACTTTTGTTTCCATAAAACTTTGTGTCTTCTAGATTTTCATGAGGAATTATTTTATGAACTCATGCAACAGGCAGCCTCTTTGGGGAAATGTCTTTCACTTCATCTAATGATTTTAAGCATTACTGAGTAGTATTCCATTAGATGGAGGCATCCAATCTTTGTACCAGGTGATAAACATCTTTTCACTTTCTAGTTCGGGGTGATTTTCTGTGCAGCTGCCCTACATGTGTCATATGTGATCTTGTGTGAACTCGAGTTGTCCTATCTCAGGAGTAAAGTATGAAGAGTAGCTGGCTGGCTGGAAGAATGCTTATACAGCACCTCCGAGGGTACGCCCCAGGTTTAGCCCCCACACACCCTGAGGACACGCTCCAGGCTTCTTAGCCCACACCCCCCTGACCCGAGGGTGCGCCCTGGGCTAAGACCACACATCCCCGAGGGCGTGCCCATCGGCTTAGCCCACACGTCCCCTGAGTGTGCTCCCCCGGCTTAGCCCACACATCCAAGTCTCTACTTGAATTGTCCCCAAGGAAGCATCTCCCTGACAATCACCTGTAGTTCATTTTTCCCTACTCCTGGCCATCCAGTTTCCTTCTTCCTTCTCCTTTCCCTCCTTCTTCCTTCTATTTCGTCTTCTCTTTCCCCTTTTCCTTTTATTTATTTATTTTGGTCCCTGGTGATTCTTCATGATGCCACAATCAACAATTCAGCTTCCATAACTGTACTAGTAAACTTGTGAAGTTATGTTCAAAGCCATTTTAGTCATCATAGGAAAAACTCAGAACAGTGTAGATGCCCACTGATACAGTATGGAGAAACTAACAATGACAGACACATAGAACGGAACACTATATAGCAAGGAAAAATAATAAACTACTGACAAGAATCTCATAGACATATGTTGAATGAGAGAAGTCAGACACAAGAGAGAAAAATAGTGCCTCACTTTTTTTGACAAATGCATCAAGTCATGTATCCATCATCAAACTAGAGAATATTTAGGTAATCAGCCAAGAAGCTTCCCATAACCCTTTGTAGAGAATATTCCCCCCAAGCCCCAGTCCCTGGCAGTGCTGATTACTTTTGTTTCCATAAAACTTTGTGTCTTCTAGATTTTCATGAGGAATTATTTTATGAACTCATGCAACAGGCAGCCTCTTTGGGGAAATGTCTTTCACTTCATCTAATGATTTTAAGCATTACTGAGTAGTATTCCATTAGATGGAGGCATCCAATCTTTGTACCAGGTGATAAACATCTTTTCACTTTCTAGTTCGGGGTGATTTTCTGTGCAGCTGCCCTACATGTGTCATATGTGATCTTGTGTGAACTCGAGTTGTCCTATCTCAGGAGTAAAGTATGAAGAGTAGCTGGCTGGCTGGAAGAATGCTTATACAGCACCTCCGAGGGTACGCCCCAGGTTTAGCCCCCACACACCCTGAGGACACGCTCCAGGCTTCTTAGCCCACACCCCCCTGACCCGAGGGTGCGCCCTGGGCTAAGACCACACATCCCCGAGGGCGTGCCCATCGGCTTAGCCCACACGTCCCCTGAGTGTGCTCCCCAGGCTTAGCCCACACATCCAAGTCTCTACTTGAATTGTCCCCAAGGAAGCATCTCCCTGACAATCACCTGTAGTTCATTTTTCCCTACTCCTGGCCATCCAGTTTCCTTCTTCCTTCTCCTTTCCCTCCTTCTTCCTTCTATTTCGTCTTCTCTTTCCCCTTTTCCTTTTATTTATTTATTTTGGTCCCTGGTGATTCTTCATGATGCCACAATCAACAATTCAGCTTCCATAACTGTACTAGTAAACTTGTGAAGTTATGTTCAAAGCCATTTTAGTCATCATAGGAAAAACTCAGAACAGTGTAGATGCCCACTGATACAGTATGGAGAAACTAACAATGACAGACACATAGAACGGAACACTATATAGCAAGGAAAAATAATAAACTACTGACAAGAATCTCATAGACATATGTTGAATGAGAGAAGTCAGACACAAGAGAGGATATATTAAGTTACTTCATGTACAGGAAATGCCACATAAGGCAAATTTAATCTATGATGATAACAGTAAGAATATGTGTTATCTTTGGGGTTAGGAAATAAAGAACCTTCAGTGTTGCAAGAAATAATTTCTGTCTCAATCTGGTAGGTGGTTATGCAGGTAGAGAAATGCATTATAACTTCTTAAGCAGTACACTTAAGATTTATATACTTGGCTCTTGTAGGTTATAGTTTGATAAATTAAATGAAAGCTATAACAAAAGAGAAAAAGACTTGACAGCACATGAGCATGTTTATAGAATATCAAATATTTAATTAAGAAGATTACAGTAAAACAAAACTCTATTTGCAAATAAAATCTTATTTGAAATACCCAATGATAGAACTCTCAAACTTTGCACATTTCCATTGCTTTAATGTGACTTTTGTACCTGTAATATTCTATTCTGTTTTCTCATTTGAGAATCTTTAAAAGTGCAGTAATTGTGCCTATTTCAGTTGTACAGAAAATAAGTAAAATATCTTCAATGGGTTCAGAAATTCTGAAGTCTCCTTTAATTGAAAATATAGGCCTTTCAGTCTGATGGAGGCTAATGATAAATTTCGATTTCACACGCTAACCTGTTTTTCTTCAAATGGTTTAGAGACAGAATGGGAAGAATTGCGAAGCCAAGGAAAAGGTAATCAGAATCCCACCTGTGTGGGGCTGTTCAGGTGAAGCACACTTTTGATTTTATTTCCATGAGAAAACTTGCTAAGGTCCATGCGTCTAAGGCCACTTTTATGTCTCACTGGGTATTGATGATGAATTATTTCAGAGAATTTTTTAAAATTCGTCATGAAGTATACTTAAATACAGTAACAAAGATAAACATTGAAAAGAAAAACTCCATCATCAATCGTTAAGTATTATGATCATTTTGTCCATTAGTAACTCACCAGATGCACAGATCATTGCATAGATCACTAATACAAGTCACCAGTAGGTAATAAAACTGTAATTAATAACTAACAGAGGCAGTACCATTTATCCTGACATATGTTGAATGAGAGAAGTCAGACACAAGAGAGGATATATTAAGTTACTTCATGTACAGGAAATGCCACATAAGGCAAATTTAATCTATGATGATAACAGTAAGAATATGTGTTATCTTTGGGGTTAGGAAATAAAGAACCTTCAGTGTTGCAAGAAATAATTTCTGTCTCAATCTGGTAGGTGGTTATGCAGGTAGAGAAATGCATTATAACTTCTTAAGCAGTACACTTAAGATTTATATACTTGGCTCTTGTAGGTTATAGTTTGATAAATTAAATGAAAGCTATAACAAAAGAGAAAAAGACTTGACAGCACATGAGCATGTTTATAGAATATCAAATATTTAATTAAGAAGATTACAGTAAAACAAAACTCTATTTGCAAATAAAATCTTATTTGAAATACCCAATGATAGAACTCTCAAACTTTGCACATTTCCATTGCTTTAATGTGACTTTTGTACCTGTAATATTCTATTCTGTTTTCTCATTTGAGAATCTTTAAAAGTGCAGTAATTGTGCCTATTTCAGTTGTACAGAAAATAAGTAAAATATCTTCAATGGGTTCAGAAATTCTGAAGTCTCCTTTAATTGAAAATATAGGCCTTTCAGTCTGATGGAGGCTAATGATAAATTTCGATTTCACACGCTAACCTGTTTTTCTTCAAATGGTTTAGAGACAGAATGGGAAGAATTGCGAAGCCAAGGAAAAGGTAATCAGAATCCCACCTGTGTGGGGCTGTTCAGGTGAAGCACACTTTTGATTTTATTTCCATGAGAAAACTTGCTAAGGTCCATGCGTCTAAGGCCACTTTTATGTCTCACTGGGTATTGATGATGAATTATTTCAGAGAATTTTTTAAAATTCGTCATGAAGTATACTTAAATACAGTAACAAAGATAAACATTGAAAAGAAAAACTCCATCATCAATCGTTAAGTATTATGATCATTTTGTCCATTAGTAACTCACCAGATGCACAGATCATTGCATAGATCACTAATACAAGTCACCAGTAGGTAATAAAACTGTAATTAATAACTAACAGAGGCAGTACCATTTATCCTGACCAGAAAGATCAACAGGATTGACTGAACTTGATTCGCTCTAGCTGGCTCTTTTTTTTTTTTTTTTTTTTTTCTTCTCAGGTTTTTTTTCATGTCACTTTTGATGAGAAATCTTTTTTTTTTTTTTTTTTTTTTTAATGTTTTCTCCTGAGCTTTGTAGAATACCATTTGGTCTTTATACTTTTCTCCCCTGAGAAACAAATGCTCCTCTTCTAACTCAAGTAGATAAAACTTTCATGTGATAAATGGGGTATATTTCACAAATGACTATTCTTTGATAGTTCTGCTTGCTTAATGTTAGTGTTTAATATATATATCGAACACTAATAGGAGACTTAACACAATATAAACTAAGCTTAGTTCACTTGTAATCCTGTACAAACACTGTCAAAATTTAATAACAATGATTTAAAAACTAAACTTTTGGGGGAAGAAGAGGGTGTGACAAATTGAGAGAGTACCTTTGAAATACATGCATTACCATGTGTAAAGCAGATAGCCAGGGCTTCCCTGGTGGTCCAGTGGGTAAAGTGTCCACCTTGCAGTGCAAGGGGCTGCAGTTTGATCCCTGGCCCCGGAGGATCCCACGTGCCATGGAGTAGCTAGACCAGTGTGTCCTATTATGAGAGCCAGTACTCTGGAGTGCATGCGCCCAGGGCCAGTGCTCTGCAATGGGAAAGGCCACTACAAGGGGAGGCCCACACAGGCCAAAGAATAAAGATGGATGAAAAAAAAAAGCAATAAAAGAGGCCAAAATTTTAAAAAACAACAAAAAAAAACCCATTAAAACAGATAGCTAGTGGAGAGTTGCTGTATAGCACAGGGAGCTGAGCCTGGCTCTCCGTGATGACCTAGGAGATGGGAGGGAGGCTTTAGAGGGAGACATATCAATATGTGTATGTTGCTGTTGTTTAGCCGCTAACTTGGGTCTCATTCTTTTGCGACTCCACGGACTGAGCCCGCCAGGTTCCTCTGTCCTTGGAATTTCCTAGGCAAGCACACTGGAGTGGGTTGCCATTTCCTTTCTCCAGGGGATCTTCTTGACCCGTGGCTCCTGCCACATCTCCTGCACTGCAGATGGGTTCTTTACTGCTGACTTAAGGCAGATTCCCATTGCTGTACAGCAGAAACAAGCACAACACTGTCAGTAAATTATCCTCCAATAACAAACAAAAAATGTTTTAAAAGAGTGAGAAAAAACTTTAGAAATCCTTTCAAAACAAAAACTAACTCATGAAGTCTTCAACGTAAAAAGAAACAGACGTAGATCTGAACAACCCCTGGGAGGACAAGGCCTGGAAACTAATCATTGTCCAGTTAATTTATTCACTTTCTCTATCAAGTTGCTACTCCTTCTGTCTTTTTTTAAATGAAGAAAACGTTAAAGAATTATTGCTTCTGTTGAAACTTGGTATCTATAGCTTATACCTTGTGATGTTAATTAAAAACATAATTTTTATATTCTTATCACAAAGGAAACATCATTTCATTAAAATCCAATTAGATTCAGACAATATCTGTAAAAACTATGGAATCACTGCTGTTTGAACACAAACAGCTTTGTTCTGTTTTCATTACTTGAATAAAGGCAACCACAACAAACAATCAAAGGAAAAAAATTATTAATCTCTGAGGTTACAGACACACTGGCATTCTGAGTAGTGTTTTATAGGGAGAAAACAACATGGAAGATTTCATGTTTTGTCAACCACAGTTTGGTTGGCTTTATTTCTAACTAGTTTTATTTGTCTCTCTTGAAGGTAAATAACCTCAATCAAACAAGAAAAACAACGAGACCTAGTTGAAAAGTTGCATTAAGGTTGTTTTGAGATAAACAAAAATTGTAAGATGGCAACGTTCATTAAAACAATGAGAAACACAAGCTAAAAACAGCTAAAATATATTATCATACTTGTAGATTTTTATTTCACTCTATCCATTGAGTTAATTTGATCCCTTGGTCGGGAAGATTCCCTGGAGGAGGAAATGGCCACCCACTCCAGTACTCTTGACAGGAGAATCCTGTGGACAGAGGAGCCTGGCAGGCTACAGTCCACAGGGTCACAAAAGAGTCAGACATGACTGAGCACAGCACAAACAGACAGAGTGAGCTAATGAACAGAGAGTCAAAGAATAAAAACAAGAGATCTTGGGAGCTGAGCTTTGTTTGAGGAGACAACAAGCAAGGCGAAGCAAGCCAAATTTATCTCATTGCTTTTGGAGAGGCAGAAGGGAAGGGTTAGATGTGTTTTTGTGATGGACTTAGGATTGACCTGGCCACATATCATGGATTTCATAGACAGCTCTTTTGCTGAGACATGGAAACAGGAGAATGCTGGGAATATTTTGGACAGCCCAAGGCACAAAGTCTGCAGTGCTGTTGCTGGTTCACAGGGGCTGAGGCTCTGTTTAATGCAGCTTAACCGTGAACTAGCTGTGTTACGTTGGGCAGCATTATGTTACCTGAACCCCGTGTATGCATGCTAAGCCACTTCAGTCGCATCCGAGTATTTTGTGACCCCATGGACTGTAGACCACCAGGCTCCTCTGCTCATGGGATTCTCCAGGCAAGATTACTGGAGTGGGTGGCCATGCCCTCTTCCAGGGGATCTTCCTGACTCAGAGATCAAACTCAAGTCTTTTATAGCCCCTGCATTGGCAGGTGGGCTCTTTACCACTAGGGCCACCTGAGAAGCCCCTTCTCATGTATAAATAGTCATAATTATGGAATTATTTCGAAGAAGATTTGGGCATTAAATGAGTCTAAATCGAAAAATAGAATTTTTCATGTTTTGTCAACCACAGTTTGGTTGGCTTTATTTCTAACTAGTTTTATTTGTCTCTCTTGAAGGTAAATAACCTCAATCAAACAAGAAAAACAACGAGACCTAGTTGAAAAGTTGCATTAAGGTTGTTTTGAGATAAACAAAAATTGTAAGATGGCAACGTTCATTAAAACAATGAGAAACACAAGCTAAAAACAGCTAAAATATATTATCATACTTGTAGATTTTTATTTCACTCTATCCATTGAGTTAATTTGATCCCTTGGTCGGGAAGTTTCCCCTGGAGGAGGAAATGGCCACCCACTCCAGTACTCTTGACAGGAGAATCCTGTGGACAGAGGAGCCTGGCAGGCTACAGTCCACAGGGTCACAAAAGAGTCAGACATGACTGAGCACAGCACAAACAGACAGAGTGAGCTAATGAACAGAGAGTCAAAGAATAAAAACAAGAGATCTTGGGAGCTGAGCTTTGTTTGAGGAGACAACAAGCAAGGCGAAGCAAGCCAAATTTATCTCATTGCTTTTGGAGAGGCAGAAGGGAAGGGTTAGATGTGTTTTTGTGATGGACTTAGGATTGACCTGGCCACATATCATGGATTTCATAGACAGCTCTTTTGCTGAGACATGGAAACAGGAGAATGCTGGGAATATTTTGGACAGCCCAAGGCACAAAGTCTGCAGTGCTGTTGCTGGTTCACAGGGGCTGAGGCTCTGTTTAATGCAGCTTAACCGTGAACTAGCTGTGTTACGTTGGGCAGCATTATGTTACCTGAACCCCGTGTATGCATGCTAAGCCACTTCAGTCGCATCCGAGTATTTTGTGACCCCATGGACTGTAGACCACCAGGCTCCTCTGCTCATGGGATTCTCCAGGCAAGATTACTGGAGTGGGTGGCCATGCCCTCTTCCAGGGGATCTTCCTGACTCAGAGATCAAACTCAAGTCTTTTATAGCCCCTGCATTGGCAGGTGGGCTCTTTACCACTAGGGCCACCTGAGAAGCCCCTTCTCATGTATAAATAGTCATAATTATGGAATTATTTCGAAGAAGATTTGGGCATTAAATGAGTCTAAATACGAAAACAACTTAGAAACTATCTGGCACATCACACTTACCACTTTTTATTATTACCGCAATTCCTTTAAATCTTACACAGACTATGAGATATATGTATTTGTGAAGGGAGGGGAGACAAAGTAAACATCCCACGTGATTTTATGCAAAATGAATCAATAATTGGACAAATTTAGGATTTTTTCCCCTTGAGTTTGTCAAATAATTTATGAAATGAACATTTTTCTTAATGTTCTATATTAAAGCTATAATATTAAATATACATGGTGTACACTTCTTTCACTAAGCCTAGTATGAAAAGTGGTGCTTTGTAAATATAGCAAATATTTAATAGTATTTGGGGAGTGAATGAATGAATAAAGCTCAAATAAATGACAATCAATGAAAAAGTTTTCTTTGATTATGTTGGTTGAAATAGGGTCAACATCAAAAATGATGAATTTCCCTAAAAATTCGGCCCTAAAAATATTTAACTGCTGAATTAAAACCCAACTGTGATATGTTTGAATTAAACCGTATTAAAGAATTAATCCTTTTTTGCTTTCATTTTAAATAGTTGCCAATTCTGAGCTAAAGGTCAATTCCTCAGATCCTACTAAAATGGAACCCTGTATTATAAGGATGTTTTTAGGACTAAATCATGAAGAAGTTTTAATTTCTTTTATTCTTCCTATTTTTACTGAAGTACAGTTAGTTTGCAATATTGTATTATTTTCATGTGTACAACATAGTGAAATAATATTTTTACAGTTTATATTCATTATATTACAAAATAATGACTGTATTTCCCAGTGCTGTATACTGTATCCTTTTTGTGTATTTAATTTATAAGTGGTATTTTGTATCTCCTTATCCCATACTCCTGTCTTGCCCTTGCACCTTCCCTCTTGTTTCCTCATACACATTTGTTTTGTTTTTTACATTCCGCATATAAGTTAAAAAATAGAGTATTTGTCTTGATCTGAGCTGTTTCACTAGGTTTAGTATTCGCTGAGTTCATCTACAGTGTTGCAAATGGTAGAATTCAACCTGTATTATGACTGAGTAATATTCCATGTGTATGCTTGTGTGTCTTTGTGTTATACCTTATTTACACATCCACTCATCCATCAGTCATGTATGTAGTCTTTACCTCTTGGCTATTGTAAATGACACTGCTATGAACACGGGAGTGCATATGTCTTTTTGCATTACTGTTTTTGTTTTTTTTTTCAAATATACCCAGCAGTATAATTGCTGGAACATATAATCCGTTTGTAATTCAGGAAACATTGGTTTGATCCCTGAATTGGGAAGATCCCCTGAAGGAGGAAATGGCAACCCTGTTCAGTACTTTTGCTGGGAAAATCACGTGGACAGAGGAAAATGGTGACCTACAACCATTGGGGCTGCAATGTGTTGGCCAGGACTGAAGGACTGAGCACAGCCTATGGGAGTTCTAATCCTAGTTCTTTTTGTGGAAACTCTATACCGTTTTACATAATGGCTGTCCTGATTTGCATTTCCTACCAACAGTGTAAAAGGTTCCCTTTTCTCCACTTCCCGGGATCCTCTGCTATTTGCGGTCTTTTCGATGGCAGCCATTTTAATAGGTATGAGTTGGTATCTTGTCATCATTTTGGGAGGGATGAGAATTAGCTCTTTTTTTGTATATTTGGTAGAATTTGTCTGTGAAACCATCTGGTCCTATAGTTTTGCTTGCTAGGAATTTTTGTTATTATTATTAATGTTGTTACCAATTCAATTTTACTTCTAGTGACTGGTCTGTTCAGATTGTCTATCTCTTCCTGATTCAGTCTTGGTAAGTCACATGTTTCCAGAAGGTAAGTCATATGTTTCTAGAAATTTGTCCATTTCTTCTAGGTTGTCCAGTTTATTAGTATATAACTATTGTATGCTCTTATCACGGTCTGTATCTCTGTGGTATTGGTTGCCAGTTGTCCTCTTTCATTTCTTATTTTGTTTATTTGGGTCCTCTTTCTCTATTTTTTGATGAGCTTAGCTAAAGTTTATCTTTTTTAATATTTTCACAATACAGAATATATTTAAATATCGTGGTTTCTTTGTACTCCTGATGGTTACTGTGCCCATGTACACATCCTGTTACACAGAGCACGTATCTCGTAGTATGATCGTGTTCACAAAGCTCTTTCTTCCAGGAGTCTATGAACTTCCTGAGTTGTTGCTTTTGGATGGCAGTTTTTGTTTACACTTTGATTTTAAATATTTATAGCTCTCTTCTTCCTGGCATTTATACAGAGCTCAATAATTGCTTATTTAATGAGTCAAGTAATTAAATTTAGCAAGAGAGGCTGCATTAAGCAGTGCTACTCCGTCACTCTGTCCCTTTTGCTTATGTTCTGACACATTACTAACTGAGAGGCAGAACATCATGTGTTCAGTAGAACTCCAGGGAGCCATGCCCGGTAGAGGGGTGTACCAGTAGAAATGAGAGGTGTGTGGCTGTTGATGATGAAACTCTTTCTCATTTCTGCCCCTAGGGCAGCATGGCCCCTGATGCAATGAACTGCTTCTCATTTGGCTCCTTATCTGCTGGACAATTTCATCTCTAGACACTCCAACTGAACTACCAGTGAGTTTCTAATCAAGCTTCCGTTGGTTTGACAATGTCACTTCCTCTACCTTTTTTTGGCTGCACCACAGTGGCTTGTAGGATATTAGGGCCCAGATCAGGGATGGAACCAGGACCCTCTGCTATGAAAATCTGGAGTCCTAACCACTGGACAACCAGGAAATCCCTTATTTGTTCTGATTTTTAATGTCGCTTGCTCCTTGACTATTTTATAATTCCCCTGCTCTTAAAAGCACATCACAAACACAAACACCTCTTTATGGAACTCATCCTGACTTCAGCAGAAAGCAACAGTACCAACTTTGAACTCTTAGAATTCTTTGCATATCTTTTGACAAATTTGACCTTTCACTATAAAACCCTGACGCAATTGTGCTGGTAGACTTATTCCTTCCTCAACTGTAGAATCCGAGGACACAATGAAATGCACTGGTGAACAGATATCTTTATTGACTATCCTCGACATTAATAAGTGTTCACAAACCTGATATTATTTATCTGTGGTTCCCAGATGAGTAATTCACTTCCAGTTTTCAATGTCTTAAAATCTATTTAGAATTAGGAAACGGTTAAAATATTGATGAATGGACCTATTTATCTTGGAATGTAGACTATTGGAAAAGTAAAATGTACAATTACTAATCATGAGAAATGGCATCCAGGAAGAGAGCAGGTAACCAAAGGAGCAGCACACATGGCTAAGGTCAGCTTTGGACAGACAGAAGACTTCTCTGGGGAAAGAAGGGACATTCTAGTTGAAATCCAAAGGCTGACTAGGAATCAAGAAGGTAAAGAATCTGCTCGCCAGGCAGGAGATGTGCGTTTGATCGCTTTGGTCAGGAAAGATTCTCTGGAGAAGGAAACGGCAACCCACTCCTGTATTCTTGCCTGTGAAATTCTATGGACAGAAGAGCCTGATGGGTTACAATCCATAGGATCACAAAAGAGTCAGACGCAACTTAGTGACTGAACAACGACAACAAGGAGAAGTCAAAGGGTGAGAGGCAATCCATGTTTTTATTGTTCCATAGCATTGAATAATGAAATAAGAGCCTGCGCTATGAGAAGTTATTCTTTTTCATTGAGACAGAACATAATCCAACACATTTTGACAGATTTTCCCCAGTGCCATGGCAATATTCATAGCAGATTAGCAATATAGAGTGGTTTTCAATAAAATGTCAACACTTCTCATTACGGTGTGTTTAACAATGAAATCTCACTCAAGGAAAATATTGTGACTTAGATCTCTAAGGTAAATATTATGAAAGGAAAACTAATGGTGGTTGCTGAGTGAAAGTGTGTCCTTGGAACTGCAGTTAACTATCAATTTTCATTCTTAAGAATTGATGTGTAACTGATAGTTTTCATTAGTGTTCCTACATGATAATTTGATTACAATGACATCATTACTTGACATCTCTGTGAACACTGTGAAATCTCCCTAATAATGATGAATAATAAGGAAATGATTATGAATTTCCAAGAATTTAATCTGTTGGAGTTCCTCTTTGAGAAGAAAAAGAGAAGGGGAAGGGAATTCATTTTGGAAAATTAGGTACATATGAATAATTTGAATAATTTTTACAAGTGCTTAACATGGCACATGATTAAACCAAAAAATAATATGATTTAAATTCAAGGCTTCTTTTATGTGAACTTAAAGCAATTCTGAAAAAGCCATTAAAATAATAAAGTAGCATAAAAGTAAAACTGAGCATTGTAAGTCACATTCTTTGAGAATTAAAATGGACCTATTTATCTTGGAGGTTTGACTAGGAACAGAGGTAAAGAATCTGCTTCGACTTCTCTGGGGAAAGAAGGGACATTCTAGTTGAAATCCAAAGGCTGACTAGGAATCAAGAAGGTAAAGAATCTGCTCGCCAGGCAGGAGATGTGCGTTTGATCGCTTTGGTCAGGAAAGATTCTCTGGAGAAGGAAACGGCAACCCACTCCTGTATTCTTGCCTGTGAAATTCTATGGACAGAAGAGCCTGATGGGTTACAATCCATAGGATCACAAAAGAGTCAGACGCAACTTAGTGACTGAACAACGACAACAAGGAGAAGTCAAAGGGTGAGAGGCAATCCATGTTTTTATTGTTCCATAGCATTGAATAATGAAATAAGAGCCTGCGCTATGAGAAGTTATTCTTTTTCATTGAGACAGAACATAATCCAACACATTTTGACAGATTTTCCCCAGTGCCATGGCAATATTCATAGCAGATTAGCAATATAGAGTGGTTTTCAATAAAATGTCAACACTTCTCATTACGGTGTGTTTAACAATGAAATCTCACTCAAGGAAAATATTGTGACTTAGATCTCTAAGGTAAATATTATGAAAGGAAAACTAATGGTGGTTGCTGAGTGAAAGTGTGTCCTTGGAACTGCAGTTAACTATCAATTTTCATTCTTAAGAATTGATGTGTAACTGATAGTTTTCATTAGTGTTCCTACATGATAATTTGATTACAATGACATCATTACTTGACATCTCTGTGAACACTGTGAAATCTCCCTAATAATGATGAATAATAAGGAAATGATTATGAATTTCCAAGAATTTAATCTGTTGGAGTTCCTCTTTGAGAAGAAAAAGAGAAGGGGAAGGGAATTCATTTTGGAAAATTAGGTACATATGAATAATTTGAATAATTTTTACAAGTGCTTAACATGGCACATGATTAAACCAAAAAATAATATGATTTAAATTCAAGGCTTCTTTTTATGTGAACTTAAAGCAATTCTGAAAAAGCCATTAAAATAATAAAGTAGCATAAAAGTAAAACTGAGCATTGTAAGTCACATTCTTTGAGAATTAAAATCTATAGCTTAAAAATGAGAAATTACAAGGAATGAAGTTTAAATGACAAGACTTCCAATATCATCTCGAAAGACCAAGTGTGGTGGTAGGATGTGTTAGTCACTCAGTCGTGTCCAACTCTGTGTGACCCCATGGACTGTAGTCCACCAGGCTCCTCTGTCCATGGAATGGGACAGGCAAGAATACTGGAGTGGGTTGTCATTCTTTACTCCAGGGGATCTGCCTGACTCAGGGGTTGAACCCAGGTTCCCTGCGCTTGCAGGCAGAATCTTTACCGTCTGAGCCACCAGGGATGTCCTAGGACCAGGTGTATGCTTCAGTCATGTTTTTAGGTCTGGAGTTGCTGGACCCCAGGATTGTGTGTGTTCAATTGTACTCGGAAACACAGCTTTCAAAGCATGGTACCAAGGGGCTTTCCTCCAGCTGTGGATAAAGTTTCTTTTTCCCCCCATTCTTTCCAAAACCTAACAATGTCCAGTTTTCCAATTCTGCCAATCTGGGTGGTGGAAAATGTTATCTCAATCTATAATTAGCATTCATTAACTAGATTGCCAATAAGACTAAGCTTGTTTTTATATATTTACTAGCTACTGATGCTTCTTCTCTGAAATGACTATCCCTTTTTTAACTTTTTATTTTTATTTTATTTGTACTGGGGTATAGCCCATCAACAATGTTGTGATAGTTTCAAGTGAACAGCGAAAAGTGAAACCCCCCAGCCCTCCTTACATAATTCGTGTAACTGATATTTTTTGTCCTACATGATAATTTGATTACAATGACATCATTACTTGACATCTCTGTGAACACTGTGAAATCTCCCTAATAATGATGAATAATAAGGAAATGATTATGAATTTCCAAGAATTTAATCTGTTGGAGTTCCTCTTTGAGAAGAAAAAGAGAAGGGGAAGGGAATTCATTTTGGAAAATTAGGTACATATGAATAATTTGAATAATTTTTACAAGTGCTTAACATGGCACATGATTAAACCAAAAAATAATATGATTTAAATTCAAGGCTTCTTTTTATGTGAACTTAAAGCAATTCTGAAAAAGCCATTAAAATAATAAAGTAGCATAAAAGTAAAACTGAGCATTGTAAGTCACATTCTTTGAGAATTAAAATCTATAGCTTAAAAATGAGAAATTACAAGGAATGAAGTTTAAATGACAAGACTTCCAATATCATCTCGAAAGACCAAGTGTGGTGGTAGGATGTGTTAGTCACTCAGTCGTGTCCAACTCTGTGTGACCCCATGGACTGTAGTCCACCAGGCTCCTCTGTCCATGGAATGGGACAGGCAAGAATACTGGAGTGGGTTGTCATTCTTTACTCCAGGGGATCTTCCTGACTCAGGGATTGAACCCAGGTTCCCTGCGCTTGCAGGCAGAATCTTTACCGTCTGAGCCACCAGGGATGTCCTAGGACCAGGTGTATGCTTCAGTCATGTTTTTAGGTCTGGAGTTGCTGGACCCCAGGATTGTGTGTGTTCAATTGTACTCGGAAACACAGCTTTCAAAGCATGGTACCAAGGGGCTTTCCTCCAGCTGTGGATAAAGTTTCTTTTTCCCCCCATTCTTTCCAAAACCTAACAATGTCCAGTTTTCCAATTCTGCCAATCTGGGTGGTGGAAAATGTTATCTCAATCTATAATTAGCATTCATTAACTAGATTGCCAATAAGACTAAGCTTGTTTTTATATATTTACTAGCTACTGATGCTTCTTCTCTGAAATGACTATCCCTTTTTTAACTTTTTATTTTTATTTTATTTGTACTGGGGTATAGCCCATCAACAATGTTGTGATAGTTTCAAGTGAACAGCGAAGTGACTCAGCCCTACTTACATATACGTGTATCCATTCTCCTCCAAACTCCTCTCCCAGCCAGGCTGCCATATAACAGTGACAAGTTTCCCCGTGCTATATGGTAAGTTCTTCTTGGTGACCCATTACAAATATAGCAGTGTATACTGCTAGGTGTATAGCAGATACACAGAAAACCTAGCGTGTCTTGCTATGTGCAGAGTGTATAGCAGATCCATTTTCAATAGAGCAATGTCCATTCCATACTCCCTAACTGTTCCTTCCCCTGTCCTTCCACCCTGGCAACTATAATAAGTTTGGTATCTTAAGTCTGTGAATCTGGAAATGACTACTCTTGAACAGCCTATCTGATGTAAGGAATTTTTCTTCATGATTTGTAGCAGTTTTTCTTGTTTGTTTTTTTTTTTGTATTTTGATCCCTAAACTTATGAATCCTCTATACATTCTACGTGCTGTAAATACCATCTCAGTTCCTGTCTTATTACTTTTGGGTTTTTTTTTAATGATAAAAACCATTTTATTTACTTCTGATATGATCCCATTATTCAATTTTTTCTATACTTTTTCTCTTTGTGTCTTATTGAAAAGATTCTTTCTTATCAAGCTATTTTCCTACCTAATTTTTTAAAGTTAACATTTTAACATTTATTTTAATCCATCTTTATTTTCATATATAGCACGAGGTAAGAATCTGTTTGTATTTAATTTATTTGTGTTTTATTTATACATTGTATTTGTATATTATTTCATATGAGTAGCCAATTATCTCAGTTTATTGAAAGCCCATTTCTTTTCCCATAAGGATTATACTTGGCTGATATCAATTGATTTTGGCCATATATATGTGGTCTGTCCCCCTTCCTACCCCTTGCCCTAGTCTGCTCACTAAAGACACCACTCCTTCTGTTTCAGCTCCATGGGGAGAGCGATGTTTCCTCTCTGCCTCTCACCATGCAGAGCCTCCAGCTCTGTCTCCTGAGTCGGCACATCCAGACCATCCAACACCTCAGATGATAGTTTCCTGGGGTCAGTGGGTATTCTCAGAATATTACCCAGCTTAACCCTTAATTAGGCTCTCTGCCTCCAATCAGTTATTTTTTAATCTTAAGGTTTAAATATGGACATTTAAAATATATTGGGTTTCCTTGGATAATATTTTCCTATAAAAAATTAAAACTTATCAGAAACATTGAGTAATTCTTTAAATGTTGATTCTATAAATAAATGCTGATTCTTTAGCTGCTGTTTATGAGCTGGGTTACTGTAGCATCCTAAAATAAAACTATATCTTACTTGAGTAAAATATTGTGGTTAATCATTATATGGAAATTATACAAAATAAGAACTAATGTTAATTACCAAAGTATCTAGCCTATTTCTTGGGATATAAATTTTAGGAGTCTACTGAAGGATGTCCCCTGTGACACATATACCCATTATTACTAGTAACAGGAGTAACTAAAAATTACTTCCCACAATTCTAGAATCCTTAGAAAAATATGAGAACTATCTCCTGAGTTATATTTTGTAAGCTTTTGAAACAGCCATTAAAAACCATAAATAAGTTATTTTGCAATAAGTGAGAGAATGACTTTTGGAATGTTTTTAAATGATATAACATAAATCTTTAGTTTCCATTCTAAAGTTGCATAGTGTGGACAAATAATTTATCAAATGTCCTGAATATTCATGCAAACACATAAATGTCCTCATTCAAGTCGTCTGAGGAAGACCAGAAGAAAACTGATGACAGGAGAAGCAAGGACTTATCATTTTTCATTTATTTTACATTATTTTTTTTTAAAAGCACGAGGTAAGAATCTGTTTGTATTTAATTTATTTGTGTTTTATTTATACATTGTATTTGTATATTATTTCATATGAGTAGCCAATTATCTCAGTTTATTGAAAGCCCATTTCTTTTCCCATAAGGATTATACTTGGCTGATATCAATTGATTTTGGCCATATATATGTGGTCTGTCCCCCTTCCTACCCCTTGCCCTAGTCTGCTCACTAAAGACACCACTCCTTCTGTTTCAGCTCCATGGGGAGAGCGATGTTTCCTCTCTGCCTCTCACCATGCAGAGCCTCCAGCTCTGTCTCCTGAGTCGGCACATCCAGACCATCCAACACCTCAGATGATAGTTTCCTGGGGTCAGTGGGTATTCTCAGAATATTACCCAGCTTAACCCTTAATTAGGCTCTCTGCCTCCAATCAGTTATTTTTTAATCTTAAGGTTTAAATATGGACATTTAAAATATATTGGGTTTCCTTGGATAATATTTTCCTATAAAAAATTAAAACTTATCAGAAACATTGAGTAATTCTTTAAATGTTGATTCTATAAATAAATGCTGATTCTTTAGCTGCTGTTTATGAGCTGGGTTACTGTAGCATCCTAAAATAAAACTATATCTTACTTGAGTAAAATATTGTGGTTAATCATTATATGGAAATTATACAAAATAAGAACTAATGTTAATTACCAAAGTATCTAGCCTATTTCTTGGGATATAAATTTTAGGAGTCTACTGAAGGATGTCCCCTGTGACACATATACCCATTATTACTAGTAACAGGAGTAACTAAAAATTACTTCCCACAATTCTAGAATCCTTAGAAAAATATGAGAACTATCTCCTGAGTTATATTTTGTAAGCTTTTGAAACAGCCATTAAAAACCATAAATAAGTTATTTTGCAATAAGTGAGAGAATGACTTTTGGAATGTTTTTAAATGATATAACATAAATCTTTAGTTTCCATTCTAAAGTTGCATAGTGTGGACAAATAATTTATCAAATGTCCTGAATATTCATGCAAACACATAAATGTCCTCATTCAAGTCGTCTGAGGAAGACCAGAAGAAAACTGATGACAGGAGAAGCAAGGACACCTGATTCCACACAGTGTCCAAGCCCCAAGACAAATAGAAGCCCTCGCTTAACATTATTCTATGAAGTCAATAAATAAATAGCTTAAGAAAACAATTTAATCTTCTGCAAGAAACATATTTGTCTACCCAGTGAAAGAAAAAAGCTCATAGTACAGATGAATGGGGAAAACAAAAACTGTACATAGGGACTGGCTTTCTTTGTAGAGTGTCCGGGAATACAGCTGTGGAGGCCGTATGGCTTGGGTTTAAAGAGGCTCTATTAGTTGGAATTTTTTTATCTTCAAGCAAGTCACTGTACCACCCTGATCTCAGTTTTGTCATCTGTAAAATAGGAATAGTCACAGACCCTCTCTTTGAGGTTTATTAAGAAAGGCTATGACAAACCTAGACAGCACATTAAAAAACAGAGGGGCTTCCCTGGTGGTCCAGTGGGTAAGGACACTGCCTTGCAATGCAAGGGGTGCCAGTTTGATCCCTGGCCTGGGAAGATCTCACGTGCCACGGAACGGCTGGACCGAGGTGTACAACTACCAAGCCGGAGCTCTGGAGCGTATGCACCCAGAGTCGGTGCTCTGCAACCAGAGAGGCCACTGTGATGGGAGGCCCACACAGGCCAAAGAACAAAGATGGATGCAAATAAATAAATGAAAGATCATTAGAAGTAGCCAAAAAAGAGTTTCAGGGGAAAAAAAAAAAAAAGCAGAGATATCACTTTGCCGAGAAAAGTCCATCTAGTCAAAGCTACAGTTTTCCAAGTAGTCATGTACAGGTGTGAGAGTTGGACCATAAAGAAGGCTGAGCACCAAAGAATTGATGCTTTCCAACTGTGGTGCTGGAGAAGATTCTTGAGAGTCCCTCATACTGCATGGAGATCAAACTACTCTATCCTAAAGGAAACCAAGCTGAATATTCACTGAAAGGACTGATGCTGAAGCTCCAATACTTTGGCCACCTGATGCAAAGAACCAACATACTGGTAAAGATCTTGATGCTGGGAAAAGTTGAAGGCAAAAAGAGAAGAGGGTGACAGAGGATGAGAACCACTGATTCAATGGATATGAGTCTGAGCAAATTCAGGGAGATAAGGAAGGACAGAAAGGCCCTAGACTACAGTTCAGGGGTCACAAAGAGTTGGACACGGCTTTGTGACTGAACAGCAACAACAACAAACAAGCTATTGTCATGAATCCTTCATAACAATGCCTGGTATTTCTATCAGAATAACATGAAGAAAAGCATCACATGGGGCTCAATACCAAGGACATCTTGTTTACAGAAGTTACCTAAAGACCAATGCCGCTTGAGTTTCATAGGACTGCTGAGAGAAGCGAAATGGACAATATCATTTTCAAAATGAAAGCAAGCTTTGGGAGGCGGGAGGAACTGGGAGATCATGATGGACACATATACACTATTGATACTGAGTACAGAATAGATAACTAATAAGGACCTGCTGTGTAGCTCAGGGGTCTCTACTCAGTGCTCTGCAGTGGCCTGAATGGGAAGGAAACCCAAAACGGAGCAGACACATGTATACGTATAACTGATTTATTCTGATATACAGCAGAAACTAACACAACAATGTAAACTCCAGTAAAAATTAATCTTAAAAAATGAATGAAAATTTCTGAAAATTAGGCAGAGATGTGGTCATGTTGCCTTAGGAAATAAAAAGTATTAAACTATATATATTTCTGTTTCTTTCTGGATATCACAGCTAGAACAAAGAAAATCCTATTATGTAAAATTTTAATGTACACTTTTTAAAACAAAAATTTTAAAGTCACAAAAGTCCATCTAGTCAAAGCTACAGTTTTCCAAGTAGTCATGTACAGGTGTGAGAGTTGGACCATAAAGAAGGCTGAGCACCAAAGAATTGATGCTTTCCAACTGTGGTGCTGGAGAAGATTCTTGAGAGTCCCTCATACTGCATGGAGATCAAACTACTCTATCCTAAAGGAAACCAAGCTGAATATTCACTGAAAGGACTGATGCTGAAGCTCCAATACTTTGGCCACCTGATGCAAAGAACCAACATACTGGTAAAGATCTTGATGCTGGGAAAAGTTGAAGGCAAAAAGAGAAGAGGGTGACAGAGGATGAGAACCACTGATTCAATGGATATGAGTCTGAGCAAATTCAGGGAGATAAGGAAGGACAGAAAGGCCCTAGACTACAGTTCAGGGGTCACAAAGAGTTGGACACGGCTTTGTGACTGAACAGCAACAACAACAAACAAGCTATTGTCATGAATCCTTCATAACAATGCCTGGTATTTCTATCAGAATAACATGAAGAAAAGCATCACATGGGGCTCAATACCAAGGACATCTTGTTTACAGAAGTTACCTAAAGACCAATGCCGCTTGAGTTTCATAGGACTGCTGAGAGAAGCGAAATGGACAATATCATTTTCAAAATGAAAGCAAGCTTTGGGAGGCGGGAGGAACTGGGAGATCATGATGGACACATATACACTATTGATACTGAGTACAGAATAGATAACTAATAAGGACCTGCTGTGTAGCTCAGGGGTCTCTACTCAGTGCTCTGCAGTGGCCTGAATGGGAAGGAAACCCAAAACGGAGCAGACACATGTATACGTATAACTGATTTATTCTGATATACAGCAGAAACTAACACAACAATGTAAACTCCAGTAAAAATTAATCTTAAAAAATGAATGAAAATTTCTGAAAATTAGGCAGAGATGTGGTCATGTTGCCTTAGGAAATAAAAAGTATTAAACTATATATATTTCTGTTTCTTTCTGGATATCACAGCTAGAACAAAGAAAATCCTATTATGTAAAATTTTAATGTACACTTTTTAAAACAAAAATTTTAAAGTCACAAAAGCCTGAGACAAAGAAGATCATACATTTTCAAACAAAATACTTTCAAAGCCTAGAGCTTTTATTCACCAAGTAAAGTGAAACCATTTTAAAGTATGCTGTTTGAAGACAGCATTTTACATAATAAATCCTGAACTGCACCATTAAGGATCTGTATGCCAAATAATTCTCCACTTTCACTTACCCACACAATCAGAGGTAGGACGTCGATCCCCAATTCTATTTCCCTAACAGTGGGAGAGAAGCAATTGAAGCATCCGTGGTGTGTTCTATCGCTTACAAGATGAACTTTAATTGTTTCCAGGTTTCACATCACTTTCGGATGTAGTAAGAGTCTAAAACAAGGTTAAGTCTAGATAAAGTGATTCCGCTCATAATCTAAGTTTAAAGAGGAAAGGAAGACAAAAGATATCCTAGTTATGTCTGTAGCACTTTGTTTAAAGATGCTGGTTGTTACAATACTGGCGTTTACTCTTCTCACTGATCACTCCAGGTATAAAGAGGTGCTGTATCATTTTAACTGGAAGATACTGCTTTATGCTATGTGTTGATTTCTGCTTTACAACAATGCCATCAGCCCTAAGTATACGTATACTATCTCTCTCTTGAGCCTCCCTCCTGCTCCCCCATCCCACACCTCTAGGTCATCAGAGAGCACCAGGCAGGGCTCGCTGTGTTGTACAGCAGGTTCCCACCAGCTCTCTATTTCCATGGGGGAGTGTATATATATATATCAGCGCTTCTCTCCCATTTCGCCCACCCTCCCCGGCCCACCGTTGAGTCCACAAGTCCATTCTGTACCTCTGCCTCTCTAGTCCTGCCCTGCAATTAGGTCTATCGCTGCCATTTTTCTAGATTCCACATGTATGTCTGAATATATGAATTAATGAATACTTGAGTATACATAATTATGGGAAGTAAAATAGGAAAAAAAAAACACTTTGGTTCTTCTTGCATCAAAAATTAAAATACATGCAATTAAATATACAGCTCTTGTGCATCCAAGCCTCGCCCCTCCAGAACACGGCAGCTATGGGGCGCAGTTACATGATTCCAGCACATGGGACACCGCCAGACAGGAGAACTGGTTGTTTGAAGGGACATTCACAGGAATTAAACAAGGTTTTGTTGTTGAAAATCTTAATAAACACAAAAATGGGGAAAATCATCTTCTAGAATCCCACGTCAGCTGTTCACATACTAAAACATCACTACTGGGTGTATTTAGGAGATTTATGCATCCAGAGTTCTTTTAAAAATGAACATAGTGACTTCCCTAGTGGTCCAGGAGTTGACTTCACCTTCCAGTCCAAGGAGTGTGAGTCTGATCCCTGCGATCCCACAAGTCTCACAACCAAAAACTCAAAACATGCAACAGAAGCAATATTGTAACAAATTCAATAAAGACTATGAAAAATGATCTCAATTCCCAGAAAGTGTTTCAATGCTTTATAAAAATGTTTAACTGATACATCAAAGGATATTAGAACAGATAGATACATGTATCAATCACATTTACTGAAGAGAAATTGTACATATGCACATATTTGAAAGTGGCATGTGACAAAATCTCCTCTCCTTCCCTTATTTTCTGAGTAAACAAATTGAAATTCTTAGAGACTAAGTACTAACCGGAAGATGGCACAGGGCAGGTGTCTGAAATGTAACTGCTTCAGTCGTGTCTGACTCTTTGTAACCCTCCTGCTCCCCCATCCCACACCTCTAGGTCATCAGAGAGCACCAGGCAGGGCTCGCTGTGTTGTACAGCAGGTTCCCACCAGCTCTCTATTTCCATGGGGTAGTGTATATATATATCAGCGCTTCTCTCCCATTTCGCCCACCCTCCCCGGCCCACCGTTGAGTCCACAAGTCCATTCTGTACCTCTGCCTCTCTAGTCCTGCCCTGCAATTAGGTCTATCGCTGCCATTTTTCTAGATTCCACATGTATGTCTGAATATATGAATTAATGAATACTTGAGTATACATAATTATGGGAAGTAAAATAGGAAAAAAAAAACACTTTGGTTCTTCTTGCATCAAAAATTAAAATACATGCAATTAAATATACAGCTCTTGTGCATCCAAGCCTCGCCCCTCCAGAACACGGCAGCTATGGGGCGCAGTTACATGATTCCAGCACATGGGACACCGCCAGACAGGAGAACTGGTTGTTTGAAGGGACATTCACAGGAATTAAACAAGGTTTTGTTGTTGAAAATCTTAATAAACACAAAAATGGGGAAAATCATCTTCTAGAATCCCCACGTCAGCTGTTCACATACTAAAACATCACTACTGGGTGTATTTAGGAGATTTATGCATCCAGAGTTCTTTTAAAAATGAACATAGTGACTTCCCTAGTGGTCCAGGAGTTGACTTCACCTTCCAGTCCAAGGAGTGTGAGTCTGATCCCTGCGATCCCACAAGTCTCACAACCAAAAACTCAAAACATGCAACAGAAGCAATATTGTAACAAATTCAATAAAGACTATGAAAAATGATCTCAATTCCCAGAAAGTGTTTCAATGCTTTATAAAAATGTTTAACTGATACATCAAAGGATATTAGAACAGATAGATACATGTATCAATCACATTTACTGAAGAGAAATTGTACATATGCACATATTTGAAAGTGGCATGTGACAAAATCTCCTCTCCTTCCCTTATTTTCTGAGTAAACAAATTGAAATTCTTAGAGACTAAGTACTAACCGGAAGATGGCACAGGGCAGGTGTCTGAAATGTAACTGCTTCAGTCGTGTCTGACTCTTTGTAACCCTACCCTTAGCCCAGGCTCCTCTGTCCATGGGACTTCCCAGGCAAGAATATTCGAGTGGGCTGCTATTCTCTCTCCAGGGAGTCATCCTGACCCAGGGATTAAACCTGAAGGTCTCCTATATCTCCTGCATTGCAGGAGGATTCTTCTGTAGCAGCAGCGACAGCAGAGAAGCAGAGAAGCCCCATCTAACGATCAAGCCCTCAACATTTAGCTGAAAAATGTCCAGGAATTAATTCACTGGAGTCTCACACTCACGTGCTCCCAGAGGAATGAAGGAATGCCTTATTTCTCACAAAGCCAAACTGAGTTCAGGAGAGGTTAAATAATGTCTCAGTTCAAAATAGGGTGTGGATTACAGAAACTTCAATGCCATCATTTGCAACATGAGATCACAGACTTTTCCTGTGGCTGACACCAGATATTAGAAGTGTACTTAGTCAATAAGAAAAAAATCCACTTGCTTATCGAGGTGGGTGGGCTTCCCCTTTTTAGTGAAGTTCATTTGAGTTGGGTTTCTGTTGCCCTCGAAGAGTGATGATCAGAAAACGATTTATTGGGGGACAGACAAGATCATCCCAAACACAAAAATGGCTTAAATCCATAAATCATTTAAAATCAATCAAACTATCAGCATGGGCTTGAGCAGTCTGACTTGCCATGTAGAGAGACCTAATTCAGGAACAATAAGTGGGAAAACTGGAGGGCAAATGTAGGACCCTATGTATTCTGTCTACCCAGTGCATTTCTGCAAGGTGCGATGTGGGTACTGGCCTCATTTTAAAGTGTTAGAAATGATTGGGTGAAGGAGTTCATGAGGGACTGAAATGCCCAGACAGTGAAATGCCAGCTGCAGAAGCCACGTGGAAAGGCAAACAAAAAAGTAGGACTTGACTCACAAAATTTACTGAAGAGAAATTGTACATATGCACATATTTGAAAGTGGCATGTGACAAAATCTCCTCTCCTTCCCTTATTTTCTGAGTAAACAAATTGAAATTCTTAGAGACTAAGTACTAACCGGAAGATGGCACAGGGCAGGTGTCTGAAATGTAACTGCTTCAGTCGTGTCTGACTCTTTGTAACCCTACCCTTAGCCCAGGCTCCTCTGTCCATGGGACTTCCCAGGCAAGAATATTCGAGTGGGCTGCTATTCTCTCTCCAGGGAGTCATCCTGACCCAGGGATTAAACCTGAAGGTCTCCTATATCTCCTGCATTGCAGGAGGATTCTTCTGTAGCAGCAGCGACAGCAGAGAAGCAGAGAAGCCCCATCTAACGATCAAGCCCTCAACATTTAGCTGAAAAATGTCCAGGAATTAATTCACTGGAGTCTCACACTCACGTGCTCCCAGAGGAATGAAGGAATGCCTTATTTCTCACAAAGCCAAACTGAGTTCAGGAGAGGTTAAATAATGTCTCAGTTCAAAATAGGGTGTGGATTACAGAAACTTCAATGCCATCATTTGCAACATGAGATCACAGACTTTTCCTGTGGCTGACACCAGATATTAGAAGTGTACTTAGTCAATAAGAAAAAGATCCACTTGCTTATCGAGGTGGGTGGGCTTCCCCTTTTTAGTGAAGTTCATTTGAGTTGGGTTTCTGTTGCCCTCGAAGAGTGATGATCAGAAAACGATTTATTGGGGGACAGACAAGATCATCCCAAACACAAAAATGGCTTAAATCCATAAATCATTTAAAATCAATCAAACTATCAGCATGGGCTTGAGCAGTCTGACTTGCCATGTAGAGAGACCTAATTCAGGAACAATAAGTGGGAAAACTGGAGGGCAAATGTAGGACCCTATGTATTCTGTCTACCCAGTGCATTTCTGCAAGGTGCGATGTGGGTACTGGCCTCATTTTAAAGTGTTAGAAATGATTGGGTGAAGGAGTTCATGAGGGACTGAAATGCCCAGACAGTGAAATGCCAGCTGCAGAAGCCAGTGTCCGTGGGCAGAAAACTGGCACATGAATTTCCAAAGCATAAATATAAGGAAATGCTTTGAAGAGAAAGTTGTTCTGTCTGTCCATAAAGAGTATGAATCATTTTTTGAAGACATCAGCCCAGCAGGCTTCACAGGGTGAGGTTTTCAAACCACCTCACAGCATTACCTTGGCATAAATCCAAGATACACACCCATGACTGAGTGTTAGAAACTCTGGAGGAAGAGGGTTACATTCGTATGTGGCTAAGCACCTCCCGGAATAATGATGCAGATAAATTGCTCCTGGAAGTGTAACCATAGTACCAAGTCTGGGGTCTGGAGCATGACTACAAATCTCATCTGGAGTGCTTGGGAATATCAACAGAAAGTGTTGCATGCATGGATGTTTTTTAAAAATGGATTTCCCATCGTCCATGCTATTTTTATTATTGTTGTTTAGTTGCTCAGTTGTGTCTGACTTTTTGCGACCCCCCTGGACTGTAGCCCAGCTGGCTCCTCGGTCTATGGGATTTCCCAGGCAAGAACAGTGGAGTGGCTTGCCATTTCCTTCTCCAACCCCCTTAATGCATGTCTCTTGCATTGGCAGGCAGATTCTTTACCACTGATCCTACAGGGAAGCCCCTATTTCTTGGTTACTGTTTATTATAAAATTTGAAATTATCCAAGTATAAATTAAAAGCATAGTAGAAAACATTTCCATTTGCATTCAATTATTGGAAGATGCTGATTACCACCACTACTGAAATAAAAGTACTAATGTACACTTGCATATTCTTTAGAAATCTGTTAAATATTAGACTGAATTCTTAGTTTTTAGATAATTCCAAGAAGCTAATATGTTTAAGTTCTTTCAAAGGTATTAACCTCATTATCGACTAATGGTATGCAAAATGTCATTTTAAATGACATTATTCCTTTACGTTCAACAATACAAAATAATCTCATCTAAATTTGAGAAGGTCACTGAACATTTTTCAAAGGCAATAAGGAGTGGGAACTAGTTGCAAGAGGAGGTGGTAAAGATGAAGTATAGAAGGATGTTTTCATCTTGAAAGACCCAGAGTTGACTTGCTAAACTTTGAGCCACAACGCATTCCTATGCCTGAGTACAAAGTCCAGGATAAAGGAATTTTCCAATGAAACGCGATCAGCCTCTTATCATGATTGCAACAGAGGATCCGTCCACTGGTCCAGGCTCCTAGGGTGATGTCAACTCTCCTCTGCTTCACAAACATGACAAATAATATTGGAACAAAGTGAGGGGGGATACTTAGGATTCACCGTAGCAAAGAGAATCGGAACAACAGAAGCATTCTCACTGATGAAATTGGAATTTTTTTTTAATTAACACTTCTAATTAGAATTTAACATCTCACTAGCTTCGTATGGGATTTTTCGCTTCCCTAACTTCACGGAAAGATATGTGTTGGCTCTAAATAGGCAGTCACTTACCATGTACCACTTGAGGATTTCAATTAAACCCAAATCCCCCCAACTTTGGCTTGTAAACTTGTCTTTTTCCTCCTGCTCCATCCGTTCTGTCTGAACAAACTTATTAAAGCCCTCCAAAATGCTGTTACCTTCAGCCTGTCTCCTCTAGGATCCTGTCTTTCTCCTTTTTTTCCCAGCAAGAACAGTGGAGTGGCTTGCCATTTCCTTCTCCAACCCCCTTAATGCATGTCTCTTGCATTGGCAGGCAGATTCTTTACCACTGATCCTACAGGGAAGCCCCTATTTCTTGGTTACTGTTTATTATAAAATTTGAAATTATCCAAGTATAAATTAAAAGCATAGTAGAAAACATTTCCATTTGCATTCAATTATTGGAAGATGCTGATTACCACCACTACTGAAATAAAAGTACTAATGTACACTTGCATATTCTTTAGAAATCTGTTAAATATTAGACTGAATTCTTAGTTTTTAGATAATTCCAAGAAGCTAATATGTTTAAGTTCTTTCAAAGGTATTAACCTCATTATCGACTAATGGTATGCAAAATGTCATTTTAAATGACATTATTCCTTTACGTTCAACAATACAAAATAATCTCATCTAAATTTGAGAAGGTCACTGAACATTTTTCAAAGGCAATAAGGAGTGGGAACTAGTTGCAAGAGGAGGTGGTAAAGATGAAGTATAGAAGGATGTTTTCATCTTGAAAGACCCAGAGTTGACTTGCTAAACTTTGAGCCACAACGCATTCCTATGCCTGAGTACAAAGTCCAGGATAAAGGAATTTTCCAATGAAACGCGATCAGCCTCTTATCATGATTGCAACAGAGGATCCGTCCACTGGTCCAGGCTCCTAGGGTGATGTCAACTCTCCTCTGCTTCACAAACATGACAAATAATATTGGAACAAAGTGAGGGGGGATACTTAGGATTCACCGTAGCAAAGAGAATCGGAACAACAGAAGCATTCTCACTGATGAAATTGGAATTTTTTTTTAATTAACACTTCTAATTAGAATTTAACATCTCACTAGCTTCGTATGGGATTTTTCGCTTCCCTAACTTCACGGAAAGATATGTGTTGGCTCTAAATAGGCAGTCACTTACCATGTACCACTTGAGGATTTCAATTAAACCCAAATCCCCCCAACTTTGGCTTGTAAACTTGTCTTTTTCCTCCTGCTCCATCCGTTCTGTCTGAACAAACTTATTAAAGCCCTCTCCATAGGTAACTGCTGTGTTACCTTCAGCCTGTCTCCTCTAGGATCCTGTCTTTCTCCTTTCTTGAGAGTTTTGTAAATGTTTCTCAGACTATTAAGGGTGATAACTGGTAACAATCATTGGATGAGTTAAGCACCCCCCATCACCCTGTGCCAGAGCCCAGAGACATGGTGGGGTCTGGGAAGGTATGAGTGGACATGAATTAGGGGCTATCTGCAATCCCTGTATGCAAGTGTTGTCACTACCGCCTCACCCTGGCTGACCCCAGAAATGCAGGCAGAACAGGTACGTCTTTCAAAACCATAGCTCCCTGTAGTTTCAAAATTTTATCAATAGCAAAGAAAATGAAGGCTACCGGGGCTTCCTTGGTGGCTCGGCAGTAAAGAATCTGCCTGCAGTGTAGAAGCCGCAGGAAACACAGGTTCGATCCCTGGGTTGGGAAGAGCCCCTGGAGGAGGGCATGGCAACCTGTTCCAGTATTCCTGTCCATGGACCAAGGAGCCGGGTGGGCTACAGAATCAGACAAGACCAAAGTGACCTAGCATGCACACATTCAGTGATCTCTTGTTCTAAGGAACAGATGCACTTTGATGTCTTTCAGATAACCTCAGGGCCTCCTCAACTAAGAGGCATCTTGGAAATTCTACTGGATGTTTACAAAGAGGAGACAGTTTACTCTAAAGCACTTCAGTCAGAACTGAAAATCTGGCTGATGTAGCACGTCCATGAAGCCAGAGGAGACTCTAATGATGGTGAAAAGTCATCTATGTACCTACAAGGGTCTATGAAAAATCATCCACTCTGCTTGCTGTTTGCCATCTAGGAGATAGTATAAGAACCTCCTAGAAAAACAAGTAAAAATATTACTCTGCTGAACAGATATTTGCATGTAGGTGTTAGCATCCCCAGACCCCACCCAACTGGCCCTGAATCCAAAGATTTTTCCCAAGGTAATTCTCTCTAATGGTAATTTTACATTATCAAAAACTATAAAAACCTCTCCATTAGATATTTATATTTTTAGCTGTTATCGTCTTCCCAGGTTGCTTAAGTGGCAAAGAATCTGTCTTCCAATGTGGAAACCCACAGGTTCTATCCCTGGGTGGAGAAGATCCCTGGAGGAGGGCATGGCAACCTGTTCCAGTATTCCTGTCCATGGACCAAGGAGCCGGGTGGGCTACAGAATCAGACAAGACCAAAGTGACCTAGCATGCACACATTCAGTGATCTCTTGTTCTAAGGAACAGATGCACTTTGATGTCTTTCAGATAACCTCAGGGCCTCCTCAACTAAGAGGCATCTTGGAAATTCTACTGGATGTTTACAAAGAGGAGACAGTTTACTCTAAAGCACTTCAGTCAGAACTGAAAATCTGGCTGATGTAGCACGTCCATGAAGCCAGAGGAGACTCTAATGATGGTGAAAAGTCATCTATGTACCTACAAGGGTCTATGAAAAATCATCCACTCTGCTTGCTGTTTGCCATCTAGGAGATAGTATAAGAACCTCCTAGAAAAACAAGTAAAAATATTACTCTGCTGAACAGATATTTGCATGTAGGTGTTAGCATCCCCAGACCCCACCCAACTGGCCCTGAATCCAAAGATTTTTCCCAAGGTAATTCTCTCTAATGGTAAAAAAACAAAAACAAAAACAAAAAAAACCTCACCATTAGACATTTATATTTTTAGCTGTTATCGTCTTCCCAGGTTGCTTAAGTGGCAAAGAATCTGTCTTCCAATGTGGGAAACCCACAGGTTCTATCCCTGGGTGGAGAAGATCCCCTGGAGGAGGAAATGGCAACCCACTCCAGTATTTTTGCCTGGAGAATCCCATGGACAGAGGAGCCTGGTGGGGCACAAAATCTTTCCTTAGAAAAAGGTATCTGATCCCAGGAGAAGTATACAACATTTTTAGCCTCATTTAAACTTGATGTGAATGAACTTACCAAAAATGTTTTATACCATATGGTTAAGGAAAAAGTGAGCATGCTGGGGCAGAATTAGAAAATGTGACCCATCAGAGGCCAGGGACGTCATGAAATGGGGGAAGGGGGACAGCATTCATACCCATCCTTACTCAGGTACCTCTGTCTCTTTTCACCAGCTGTGAAGGTGGCAAGTCCTTTAGCAAGAGACGAGGTTGAATGGGGATGTCACAGCCCTGCCACTAAGGAGAAGCCCTGAGAGCAGGGGAGATTTCTAACATAATAATTATAGCATAATCACTTAAACATAATAATTATAACATCTTTTGTGTAAGGTCTTTCTTCCATGGAGACTTGCCAACATTCATCAACATCCAAAGTATTTATTTAGCATCCACATGTGTATAGTTCTGCTGAGTGCTACGTTTTTCCTGGATAATTTTTGTAACATCTTAAGTGGGTGAAGAAAAGCAGGAGGAGGAGGAGGAGGAAGTTTAGGGAAGAGAAGGTTGACGGAAAGTCGTGGCTATTTTAAAACGACTCTGAGCAACTTCAGAGAACAGAGTATACATAGGGAGACTCCCGAGAAAGACATCGCTCACACAGACTCGAGGAGAAGAGTCACCTGCAGCCACCTTTCTGTTTCCAGAAAGGTCATTAAACGATTAATTTGGGGAAGCCCAAGAATGCAGCACAGACCCCTCCAATCAAGCATCTCGAAAGCTGTAAGCTGAGTGTTTGAACTAAACATGTCTATATTTCACCCAAACTTCTAAGCATTTTAATGAAATCTGACAAACAGTAAGAGTTCTCTGGGTTGGTGTTATTAAATGTTATCTTTGCTAATTTCCTTAGGTTGGCAAAGCCTCATCAATTGCAGAGATGTGTTCAGATCGAAACGAGGTTTGTGTGAAACACTTAAAACGTTTTTGATGCAGACGTACATGAAAAAACACATTCAGCCAATTCAAGGCAAGTAGGTTGGGGAATTATATAGATCTCAAATTATTTCCACAATTATTTTCACACTACAGCTCACACATATGTTGAAAAGCCTATTGTAGCATATACAGTATTTTGAAAATTCCATAAGGACTGGAAAATAAAGTGTAGATATTTTGTAAAATACTAAACCAAATGGTTCACACAAATATAGAAGCAAACTGTGCACTTGGAGATTCCCTTTTAGGCCCTCTTCACTTGCATTTAACATATGTGTCCTACTTTTTTAAAATACCGAAAATATTTGCAAGTCTGTTTATTGAAATGTTTCTAAATTCTTTGCAGTAGTCATTCATTTGCATCCATACATAGTTCCCACGGCTTTCTGTGGGCCTGGTGAGTGTGGGGTGGAGAAACTTGGATAATTATATCTTATGAGTTTGTAACATTTTAAATTTCCAAAGGAAAATTAGATCCATAAATTTTTTTTTGAGATATGCAGCTGAGAAATACTTTTTTAAATCGCTAATTTCACTGCAGATTAACACATTCAGTGCTGCCAAAAATCTGCCTCTTCCCATCCTTCCTCAGCTCTGCCAGCCACTCTCTTCTCCTTCCCTGTTTCTTTGATCTCTTCTAGATGGAAAGGAAATCTCTTTATTCCTCTGAAAAGAATATAAGAAAAGTTCATTATCTCTGCTCTTTCAAAAATCACTTTTCTTAAATTGTTGAGAGAACAGAGAATTACTTGAAGAATCATTAAATTGAGAGCAAAGGATACAATAAAGTGGCTCAAGGATGTATTTGATCTACTGGTGCCCTGTGTCAAAAAATTGAGTTTATAAAATCCAGAATCTTAAAAAGATATATTCATAGTTCATTTTCCCCTAGAAAAGGAAATCATTTGTTTAAAATTAATCTCCATCTCAAAAGTAGGATGCAATTTGTATAAGAAAATAATGATGTCTTGCTATGTATACATATTATAAGATCCAGGAATAACGTGTAACACAGTTGCCTATAATGAAACAAGCTGTATTAATAAAGGCTGTTACTTTTCTAAAGAATGTTATTGCATGTTGGTTTCTTTGGAAGTAATATATGTATGAGATAAACAGATGCCATAGGGTATTAGAGTCTGTTGTGAACTTTAGGTGAATAGAGAAAGATAAATAATCAGTAAGATCACTTTTACATTAGCATGGGTCATAGGACGTGACATATTACCATTCAATGTCACATCAAGCTATTTTATATTTTATAGAATACAGGCATGTGTATACACACATAATGTATAAGATAGATTTTTATATGTTGACTGGACCATCCCTAGGAGGAGCTGGACACAGAGATGGATAGCAAAGTGGAGACAAACAGTCCACAGTGAAAATATAGTCAAGGATAAAGCCCCATATGGACCGTTGAGAGGTAATTGCATTTGATACACATTTTCTGCCACGGCTTTCTGTGGGCCTGGTGAGTGTGGGGTGGAGAAACTTGGATAATTATATCTTATGAGTTTGTAACATTTTAAATTTCCAAAGGAAAATTAGATCCATAAATTTTTTTTTGAGATATGCAGCTGAGAAATACTTTTTTAAATCGCTAATTTCACTGCAGATTAACACATTCAGTGCTGCCAAAAATCTGCCTCTTCCCATCCTTCCTCAGCTCTGCCAGCCACTCTCTTCTCCTTCCCTGTTTCTTTGATCTCTTCTAGATGGAAAGGAAATCTCTTTATTCCTCTGAAAAGAATATAAGAAAAGTTCATTATCTCTGCTCTTTCAAAAATCACTTTTCTTAAATTGTTGAGAGAACAGAGAATTACTTGAAGAATCATTAAATTGAGAGCAAAGGATACAATAAAGTGGCTCAAGGATGTATTTGATCTACTGGTGCCCTGTGTCAAAAAATTGAGTTTATAAAATCCAGAATCTTAAAAAGATATATTCATAGTTCATTTTCCCCTAGAAAAGGAAATCATTTGTTTAAAATTAATCTCCATCTCAAAAGTAGGATGCAATTTGTATAAGAAAATAATGATGTCTTGCTATGTATACATATTATAAGATCCAGGAATAACGTGTAACACAGTTGCCTATAATGAAACAAGCTGTATTAATAAAGGCTGTTACTTTTCTAAAGAATGTTATTGCATGTTGGTTTCTTTGGAAGTAATATATGTATGAGATAAACAGATGCCATAGGGTATTAGAGTCTGTTGTGAACTTTAGGTGAATAGAGAAAGATAAATAATCAGTAAGATCACTTTTACATTAGCATGGGTCATAGGACGTGACATATTACCATTCAATGTCACATCAAGCTATTTTATATTTTATAGAATACAGGCATGTGTATACACACACATAATGTATAAGATAGATTTTTATATGTTGACTGGACCATCCCTAGGAGGAGCTGGACACAGAGATGGATAGCAAAGTGGAGACAAACAGTCCACAGTGAAAATATAGTCAAGGATAAAGCCCCATATGGACCGTTGAGAGGTAATTGCATTTGATACACATTTTCTGCCAGGGCTTTAAATAATTCCCAGGTGACTGTAACCCATATTAAAACTTTCCCTGAATTGTAGACTTCTCCAAAAGAATATCCTTTTTTATCTTTGATGATACTGTATTAGAGTTCAACCATTTAAAATAATAACATGATGGCAAAGTTTATCACTAAATTCTGTCTTTAATTATAGTCCCAGCAAAATTAATCTTTAACTTCCCCAGAGAGAGCATGGCCTAAAGCATTGATTATTTGACTTTAGCAGCATAAAAACATTTCACTCGAGAGTCAAAGTGCCTATGAACACCCACCTCATAATTTCCCCTTTCAATGGAGACAAGTTATAAACTCACATATATACTGAAGGAAAAACTAGGACTCTGTTGTTTACTTCAGTATGTGGGCTGTACACAATGGCTCAGACCAGATGGAACTTCAGAACACCACCTGCTGTGCTCCTTTTTTCTTTGACTTCTGACCCTCTGGACTCAAAATCATGGACCCACACAGGTTAACCTGGCAACCCATGGTTTGGATTCAGACTCAAAGCAGTGTGCTTGATTCGGATTTTTGGTTACCATAGGAAGGTGCCTCTATGTAAAATGATTCCCTTGATCCTTTTTCAAAATGGAGTTACCAACATTAAAAATTAGAGGAGATTTCACCAAAAGCTGGCTTCTCAGTTTTCCTTGAAAGCACAAGGATCTTACAATCCCCAGCCTTCCTTCACACATGGTCATGGGGGTGCCTTTTGTTTAAAAGTAGGTCCCTCTCCACTGCACCCTCGTCACAAGCTGATAATAAAGGTTATGAGATAAAAAAACAGATGCCATAGGGTATTAGAGTCTGTTGTGAACTTTAGGTGAATAGAGAAAGATAAATAATCAGTAAGATCACTTTTACATTAGCATGGGTCATAGGACGTGACATATTACCATTCAATGTCACATCAAGCTATTTTATATTTTATAGAATACAGGCATGTGTATACACACATAATGTATAAGATAGATTTTTATATGTTGACTGGACCATCCCTAGGAGGAGCTGGACACAGAGATGGATAGCAAAGTGGAGACAAACAGTCCACAGTGAAAATATAGTCAAGGATAAAGCCCCATATGGACCGTTGAGAGGTAATTGCATTTGATACACATTTTCTGCCAGGGCTTTAAATAATTCCCAGGTGACTGTAACCCATATTAAAACTTTCCCTGAATTGTAGACTTCTCCAAAAGAATATCCTTTTTTATCTTTGATGATACTGTATTAGAGTTCAACCATTTAAAATAATAACATGATGGCAAAGTTTATCACTAAATTCTGTCTTTAATTATAGTCCCAGCAAAATTAATCTTTAACTTCCCCAGAGAGAGCATGGCCTAAAGCATTGATTATTTGACTTTAGCAGCATAAAAACATTTCACTCGAGAGTCAAAGTGCCTATGAACACCCACCTCATAATTTCCCCTTTCAATGGAGACAAGTTATAAACTCACATATATACTGAAGGAAAAACTAGGACTCTGTTGTTTACTTCAGTATGTGGGCTGTACACAATGGCTCAGACCAGATGGAACTTCAGAACACCACCTGCTGTGCTCCTTTTTTCTTTGACTTCTGACCCTCTGGACTCAAAATCATGGACCCACACAGGTTAACCTGGCAACCCATGGTTTGGATTCAGACTCAAAGCAGTGTGCTTGATTCGGATTTTTGGTTACCATAGGAAGGTGCCTCTATGTAAAATGATTCCCTTGATCCTTTTTCAAAAATGGAGTTACCAACATTAAAAATTAGAGGAGATTTCACCAAAAGCTGGCTTCTCAGTTTTCCTTGAAAGCACAAGGATCTTACAATCCCCAGCCTTCCTTCACACATGGTCATGGGGGGTGCCTTTGTAGAGGGCTAGACACTCACAGATATTATTCAAAGTTCAGAATTAGCGTCCCTCTCCTTCCACTGCACCCTCGTCTGAAAACTGGCCCCGTCTTAATTTAGACAGGAGCATGACAAATGATTTTAAATGCTTACTTAGCCTTTTCTCACATTAAATCAGCAGGAACTGATCAGAAATATTTAACAAAACATGTTGAGAATCTCCTTAGAGTAGTGCTTGCCAAGTTCTTTCCCATGTAAGATCAACATATATACACTATTGATACTATGTATTAAATAGATAACTAATGAGAACCTACTATGTAGCCCAGGGAACTCTACTCAGTGTTCCATGGTGACCTAACCGGGATGTGTCAGCTCGGCTTTACATGGTAAGACCCCATGCTGACTGTCAGCCCAGCCCCGTGTGGTCCTGGGAGCCACAGACATCCCAGCAGTGAGCGCCTGCATCTAGCTGCTGAAATTTAGGCTCTTGCATTAAAGAAGCAGTTGACTGAAAGGTCATAAATTCAGCCTCGAGAGGACTCAGAGTGTGCAAAGCACAAAGTGCAAGGGCCGATGGAGTCTCTCCCACTCCCCCTAGGATGGCCCCAGCACACACCAGCTGGAGGAGGTGGCCTTTTTAGTGGCCTCATATCAGGAAACCTTGCTGTGAGCCAACCAACGCCTCTGCAATGAGACTGAATCCAGTCAGATCTGCAGCATGGCCACTGCCTACCTCATTGAAAGCTTTACCTGTTGCCAGTCTGTGTGAGGTGTGTGCAGGGGGCACCAGGATTCACAGGGACCTCTGATGGTCTTGCAGGCTCTGCTCTGGAACCTCTGTTGAAACCTGGAAGTGATGGACACCTGAGGTTAGTGAATGAGGCTCTGGGCCCCTGTGCTGATTCAGAGCCAAGGATGCTCTTCTTGATCATGTCTTCATCTCTGGCAAATTAGGAATGGTGCCTCTATGTAAAATGATTCCCTTGATCCTTTTTCAAAATGGAGTTACCAACATTAAAAATTAGAGGAGATTTCACCAAAAGCTGGCTTCTCAGTTTTCCTTGAAAGCACAAGGATCTTACAATCCCCAGCCTTCCTTCACACATGGTCATGGGGGGTGCCTTTGTAGAGGGCTAGACACTCACAGATATTATTCAAAGTTCAGAATTAGCGTCCCTCTCCTTCCACTGCACCCTCGTCTGAAAACTGGCCCCGTCTTAATTTAGACAGGAGCATGACAAATGATTTTAAATGCTTACTTAGCCTTTTCTCACATTAAATCAGCAGGGAACTGATCAGAAATATTTAACAAAACATGTTGAGAATCTCCTTAGAGTAGTGCTTGCCAAGTTCTTTCCCATGTAAGATCAACATATATACACTATTGATACTATGTATTAAATAGATAACTAATGAGAACCTACTATGTAGCCCAGGGAACTCTACTCAGTGTTCCATGGTGACCTAACCGGGATGTGTCAGCTCGGCTTTACATGGTAAGACCCCATGCTGACTGTCAGCCCAGCCCCGTGTGGTCCTGGGAGCCACAGACATCCCAGCAGTGAGCGCCTGCATCTAGCTGCTGAAATTTAGGCTCTTGCATTAAAGAAGCAGTTGACTGAAAGGTCATAAATTCAGCCTCGAGAGGGCTCAGAGTGTGCAAAGCACAAAGTGCAAGGGCCGATGGAGGCTCTCCCACTCCCCCTAGGATGGCCCCAGCACACACGAGCTGGAGGAGGTGGCCTTTTTAGTGGCCTCATATCAGGAAACCTTGCTGTGAGCCAACCAACGCCTCTGCAATGAGACTGAATCCAGTCAGATCTGCAGCATGGCCACTGCCTACCTCATTGAAAGCTTTACCTGTTGCCAGTCTGTGTGAGGTGTGTGCAGGGGGCACCAGGATTCACAGGGACCTCTGATGGTCTTGCAGGCTCTGCTCTGGAACCTCTGTTGAAACCTGGAAGTGATGGACACCTGAGGTTAGTGAATGAGGCTCTGGGCCCCTGTGCTGATTCAGAGCCAAGGATGCTCTTCTTGATCATGTCTTCATCTCTGGCAAATGAATGCCTCTGGGCTTGAATTACACCTCTTCTCTGGGCCCTTTGCCTGTTTGCTCTATAGGTTTTAGATCTGCCAAGCCTCCACAATTATGAGTTAATTCCTTAAAATAAACCAATCTCTCTTTCTCCCTCTGTAGGTACCTGCGTGTGCATGTGTGCACACTACGTTTGCTCAGTCGTGTCCCACGCTTTGTGACCCTAAGACTGCAGCCCATCAGGCTCCTCTGTCCATGGAATTCTCCAGACATGAATACTGGAGTGGGCTGCCATGCCCTGCTCCAGGGAATCTTCCCAACACAAGTATCGAACATGTCTCTTATGTCTCCTGCATTGACAGGGGGATTTATTACCACTAGCATCACCTGGGAAGACCTTATGTGCAGATACACACACACACACACACACACACACACACACACACACACACACACACAGATATAGACAAAATTCTGTTGGCCTTGCTTCTTTGCAGATCCCTGGCTAGTATACACTGATTTTACTCTTACTATTTTATCTAATAGGAAAGCTAGACATGAACACTGTCAGTTTCTTTTTTCTCATTACAATTATGCAGGGCTTTATTTTATGCCCAACTCTTGGTTCTCTAGCTTTCCCAGTACCTCCTGCCCCTCAGCCAGCTAACCTCTGATTTTAGCATCAATAGGATCAGGAAAGTGGCACTGTATTTGGTGGCAATGGATCACTTCTGCCACATGCATCCTTTGATGGTCCGGGGCCCTCATTCATCACATCTCAAATTGCCCATTGGTATACAATGGAACATGCAGCTCACTGCAGGGTGGGTAGGCAAACTGAAGATGATGTGATGGATAAGTGCCCCATAAATATTATTATCTTAAGGGAGTAAGGTGCAGTGGCTTTTATTATAAAATAGAGCAACTCTCATCAAAATAAACACTCTAAAAACCCAAATGTAGAGGGCTTCCCTGGTGGTCCAGTGGTTAAGACTTCACCTTCCAATGCAGAGGGTCCAGGTTCAATCCCGAGTCATGGAGCTATTATTCTATATGCCTCAAGATCAAAAAAATCAGAACATAAAAGAGAAGCCATATTGTACCAAATTCAGTAAGTCTAAAAAATAAACCTGAAGCTGGTATCCTTAAGTGTTATCTTTACAGTAAAAAATAACAAGTCCTTGGGGATGCTTTTGCAAATGAGGAAGCCTGACTGTAGCCTCCTTGGTCAGGCTGCAGTCTTAGTTTACTTCTGTCTCCTTGGTCATGATCATGACCTTATGTTTCACCACATATTTGGGAAAGTAAGTGATCCAATCCAGTTCCTTGTGGCAAATCTAGCCAGTGTTTATCATAATTGGAAGCTCTCGTATTAGTTAATAACTTAATATATGGCCTTCTGTTTGGTCATCCTGAAATAACTTATGAGAGTTCTCCAGATTAAAAAATAATGGAGCTTAACAGACAGACCAGGGCCCAATGGCCCTTGCCCTTGTATGTCCTCAGCCTGACTTTTGTCTCTGGAAAAACTTTAGCCAAAGAATAATCTAACCAGAGAAGTGAGAACTGAAGAAACAAAGAAAACAATCCAACAAAACAAAGCAACAATTGTTTAGTCCCTAAGCAAAGTCAAAGATTTGAGTTTCACCTCAAGGGCTAGAAATAGTACACTGAGCCACATCGTGTGAACTGTCTTACAGATACCGAAGCCCTTACCTTATTCTTTTTCTCATTACATTTGCTTATTTTATGCCCAACTCTTGGTTCTCTAGCTTTCCCAGTACCTCCTGCCCTCAGCCAGCTAACCTCTGATTTTAGCATCAATAGGATCAGGAAAGTGGCACTGTATTTGGTGGCAATGGATCACTTCTGCCACATGCATCCTTTGATGGTCCGGGGCCCTCATTCATCACATCTCAAATTGCCCATTGGTATACAATGGAACATGCAGCTCACTGCAGGGTGGGTAGGCAAACTGAAGATGATGTGATGGATAAGTGCCCCATAAATATTATTATCTTAAGGGAGTAAGGTGCAGTGGCTTTTATTATAAAATAGAGCAACTCTCATCAAAATAAACACTCTAAAAACCCAAATGTAGAGGGCTTCCCTGGTGGTCCAGTGGTTAAGACTTCACCTTCCAATGCAGAGGGTCCAGGTTCAATCCCGAGTCATGGAGCTATTATTCTATATGCCTCAAGATCAAAAAAATCAGAACATAAAAGAGAAGCCATATTGTACCAAATTCAGTAAGTCTAAAAAATAAACCTGAAGCTGGTATCCTTAAGTGTTATCTTTACAGTAAAAAATAACAAGTCCTTGGGGATGCTTTTGCAAATGAGGAAGCCTGACTGTAGCCTCCTTGGTCAGGCTGCAGTCTTAGTTTACTTCTGTCTCCTTGGTCATGATCATGACCTTATGTTTCACCACATATTTGGGAAAGTAAGTGATCCAATCCAGTTCCTTGTGGCAAATCTAGCCAGTGTTTATCATAATTGGAAGCTCTCGTATTAGTTAATAACTTAATATATGGCCTTCTGTTTGGTCATCCTGAAATAACTTATGAGAGTTCTCCAGAAAAAAAAACAATGGAGCTTAACAGACAGACCAGGGCCCAATGGCCCTTGCCCTTGTATGTCCTCAGCCTGACTTTTGTCTCTGGAAAAACTTTAGCCAAAGAATAATCTAACCAGAGAAGTGAGAACTGAAGAAACAAAGAAAACAATCCAACAAAACAAAGCAACAATTGTTTAGTCCCTAAGCAAAGTCAAAGATTTGAGTTTCACCTCAAGGGCTAGAAATAGTACACTGAGCCACATCGTGTGAACTGTCTTACAGATACCGAAGCCCTTACCAGGTGGAAGAAGTTAACTAGAGGATGACGAGACTGAGCAAACTTTTTGGCCAAGCCAATATTTGGAGGAAGAGTACAGTCTAGAGGTAGGATTCCCAACCTAGTAAAAGAGACATATAAGGGATTGGGGTGATCTGACTGCAACAAGCGTTGAGGTAGTTCATCGTTACTGGACTTACTATTTGTTTTCATACACTCTGTGCTAAGTTGCTTCAGTCCTATCTGACACTATGAATGGTAGTCCTCCACACTTTCTTGTCCATGAGATTCTTCGGTCAAGAATACTGGCGTGGGTGGTCAGGCCTTCCTCCAGGGGATCTTCCCGAGCCAGGGATCAAACCTGCATCCCTTATGTCTCCTACATTGGCAGGCAGGTTCTTTACCATGAGTACCACCTGGGAACCTCCTGTTCTTATACAGTAAATGTAAAACAAGAACATGACTTGAAAACCAGGAGGCTGTTCAGGGACCTGGATTTACAGACAGAAAGGTGAGTCTTCAAGCCATCCCTAAGTAAACATTGCTTTTCCTGTCACTCTCCAGGGCATGAGTTATTGTATTCACAATTTATCCCTAGGGAATTACAAGCACTGTGACTGTGCATAGAAAGCAATGAAACTCAGTCTTTCATTTTTAGCAATAGCCCTCCATGTCCAGTGTCAAAATTATTTGCTCGATGAATATAGTATTTTTCTCTATAAATATAATAATTACTTGCCAAGTTCACCATTCCATCTTAGTCCAGAAAACATAAGCTGAACTAGGTACTAAGTGTTGGAAAGGGTGAAAGGGAAAGATCAGGAAACTCAGAGATCAGAAGCAGATCTGTAGAGTTCTACAAAATGAATTCCCCCATCCCATTTTGGCATTTCCTTTTGTAAAATACCTCTGCTTGTTAACATACTCAGGATTTTTTTTTTTTCATTACATACATTTGATATGCAAGAGAGAAAGAAGCAGATCTGTAGAGTGAAGGTCATAACACGAGGTAGTGGCATTAACACAATGCAGGACAGACAGCTGGAACAACTGAGACCAGTTATGGACAGTGATAAAGATATAACCGAGCTTCCCTGATGGCTCAGCCAGAGATAATCTGGCTGCCAATGCAGGAGATGTAGGTTCATTCAATCCCTGGTTTGGGAAGATCCCTTGGAGAAAGAAATGGAAGCCCACTCCAGAATTCTTGCCTGGAGAATCCCATAGACAGAGGAACCTGGTGGGCTAGAGTCCTTAGGATTGTAAACAGTTGGATACAACTGAGCAACTAAACAGTAACAAAGATATCATCATTTTTGGCTCCTGAAAGAGGAACCCTGTGATTGATAAGTGATCACCCGAGACAATACACTCTGTGCTAAGTTGCTTCAGTCCTATCTGACACTATGAATGGTAGTCCTCCACACTTTCTTGTCCATGAGATTCTTCGGTCAAGAATACTGGCGTGGGTGGTCAGGCCTTCCTCCAGGGGATCTTCCCGAGCCAGGGATCAAACCTGCATCCCTTATGTCTCCTACATTGGCAGGCAGGTTCTTTACCATGAGTACCACCTGGGAACCTCCTGTTCTTATACAGTAAATGTAAAACAAGAACATGACTTGAAAACCAGGAGGCTGTTCAGGGACCTGGATTTACAGACAGAAAGGTGAGTCTTCAAGCCATCCCTAAGTAAACATTGCTTTTCCTGTCACTCTCCAGGGCATGAGTTATTGTATTCACAATTTATCCCTAGGGAATTACAAGCACTGTGACTGTGCATAGAAAGCAATGAAACTCAGTCTTTCATTTTTAGCAATAGCCCTCCATGTCCAGTGTCAAAATTATTTGCTCGATGAATATAGTATTTTTCTCTATAAATATAATAATTACTTGCCAAGTTCACCATTCCATCTTAGTCCAGAAAACATAAGCTGAACTAGGTACTAAGTGTTGGAAAGGGTGAAAGGGAAAGATCAGGAAACTCAGAGATCAGAAGCAGATCTGTAGAGTTCTACAAAATGAATTCCCCCATCCCATTTTGGCATTTCCTTTTGTAAAATACCTCTGCTTGTTAACATACTCAGGATTTTTTTTTTTTCATTACATACATTTGATATGCAAGAGAGAAAGAAGCAGATCTGTAGAGTGAAGGTCATAACACGAGGTAGTGGCATTAACACAATGCAGGACAGACAGCTGGAACAACTGAGACCAGTTATGGACAGTGATAAAGATATAACCGAGCTTCCCTGATGGCTCAGCCAGAGATAATCTGGCTGCCAATGCAGGAGATGTAGGTTCATTCAATCCCTGGTTTGGGAAGATCCCTTGGAGAAAGAAATGGAAGCCCACTCCAGAATTCTTGCCTGGAGAATCCCATAGACAGAGGAACCTGGTGGGCTAGAGTCCTTAGGATTGTAAACAGTTGGATACAACTGAGCAACTAAACAGTAACAAAGATATCATCATTTTTGGCTCCTGAAAGAGGAACCCTGTGATTGATAAGTGATCACCCGAGACAAGGGTGGAACAGTGAAGCAGGGACGACCAGCGCTGGCCTGGAATCAGGGAGGAATGGCTACTCAACCATTGTCAGGATCATCAAGTGGACCATGGGCGGCTACTTGACCAAAGGCTAGTTCAGGAAGGAAGGTGAAGCTACCTTCAGAGAATCTAGGACAAGGAAAGAGAAAGAGACAGGAAAGCCTTCTCTTTCCTCCATGCTTCTGAGGTCAGACTAAATACCTTATGAGCAGAACTTACACTGTAAGCCAGCTTTCAAGGGACCCTGGGAAATCAAGCTATAAGGAAGGGATGTGAGTAAGACCTAGAGACAAAAGGTGCATCACTGATATCTAAGTACCTTAATTAAGAATAAGTCTAATCCAGAAAGCCAATTGCTATAATACTCTTTCTGCACAGAATTTGTAACTGCTTAATATGCCCACTTAATTCCTTCCTGAGGACATGCCTATGCTGGTGTGGGGTACTGGAGATTTCAGTGAAGATTAAATATGACAATTATGTAAAGTACCTATCACAAGGCCTTTATTGAATAAGAATTCAATGAAGCTTATTATTCTTTTGCATTTCCATAGTTATCTTGGATTTTTCCATGTTCACTATTTTATCTTTAAATTATTATTGAAATTTAACCATCTGACATTGGCTTTATTAATATTTAGAGGGAATTGTCAAGAGTCTTATCACATTTTCTCTTTAATCCAATCATGTGACTCAGCCAAGAGGCCATTTATTTATTTATTTTTTTCTGTAAAGGTGAGAGTTCCTTCTTCCTGCTCCCAGTCATGATGAAAAGTCAGGGATTTGCCTATAAGTGGCCACATTCAATTATTCCTCAGGTATTGAAATGTTAGTGACAATAAAAATGTCAGTTTTCTCATCTGTATTCTTCTCTTCCCAAAGTTATGTAATTCTTATTATAATAGATATTATTCCATCATACATGGTAAATGAATTTTTATTGGGAAAACTGCAAAACAGCACATAAACATCTTGACTTTTCATGCTTTGGGCTTCTTACAAAAAAAAAAAAAATGATGCCAGTGTCCTAGACTATCAGAGTTTATAACAGACTCCTTTCTCCGAAGGAAGAAAGAATAAATGCCAAGAAGTATAGAATTTATAAGATGTAATGTGGCTTCGATGGCAACTGTTTACAGTATCTAGCTGTGATGGAGAAGAATGAGTCCACGCAGGACTCACTATGGTCTCCTCACACAGCCTCTGGACTGAGAGCAGTGATACATGAGCAGAATGCAAGTGCTAGTGAATGACATTTCAATCAGGGTACCAGTGAGGCTGAAAATGGAAGTGTCCGTCGCTCAATCGCATTCAACTCTTTGCGGCTCCATGGACTCTAGTCCACCAGGCTTCTCTGTCTGTGGGATTCTCCTGGCAAGAACGCTGGAGTGGGTTGCCATGCCCTGCTCCAGGGGATGTTCCTGACCCAAAACTGAACCCAGGTCTCCTGCACTGCAAGCAAATGCTTTAGCAGGGAGGCCCTCAAGTGCAGCTAGAGGACTCCTAAGAAAGGATGACTTCTAACATCTTCATATTTTAAGTCGGTTTCTGTGTGGTGCCATCATGTCAGGGCCATCCAAACTCCAGATTTTATTCAATAGATCATTTTCTATATGTAAATGTCTTCCAGTGAATTAATTAACTAATTAATTAACTGTATTAGATATAAAAGTGAAAAGACTGTGTTCCATGCTCAACCAGCTTGGGACATTCGCAGGCAAACAGAGTGGCTGGATGGGAGACACAGAGTTGATCAAGAGAAAGAGCAGACGTTTACTGAAAAGTGAGACCCGCCATGCAGGCCCTGAATTCTGCTCACTGGAATGACAGACTAAACAGATTCAGATCAAATCTGTTGCCGGGAGCAACTAGGAAAGCTGAGGAACTAAAATAAATAAATTTGAAGACATAGAAAGAATCTCAAAGCAGGAGAAGCTCAGGGCCAGGCTCTGAGAGGTGAAGGAGGCAGGTGGGTCGCCCTGCACCAGGGCTGCTGGGGTCCTCTAGGTAATTGGCCATATGAAAATCATGACTGATGTCTGAGAAAGTCTTTTTTAAAAAAAATACAGAGCTGAAGTGAAAAGGAAATGGAGATCAGTGCCTGCCAGTGTGCAGTGGTTCTGGAAACATCTGAGACTTTCAGGTGAAACCCCAGAGGGCTACTTCCCAGAGTAAAGCTAACCCAGAAAGTGACCAGCACACATACCAAGGGGAGTCTGTCTCTCAATACCCACTGGGATTAAATGTTCTGATATTAACACATATATGTGGAGTCTAAAAAATGGTATTACTGTTTAGTTACTAAGTTGTGTCCAATTCTTTGGGACCCCACAGACTGTAGCCCGCCAGACTCCTTTATCCATGGAATTTTCCAGGCAGGAAAATCTCCCTCCTCCAGGGGATCCTCCTGACCCAGGGATTGAACCCTGGTCTCCTACATTGGCAGGCAGATTCTTTACCACTGGGCCGCCAGGGAAGACCCTGCAGAATAGATGAGCCTATTTGCAGGATAGAAACAGAGACACAGACATAAAGAACAGACTTGTGGCCGGGGAAGGGAAGGGGTAGGAGGCGAGGGTGGAAGAAACTGGGAGATTAGGAATGACATATATACACTTTCGTGTGTTAAACAGATAGCTGGTGGGAAGCTCAGCTCGGTGCACTGTGATGACCTAGAGAGGTCAGATAAAGGGAACGGAGGCTCGAGGAGGAGGGGATATAAGTATAGTTATGGCTGACTCACACTGTTGTACAGCAGAAACTAACAAAAGCTTGTAAAGCAATTATATTCTAAGAAAAAAGTCACACTTCATCTTTCAAAGTATTTTTCTTATAAAATCATGTTTTTTTCCAAACATATACATGCATTTTTGACATTCAGGCACACTTATATTTAAGAAAATAAAAGCGATAGTGCCTATTTGTTTTTGTTGTTATGTAGTCACTAAGTCATGTCTGACTCTTTTATGATTCCACAGACTATAGCCCTTCAGGTTTCACTGTCCATGGGATTTTCCAGGCCAGAAAACTGGAGTAAGTCACCATTTTCTGATCCAGGGGATATTCCTGATCTAGTGATCAAACTTGTCTCCTGCATTGGCAGGCAGATTCTTCATCACTGAGCCACCAGGGAAGCCCAGATAGTATCAATAGCATTTCATAAATTTATTAAGTAAACATATTCAATGTGATGAGCTTACCTAGGGAATCTGCTATGTCCTGGGCCATGTGTCATTTCTCTGAAGCCTTGAAAAGGGACATGAATCAACTGAGAGTCATCTAAACTCTTGGGCTCAAACTTTGTTATCTTTATTGAATTGATGGCTGAAATGAATGAAGCAAGCACAGGACACTTCATTATCATAAGACACTAAATCACAGGGGTTGTTTGATCACCTGGAAGGCAAAGCAAATCCAAAGTGGCCTTGATAAATGGAAAATAGTCACACAAAAACAGATTCACTAGGAAGAGTAGAAGGTGGTATACCTACCTGGGGGGAACAATCCTGAAAACACAAGACAGTATTGTGTAGTCTGAAATGCAGAGGCTCCGAGTGAGTGTGTGGGGGTCCCTTGTGAGCAGTGATAAAAACAGTAATGGTACATAGAGCAATCATGTCATTGGACCCTAAACTAAACTTTAGAATCTTTAATTCATATTTCCTTTCTATACAACCTTCTAAGGAAGGGTAGGAGGCGAGGGTGGAAGAAACTGGGAGATTAGGAATGACATATATACACTTTCGTGTGTTAAACAGATAGCTGGTGGGAAGCTCAGCTCGGTGCACTGTGATGACCTAGAGAGGTCAGATAAAGGGAACGGAGGCTCGAGGAGGAGGGGATATAAGTATAGTTATGGCTGACTCACACTGTTGTACAGCAGAAACTAACAAAAGCTTGTAAAGCAATTATATTCTAAGAAAAAAGTCACACTTCATCTTTCAAAGTATTTTTCTTATAAAATCATGTTTTTTTCCAAACATATACATGCATTTTTGACATTCAGGCACACTTATATTTAAGAAAATAAAAGCGATAGTGCCTATTTGTTTTTGTTGTTATGTAGTCACTAAGTCATGTCTGACTCTTTTATGATTCCACAGACTATAGCCCTTCAGGTTTCACTGTCCATGGGATTTTCCAGGCCAGAAAACTGGAGTAAGTCACCATTTTCTGATCCAGGGGATATTCCTGATCTAGTGATCAAACTTGTCTCCTGCATTGGCAGGCAGATTCTTCATCACTGAGCCACCAGGGAAGCCCAGATAGTATCAATAGCATTTCATAAATTTATTAAGTAAACATATTCAATGTGATGAGCTTACCTAGGGAATCTGCTATGTCCTGGGCCATGTGTCATTTCTCTGAAGCCTTGAAAAGGGACATGAATCAACTGAGAGTCATCTAAACTCTTGGGCTCAAACTTTGTTATCTTTATTGAATTGATGGCTGAAATGAATGAAGCAAGCACAGGACACTTCATTATCATAAGACACTAAATCACAGGGGTTGTTTGATCACCTGGAAGGCAAAGCAAATCCAAAGTGGCCTTGATAAATGGAAAATAGTCACACAAAAACAGATTCACTAGGAAGAGTAGAAGGTGGTATACCTACCTGGGGGGAACAATCCTGAAAACACAAGACAGTATTGTGTAGTCTGAAATGCAGAGGCTCCGAGTGAGTGTGTGGGGGTCCCCTTGTGAGCAGTGATAAAAACAGTAATGGTACATAGAGCAATCATGTCATTGGACCCCTAAACTAAACTTTAGAATCTTTAATTCATATTTCCTTTCTATACAACCTTCTTCTGATCTAAAATGATAAATACGGCTTAATAATCCCAATAGGATTATGTAAAGAACACTGGCTACGGGTAACCCTACCGAACCACATGAGGCCTTCCCTAGACAGGCCTCCTGCCACATCCTCTGCTTTACCTCCTCTCTCTAGCACTTGTTGTTGTTCAGTCGCTAAGTTGTGAACGCAGTCTTTGGGACCCCATGGACTTCAACATGCCAGGCTGTCCTTCACCGTCTCCTGTAGTTTGCCCAAACTAATGTCCATTGAGTCAGTGATGCCATCCAACCATCTCACCCTCTGTAGCCCCCTTCTCCTCCCACCCTCAGTCTTTCCCAGCATCAGGCTCTTTTCCAGTGAGTCAGCTCTTCCCATCACGTGGCCAAAGGATTGGAGCTTCAGCTTCAGCATCAGTCCTTCCAATGAATATTCAGGGTTGATTTCCTTTAGGATTGTCTGGTTTGATCTCCCTGCTGTCCAAGGGACTCTCAAGAGTCTTCTTCAGCACCACAGTTCAAAAGCATCAATTCTTTGGTTCTTAGAATTCTTTATGGTCCATCTCAAGTCTCTAGATAATAGTGTTTGATGCACATTTCCTGAACTGTTTTTCAGATGAAAAACAAAGCAAAAAAAAAAAAATGCCCTTCACTAAATGGAAGATCTTAACTCCTTGAGTACCTTGACCACAAAGCCCCAGGCCTCCTGGGGCCTAAAGACTGATGATGTTTACCCCTGTGATACCACCCTGATGCCTCACCAATCAGAGAACTGTGCATGATCTGCCCACACCCACTGTGACCCCATTTTCTCACCTGCTTTTAAAAGGACTTTGTTCAAACCCTTTAGGGCAGCTAGGGGCCTTTTTATTTTCTTCTCTCGCATGATCCTGCAACAAACCTTTCTCTGCTCCAAACTCCAACGTTTCAGTTTGTTTGGCCTCACTGTGCGATAACAAATCCTGAAAACACAAGACAGTATTGTGTAGTCTGAAATGCAGAGGCTCCGAGTGAGTGTGTGGGGGTCCCCTTGTGAGCAGTGATAAAAACAGTAATGGTACATAGAGCAATCATGTCATTGGACCCCTAAACTAAACTTTAGAATCTTTAATTCATATTTCCTTTCTATACAACCTTCTTCTGATCTAAAATGATAAATACGGCTTAATAATCCCAATAGGATTATGTAAAGAACACTGGCTACGGGTAACCCTACCGAACCACATGAGGCCTTCCCTAGACAGGCCTCCTGCCACATCCTCTGCTTTACCTCCTCTCTCTAGCACTTGTTGTTGTTCAGTCGCTAAGTTGTGAACGAGTCTTTGGGACCCCATGGACTTCAACATGCCAGGCTGTCCTTCACCGTCTCCTGTAGTTTGCCCAAACTAATGTCCATTGAGTCAGTGATGCCATCCAACCATCTCACCCTCTGTAGCCCCCTTCTCCTCCCACCCTCAGTCTTTCCCAGCATCAGGCTCTTTTCCAGTGAGTCAGCTCTTCCCATCACGTGGCCAAAGGATTGGAGCTTCAGCTTCAGCATCAGTCCTTCCAATGAATATTCAGGGTTGATTTCCTTTAGGATTGTCTGGTTTGATCTCCCTGCTGTCCAAGGGACTCTCAAGAGTCTTCTTCAGCACCACAGTTCAAAAGCATCAATTCTTTGGTTCTTAGAATTCTTTATGGTCCATCTCAAGTCTCTAGATAATAGTGTTTGATGCACATTTCCTGAACTGTTTTTCAGATGAAAAACAAAGCAAAAAAAAAAAAAAATGCCCTTCACTAAATGGAAGATCTTAACTCCTTGAGTACCTTGACCACAAAGCCCCAGGCCTCCTGGGGCCTAAAGACTGATGATGTTTACCCCTGTGATACCACCCTGATGCCTCACCAATCAGAGAACTGTGCATGATCTGCCCACACCCACTGTGACCCCATTTTCTCACCTGCTTTTAAAAGGACTTTGTTCAAACCCTTTAGGGCAGCTAGGGGCTTTTTATTTTCTTCTCTTCGCATGATCCTGCAACAAACCTTTCTCTGCTCCAAACTCCAACGTTTCAGTTTGTTTGGCCTCACTGTGCATCAAGCAGAAGAACTTGCATTAGGGACTTCCCTGGTTGTCCAGGGGCAAAAACACCTCCTGCCAATGCAGGGGACATGGATTCGATCCCTGGTCTGGGAAGAGCCCATGACAGAGGAACTAAGCCTGTGCACTACAACTACTGAGCCTGCACTACACCACAAGCAAAGCCACCACAATGAGAAATCTGTGCACCACAACTAGAGTAGCCCCCGCTCTCCACACTGAGAAAGCCCTCAGCGTAAGGAAGACTCAATGCAGCCTATAAATAAATAAATAAATAAATAAAATTACATAAGAGAAAACCTTAAAAATTAACTTGTGCTAACACACGTTCCACTGATGATGCTCCATATTTCACTGTTGCGAGGCAGGCACTGCTGGTCCTCTACTACAGCTCAGGAATGGAGGCTCGTGGAGGGTAAGTCCCCTGCCCTGGGCTCAGAGCAATGATGGCTCAGCTTGCTCTTCGAGGTCAGGCATGTGCCATGGCGACAACCTTCTGAGCCTCTTGGTCCATTCATCGCTCGGTCCCACCTGTCCCCTGGTTATGAATGCTCAGGAGTGCTTGCTGCATTCACTCAAAGTTGTTGGTAGAAGTTATATCATGGGCTTCCCCTGGTGGTCCAGTGGGTAAGGACACCGCCTTGCAGTGCAAGGGGCGCTGGTTCGAGCCCTGGCCTGGGAAGATCCCACGGGCGGTGGAGCGGCTGGACCCTGGGGGCTAGGCTGGCCTTTTTTAGAATTCTTTATGGTCCATCTCAAGTCTCGGGGCATTTCCTGAACTGTTTTCAGATGAAAAACAAAGCAAAAGAAAAAAATGCCCTTCACTAAATGGAAGATCTTAACTCCTTGAGTACCTTGACCACAAAGCCCCAGGCCTCCTGGGGCCTAAAGACTGATGATGTTTACCCCTGTGATACCACCCTGATGCCTCACCAATCAGAGAACTGTGCATGATCTGCCCACACCCACTGTGACCCCATTTTCTCACCTGCTTTTAAAAGGACTTTGTTCAAACCCTTTAGGGCAGCTAGGGGCTTTTTATTTTCTTCTCTTCGCATGATCCTGCAACAAACCTTTCTCTGCTCCAAACTCCAACGTTTCAGTTTGTTTGGCCTCACTGTGCATCAAGCAGAAGAACTTGCATTAGGGACTTCCCTGGTTGTCCAGGGGCAAAAACACCTCCTGCCAATGCAGGGGACATGGATTCGATCCCTGGTCTGGGAAGAGCCCATGACAGAGGAACTAAGCCTGTGCACTACAACTACTGAGCCTGCACTACACCACAAGCAAAGCCACCACAATGAGAAATCTGTGCACCACAACTAGAGTAGCCCCCGCTCTCCACACTGAGAAAGCCCTCAGCGTAAGGAAGACTCAATGCAGCCTATAAATAAATAAATAAATAAATAAAATTACATAAGAGAAAACCTTAAAAATTAACTTGTGCTAACACACGTTCCACTGATGATGCTCCATATTTCACTGTTGCGAGGCAGGCACTGCTGGTCCTCTACTACAGCTCAGGAATGGAGGCTCGTGGAGGGTAAGTCCCCTGCCCTGGGCTCAGAGCAATGATGGCTCAGCTTGCTCTTCGAGGTCAGGCATGTGCCATGGCGACAACCTTCTGAGCCTCTTGGTCCATTCATCGCTCGGTCCCACCTGTCCCCTGGTTATGAATGCTCAGGAGTGCTTGCTGCATTCACTCAAAGTTGTTGGTAGAAGTTATATCATGGGCTTCCCCTGGTGGTCCAGTGGGTAAGGACACCGCCTTGCAGTGCAAGGGGCGCTGGTTCGAGCCCTGGCCTGGGAAGATCCCACGTGCCGTGGAGCGGCTGGACTGATGTGTCCAATTACCGAGCGGGAGCTCTGGAGTGCATGCGCCCAGAGCCGGCGCTCTGCGACGACAGACGCCACCGCGATGGGGGGCCCACAGGACCCAAAGAACAAAGACAGATGAACAGAGAGAAACGAAAGACCAATGGAAGTGGCCCGCCTGCTCCCCTCCCTCCCCAACCCGAGCCCCGCCCAAAAATAAATAAATAAATAAATCTTTAAAAAAAAAAAAAAGAAGTTATATCATGAGTATTGTTTTATGATTTGACAATTCCCTATCAAATCTCATTGTTTTCCTTATTTTTTTATTATTTAAAAAACTTATTGGAGTATATTTGATTTAAAATATTGTGTTAGTTTCAGGTACACAGCAAAGGGATTCAGCTTCACACACACACACACACCGTTTTCCTTTAGTCACTAAGTTATGTCCAACTCTTTTGCAATCTCATGGACTGCCAGGCTCCTCTGTCCATGGAATTTTCCAGGCAAGAACACTGGAGTGGGTTGCCATTTCCTACTCCAGGGAATCTTCCTGACCCAGGGATCAAACCTAAGTCTCTGGCATTAGCAGGCAGATTCTTTACCACTGAGCCACCTGGGAAGCTCCATATGTCTTTCAATAAGCACTTTTTTATCATTTTACTTTCAGTGCTAATTTTACCAGGTGAATTGCAATATTGCACGAAGAGCAGCAATTTGCCTTTTTCTGTATGCTGAGTCTTTTTGTTTTGTTTCCTAGAGAAAGAGTTGTTTAGTCATTTTAAAACTTTCACACACAATACGCTGTCCTCTAGAGATACTTAAAAAAAATAAAATCAACAACAGTACTTATAAGATGTTATAAGATGCATATGTATTCCATGTTGTACTATTAAATGTCGAACTGTTCTAACAAAGACAGAGTTTGATGTATTTTCTAGTACTCATTCCCTAGCTCTCAAAGTTGTTGGTAGAAGTGAAAATAGCAATGCTATAACCTTATTGATTGACATGATTGTATGAATATATATAAATTCTCAAAATCTTGCCAGGTCTTCTGATTTCTGTTTGGATCCATCACCCAATTTTTTTGGAAGTATCTTCTTAATTCTTACAGAAAAGTTATTCTGTCGGAATCAGGACAAATTAGAATTTTCAGAAAGTTAAACAATATTCTGAGACATTCTAGAGCTATCATAATGGTTGAGTCAACTGGAACTTGTCAAAGAGAAATCTCAAAAAATTAAATGGTGAAGAATTCAAAAAGAGTAAGATGGTTAACTCTCTACTTCTCTCTGGCTGAGAACTTTTATTCCCTCTCTCTAGACACATTATATTTGAGAATCCAAGAATCTCTGTTTAATGATCCTGTATTGGCTGACATCCAAAGGAAAACTGCTTCACTTCTGAATATCCATGACATAACTGTATGTCTAATAGGAAAACCTGTGAAGTACCACTTGCTGTTGTATCCGGCAAGTCTGCGTGCTGCGCCTCCCAGACTGAAATCTGTAATTCATATTTCTTTTGGCCAGAACTTTGGAATGAATGCCCAAAAGGTATCTTACTTGTACACGAGGTTCTCGCTAAGATGCTGTTGGTTCTCCTAGGAGTACAACCCCTCTTTTTCTCTCTCAAGCCAGACTGTTTGTCAGAGAGGACCCTGCCACTTGTCCTTGTCATTAAAAATGTAGAAACAATCTCTCCTTGGACAGATTCCTCCCGTTTTGAAAAATTGCCACAGCAAATTCCGCAGCCTGCCAAGTTGGCAGACTGTAGGCCCAGAGCTGGCACAAAGCCAGGCATCAATGGCGCATTCCAAACCTCTGAGTCAGCATCCAACACCATTCCACTCATTGTCTTCTGCGAAGAAGGCATCTCATGCCACGGAAATCACTGTTAGCCAGACACTCAACTTGTCTTGGAAACTAAACGACGTTTATCCAGTGCTTTCATAACCTAGGGGTGGAGAACACAGGAAAACCGCAGATCCTGCAAACTGTGAGTTACGGATTATTTCTCAAGAAGTCTGGTGGATTTGAGCCTCACCATTTCTTTCTTTTTTTTTTAGAGTGAGACCAAAGTCTGAATAATTTTTTGGCTTGAGTTGTAAAACACAGGTCCTGACCCCTTGTCGTCATTAAACATCCCATGGGCTCTTTTGAAAGGACTTAGAGGGATTAACCTTTCTGTTCTGGCTAAATTCCTAATTGGATAATTGCACTCTGCCTCCCTAAATTATCCCTGTAGCTCCAATTGGATATGGAATTTTCACTTCCTGTCATAAAGAGTTGTAGGGTGTTTCAACATTTCACCCCAGGTGATACCAATTAAGTCGTTAGTGAGGTGAAATCTGTATGTGGTTTGTCTTTCTTCTTTCTACCCAGCCCCATTTCCCCCACCTCCTTATGTGGAGTTTCAAATGTGTGGGAATCATTCAATCATTTAGGATGAAAACAGGTGTCAATTAAGTCTACAAGTCCTCTCTAGACACATTATATTTGAGAATCCAAGAATCTCTGTTTAATGATCCTGTATTGGCTGACATCCAAAGGAAAACTGCTTCACTTCTGAATATCCATGACATAACTGTATGTCTAATAGGAAAACCTGTGAAGTACCACTTGCTGTTGTATCCGGCAAGTCTGCGTGCTGCGCCTCCCAGACTGAAATCTGTAATTCATATTTCTTTTGGCCAGAACTTTGGAATGAATGCCCAAAAGGTATCTTACTTGTACACGAGGTTCTCGCTAAGATGCTGTTGGTTCTCCTAGGAGTACAACCCCTCTTTTTCTCTCTCAAGCCAGACTGTTTGTCAGAGAGGACCCTGCCACTTGTCCTTGTCATTAAAAATGTAGAAACAATCTCTCCTTGGACAGATTCCTCCCGTTTTGAAAAATTGCCACAGCAAATTCCGCAGCCTGCCAAGTTGGCAGACTGTAGGCCCAGAGCTGGCACAAAGCCAGGCATCAATGGCGCATTCCAAACCTCTGAGTCAGCATCCAACACCATTCCACTCATTGTCTTCTGCGAAGAAGGCATCTCATGCCACGGAAATCACTGTTAGCCAGACACTCAACTTGTCTTGGAAACTAAACGACGTTTATCCAGTGCTTTCATAACCTAGGGGTGGAGAACACAGGAAAACCGCAGATCCTGCAAACTGTGAGTTACGGATTATTTCTCAAGAAGTCTGGTGGATTTGAGCCTCACCATTTCTTTCTTTTTTTTTTAGAGTGAGACCAAAGTCTGAATAATTTTTTGGCTTGAGTTGTAAAACACAGGTCCTGACCCCTTGTCGTCATTAAACATCCCATGGGCTCTTTTGAAAGGACTTAGAGGGATTAACCTTTCTGTTCTGGCTAAATTCCTAATTGGATAATTGCACTCTGCCTCCCTAAATTATCCCTGTAGCTCCAATTGGATATGGAATTTTCACTTCCTGTCATAAAGAGTTGTAGGGTGTTTCAACATTTCACCCCAGGGGTGATACCAATTAAGTCGTTAGTGAGGTGAAATCTGTATGTGGTTTGTCTTTCTTCTTTCTACCCAGCCCCATTTCCCCCACCTCCTTATGTGGAGTTTCAAATGTGTGGGAATCATTCAATCATTTAGGATGAAAACAGGTGTCATAAGTTAACAACACTGCTTATTGTCACATCATCTCACAGGATCGAGGAAAGGCAGTCCATAAATGAGAAGCATTTGCAGAGAGCATCATCCATCGAAAGAGAATGTAGGCACACTTGAAACGCTGTGGTCCAGGTGCAGGAACCAGACAATAGGACGAAGGTGACATAAGGCAAGTCCACAGATTCTATGTGTGTGTGCTTTACTGAGCATGTTACGGTGTCTCTGCGAGCATGCCTGCCCCAGAGACCTTGTGGGGAGCCATCTCAGTATGCAGAGAAACACACAGGGCCAGGGACAAAGCCTAGGGGAGTCGGTGTGTCACCTGAATATGGATACAGCATTAACCGTGGGCATGCTACGTGTGCACTTGATGTGGAAAGCAAAGGTTACCCCTCATCTCACCAGCTGTATTTATCCACCTTGAAAATCAGTGCCCCGAGACCCACCTCTGAACCTCAAGTGTACCTCCACCACCAGCTGCAGCAGGTTTACTCTGAGCTGAGAAAAAAGTTAATCATCAGCATATTCTCTTTTTCAAAAATTTGATTTGAAATCCATCTAGAAAATGTTCCTGGGTCAACCATATTTACTTTTTATTCTTCTTATAGACTATACCATCAAGAGATATTTTTATAAGAACATAAGTACTCTCAAAATTCTCGAATAGGAATTGTGGATTAATTCTTCAGAAACAAGGATGCAAAGATACTTATATCAGGTCAGTACACCATCCCAGTCTCTCGGGATCTGTCTATCGTAGCTACATTTTGGATGAGATGGAATTTGGAATCTGACCCATGAGAGTAAGAAACAAAATAAAATAATCCAAGATCAAATTAAAAACTCCAAGATTAAACAAACAAATACTCATATGTGCCTGATATGAGATGACTGAGGACCTCTCCCAGTCCTTCATCTCAGCTGCATCACCAACTCTTCCACAATCAATGACAGTGCGATGAGAAATAACCAAGGCTGGAAAGCAAAGGTTTTAAACAAACCAGCGCAGTATTTGAACACATAAATTTCAAAGCGAATGCTTCTATGGCATTGGATCCCATTTCCTTTTGCTTTCCTGGTATAGAATACACAGAACAATGCATTTTCAAACTATTCAGTGCAATAGGACAGGCATTTAATGAGTGGCATTCACCTCTTGCTGTCTGACATGAACACTCCAGCATCTTCTCTTCATCCTGATCCTTCATTCAACTAGACCTTCCTCTTTGCCCATGTCTGTCTCAGAAATTTCTCCCATGGAGGAAAACTCTCCTGAGGCATGTCCTCTATGTGTGTGTGCTTTACTGAGCATGTTACGGTGTCTCTGCGAGCATGCCTGCCCCAGAGACCTTGTGGGAGCCATCTCAGTATGCAGAGAAACACACAGGGCCAGGGACAAAGCCTAGGGGAGTCGGTGTGTCACCTGAATATGGATACAGCATTAACCGTGGGCATGCTACGTGTGCACTTGATGTGGAAAGCAAAGGTTACCCCTCATCTCACCAGCTGTATTTATCCACCTTGAAAATCAGTGCCCCGAGACCCACCTCTGAACCTCAAGTGTACCTCCACCACCAGCTGCAGCAGGTTTACTCTGAGCTGAGAAAAAAGTTAATCATCAGCATATTCTCTTTTTCAAAAATTTGATTTGAAATCCATCTAGAAAATGTTCCTGGGTCAACCATATTTACTTTTTATTCTTCTTATAGACTATACCATCAAGAGATATTTTTATAAGAACATAAGTACTCTCAAAATTCTCGAATAGGAATTGTGGATTAATTCTTCAGAAACAAGGATGCAAAGATACTTATATCAGGTCAGTACACCATCCCAGTCTCTCGGGATCTGTCTATCGTAGCTACATTTTGGATGAGATGGAATTTGGAATCTGACCCATGAGAGTAAGAAACAAAATAAAATAATCCAAGATCAAATTAAAAACTCCAAGATTAAACAAACAAATACTCATATGTGCCTGATATGAGATGACTGAGGACCTCTCCCAGTCCTTCATCTCAGCTGCATCACCAACTCTTCCACAATCAATGACAGTGCGATGAGAAATAACCAAGGCTGGAAAGCAAAGGTTTTAAACAAACCAGCGCAGTATTTGAACACATAAATTTCAAAGCGAATGCTTCTATGGCATTGGATCCCATTTCCTTTTGCTTTCCTGGTATAGAATACACAGAACAATGCATTTTCAAACTATTCAGTGCAATAGGACAGGCATTTAATGAGTGGCATTCACCTCTTGCTGTCTGACATGAACACTCCAGCATCTTCTCTTCATCCTGATCCTTCATTCAACTAGACCTTCCCTCTTTGCCCATGTCTGTCTCAGGGAAATTTCTCCCATGGAGGCCAAATATATCCTGCTTGGTGTCTAGGAATATGCCAAGCAGAACTACTAAGACTTGCTTTCTCATGATCATTATCTTAGAATATACGTGCTGGACAGGAGTTTGAGGACAACATGAGAACCAAAGTAAGTGGATCAATACTTTTCCCCCTATCCTCTGTTGGCTGTGGTTCTAAGATTTGCTAAATAAAACATGAGCTGGTAAAACGGATGATATGTATCACTGTGAAAATACTAAGTGAACCAGGAGGTAACATTCTGTTAGCCTATAAAACAGCCGTGCTAAGTAGTATGCAGATGACTCTTAATCTCTTCCAAATTACATCACTGATTGTCCCAATGCATTATCAGATCCCTGCATTCTTTGTGAACTGATTCAAGTATCTACCTTCTCACCAGTACTATGTACGATTAGTTGTATATGTGTGTGACATACACACGCATTATTTCAGGGGTGCCGATGTAGGAGAAGAAAATTTTTATGACACACTGTTGTGTTCATATCACCAAGTTGAAACATCAACCAAAATAACTGCGTCAAGCCCAGGTATAGCCACCTTATCTGTAAGTCATTCTACTACCAAATAGAAAAGTAGTTAAATGAGCATAGAATACACTCTGACAAAACCACAGGCTGAGAACCATGTCTGCTGCCGTAACACTTTCATCCTGCCAGTCCCCGCCATGGTCCTGGTAAACAGACGAAAGCTGGGACATCAAGAATTGTACTCTTGATCGACCTGCTCTGAGGACCTCTCCCAGTCCTTCATCTCAGCTGCATCACCAACTCTTCCACAATCAATGACAGTGCGATGAGAAATAACCAAGGCTGGAAAGCAAAGGTTTTAAACAAACCAGCGCAGTATTTGAACACATAAATTTCAAAGCGAATGCTTCTATGGCATTGGATCCCATTTCCTTTTGCTTTCCTGGTATAGAATACACAGAACAATGCATTTTCAAACTATTCAGTGCAATAGGACAGGCATTTAATGAGTGGCATTCACCTCTTGCTGTCTGACATGAACACTCCAGCATCTTCTCTTCATCCTGATCCTTCATTCAACTAGACCTTCCCTCTTTGCCCATGTCTGTCTCAGGAAATTTCTCCCATGGAGGCCAAATATATCCTGCTTGGTGTCTAGGAATATGCCAAGCAGAACTACTAAGACTTGCTTTCTCATGATCATTATCTTAGAATATACGTGCTGGACAGGAGTTTGAGGACAACATGAGAACCAAAGTAAGTGGATCAATACTTTTCCCCCTATCCTCTGTTGGCTGTGGTTCTAAGATTTGCTAAATAAAACATGAGCTGGTAAAACGGATGATATGTATCACTGTGAAAATACTAAGTGAACCAGGAGGTAACATTCTGTTAGCCTATAAAACAGCCGTGCTAAGTAGTATGCAGATGACTCTTAATCTCTTCCAAATTACATCACTGATTGTCCCAATGCATTATCAGATCCCTGCATTCTTTGTGAACTGATTCAAGTATCTACCTTCTCACCAGTACTATGTACGATTAGTTGTATATGTGTGTGACATACACACGCATTATTTCAGGGGTGCCGATGTAGGAGAAGAAAATTTTTATGACACACTGTTGTGTTCATATCACCAAGTTGAAACATCAACCAAAATAACTGCGTCAAGCCCAGGTATAGCCACCTTATCTGTAAGTCATTCTACTACCAAATAGAAAAGTAGTTAAATGAGCATAGAATACACTCTGACAAAACCACAGGCTGAGAACCATGTCTGCTGCCGTAACACTTTCATCCTGCCAGTCCCCGCCATGGTCCTGGTAAACAGACGAAAGCTGGGACATCAAGAATTGTACTCTTGATCGACCTGCTCTATGCCTACAGGGCAAGAGGATCACAAGAGACCCACACAGGCTAGCCTGTCTTCTGCGTTGCCTCTCTGGGCAGAGATGCATACCTGAAACACTTGTGTGAGTCATAATTTAAAATAACCTTCTGACATGAATGCCTTCATCATTGCATTGATAAAGATGGCTCTGCTTTTCATTTGTTTACGGTTTTTTTTTAAATTTTATTTATTTATTTATTTATTTATTTTTGGGCGGGGTCGGGTTGGGGAGGGAGGAGAGTGGGCGGGCCACTTCTATTGATCTTTCATTTCTCTATTTTCATCCGTCTTTGTTCTTTGGCTCCTGTGGGCCTCCCATCGTGGTGGCGTCTGTCGTTGCAAAGCGCCGGCTCTGGGCGCATGTGCTCCAGAGCTCCGGCTCGGTAATTGGACACATCAGTCCAGCTGCTCTGTGGCACGTGGGATCTTCCCAGGCCAGGGCTCGAACCAGCGCCCCTTGCACTGCAAGGCGGTGTCCTTACCCACTAAACCACCAGGGGAAGCCCTATGGTTTTTTGTTAAATTACATTGGTGTATAGTTAACATTACAGTGTTGTAATATCAGTTTCTGCTGTACAGCAAAGTGAATCACCTATATATGTATGTGTCTCCCATCTTTGTTGGATTTTCAGAGAGCACTGAGTAGAGTTCCCTGTGCTCTTCAATAACCTCTTATTAGTTATAAATTTTTTTTTTAATTTTTGGCCTCTTTTGTTGTTTTTTCATTTATTTATTTTCATCCTTCTTTATTCCTTGGCCTGTGTGGGCCTCCCATTGCAGTGGCCTCTCTCAGTGCAGAGCACCAGCTCTGGGCACATGTGCACCAGAGCACTGGCTCGTAATTGGACACACCAGTCCAGCTGCTCCGCAGCACGTGGGATCCTCCCAGGTCAGGGATTGAATTGGGACCCTTGCACTGCAAGGCAGATTCTTCACCCACTGGACCACCAGGGAAGCCCTAGTTATAAATTTTATACAGAGTATTCATAGTGTGTGTGTCGATTCTGATCTCCCAGTTCATTCCACCCCTAGTCCCACCCCACCTCCTTGGTGTCTATATCTTTTTTCTCTATGACTATGTCTCTATTTCTACTTTGCAAGACTATGTTTAATTTTAGGGCACTTTCCCTTAGAAGGAGAGGAATGAGTACAGTAAAAGCCAAAGACAACTTAACTGTTGAAAGTTATTTTACCCACTTAATGCTACATAGTATCTTGTCTTTCAATCCACTATATAAAATATTGGCAATTTTATAGTTTAAAAATATGAATGTTTTATTCCTTTTAAATAAAGAAAACTTGGGTTGGAAAAATGTGACTTCTGTTAAACTAGTGGACCTGAAATGCCATTTCGTGAGAAACTTAAGGATAATACATCTTGAAAATTGTTGAGACCAACAAAGCCCAATCAATAAGCAACTGAGGTAAAAGCATATTGCAGGGACTTCCCTGGTGGCCCAGTGGGTGGGGACGCCGCCTTGCAGTGCAAGGGGCGCCAGTTCGATCCCTGGCCTGGGAAGATCCCATGTGCCGCGGAGCGGCTGGACCGATGTGTCCAACAACTGGACCGGAGCTCTGGAGCGCATGTGCCCAGAGCCGGTGCTCTGCGACAACAGATGCCACCGCGATGGGAGGCCCACACAGGTCAAAGAGCAAAAATGGATGAGTATAGACAAATGAAAGACCAGTGGAAGTGGCCGGCCCACCCCTCTCCCTCCCCACCCCCGCCAAAAAAAAAGCATATTGTATGCAGTCCACTTTAAGGAATTAACAGGATATAAAGTCTACGTTGGAGAGGTGTCTGTTTAGGTCCTTTTCCCATTTTTTGATTGGGTTGTTCGTTTTTCCAGTGCTGAGTTGTCTGAGTTGCTTGTAGATTTTGGAGATTCATTCTTTGTCTGTTGTTTCATTTGCTATGATTTTCTCCCACTCTGTGGGCTGTCTGTTCAGCATTTTTGTAATTTCTTTTAGAACGTATCATCAAAAGTGAAGTCAGTCAGAAAGAGAAGGACAAATACAGTATATTAACACATATATATATGGAATCTAGTAGGATGGTGATGATGGCACACGCAGTGAAGCAACGGAAAGACAGACATGGACAGTGGACATATGGACATTGTGGGGAAGGAACAGAAGGTGGGAGGCGTAAAGGAAGTAGCATGAAGGCCTATACTATCATAAGTGAAGAAAATAGCTCTAGTCATTGCTCTGTGAGAAGAGGGGATCCTTCAGGGGTGCTGTGTGATGGTTGGGAGGGGTGGGAAAGGGGAGATATACATATGACTAATCTGGGAACATACATATCTGTAAACAACAAAACTCTGTAAAAGTTAAAAGCAAAATAAAGGCAACTTGTAATTTTCCCTTGCCATTTCGTCTTTCAATCCACTATATAAAATATTGGCAATTTTATAGTTTAAAAATATGAATGTTTTATTCCTTTTAAATAAAGAAAACTTGGGTTGGAAAAATGTGACTTCTGTTAAACTAGTGGACCTGAAATGCCATTTCGTGAGAAACTTAAGGATAATACATCTTGAAAATTGTTGAGACCAACAAAGCCCAATCAATAAGCAACTGAGGTAAAAGCATATTGCAGGGACTTCCCTGGTGGCCCAGTGGGTGGGGACGCCGCCTTGCAGTGCAAGGGGCGCCAGTTCGATCCCTGGCCTGGGAAGATCCCATGTGCCGCGGAGCGGCTGGACCGATGTGTCCAACAACTGGACCGGAGCTCTGGAGCGCATGTGCCCAGAGCCGGTGCTCTGCGACAACAGATGCCACCGCGATGGGAGGCCCACACAGGTCAAAGAGCAAAAATGGATGAGTATAGACAAATGAAAGACCAGTGGAAGTGGCCGGCCCACCCCTCTCCCTCCCCACCCCCGCCAAAAAAAAAAAGCATATTGTATGCAGTCCACTTTAAGGAATTAACAGGATATAAAGTCTACGTTGGAGAGGTGTCTGTTTAGGTCCTTTTCCCATTTTTTGATTGGGTTGTTCGTTTTTCCAGTGCTGAGTTGTCTGAGTTGCTTGTAGATTTTGGAGATTCATTCTTTGTCTGTTGTTTCATTTGCTATGATTTTCTCCCACTCTGTGGGCTGTCTGTTCAGCATTTTTGTAATTTCTTTTAGAACGTATCATCAAAAGTGAAGTCAGTCAGAAAGAGAAGGACAAATACAGTATATTAACACATATATATATGGAATCTAGTAGGATGGTGATGATGGCACACGCAGTGAAGCAACGGAAAGACAGACATGGACAGTGGACATATGGACATTGTGGGGAAGGAACAGAAGGTGGGAGGCGTAAAGGAAGTAGCATGAAGGCCTATACTATCATAAGTGAAGAAAATAGCTCTAGTCATTGCTCTGTGAGAAGAGGGGATCCTTCAGGGGTGCTGTGTGATGGTTGGGAGGGGTGGGAAAGGGGAGATATACATATGACTAATCTGGGAACATACATATCTGTAAACAACAAAACTCTGTAAAAGTTAAAAGCAAAATAAAGGTTTAAAAAAATAAATAAAATCTGCACATGCATTTACCTGTGACTGGAAAACACAATAACATCTATAGTGACAAATTCTGTCCTTCCCTCTACGAAAAGTTCTATGGCTCTGTTTCTGCTTTCCTATTTTGTAATATGTTAACCACAAAGTTAGTTTGGGTTTTTTTTTCATAAGCTGTTACAGAAAACCTGAATAAGCATTGTGGCCAGCCCAATATATCTACTCTAAGGTGAGTGAATTGTCAGCATGTTTAAATTTAGAGATGAAAATATTTTTAAATATTTTGTTTAAGCACTCACTGTGAAAACTGATTACTTCTTTATGAAAAAAGAGGTTTTTTTTTCAGTCTTTTCTTTGTAGGTCTTTTATAAATCTGACTTGACCAAGTCCCTAGTGTAAAATAAAACTGGGTAAGGTCCATCTGAATATTCTGAGTCCTTCACACAAGCTCACTGAAAAGGAAGCTGCCTTTGCCTAGAAGAAGGTGAAAGAGCAAAGATGTAAAGGCAAAGAAGAGAGACGGTGTAGAGACAGGTACTGTATTTTCTGCACTGAACAGACAAAATTCTTATGGATGAGAAAAAGAGGCAGAAAGAGAAACTGGAAAGAAAGAAAAGGGAGAAGAGGGAAGCACCAAGACAAATACCACTGAGGACCAGAAGAAGGGAAGGAAAGGCACTGGCAAGAACTGATAAACGATTGAGATTCCCAACACAGCAGATTCCCCTTCCTCCCAGCCAGGCCTGGAAGATTGCAACTGGTGGTTCACCTGCGTTCATCCCTTGCTCTGTATCTCCTCCCCTTCCCAGCCTGTTTTCCTAAAGACTCGGGGAGTCCTGACCATTCCTGCTTATTTTAGAAATTTCCTCTACTTATAAGGTACAAAGGTAACAAAGCACCAGAATCAATATTCCTTTCTAGTTAGCCCGAACATCCTTTCAGCTGGAATGAGGAGTTACTTATAAGACGCATACTGACTGCACCCATAATTTGTGGGAGACCACTGTTGTTATTTAGTCACTCAGGCATGTCTGACATTTTGGGACCCCATAAACAGTAGCCCGCCAGGCTCCTCTGTCCATGGGACTTCCCAGGCAAGAATACTGGAGTGGGTTGCCATTTCCTCTTCCGGGGAATCTTTCCAACCCAGGGATGGAATTTGCATCTCCTGTATCTCCCGCATTGGCAGGCGGCAGATTCCTTATCACTTGTGCCACCTGGGAAGTCCCTGTAGGAAAGCATAGAAAGCAGGCGTGTAGCGCATGTCTCTCTGGTCACAGAGACAGGCATCTCCAAGAAAAGCAAGCTGTTGGTTAAGCAAAAACATAAATAGTCCCTTGAGCTTCAAGTGCATCCTAGTATCAGAGGTGCCTGCAGTTCATCCAGTGAGGGTGACTGACCTCTGCTCCAGGCCAGAGACAGCAAAGAGCACCCGGTCCTTTTAGGATGGAGAGAGCAGGAGGTGAACACCTGTTGCCTTTGAGAGAGGGACCCGGCTGACCTTGAAGAGCTTTCTAATTTTCTCTGTTTCGCAATTATCTGTCATGAGTCTGTCTGTGATGTGCCTTTTTGCTAACCTAAGTTAGTGTTTGCAGAGGCAGGGGTGACCAAGCAGTGACAGGAGGCTGCTCTCAGTGATTCTCCATCCCAGGATTCTTCTCTGACCCTAGTGCACAGCAGCGGTGCTTGCCTCGGATCCGCCTGCCAGGCCCTGGAGGGAGAATTCAAACAGACACCCATTGCTGGTCTCAGTGTCAGACATCTGAGAGAGCAGCTCTGGGAAGCGGCCCGGACAGGTGAATTTCTACACAGACATCTTGAGCTTTTGCTGCTACTCTCAGGACAGCTCTTAGAGAGTCTGTAGCCTGATGGGAGGGCTTCCCAGGCAGCCCAGTGATAATGAATCTGCCTGCCGATGCAAAATATGCAGCTCTTCCTGGGTCAGGAGGATCCCCTGGAAGAGGAAAAGGCAACCCACTTGAGCATTCTTGCCTGGGAAATCCCATGGACAGTGGAGCCTGGAGGGCTACAGTCCATATTTTGTTAGCCCGAACATCCTTTCAGCTGGAATGAGGAGTTACTTATAAGACGATACTGACTGCACCCATAATTTGTGGGAGACCACTGTTGTTATTTAGTCACTCAGGCATGTCTGACATTTTGGGACCCCATAAACAGTAGCCCGCCAGGCTCCTCTGTCCATGGGACTTCCCAGGCAAGAATACTGGAGTGGGTTGCCATTTCCTCTTCCGGGGAATCTTTCCAACCCAGGGATGGAATTTGCATCTCCTGTATCTCCCGCATTGGCAGGCGGCAGATTCCTTATCACTTGTGCCACCTGGGAAGTCCCTGTAGGAAAGCATAGAAAGCAGGCGTGTAGCGCATGTCTCTCTGGTCACAGAGACAGGCATCTCCAAGAAAAGCAAGCTGTTGGTTAAGCAAAAACATAAATAGTCCCTTGAGCTTCAAGTGCATCCTAGTATCAGAGGTGCCTGCAGTTCATCCAGTGAGGGTGACTGACCTCTGCTCCAGGCCAGAGACAGCAAAGAGCACCCGGTCCTTTTAGGATGGAGAGAGCAGGAGGTGAACACCTGTTGCCTTTGAGAGAGGGGACCCCGGCTGACCTTGAAGAGCTTTCTAATTTTCTCTGTTTCGCAATTATCTGTCATGAGTCTGTCTGTGATGTGCCTTTTTGCTAACCTAAGTTAGTGTTTGCAGAGGCAGGGGTGACCAAGCAGTGACAGGAGGCTGCTCTCAGTGATTCTCCATCCCAGGATTCTTCTCTGACCCTAGTGCACAGCAGCGGTGCTTGCCTCGGATCCGCCTGCCAGGCCCTGGAGGGAGAATTCAAACAGACACCCATTGCTGGTCTCAGTGTCAGACATCTGAGAGAGCAGCTCTGGGAAGCGGCCCGGACAGGTGAATTTCTACACAGACATCTTGAGCTTTTGCTGCTACTCTCAGGACAGCTCTTAGAGAGTCTGTAGCCTGATGGGAGGGCTTCCCAGGCAGCCCAGTGATAATGAATCTGCCTGCCGATGCAAAATATGCAGCTCTTCCTGGGTCAGGAGGATCCCCTGGAAGAGGAAAAGGCAACCCACTTGAGCATTCTTGCCTGGGAAATCCCATGGACAGTGGAGCCTGGAGGGCTACAGTCCGTGAGGCTGCAAGGAGTCAGATCCAAGTGAGTGGCTAACACACACACACACACACCCCTCACCATACAAACATACACACACACATACCACTCATTAAATATGGAACAAATCTTGTCTTCCTTAATAATTCTCTAGATTAGAGCCCTCCCTCTGATCCTCTCCAGTAAGACCCCAAAAATGTCAATTCTGACATGATCACTCTTAACTGGCTGAGGGCCTTGGACCAAGGAGACAAGTTGTGAACACAAAGACGATGCACTGGATCCACAAGGCGAGAGGCAAGGTTGAATCCTGAGTCAAAGCCTGAGGACAGACACCGGCATACAGAAACCCCATCCATCATAGGGCAACCGAGACCCCGGGGTCTGCTGGGAGAAAGGGACGTGTGAACATCAAGCTGCACTGGCCCAGGATGGAGGTTGTTCAATCTGTCCTTTGGCTCCAGAGGCCCCTTTTCCTGACACTACATCTGGGGACGCGTAGGGCCAGGTCTTCCTGATACCATTTTGTGTTATTCTCTACTTCTTCCTCTCACTGAGTGACAGGAAAGCTATCCTGGGCACCACATGATTCATCACCCCAGAATGTGTGTATATAATGTCTGTAATTCAACATACATCCTCTGTCCATGGGGTTCTCCAGGCAAGAATGCTAGAGTAGGTTGTCTTTCTATTCTGCAGGGGATCTTCCTGACCCAGAGATGGAACCTGGGTCTCCTGCATTGTTTTATTCAGGAAGCAAATAAAAAATAGCTGCTTTTATTATGAAGGATCGCTAAGGCCTCTGTCCAGGCCCTGGAGGGAGAATTCAAACAGACACCCATTGCTGGTCTCAGTGTCAGACATCTGAGAGAGCAGCTCTGGGAAGCGGCCCGGACAGGTGAATTTCTACACAGACATCTTGAGCTTTTGCTGCTACTCTCAGGACAGCTCTTAGAGAGTCTGTAGCCTGATGGGAGGGCTTCCCAGGCAGCCCAGTGATAATGAATCTGCCTGCCGATGCAAAATATGCAGCTCTTCCTGGGTCAGGAGGATCCCCTGGAAGAGGAAAAGGCAACCCACTTGAGCATTCTTGCCTGGGAAATCCCATGGACAGTGGAGCCTGGAGGGCTACAGTCCGTGAGGCTGCAAGGAGTCAGATCCAAGTGAGTGGCTAACACACACACACACACACACCCCTCACCATACAAACATACACACACACATACCACTCATTAAATATGGAACAAATCTTGTCTTCCTTAATAATTCTCTAGATTAGAGCCCTCCCTCTGATCCTCTCCAGTAAGACCCCAAAAATGTCAATTCTGACATGATCACTCTTAACTGGCTGAGGGCCTTGGACCAAGGAGACAAGTTGTGAACACAAAGACGATGCACTGGATCCACAAGGCGAGAGGCAAGGTTGAATCCTGAGTCAAAGCCTGAGGACAGACACCGGCATACAGAAACCCCATCCATCATAGGGCAACCGAGACCCCGGGTCTGCTGGGAGAAAGGGACGTGTGAACATCAAGCTGCACTGGCCCAGGATGGAGGTTGTTCAATCTGTCCTTTGGCTCCAGAGGCCCCTTTTCCTGACACTACATCTGGGGACGCGTAGGGCCAGGTCTTCCTGATACCATTTTGTGTTATTCTCTACTTCTTCCTCTCACTGAGTGACAGGAAAGCTATCCTGGGCACCACATGATTCATCACCCCAGAATGTGTGTATATAATGTCTGTAATTCAACATACATCCTCTGTCCATGGGGTTCTCCAGGCAAGAATGCTAGAGTAGGTTGTCTTTCTATTCTGCAGGGGATCTTCCTGACCCAGAGATGGAACCTGGGTCTCCTGCATTGCAGGCAGATTCTTTACCATCTGAGCCACCAGGGAAGCAAATAAAAGAATAGCTGCTTTTATTATGAAGGATCGCTAAGGCTTTCTATCGGGCTTTAAATTGACTCAGGAAATAATAAATTTGAAAAAAACATTTTATGTTGGGTTTGTACTCCCATAAAATAACTAAAAGTAGATTTTAAGTATTTGGATACTGGAGGTGACTTCTACCTAATTCAAGTGCATGCATCCAATACTGAGTCATCATCTCTCAAGGACTGTCCATGGGTGTTGGTTTTTACACAAAGTCAGTTACTCAGAACAGAACCCACCCTTCGCAGTCCACTTGGCCTTGAGTGCTCCAGTAAAGCATATCGAGCAGTGATGATGGGTCTTTGGAAGATGCATGGAAACTTAGAGGCTTCCGTTCAGCAGCTATGGGCTCACACTGAGGCTTGTTCTTTTTGCCTCCAGAAGTGAGATAAAGTAATAATACTGAGACCACACCCCAAAACCAAGTTTCAGAAACAGAGCTGACAACTTCCAGGTAATAGTGATTACAATGAGACATGAACGTCTGTCCATACGGGGGCAGATTTGGTTTTGTGGCATGGCTGGTTGACCTGCAAAGTAAAGTGGGAGCATCGGCAGAGCCAGGGATGAGGTCACAGTTTTCCCATCGTCTCACCCGACTGTGTAATGAAGCCTTGCATGTTTGCCAGTCTCTTAGTGATGCCACTATCATTATCACCAATGAATAGCACCAGAAAAAACACAGTTGTGCCCACCTCTAATGAGGATGATCTCTCTGGCTTTGCCTCTAAATATAGGATGGCACCACCACAGGCGGTTGCAAATGGGCAAGCTTTCTGGTGAAGATGGATGAACTGGATTCAAATCTAGTTCTCCCCTTTACTGGCCAAATGAGGTGGGCAGGCCCCTCTCTAGGGGTGAACATAGAGCTCCCCTGGGTGCCTCAAGTTCCTTCTCATCCTCTGGGCTGAACTCAGGGTATAGACTCCCTAGAACTTCTAGTGCCCCAGGACTTAGGTGCTCCCTGCTCTCTCCGTGCTCTTTTTCCTTGCACACGGGCATACTGGCCAGTATGTAGCACTTGCATACTGGCCAGGGAGCCTTCAGAATGTCCTACAATGTGGGTTTTTTGTTTGATGGATTTTCTCACAGGTAAACTGGGGGTGTGAATTTTGGAAACAACACTGTGTAGGTGAAGTGCCTTTCTTAGGAGGTCATCACCCCATGATGGCACTGAAGCTTTAAACAGAGAGCTGCCTAAAGCAGAGGGTCAGATTTTTCCACTGTAAAGTTTCCACTTCCCTTTTCCCTCCTCTGGTCTTTGGAAGTGGTCAGCAAGTCCAAAAGGAAAAAGGAGAGAGATTATGTTCTACCTCCCGGAGTGGGCAGTATCTACATAAATCATTCAGAATTCTCTAAGGAAAATTTTGGCCTTTTTCCAAGGATCATGTGATTTCTCCTAAAAGGCATTCTTCCCAAATCCATTTCCTCATCCTTCCACATCCTCACCCAGAGCCTTAAGTCAGAGGAATCGCTGATGAAAAGTTCCTAAATCCCAGCCCATCCATGAAGTCAAGGTCAGAACGAATGTGGGGTTTTAAATAATAACAAGGCAGCAGAAGAGCTGCAGACAAAGGTATGAAAAGCAATGTGTATTAATGGACCGAGGGGGAGCTGCTGGGTGAACCAGTTGCTAAGTCAGGGTCACCGTGCTTATTACTTTTAGATGGGGAGGGACTAATCTTATTTTAGGAAGTAAACCTAATAATTGTGCTTTGCTTTATTTGTCTTCACTTTATTTGTAATGATTTTCCAAGCATGTGCAAGTGTAGATTTCATTAGGTCCAACAACAGCATTTGTTTTGCCTTAATAATACCATAGTAAGTTGTTTCTATTTAAATATGGTCATGTGAAGAAATCTGTAATTGTTACTGCCCATAAAAGCAAGTGAAAATGGTAAAACAGAAGTAGTGCTTATTGATCTCTTATAAGCAAAAGCAGAATACATTACTTTAAGAGGCTCCAGCAGAGAAATGTCTGATACAAAACCATTGTATGTTAGATTCCCATTCTAAGTGTACTTTATATGCCTTCTTTCTGAGAAACATCTAGAGAAAGAATTTCAATTTTGTGCCTTTTGAGAGCTATTGATTTCACAGTACATAGTGATTTCTAAAATTTTATTTTCAGGTCTGGAATTAAGGCTATTGTTCTTATTAATTTCATTTTTTTGTTTTGGCCACTTCTATTGGTCTTTCATTTATTCATTTTCATCCATCTTTGTTCTTTAGCCTGTGTGGGCCTCCCGTGGCCTTTCTCGTCGCAGAACACTGGCTCTGGGCACATGTGCCCCTGAGTGCTGGCTCATAAGTGGACACACCAACCCCAGCCATTTCTTGGCATGTGGCATCTTCCCAGGCGAAGGATCGAACTGGTGTCCCTTGCACTGCAAGGCAGTGTCCTTACCCACTGGACCATCAGGGAAGCCCTCATTATTGTTTCTTGTTAGAAATAAGTGTTTGAGGTAGTATTTAGGCAGTTCTAAATATTCTCTGAATATTAAAGTCAAAGAGGAAATGAACCATCATGTGCCATAAAATACTTTCATGACTATTTCATTTCTAGTAGAATCTATGTTATTCTTTTAGATGAGATGAGTTTTTGCAGCTTCAAAAATCTTGGGAATTTCTTTCACCAGAATATGTTACTTTGCTAGAATTTTTTGGTTTAAACAGTTAAATCAGCAACTTGCCATATTCCACAGAATAAAAGTTACATGTGATGTGAAGACCCTTGAGGGCTTCTCTGGTGGCTCAGTGATAAAGAATCCGCCTACAAATGGAAGAGATGCAAGAGACTCCGATTCAGCTCCTGGGTCTGGAAGATCCTCTGGAGAAGGAAATGGCTACCCACTCCAGTATTCTTGCCTGGAGAATCCCATGGACAGAGGAGCCTGGAGGGTCTCACAGAATCAGACAGGACTGAAGCAACTTAGCACACAATTGAAAACTTCAAGCTGTGGGTAGAATTTCGGCTGGGGTAATTCATACTTTTCTCTACATTTTTTGGTTGGTGTTATCAGCTTTCCTTGCTCCTAGGCAATAAACATTTCCTGGAGAGTTTTTTTTTTTTAAGTGTACTTATGTTCTTTAGTAAGGCAAAGTACGTGTACCTATAATGTTAGGATGGATTTAGAAATAATGAGATGACACAGCCTTAGAAAGATGTGGATATTTGGGGGGATAAGAAGCTTATGAACAGTGAGACAGTCTCATGAATAGCTGGGTAGCTTAGAGACAGCGGGATAGTATTGGGACCTCTGGTTTAACCTTAGGGATATTTGGATAGACTTAAGAACAGTGGGATAGGAAGAATCAATATTGTGAAAATGACCATACTACCAAATATCATCTACAGATTCAATGTGATCCCTATCAAACTACCAATGACATTCTTCACAGAACTAGACCAAAGAATCACACAGTTCATATGGAAACACAAAAGACCCTGCATAGCCAAAGCAATCCTAAGAAAGAAAAATGGAGCTGGAGGGATCGGCCTCCCTAACTTCAGACTCTACTAGAAAGCAACAGTCATCAAGACAGTATGGTACTGGCACAAAAACAGAACTATAGACCAATGGAACAAGATAGAGAACCCAGAGATAAACCCACGCACCTATGGGTACCATATTTTTGACAAAGGAGGTGAAAATATAAAATGGGACAAAGACAACCTCTTCAACAAATGGTGCTGGGAAAATTGGACAGCTACATGCAAAAAAATGAAGTTGGAACATTCTCTGACACCATACACAAAGATCAACTCAAAAATGGATTAAAGACCTAAATGTAAGACCAGAAACCCTAAAACTCTTAGAGGAGAATATAGGCAAAACACTCATGGACATAAATCAAAGCAAGATCTTCCATGACCCACTTACTAGAACAGCAGAACTAAAACCAAAAATGAACATGTGGGACTTAATTAAACTTAGCTTTTGTACAGCAAAAGAAACTACAAAGTGAAGAGATAACCCACAGAATGGGAGAAAATCATAGCAAATGAAGCAACAGACAAAGAATTAATCTCCAAAATCTACAAGCAACTCAGACAACTCAGCACCGGAAAAACGAACAACCCAATCAAAAAAGGACCTAAACAGACACCTCTCCAAAGAGGACATACAGATGGCCAAAAAACACATGAAACAATGCTCAACCTCACTTATTATTAGAGAAATGCAAATCAAAACTGCAATGAGATATCCCCTCACACCCATCAGAATGGCCGTCATCAACAAATCTACAGACAATAAATTCTGGAGAGGGTGTGCAGAAAAGGGAACACTCTTGTATTGTTGGTGGGAATGTAAGTTAATACAGTCACTATGGAAGACAGTATGGAGATTCCTTAAAAAACTAAACATAGAAGCACCATACGACCCAGCAATCCCACTCTTAGGCTTATACTCTGATGAAATCAAAACTGAAAGAAGCACCTGTACCCCAATGTTCACTGCAGCTCTCTATACAATAGCTAGAACATGGAAGCAACCTAGATGTCCATCGATGAATGAATGGATAAAAAAGCTCTGGTACATATATGCAATGCAATACTACACAGCTGTAAAAAGAAATGCAGAAGAATCAGCCCTAATGAGGTGACTGGCTCTAGAACCTATTATAAAAAGTAAAGTAAGTCTAAAACAGAACTATAGACCAATGGAACAAGATAGAGAACCCAGAGATAAACCCACGCACCTATGGGTACCATATTTTTGACAAAGGAGGTGAAAATATAAAATGGGACAAAGACAACCTCTTCAACAAATGGTGCTGGGAAAATTGGACAGCTACATGCAAAAAAATGAAGTTGGAACATTCTCTGACACCATACACAAAGATCAACTCAAAAATGGATTAAAGACCTAAATGTAAGACCAGAAACCCTAAAACTCTTAGAGGAGAATATAGGCAAAACACTCATGGACATAAATCAAAGCAAGATCTTCCATGACCCACTTACTAGAACAGCAGAACTAAAACCAAAAATGAACATGTGGGACTTAATTAAACTTAGCTTTTGTACAGCAAAAGAAACTACAAAGTGAAGAGATAACCCACAGAATGGGAGAAAATCATAGCAAATGAAGCAACAGACAAAGAATTAATCTCCAAAATCTACAAGCAACTCAGACAACTCAGCACCGGAAAAACGAACAACCCAATCAAAAAAGGACCTAAACAGACACCTCTCCAAAGAGGACATACAGATGGCCAAAAAACACATGAAACAATGCTCAACCTCACTTATTATTAGAGAAATGCAAATCAAAACTGCAATGAGATATCCCCTCACACCCATCAGAATGGCCGTCATCAACAAATCTACAGACAATAAATTCTGGAGAGGGTGTGCAGAAAAGGGGAACACTCTTGTATTGTTGGTGGGAATGTAAGTTAATACAGTCACTATGGAAGACAGTATGGAGATTCCTTAAAAAACTAAACATAGAAGCACCATACGACCCAGCAATCCCACTCTTAGGCTTATACTCTGATGAAATCAAAACTGAAAGAAGCACCTGTACCCCAATGTTCACTGCAGCTCTCTATACAATAGCTAGAACATGGAAGCAACCTAGATGTCCATCGATGAATGAATGGATAAAAAAGCTCTGGTACATATATGCAATGCAATACTACACAGCTGTAAAAAGAAATGCAGAAGAATCAGCCCTAATGAGGTGACTGGCTCTAGAACCTATTATAAAAAGTAAAGTAAGTCTAAAACAGAAAGACAAGTACAATATACTAACACATATATTTGGCATTTAGTAAGATGGTAATGATAACACACACAGAGAAGCAATGGAAAAACAGACATGGACAGTAGACATATGGACATTGTGGGGAATGAACACTGGGTGGGAGGCGTAAAGGAAGTAGCATGAAAACCTATACTGTTATATGTGAAAAAAAAAGCTATTGTCATTGCTCTATGAGAAAAGGGGATCCTGCAGGGGGTTTTGTGCGACGACCTGGAGGGGTGGGTGGGGGGATATATATATGACTATTCTGGGATCATACATATGTGTAAACAACAAAATTCTGCAAAAGTAAAAAGTGACATAATAATAATAATAATAATAATAATAATAATAATAATAATAAAAGAACAGTGGGATAATCTGGGAACAGTGGAAGAGCCTTAGAAACTCTGGTAAAACCTTATAAACATTGGAATACGCATAGCCCACTAAGAATGAATGAGTAATCCTTTACTGAACCAAGGTGCAAAAGAGAATCAACAATGGTAATGTGGTCTGACCCTTCCTTTCTTGTGATGAAGCTGGAAATTTTACAAAAGGAAATTCTTCCTTCCAAGCTTAACAGACTCACTCCCCCCACCCCAAACAGTGCATGGTGGGTCACCCCTAGTTAGGCAATGAAGTGAGCTGATTTATTTAGTTTAGCATTTTAGCCATTGAGGTGTAATTACTAGACATAACCAGATGAATGGTGAATGAGAGCAAATGACTAGAGCTGACCCAGATGGAAAAACTGTGTACAAAGCTGTGTGTTAACTCTTCATATATTATCTGATCTTCACCACAACATTAACAAGGAAGCATTCCTGGTCCCATTTTAGTAATAAGGAAAGACCTGGAGGGGTAGGAGGGGGAGGGAGATGGAGGGAAGTTCTATAGAGAGGGGACATATGTATACCTATGGGTGGTCCATGTAGATGATTGACAGCAATCAATACAAAAGCTGTAAAAAGAAATGCAGAAGAATCAGCCCTAATGAGGTGACTGGCTCTAGAACCTATTATAAAAAGTAAAGTAAGTCTAAAACAGAAAGACAAGTACAATATACTAACACATATATTTGGCATTTAGTAAGATGGTAATGATAACACACACAGAGAAGCAATGGAAAAACAGACATGGACAGTAGACATATGGACATTGTGGGGAATGAACACTGGGTGGGAGGCGTAAAGGAAGTAGCATGAAAACCTATACTGTTATATGTGAAAAAAAAAGCTATTGTCATTGCTCTATGAGAAAAGGGGATCCTGCAGGGGTTCTGTGCGACGACCTGGAGGGGTGGGTGGGGGGATATATATATGACTATTCTGGGATCATACATATGTGTAAACAACAAAATTCTGCAAAAGTAAAAAGTGACATAATAATAATAATAATAATAATAATAATAATAATAATAATAAAAGAACAGTGGGATAATCTGGGAACAGTGGAAGAGCCTTAGAAACTCTGGTAAAACCTTATAAACATTGGAATACGCATAGCCCACTAAGAATGAATGAGTAATCCTTTACTGAACCAAGGTGCAAAAGAGAATCAACAATGGTAATGTGGTCTGACCCTTCCTTTCTTGTGATGAAGCTGGAAATTTTACAAAAGGAAATTCTTCCTTCCAAGCTTAACAGACTCACTCCCTCCACCCCAAACAGTGCATGGTGGGTCACCCCTAGTTAGGCAATGAAGTGAGCTGATTTATTTAGTTTAGCATTTTAGCCATTGAGGTGTAATTACTAGACATAACCAGATGAATGGTGAATGAGAGCAAATGACTAGAGCTGACCCAGATGGAAAAACTGTGTACAAAGCTGTGTGTTAACTCTTCATATATTATCTGATCTTCACCACAACATTAACAAGGAAGCATTCCTGGTCCCATTTTAGTAATAAGGAAAGACCTGGAGGGGTAGGAGGGGGAGGGAGATGGAGGGAAGTTCTATAGAGAGGGGACATATGTATACCTATGGGTGGTCCATGTAGATGATTGACAGTAAACAACAAAACTCTGTAAAGCTCTTATGCTTCAATTTAAAACTTTTCAAAAAACTTAAGAAAAATAAAATAAAATGATACAAGCAAACTTATTTATGAAACAGAAAGAGACTCATTCATGAGAAGACACTTAGAGAACAAACTCACGGTTGCCTGGGGGAAGAGATTGTTAAGGAGCTTGGGATGGACATGTACACACAGCTCTAAAATGGATAATCACCAAGGACCTACTATGTAGCACAGAGGACTCTACTCAGTGTTATGCGGCAGCCTGGATGGGAGGGGAATTTGGGGGAGAGTGGATACATGGATACGTATGGCTGAGTCCTTTCGCTGTGCACCTGAAACTATCACAGTGCTGTTAATCGGCTATACCCCAGCACAAAAATAAAAAGTTTAAAGTGTGAAAAATAAATAAATAAAATGGCACAGAAAAAAATAATAAGGAAATAAAAATTAAAGGTAAGCAACTGACCAACTGTTGGAAAGGTGGAAAGGAAAAGGGCAGGGCCAGTCTTTCTTGCCCTAAGACCGAAAGCCATAACTCATGGGGCCACTTAACTTTCTTCTAGGCAAGTAAGAATCAGGGGAAAAAGCTAACGATAGAGCTAAACAATGAAATCAATGAAACTGGCATACCTAAGTATCTCCTGGGAAAAAAAATAAAACTGTACTCACACATAACACCGTGTAAAAATAAACTCTAGATTAATTAAAGCCTCCTGTATAATAAAAATAAAAAAAAAAGTGAAAACCCTCGTGAGAAAATCTAGGAGAATGTCTGCATAATCAAGGGCATAAATGGGTGGGAAGAACTTTCTAATTGAAGCTGAAAACTCAAACCTACCTACACAAGGTACTTCCCTGTCAAAATTTATAGAAAAGATAAATAATAGGGTTTTATACTTACTTCTTTTTTGATTTATTTTTTAATTGGAGGAAAACTGCTTTACAGTCCTGTGCTGGATTCTGCAGTATAACAGCACGAATCAGCCATAATTATGCATTTATTCCTCCCTCAGGGACCTCCCTCCCCTGCCCCCAGCACACCCCTCCAGGTCATCACAGAGCACCGAGCTGGGCTCCCTGGGTTATAGAGCAACTTCTCCCCAGCTCTCTGTTTCATAGGATGGTTTCTGCATGTTGATCCTGCTTTCTCCATTCACCCCACTCTCCCCTCCCCTCACTGTGCCCACCAGACTGTTCTCTACGTCTGTGTCTCCATTCCTTCCCTGCAAATAGGTTCATCACCATCATTTTTCTAGATTCCACATATATGCGTTAATATGTGATATTTGTTTTCCTTTTTTCTGACGTATTTCACCCTGTATAACAGGATCGAGGCTCATCCACCTCACTAGAACAGACATGAAGTCATCCTTTCTATGGTTGTAATACACATATTGTGTATATGTACCACATTTTCTCTATGCATTCATCCATCAATGGACATCTAGACTGCTTCCATGCCCTGGCCATTGTAAATAGTGCTGCTAGGAACCCTAGGGTTCATGTGTCTTTTAGAATTGTGGCTTTCTCAGGGTATATGCCCAGTAGTGGGACTGCTGGATCATTATGGCACTAGAACACTTCCTAACACCATGCAGAAAAATTAACTTCAAATGGATTAAAGATTTAAATGTAAGGGCAGAAACCATAAAGCTCTTAAAGGAAAACATAGGCACCACCCTCTTTGACATGAATCCCAAGGTCCTCTTTGATATGAATCCCAAGGTCCTCTTTGACCTACCTTCTAGACTAATGGAAATAAAAACAAAAATAAGCAAATGGTACCTAATTAAACTTAAAAGCTTTTGGACAGTAAAGGAAACAATAAACAAGATTAAAAGACAACCCTCAGAAAGGAAAAAAAAATAAGGGCAAATGAAACAACCAGGCAAAGGATTAATCTCCAAAATATGTAAGCAGTTCATACAGCTCTATATCAGAAAAACAAAGAGCCCAATCAGAAAATGGGCAGAAGAGCTAAACAGACATTTCTCCAAAGAAGACATACCAATGGCCAACAAACACATGAAAATATGCTCAACAGCACTCATTATTAGAGAAACGTGGATCAAAACTGCGATGAGGTATCATCCCACAACAATCAGAAAGATTATCATCAAAAAAATCTATAAACAATAAATGCTGGAGAGGGGATAGTAAAAACAGAACCCTCCTACACTTTTGGTAAGAATATAAACCGATAGAGCCATTATGGAGAACAATATGGAGATTCCTTTAAAAAAATTGCTATAATACTCAATTGTTAAAAGAAAAAAACAAAAGTAACCTAATAGAAAAGAAAAGTGAAGGATGTGCATTCTGCAGCACAAGAATAGACCCACAAATGTAAGCATGGATACTCAAAGCAATGCATATGCATCATTATATCCCCTATCAAACAAATAAGAAAAAACACCACACACCTGAAACTGATACCAGTGTAAGGGACATGACACTATGCTGACTGAAAATGAAGCCTTTAGAATATTCTGGAAAGCAAAAACCAGTATTAGGATTCGACTATAGAAACAAAATTCCTTTTAAGTCCAGAAGTTAAATACAAATGGTCATCTATTGTGCTACTGGTTATAGAATAATTTGTCATATATCAATGGTGACAGAGTTATTCAGAATTCAAAAGAAATAATTGGGCATAAATTATTTTTTGTGAGTGCAGCCCACAATTTTGGAGTGTTAAAAGCAAAATGCTGAGCAGTATGTATAATATTCTTTAATTTTAAAATGAGCACATGTATCTACACATGTGTATGGATTAAACTGCCATATAAAGAGGGAATCATGAGAAATGACCTATTAGAGACTTGCAGTTGTTGCTTGGAGTGATCTGTGGCTAGATTTGTGAGAAAGGAAGCAAAATGGGTACGAGAGATAGAAGCCAAATTATAAAGAAAAAAAAAAAAAAGAAGAGGGGGCCAAGATGGCGGAGGAATGAGGGGGAAGATTTCACCAGCTCCCCAACAGAATCACCAGAACTAATCAAGAAATGAAACACCACCAACAAACTAGCCGCTAGACGACAGAAGAACTCCTTAGGTCTGCGAGGGTCGAAGAGTGAACAGCCAGAACTTTCCCAGAGCTACTGTTGTGAGAACCCTCTATCCTAACCCCCACGCCGGACAGACGGAGAACACACTAGGAAGTGCCCTAAAAGGGGGCCTGAGTGGAGCGTCGGGTGTCTAAAGAGGGCAGCGCTCAGCGTGAAAATTCCGAGAATCCGGCCGGATTGCCGGCAGAAATTAAGACACTGAGAAGATAAGATACTGGAACGGGGATGTGCAGAACACAGGAACTTCCCCACGGGATGCTCCTTAGAGACCTGGATAGAGCCGAACAGGGAGTGCCCAGCACGAAAATCGTGCCGCTTGGCCGGGCGAAAATCGCGACTTTCCGCCTGGCACTGGGTAAGTTCAAACACTCCTAGTTGGGGGCTTGCTGAACTGAGAGGGGAAGTCGCCTACGGATTGCTGACCAGGGACCGGGCTCAAGCCAGTCGGGAAAGCTCGTGCCCGCCTTTGGGACCTGGACACATAACTGGCAGTGCGCGCGAGCCAGCTGCGGAGAAGTCCACACATCCCAATAGCCTGTGCTCCCCCACAGCTGCAGTCACAGCGGAGGAAGCTAGGAGAAGAGCAGCGAATGGAGGCTACTGGCGGGTGCGTGATAGAGCCGGGGCACCCCCCTCCATCACGGGACTGCGCGTGCCATGCCCCGCCCCCGCCCCGACGGACTGGGATCATCCCACCACCCCGGCCAGCACCTGAGCTTGCAGCAAAGTCTTTGATTTGCTGAAAACAAAAACAGAAACCATACCAACCGGTGCTGTTAGGCAAAGTCTACATCATCAAGACAACACCATCCACAGCAGATTGGCTTCCACCAGACAGATGAGAGGATAAAAACCAGGGACAGTATTTAGCTTTTTTTGTTTGTTTATTTGTTGTGGATGGTTTTGTTTATTTGACTGATTGGTCAGGTTTAGGTTTTTTTTTTTCTTTTTTTGTCTCTTCTTAACTTTTTCTTCCCTTTTTAATTTTTAATTTCTTTTTTTTTCGATTTTTAATTTTTAATTTTTTTAAAATTTTAATTCTTGGAAACGTCTAACTTTCTTTCCTCTTTAACACTGCTTCCTCCCTCTATGTTCTAAATGTAAAACTTTCTCCTATCTACCACTATCCTCTAGAAAAATATTTCCTATCTTCCTGTCTCCACTATTCTTTTCCAGCTGCACTTAACAATACAACACACCAATCTTGGCTACGTAACCCTACAAAATCCTTCCAAGGCGAATCTATTCCTTCTCATTACCCATACACTCTCTTCCTCCTCACCTCCAACACATGTCTTAGTTAAAAATTGCTTTCATTGAGGGCTTCCCCTGGTGGTCCAGTGGATAAGGACACCGCCTTGCAGTGCAAGCGGCGCCGGTTCGTTCCCTGGCCTGGGAAGATCCCACGTGCTGCGGAGCGGCTGGACTGATGTGCCCAATCACCGAGCGGGAGCTCTGGAGCACATGCGCCCAGAGCTAGCGCTCTGCGACAACAGACACCACCGCGATGGCTCCCTCCCCAACCCGACCCCTGCCCAAAAAAAATAAAAAAAGAAGAAAAAAAATTGCTTTCATTGAAATAGTCCAAGCCAGGACCTTGCCCCAGATCTATTTTTCCAGGTACTATTTTAATTAATTCAGAGCTTAACAGGCAAGTATCATCTTCCAATGCATCGCTTGCCAGAAAAATTTCCTATGCTTTATCTCTGTAAGATTGGTTAGATGTGATTATTGCTGTGTATGTATGTATATCTTACGACTATGTTAGAAAACATCTGCATGCTTTTATGACTGCCACCCATCAGGGATGCACCTCTTGTTCCTCAGATGCTAGTAATTGAACTAATATCACGGAACACCATAGCAAACCAGACATAGAGCCTACACCCCCTGACCAATCATCAAACCAAAGACCCTTGGGGTGGAAGCCCCAATTCCAAGACTCCAACTATCAAAGAACATACAACACTAGAGATTATTTACCTGTAAACAAGACCTAACACCACCCAAGACACAAACCACTGAACCCTTCTCCAAGGACAGAAACCCAAAGGAAGGGAGAATTCACCCAAGAAGTCTGGTGGGAAAAAAAACTCCATACACACAGACACACACAAAGAAACAAAAATTAACCTAATAATGAAACGACAGAGAAACACTGCACAAATGAAGGACCAAGCTAGAGAAACACACCTCCAAATGACAGAGGAGGAGATAGACAAATTATCTGAAAGAGAACTCAGAAAAGCTATACTAATGAGGATGCAAAACACCGAAAACAGAATATTAGAGGAAATTAGTGCAGTGAGAAGAAACATGCAGGAAATGAAAAATAAGCAAATAGAGACCACCAACTCAATTGCTGAACTCAAAAATACTATAGAAGGTCTCAACAGCAGAGTATCAGAGGCAGAAGAATGGATAAGTGAGCTGGAAGATAGAATGGTGGAAATAAGTGCCGAAGAACAGAACAAAGCTGAAAGAATTAAAAGAACTGATGATAGCATTAGAGACCTATGGGACAATATCAAACACACCAACATTAGAATTATAGGAGTTCCAGAAAAAAGGCTATGAAAAAATTCTTGAAGAAGTTATAGTTGAAAACTTCCCCAGCATGGGAAAGGAAATAGTCAACCAAGTCCAAGAAGCACAAAGAGTTCCATACACGATCAACCTCAGAAGAAACACACCAAGGCACATTCTAATCAAACTAACGCAGAATAAATATAAAGACAGATTTACTAAAAGCAGCTAGGAGCAAACAACAAATAACATATAAAGGAAACCCCATACATTTAACTGCGGATCTTTCAACAGAAACCCTGCAGGCCAGAAGGAAATGGCAAGACACATTTAAATGGCTAAAAGAGAATAACCTCCAACCAAGAATTCTCTACCCAGCAAGAATCTAATTCAGAATTGATGGTGAAGTTAAAAGCTTCACAGACAAGCAAAAACTAAAAGAATTCTGTACCACAAAACCAGCCCTACAACAAGTGTTAAAGGGCCTGATATAGCCAATAAGTACAAGAGTAGCAGAAGTCCTACAAATCAAACCCCAAACTTCTAAGGAGATGAGAAACATTCATATCAATAATTACTTTGAATGTAAATGGACTAAATGTTCCAACCAAACGACACAGGCTGACTGGATGGATCCAGAGCATGACCCACATATATGCTGTTTACAAGAGACCCACTTCAGACCTAGAGACACTCATAGACTGAAAGTGAGAGGCTGGAAAAAGACATTCCATGCAAATGCAAATCAAAAGAAAGCTGGAGTAGCAATCCTCATATCAGACAAAATAGATTTTAAATTAAAGAAGATTCTAAGAGACAAGGCAGGTCACTACATCATGATTAAGGGATCTAAACAAGAGGAAGACATAACAGTCATAAATATCTATGCACCCAACACAAGGGCACCTCAATACATAAGACAGATACTTTCAGACATAAAAGAAGAAGTCAACAATAACACAGTCATAGTAGGAGACTTTAACAGTCTTCTCACATCAATGGACAGATCATCCAAACAGAAAATTAATAAAGAAACACAAGCCCTTACATGCAAAAAAATGAAACTGGAACATTCCCTGACACCATACACTAAGATCAACTCAAAATGGATTAAAGACCTAAATGTAAGACCAGAAACCATCAAACTCTTAGAGGAGAATATAGGCAAAACCCTCAAGGACATCAATCAAAGCAAGATCTTCTCTGACCCACCTACTAAAATAGCAGAACTGAAAAGAAAAATGAACATATGGGACCTCATGAAACTTAAAAGCTTTTGTACAGCAAAAGAAATTACAAAAAAGCTCAACAGACACCCCACAGAATGGGAGAAAATCATAGCAAATTAAACAACAGACAAAGAATTAATCTCCAAAATCTACAAGCAACTCAGACAACTCAGCACCAGAAAAATGAACAACCCAATCAAAAAATGGGAAAAGGACCTAAACAGACACCTCTCCAACAAGAATCTCATTCAGAATTGATGGTGAAGTCAAAAGCTTCACAGACAAGCAAAAACTAAAAGAATTCTGTACCACAAAACCAGCCCTACAACAAGTGTTAAAGGGCCTGATATAGCCAATAAGTACAAGAGTAGCAGAAGTCCTACAAATCAAACCCCAAACTTCTAAGGAGATGAGAAACATTCATATCAATAATTACTTTGAATGTAAATGGACTAAATGTTCCAACCAAACGACACAGGCTGACTGGATGGATCCAGAGCATGACCCACATATATGCTGTTTACAAGAGACCCACTTCAGACCTAGAGACACTCATAGACTGAAAGTGAGAGGCTGGAAAAAGACATTCCATGCAAATGCAAATCAAAAGAAAGCTGGAGTAGCAATCCTCATATCAGACAAAATAGATTTTAAATTAAAGAAGATTCTAAGAGACAAGGCAGGTCACTACATCATGATTAAGGGATCTAAACAAGAGGAAGACATAACAGTCATAAATATCTATGCACCCAACACAAGGGCACCTCAATACATAAGACAGATACTTTCAGACATAAAAGAAGAAGTCAACAATAACACAGTCATAGTAGGAGACTTTAACAGTCTTCTCACATCAATGGACAGATCATCCAAACAGAAAATTAATAAAGAAACACAAGCCCTTACATGCAAAAAAATGAAACTGGAACATTCCCTGACACCATACACTAAGATCAACTCAAAATGGATTAAAGACCTAAATGTAAGACCAGAAACCATCAAACTCTTAGAGGAGAATATAGGCAAAACCCTCAAGGACATCAATCAAAGCAAGATCTTCTCTGACCCACCTACTAAAATAGCAGAACTGAAAAGAAAAATGAACATATGGGACCTCATGAAACTTAAAAGCTTTTGTACAGCAAAAGAAATTACAAAAAAGCTCAACAGACACCCCACAGAATGGGAGAAAATCATAGCAAATTAAACAACAGACAAAGAATTAATCTCCAAAATCTACAAGCAACTCAGACAACTCAGCACCAGAAAAATGAACAACCCAATCAAAAAATGGGAAAAAGATCTAAAGAGACGCCTCTCCAAAGAGGACATACAGATGGCCCAAAAGCACATGAAACGATGCTCAACCTCGCTTATTATTAGAGAAATGCAAATTAAAACCACAATGAGATATCACCTCACACCCGTCAGAATGGCCATCTTCAAAAAATCTGCAGACAATAAATGCTGGAGAGGGTGCTGAGAAAAGGGAACCCTCTTGCATTGCTGGTGGGAATGTAAATTGATACAGCCTCTATGGAAGACAGTATGGAGATTTCTTAAAAAACTAAACATAGAAGCACCCTATGACCCAGCAATCCCACTGTTAGGCTTATATCTTGATGAAATCAAAACTGAAAGAAGCACCTGTACCCCAATGTTCATTGCAGCTCTCTATACAATAGCCAAAACATGGAAGCAACCTAGATGTCCATCGACGAATGAATGGATCCAGAAGCTCTGGTACATATATACAATGGAATACTACTCAGCTGTTAAAAGAAATGCAGAAGACTCAGTCCTAATGAAGTGGCTGGCTCTAGAACCTATCATAAAAAGTGAACTAAGTCAAAAAGAGAAAGACAAGTACAGTATACTAACACATATATATGTGTATATGTAATCGAGTAGGTTAATCTTGATAACACATGCAGTGAACTCATGGAAAAACAGACAGAGAATAGACATATGGACATTGGGGGGAAGAAATAGGGAGGGGGACGCATGGAGGGAGTAACATGGAAACCTATACTCTCATGTGGAAAAGACAGCTATTGTCATTGTGCTAAGGGAATAGGAGTGCTCACAATGGCTTGGGGTGATGGTCCAGAGGGGTGGGATGGGGGCAACTGGGGAGGTAGGGACCAGGGATATGCATATGACTGATCTGGAAACACATAGGTCTGTGAACAACAAAACTCTGTAAAACCTTTAAAACAAAGATTTTTTTAAAAAAAAAAAAAGGAAAAAAAGAAGATACAAATGATTTAAGCAGAATAAAAACATAAGTTCATCTTTTTATATTTATGTAAAATTAGGAACTCCAGAAAATTGCTAGCGGTAGCTCATCAATAAGAAAAGTACTTTCTCATCATATAAATCCTTTGTAAATTTTCAATTTTAGCTACCTGTTTTTCCCCCATCTGCGTTGAAAAAAACAATTGCAAATTCTGGCTTTTATTTCTTGTCTCTTTGCCTTCACTAACATTTCTCAACTTTACTAATGGCCTTTCAAGATGCCCTGAGCCACAGCTACTTTGTCTTCTCTAAGGTCTTGCATTCTGTCAGGTCTCTGTTATGGCATTTGCCATGATTTGCTTTATTTGCCTTACATATGTTTTATCGACATTTGTAATTTTTTATTATTTTTAAATTTTATAATATGTGTTTTCTCTGGCATGCCCCATGACATATGGGATCTTACTTTCCCCATCAGGGACTGAACCCATGGCCCCTGCAGTGGTATCAAGGAGTCTTACCCACTGGATTGCCAGAGATTTTCCTGTATTCTGGACAGTTTTTAGGATAAAATTTCATCTTTATCACAGAATATCTACTGTAAGACTTTTCAGTAGAATTTGGCACATTGCTTATAATAAAATTATAATGCATTGCCATTCCAAGATTCGTTAACATATTCAACAAATATGTATTTTAACCCAATGATGTGCAAAATTCTAGCTGTGTATTGTGGGTATTTGAAGAAGGGCATGGCCACCCACTCCAGTATTCTTGCCTGGAGAATCTCATGGACAGAGGAGCCTGGTGGGCTATAGTTCATAGAGTCACACAGAATCAGACACAACTGAAGCGACTTAGCATTGTGGGTATTATATATAAAAATATGGAATTTTTTAGAACAGTGCCATGAAAGTGTCTACTCTTCATCAATCTGATTCATAAGAACCAAGCCATTCATGACAATGTATTAACACATTTCTTTAAAATTTTATATTTCATAACTCAGAGAAGTTTATCAGCTATACAGCTATATATGTGTGTGTATATGCACATGTGCATATAAGAACATGAGACAATTTGTATGGCATTTTTTAAATCATGAATGTATGTCTTAAAGAGTAAAGAAATTTATGTGTGAAGCAGTTGGATCTCTATGGTGGAAATATGTGAGACCAGTTTTGCAAAACCTCATTAAAATAAAATGCAAAGAACAAAAAAATATAGCTTTAATTAGTCAGTTTGGATTTCCCAATATTTTGTTTGATAATATTAGAAATTTTATTTAGCTAGGGAATAGCAGCTGTCTTGAATTATGCACTCTTTTGAATCAAGACGCTGGTTTAATGAGGTGTTAGCTTATGAAGGATTGTTACAAGTTTATAGAGTGTAGAGGATTACCATTAGGTAATGTTCAGTGAAAACTGATTACAAACAATTAGGCCTTACATATGTTTTATCGACATTTGTAATTTTTTATTATTTTTAAATTTTATAATATGTGTTTTCTCTGGCATGCCCCATGACATATGGGATCTTACTTTCCCCATCAGGGACTGAACCCATGGCCCCTGCAGTGGTATCAAGGAGTCTTACCCACTGGATTGCCAGAGATTTTCCTGTATTCTGGACAGTTTTTAGGATAAAATTTCATCTTTATCACAGAATATCTACTGTAAGACTTTTCAGTAGAATTTGGCACATTGCTTATAATAAAATTATAATGCATTGCCATTCCAAGATTCGTTAACATATTCAACAAATATGTATTTTAACCCAATGATGTGCAAAATTCTAGCTGTGTATTGTGGGTATTTGAAGAAGGGCATGGCCACCCACTCCAGTATTCTTGCCTGGAGAATCTCATGGACAGAGGAGCCTGGTGGGCTATAGTTCATAGAGTCACACAGAATCAGACACAACTGAAGCGACTTAGCATTGTGGGTATTATATATAAAAATATGGAATTTTTTAGAACAGTGCCATGAAAGTGTCTACTCTTCATCAATCTGATTCATAAGAACCAAGCCATTCATGACAATGTATTAACACATTTCTTTAAAATTTTATATTTCATAACTCAGAGAAGTTTATCAGCTATACAGCTATATATGTGTGTGTATATGCACATGTGCATATAAGAACATGAGACAATTTGTATGGCATTTTTTAAATCATGAATGTATGTCTTAAAGAGTAAAGAAATTTATGTGTGAAGCAGTTGGATCTCTATGGTGGAAATATGTGAGACCAGTTTTGCAAAACCTCATTAAAATAAAAATGCAAAGAACAAAAAAATATAGCTTTAATTAGTCAGTTTGGATTTCCCAATATTTTGTTTGATAATATTAGAAATTTTATTTAGCTAGGGAATAGCAGCTGTCTTGAATTATGCACTCTTTTGAATCAAGACGCTGGTTTAATGAGGTGTTAGCTTATGAAGGATTGTTACAAGTTTATAGAGTGTAGAGGATTACCATTAGGTAATGTTCAGTGAAAACTGTAATTTAACAGACACAAAAACAAAGCATAATTCTGCAAGTGCCTTTCAGAGGAGACTGACTAACAGTGAGCATTTCTAAGCTGGCTGCCACTTCAGTTCCTCATGACTAGCCATGGAGACGAAGGGAGATGGAAAATACAGGAGATGACCATCTATTGATACTTGCAAAACAACTTCAGCAAACAGTGAAACTTGTAAATAAACTTCTACCCAAGCTGGTAACAGTTCCCCTCCAGCTTTGCGTGGCTCAAGGAGATGCACGAGTCAGTTTTTCACCCTATGTGGTGATGGCGGTTTACTCGCTCTGTCGTGTCTGCCTCTTTGCAACCCCATGGACTCTACCTCTGTCCACAAAATTCTCCAAGCTAGAATACTGGAGCAAAGTGCCACTCCCTTCTTCATGGGATATTCCCAACCCATGGGTAGAACCCAGGTCTCCCACATTGTAGGCAGATTCACCCCATTCAGTAGAAGGCTCAAATAACACTTGCAATGGCCTCTGTCTCTAAGCTGTTTGGTAAAGATGATAATACAGACTAAAGGTAAACAAGAACAGGGTAAGCGATAACTAACTGCTGGCATCAGGGTACAAATACGCTCAGGTCGAGTTCTCCGTTAAAGGGCTTGTCAGAGACAGGCTAGATCAGCACAAGAGATGACCTCTGGACAGAGGCACGGACCCTGACCCCAGTGCACAGGTTCCAGGAAAGAGGCTGGTGTGATGAGCCTGCTGAACAACAGCAGTGACTTCCACTCTGCTACACTACAGAAAAGGCTCTACCTCTTTCTGCATCATTAACTAAGGACATGCATCGAGGGAAAAAGAGCTCATTTGAACTGGCTGAGGTGAATCAGGAGCAGGACTCTGGAGTGGTTCCTAAATGCCTCACACTACTCTAAGCAGTTTCCATAAATTGTCACATTTAATTTACATAATGCCGGTACTGCATACTGCTCAGACGCACAAATTATTTGAGGATTGTTACAAGTTCTATAGAGTCGCTGGTTTAATGAGGTGTTAGCTTATGAAGGATTGTTACAAGTTTATAGAGTGTAGAGGATTACCATTAGGTAATGTTCAGTGAAAACTGTAATTTAACAGACACAAAAACAAAGCATAATTCTGCAAGTGCCTTTCAGAGGAGACTGACTAACAGTGAGCATTTCTAAGCTGGCTGCCACTTCAGTTCCTCATGACTAGCCATGGAGACGAAGGGAGATGGAAAATACAGGAGATGACCATCTATTGATACTTGCAAAACAACTTCAGCAAACAGTGAAACTTGTAAATAAACTTCTACCCAAGCTGGTAACAGTTCCCCTCCAGCTTTGCGTGGCTCAAGGAGATGCACGAGTCAGTTTTTCACCCTATGTGGTGATGGCGGTTTACTCGCTCTGTCGTGTCTGCCTCTTTGCAACCCCATGGACTCTACCTCTGTCCACAAAATTCTCCAAGCTAGAATACTGGAGCAAAGTGCCACTCCCTTCTTCATGGGATATTCCCAACCCATGGGTAGAACCCAGGTCTCCCACATTGTAGGCAGATTCACCCCATTCAGTAGAAGGCTCAAATAACACTTGCAATGGCCTCTGTCTCTAAGCTGTTTGGTAAAGATGATAATACAGACTAAAGGTAAACAAGAACAGGGTAAGCGATAACTAACTGCTGGCATCAGGGTACAAATACGCTCAGGTCGAGTTCTCCGTTAAAGGGCTTGTCAGAGACAGGCTAGATCAGCACAAGAGATGACCTCTGGACAGAGGCACGGACCCTGACCCCAGTGCACAGGTTCCAGGAAAGAGGCTGGTGTGATGAGCCTGCTGAACAACAGCAGTGACTTCCACTCTGCTACACTACAGAAAAGGCTCTACCTCTTTCTGCATCATTAACTAAGGACATGCATCGAGGGGAAAAAAGAGCTCATTTGAACTGGCTGAGGTGAATCAGGAGCAGGACTCTGGAGTGGTTCCTAAATGCCTCACACTACTCTAAGCAGTTTCCATAAATTGTCACATTTAATTTACATAATGCCGGTACTGCATACTGCCACCAATTTACCTGTTTCAGAAATGCATAAACTGAGTCACAGACGTTAAGTTCTCTATTAAAATTAAAAGATGCTTGCTTCTTGGAACAAAAGCTACAACAAACCTACAGTGTATTAAAAGCAGAGATATCACTTTGTCAATAAAGATCTGTATCGTCAAGCCTATGGTCTTTTCAGTAGTCATGTACAGATGTGAGAGTTGGACCATAAAGAAGGCTGAGCGCCAAAGAACTGATGTTTTCCAAATGTGGTACTGGAGAAGACACTTTATTGGACAGCAAGGAGATCAAGCCAATCAATTATAAAGGAAATCAAGCCTGAATATTCATTGAAAGGACTGATGTTGAGGCTGAAACTCCAATACTTTGGCCACCTGATGCAAAGAGTCAACTCACTGGGAAACACTCTAGGGCTGGGAAAGATTGAGGGCAAGAGGAGAAGGGGCTGACAGAAGATGAGATGGTTGGATGGCATCACTGAGTCAATGGACATGAGTTTGAGCAAATTCTGGGAAAGAGTGAAGGACAAGGAATCCTGGTGTGCTGCAGTCCATATGGTCACAAAGAGCTGGATATGACTTAACGACTAAACAACAACCACAGACAATGGACTTAACACTTATTTTCAATATGTGGAATAGCAACAGGATGCAATAAACATGGGGCACCTCAAGCAGAGTTGAACAACAGAGACATTAAAAATTCCTATCTTATAATAGAAGGAAAACATGGATCATTGTTTAGGTGTAAGATGTGCTATTTGTTCTTATCTCTTCATAAACTCTGCTTCTTGGGAATTAGTAGCTCAAAACTGAGTGTAAAATATAAAGATCATTTGTGTTCTATAAAGGGCTTGTCAGGCCCTGGGTGCCTGATGACCCCAGTGCACAGGTTCCAGGAAAGAGGCTGGTGTGATGAGCCTGCTGAACAACAGCAGTGACTTCCACTCTGCTACACTACAGAAAAGGCTCTACCTCTTTCTGCATCATTAACTAAGGACATGCATCGAGGGGAAAAAAGAGCTCATTTGAACTGGCTGAGGTGAATCAGGAGCAGGACTCTGGAGTGGTTCCTAAATGCCTCACACTACTCTAAGCAGTTTCCATAAATTGTCACATTTAATTTACATAATGCCGGTACTGCATACTGCCACCAATTTACCTGTTTCAGAAATGCATAAACTGAGTCACAGACGTTAAGTTCTCTATTAAAATTAAAAGATGCTTGCTTCTTGGAACAAAAGCTACAACAAACCTACAGTGTATTAAAAAGCAGAGATATCACTTTGTCAATAAAGATCTGTATCGTCAAGCCTATGGTCTTTTCAGTAGTCATGTACAGATGTGAGAGTTGGACCATAAAGAAGGCTGAGCGCCAAAGAACTGATGTTTTCCAAATGTGGTACTGGAGAAGACACTTTATTGGACAGCAAGGAGATCAAGCCAATCAATTATAAAGGAAATCAAGCCTGAATATTCATTGAAAGGACTGATGTTGAGGCTGAAACTCCAATACTTTGGCCACCTGATGCAAAGAGTCAACTCACTGGGAAACACTCTAGGGCTGGGAAAGATTGAGGGCAAGAGGAGAAGGGGCTGACAGAAGATGAGATGGTTGGATGGCATCACTGAGTCAATGGACATGAGTTTGAGCAAATTCTGGGAAAGAGTGAAGGACAAGGAATCCTGGTGTGCTGCAGTCCATATGGTCACAAAGAGCTGGATATGACTTAACGACTAAACAACAACCACAGACAATGGACTTAACACTTATTTTCAATATGTGGAATAGCAACAGGATGCAATAAACATGGGGCACCTCAAGCAGAGTTGAACAACAGAGACATTAAAAATTCCTATCTTATAATAGAAGGAAAACATGGATCATTGTTTAGGTGTAAGATGTGCTATTTGTTCTTATCTCTTCATAAACTCTGCTTCTTGGGAATTAGTAGCTCAAAACTGAGTGTAAAATATAAAGATCATTTGTGTTCTATTTTATTGGCGTCCATTCTAGCTGACATGACGTTACACTGAGGTCTTGTAAAAAATGGTACAACTAAACCTTTGGGATGAGATGACTAAAATTATGGACATTCTCAGCTTCACAGTGAAACCCTCAATTTCACACGATTAAACTTCCAATGTTGTCTTTGTTTCAACTATGAAAGGCACATTGTGCTTCTTCCTAATCTCAGGTACTAGTAATCTTATTTATATTTTATTGTCCTCCCTTGAAAAAAAATTCACAATGTATACAGATATTTCAGAGTATCAACTCCACAAAGAAGAAAAGAGATATCCTCTCTTTGAAAAGGATTCCAAAGTTACAAATGCTAATATTCGATGTTAATTTATTCATTTCAGAGAAATAGGAAGTAACTAGCTTGCCCAGCATCAATAAGACATGATTTAATTTTAATTATCATTCCCAAAATATGTCTACATGAACATTTGGGGGATGGTAATTAAACAATTACAGTGTGAAATAATGCCAATTAGATATACTATGTCTTAAACACTTTTCTTAAGTGTTATTCTATGAGCTGTCTATGATTTGGAATAAAAATAATTATCAATAAAGATATGCCATTAACCTTACCATGACAATCATGAAGATATATTTGCCCTCTAAGGGCATTCATACTGATTCTCTTATTTTGTTCAAACAATAGATGTCAATAACGTATACATGTTTAATGAATATTAGTACAAGAATTCTTTTATTATTAAATTAGAGACATCTTTGGGGGAAATGTGTTTTGAGGTATTTTATTTCATATGTATTAAACAACACGAAACTAATAAGAGTTTCACTACTCTGAGAAGATGGATAGATACATAAAATACATAGTGTCGTGGTGGTAATATACAATTGACCTATTTATATATCAGACATTAACAAAATGACTTCTGTATGCATTAATGATCATATGACATGAAATATTCTTCCACCCACTTTTTAAAAACATAGCATAAAATACATTTAATTTTTAAAACAATATATTTTTATAAGATTTGCTATATTTAATGTTTTTTTTTCATAATTTGAATACAGTGAGCATCTCCCAAATTATTGTTGCTAATTCTTGCCATATCTATATGAGGCAATTGTTACCTTCAAGAATTAGTTTAACTTTTTATCGTTTGAATGTCAGACAAGAGCTGTATTAATAATGCCATCAAAGAGAAACATAAGGTGGGAGAAAGAATAAGACATTTTCATTCAAAATAACTTTTAGCTATAATCAATAGATCAGAGATGAGTATTTTTATTTTGGCCTCTTTTACTGGTCTTTTATTTATTTATTTTCATGCATCTTTATTCTTTGGCCTGTGTAGGACTCCCATTGCAGTGACCTCTCTTGTTGTAGAGCACCAGCTCTGGGTGCATGTGCTCCAGACTGCTGGCTCGTAATTGGACACACTGGTCTAGCCGCTCCACAGCATGTGGGATCTTCCCAGGCTAGGGATCGAACCTGTGCCCCCTACACTGCAAGGCAGACTCTTTACCACCGGACCACCAGGGAAACCCAGGAAGTGTCTTTTCAACAGTGAAGTAAGGATGGCCAAGAGAAAACTGTTCAAATTCAAGAGGCTACGCTACGTTAAATTCTATTAATTGTGAAGAAAAAGAGAACAACCGGGAAGCTGTTTTTCAGTTGGATCACTTGCAAGGAAATTAATACAGTGAAGAATGCTGGTCTCTGAAAAAAGCAACATGAATTCTCTAGCTTCTATTATAGGTAAAAATTTAGGTGCTTTCTGACTCTGCCTCCTCCTTCTTTTCTTCTTTTCTTATTTTACTGCAAGTTCTCTCATGCCGGTCATACATATTACACTTTTCTTATATACACAATCTCTAGGAAAACACTTGACAGATAATAAGCTTTTAGCAATGTATTTCTGTTTTATGAATGACAGGGCATGAGAGTAGAACTCACTGCCAATGTATATGATCTAAGCACACTGAAATAACTTTTCTAGCTTGAATATCAACAATCATAGCTCTTCTAAGCTAAAATCTAAATAAAGATGAACAGGTAGGATTCAGGGAAAAGGGAAATCCACCATGGATACCGGAAGAGTAAAGTGGCTTCCTATATTGTCTGTTGTTCAGTTGGTAAGTCATATGCAACTCTGTGACCCCATGGACTGCAGCACACCAGGCTTCCCTGTCCCAGCATCTTCCAGAGTTTGCCAAAGCTAATGTCCATTGCATCGGTGATACCATTCAACCATCTCATCCTCTGTCCTTCCTTTCTCATCCTGTCTCCAATCTTTCCCTGTATGAGGGTCTTTTCCAGTAAGCAGGCTTTTTGCATCAGGTGGCCAAAGGATTTGAACTTCAGGTTCAGCATCACTCCTTCCAATGAGTGTTCAGGGTTGATTTCCTCTAAGATTGACTGGTTTGATCTCCTTGCTGTCCAAGGGACATCTACAATGTCTATCATATGAAAATTTTACAATAATGTAGGTGATCCAAACTTTGTTTGAAAATTAGTGTTGATTATTGAGGATCTGCAGGTCTTGTTAAAAGGATGAGGAGGGAGAATTCTCTCACCTTTATCAGTTTTCTTTCATAACCCAGTGGAGCTTGCAAATCCGACAACTGCTGAAAACCCACACAGATACTCCACACTGGTTAGCTGGTTCATTCTCAGTAGGAAATCCTCACTGCGATCCGCATTTTTGTTCTACAAGTAAAGAACCTGTAGAACCAAACACTTATTTCGTACTGTAGCCTACTTGAATTTTCCCATACCAGGTCACAGTTATTATAAATTGCTCGTATGTATCAGACATGACTGTTTACATAACTAAATGAATACTGTATTTAGCCCATGTCTTATTCATTCATTCAACAATTATTTTAGCACTAAGAATGTGGCAGATGGTGATCTAGTTTTACTGCAAGTTCTCTCATGCCGGTCATACATATTACACTTTTCTTATATACACAATCTCTAGGAAAACACTTGACAGATAATAAGCTTTTAGCAATGTATTTCTGTTTTATGAATGACAGGGCATGAGAGTAGAACTCACTGCCAATGTATATGATCTAAGCACACTGAAATAACTTTTCTAGCTTGAATATCAACAATCATAGCTCTTCTAAGCTAAAATCTAAATAAAGATGAACAGGTAGGATTCAGGGAAAAGGGAAATCCACCATGGATACCGGAAGAGTAAAGTGGCTTCCTATATTGTCTGTTGTTCAGTTGGTAAGTCATATGCAACTCTGTGACCCCATGGACTGCAGCACACCAGGCTTCCCTGTCCCAGCATCTTCCAGAGTTTGCCAAAGCTAATGTCCATTGCATCGGTGATACCATTCAACCATCTCATCCTCTGTCCTTCCTTTCTCATCCTGTCTCCAATCTTTCCCTGTATGAGGGTCTTTTCCAGTAAGCAGGCTTTTTGCATCAGGTGGCCAAAGGATTTGAACTTCAGGTTCAGCATCACTCCTTCCAATGAGTGTTCAGGGTTGATTTCCTCTAAGATTGACTGGTTTGATCTCCTTGCTGTCCAAGGGACATCTACAATGTCTATCATATGAAAATTTTACAAAAATGTAGGTGATCCAAACTTTGTTTGAAAATTAGTGTTGATTATTGAGGATCTGCAGGTCTTGTTAAAAGGATGAGGAGGGAGAATTCTCTCACCTTTATCAGTTTTCTTTCATAACCCAGTGGAGCTTGCAAATCCGACAACTGCTGAAAACCCACACAGATACTCCACACTGGTTAGCTGGTTCATTCTCAGTAGGAAATCCTCACTGCGACCGCATTTTTGTTCTACAAGTAAAGAACCTGTAGAACCAAACACTTATTTCGTACTGTAGCCTACTTGAATTTTCCCATACCAGGTCACAGTTATTATAAATTGCTCGTATGTATCAGACATGACTGTTTACATAACTAAATGAATACTGTATTTAGCCCATGTCTTATTCATTCATTCAACAATTATTTTAGCACTAAGAATGTGGCAGATGGTGATCTAGAGGCTAAAGTGTAGTAGTGCAATGGATAATAGAGGTGAAATTTACCAACGGAATTTTATATTCTGTCAATTTACTGCCCTAGATTCCTTATTCCTGACCACTAAATGTGACTATTTCATCAAAATACCAAGCTGATTTTTGGATGGTAAATTGATCTTCCATTCCTTGGATGAATTCTATATGAATATGATAGTGTATGACCCTCTGCATGCTCCTGGGTTCTGTTTGGTAGTATTTGATGAGGATTTATACATCCATACTGTTTGTGGGGTTCTCCAGGCAAGAATACTGAAGTGGTTTGCCATTCCCTTCTCCAGTGGACCACACTGTGTCAGAACATTCCACCATGATCATCTGTCTTGGGTGACCCTACTGGGCACGGCTCATGGTTTCGTGGATTTAGACAAGGCTGTGATCCATGTGATTGGTTTCGTTAGTGTTCTGTGATTGTGCCTTTCATTTGTCTGCCCTCTGATGAAATTAAGCATCTTGAGGAAGCTTCCTGTTGAGAGAGACTGGCTGTGGGGAAACCTAAAATCTTTTTCTAAAAATTAAAATCACAGAATTTGAAAATGGTTAGGTTTTAAATTCATCGGGAATATTTTAAAATTATCATTCATAACCGATTTGCTCATTCCCTGTTTTAGGAAACAATGAAGTGCACATGAAATGCTTCTTAGCTACTATAGCCTACATTCATAATCACAATGCTATGTCTCTAAATATTCTGGATCATAGAAATATAAAATGGATTTCCAGCATGGCCCTATAAATAGTGTAGTGATCACAAGATTTCTTGATTTTGTCAACTGGTCTCCCATTCCATAACAGGAAGGAAGAAATGCTTACTAATATTAGATAGGAATCAGGAAGTAAGAAGATTATATCTGTGGCTTTGTCTTTGTTTCCCGTTTCCTCAATGACCTGGATATGATGATTGAAACCAAGTTAAAGAACTCCTGGAAAGAATGCAAGGAACATCATCCCTGCATAAGGATTCTCCAAACTGTTCCTCATATGTTCTGTCCTACATACTTATTTCTAGCAGCTTCTTGAATTACACCATCTAGGGGAAAAAATATTCCTTTCTGATTAGCTTGATGTTGGACATCTAGTAAATTAAAATACAGAGATAATTTGGAAAGAAAGTAAGTATCTCTAAAGCTTGTTACAATGGATAATAGAGGTGAAATTTACCAACGGAATTTTATATTCTGTCAATTTACTGCCCTAGATTCCTTATTCCTGACCACTAAATGTGACTATTTCATCAAAATACCAAGCTGATTTTTGGATGGTAAATTGATCTTCCATTCCTTGGATGAATTCTATATGAATATGATAGTGTATGACCCTCTGCATGCTCCTGGGTTCTGTTTGGTAGTATTTGATGAGGATTTATACATCCATACTGTTTGTGGGGTTCTCCAGGCAAGAATACTGAAGTGGTTTGCCATTCCCTTCTCCAGTGGACCACACTGTGTCAGAACATTCCACCATGATCATCTGTCTTGGGTGACCCTACTGGGCACGGCTCATGGTTTCGTGGATTTAGACAAGGCTGTGATCCATGTGATTGGTTTCGTTAGTGTTCTGTGATTGTGCCTTTCATTTGTCTGCCCTCTGATGAAATTAAGCATCTTGAGGAAGCTTCCTGTTGAGAGAGACTGGCTGTGGGGAAACCTAAAATCTTTTTCTAAAAATTAAAATCACAGAATTTGAAAATGGTTAGGTTTTAAATTCATCGGGAATATTTTAAAATTATCATTCATAACCGATTTGCTCATTCCCTGTTTTAGGAAACAATGAAGTGCACATGAAATGCTTCTTAGCTACTATAGCCTACATTCATAATCACAATGCTATGTCTCTAAATATTCTGGATCATAGAAATATAAAATGGATTTCCAGCATGGCCCTATAAATAGTGTAGTGATCACAAGATTTCTTGATTTTGTCAACTGGTCTCCCATTCCATAACAGGAAGGAAGAAATGCTTACTAATATTAGATAGGAATCAGGAAGTAAGAAGATTATATCTGTGGCTTTGTCTTTGTTTCCCGTTTCCTCAATGACCTGGATATGATGATTGAAACCAAGTTAAAGAACTCCTGGAAAGAATGCAAGGAACATCATCCCTGCATAAGGATTCTCCAAACTGTTCCTCATATGTTCTGTCCTACATACTTATTTCTAGCAGCTTCTTGAATTACACCATCTAGGGGAAAAAATATTCCTTTCTGATTAGCTTGATGTTGGACATCTAGTAAATTAAAATACAGAGATAATTTGGAAAGAAAGTAAGTATCTCTAAAGCTTGTTGCATTTTTTATTGGCTATCAGGTTGAGGACTTTCTTTTAGACACACTCATGAGAAAATGTGTGTGTGTGTGTGTGTGTGTGTGTGTGTGTGTCTATGATCAACTTAGATCAATTCTTAATCCAGACTTAGTACTCTCTTCCCCATGAACACACTTGGGATCAACACACCCACCTCCTAGCTACTTGAAATATGCTAGAATTTTAACTTCTGGTCATCCTCCTTTCATCAAATGATACTTGGAATATCACAATAACTCAAATGTTATAAAATATCCCAAGTCTCAAATATCAATGTGTGTTAGTATCTGGGGAGATAGAAGGTTTGTTGTTCATGCGGCTGTTTAGTCCCGAAGTATTAGACTGTTTTGTGGCCCCATGGGCTGTAGCCCGCCAGGCTGTTCTGTTCATGGGGTTTTCCATGCAAGAATACTGGAGTGGGTTGACATTTCCTTCTCCAGAAGACCGTCCTGACCCAGGGATCAAACCCAGGTCTCCTGCATCAGCAGGCAAATTCATTAACACTAAGCCACCAATATTGTGAGAGAGCTATAAATGTATTATATACCTGAATACTCATTCCATTCTATTTTCCCTTTACTTGGATTACTTTTCTGTAAGTAAAGTAAAGTAAATTCTATTTCATTCTGGAAATGGAATCCAGTGTATGCAGTTTTTAGCTTAAAATTTAGCACTCAGAATTTCTACATAAGTTTGATTTGTTATTTTGGGGGTGGGGGTAGAGGACTGTAGACAACAAAGACAATCTTACACTGCTTGAAATACCAATTTTGAACAGAGACAAAATGTAGATTGTGCCCGACCTGGGTTAATCCAGTATTTCTGAACATCTGACTGGTGAGGTCTGTCTACCAGGGTTGATGTCACATGCTTCCACATGGTAATTGCACAGGCAGATGACGGTCCTGTGACCAATTTGGCTATTCAAGAACTGGAAAGAATGCAAGGAACATCATCCCTGCATAAGGATTCTCCAAACTGTTCCTCATATGTTCTGTCCTACATACTTATTTCTAGCAGCTTCTTGAATTACACCATCTAGGGGAAAAAATATTCCTTTCTGATTAGCTTGATGTTGGACATCTAGTAAATTAAAATACAGAGATAATTTGGAAAGAAAGTAAGTATCTCTAAAGCTTGTTGCATTTTTTATTGGCTATCAGGTTGAGGACTTTCTTTTAGACACACTCATGAGAAAATGTGTGTGTGTGTGTGTGTGTGTGTGTGTGTGTGTCTATGATCAACTTAGATCAATTCTTAATCCAGACTTAGTACTCTCTTCCCCATGAACACACTTGGGATCAACACACCCACCTCCTAGCTACTTGAAATATGCTAGAATTTTAACTTCTGGTCATCCTCCTTTCATCAAATGATACTTGGAATATCACAATAACTCAAATGTTATAAAATATCCCAAGTCTCAAATATCAATGTGTGTTAGTATCTGGGGAGATAGAAGGTTTGTTGTTCATGCGGCTGTTTAGTCCCGAAGTATTAGACTGTTTTGTGGCCCCATGGGCTGTAGCCCGCCAGGCTGTTCTGTTCATGGGGTTTTCCATGCAAGAATACTGGAGTGGGTTGACATTTCCTTCTCCAGAAGACCGTCCTGACCCAGGGATCAAACCCAGGTCTCCTGCATCAGCAGGCAAATTCATTAACACTAAGCCACCAATATTGTGAGAGAGCTATAAATGTATTATATACCTGAATACTCATTCCATTCTATTTTCCCTTTACTTGGATTACTTTTCTGTAAGTAAAGTAAAGTAAATTCTATTTCATTCTGGAAATGGAATCCAGTGTATGCAGTTTTTAGCTTAAAATTTAGCACTCAGAATTTCTACATAAGTTTGATTTGTTATTTTGGGGGTGGGGGTAGAGGACTGTAGACAACAAAGACAATCTTACACTGCTTGAAATACCAATTTTGAACAGAGACAAAATGTAGATTGTGCCCGACCTGGGTTAATCCAGTATTTCTGAACATCTGACTGGTGAGGTCTGTCTACCAGGGTTGATGTCACATGCTTCCACATGGTAATTGCACAGGCAGATGACGGTCCTGTGACCAATTTGGCTATTCTATAGAAGCAAATAAGGTATTCTCCTTCCACAGTTTGAAGTCATTTTGTTCAGGTACATAAAACCCTAGATGCTGACAATATTTCCCCCTGTGCCCAGTTTTAAAAGACCACTCTAAATGATCCTCTGTAATGAAATTTCGTGGTGTGCGCATCAAGTGCATTCCACTGTATTAGGCACACTCCTAAGACAATCCCACCCATTACTGGAGATGAGACTTTCTATATGAGCATTACAGTCTCTTCAGAGCAAATGAGCTTACGGTGAATCCTATTTCAACCAAGCGTTATTTGGGCTCTTGGTATAAATCACTTTATGAGTGAGCATAATACTTAAAAAAAATCATTACTAATTTTTAAACAATTTGAGATGGAAACCACAAAGACTACTGAATATTCATCGGTTTGGGAGTTAAGATGATCTCATTATCCTAACCATGCCCTTCACCAAATTCCCCCCGGAACCATTGTTAGGAGGAATTATACATCTTTTGCTTCCTCCTGGCCACATCAGACACGTTTTCATATCAATGAAGTCTGTTTCAAAGGCACATTGCCAAAATGATAATTTACCACAAACAAAATAAACAAGACAGAAGATGAGATGCTAAATATTGGCAGAAGAGGGGAGAGTTTGCAGAGGATGAGTGAGTTCTCTCCCGGTACCACTGGTGTTGCCTTTGCCAAAGCAAACCATGATATCGAAAGTCTCAGAAGATTGTGTAAATTATCTTAAATAATTAGATATTATTTAAAAATTTGGCATAGTTGCATGACCCAGGATACACACACACACACAAACATGCATATAATTAACTCACCATTAGGGTTTTACAAAGTTTCCCAAACATAATTTTAGAGATACTCCTTCTCTCTGCAATCCTCATGCCTTTCAGACCTTCACTTTTCAGAAAGAAAAAAAACCTAAAACTTTCTTACCCAGATTCAACATCAGCTATAGCATCTGTCTGCCTGTCACCAAACACAACAACAAAATAAATTATGCATTGTGCTTTTTAAAAATTCCTGGGGACAAACTAGATTCGATCAATTTAAGACCCAATGGAAGCATCACTTTAATCTACCACCTCTGCTCTGCATGTCAATGAAATATGCCTTTAGTGGAGAGGAAGAACTGCTTGGAGAATCACACAGTCATTTTGTTCAGGTACATAAAACCCTAGATGCTGACAATATTTCCCCTGTGCCCAGTTTTAAGACCACTCTAAATGATCCTCTGTAATGAAATTTCGTGGTGTGCGATCAAGTGCATTCCACTGTATTAGGCACACTCCTAAGACAATCCCACCCATTACTGGAGATGAGACTTTCTATATGAGCATTACAGTCTCTTCAGAGCAAATGAGCTTACGGTGAATCCTATTTCAACCAAGCGTTATTTGGGCTCTTGGTATAAATCACTTTATGAGTGAGCATAATACTTAAAAAAAATCATTACTAATTTTTAAACAATTTGAGATGGAAACCACAAAGACTACTGAATATTCATCGGTTTGGGAGTTAAGATGATCTCATTATCCTAACCATGCCCTTCACCAAATTCCCCCCGGAACCATTGTTAGGAGGAATTATACATCTTTCGCTTCCTCCTGGCCACATCAGACACGTTTTCATATCAATGAAGTCTGTTTCAAAGGCACATTGCCAAAATGATAATTTACCACAAACAAAATAAACAAGACAGAAGATGAGATGCTAAATATTGGCAGAAGAGGGGAGAGTTTGCAGAGGATGAGTGAGTTCTCTCCCGGTACCACTGGTGTTGCCTTTGCCAAAGCAAACCATGATATCGAAAGTCTCAGAAGATTGTGTAAATTATCTTAAATAATTAGATATTATTTAAAAATTTGGCATAGTTGCATGACCCAGGATACACACACACACACAAACATGCATATAATTAACTCACCATTAGGGTTTTACAAAGTTTCCCAAACATAATTTTAGAGATACTCCTTCTCTCTGCAATCCTCATGCCTTTCAGACCTTCACTTTTCAGAAAGAAAAAAAACCTAAAACTTTCTTACCCAGATTCAACATCAGCTATAGCATCTGTCTGCCTGTCACCAAACACAACAACAAAATAAATTATGCATTGTGCTTTTTAAAAATTCCTGGGGACAAACTAGATTCGATCAATTTAAGACCCAATGGAAGCATCACTTTAATCTACCACCTCTGCTCTGCATGTCAATGAAATATGCCTTTAGTGGAGAGGAAGAACTGCTTGGAGAATCACACAGAAAAAAAAAAGACATCGATAGGGTGGACGACGAGGGGGAGGAAGTAGTGACCACAGCAGTCAGGATGAAAGATACAGTCTACACAGACATAAGGGAAAACCCCTGGGTGATGATCCAGAGATAGTCATCATAGACAGAGTGTTTTTCATCAGTGAGAATAAGGACGTTAACACAAATAGAAGTGAGATGAAACAGTTCTTAGAGAAGGAAGGGAAACCAAGCAAAGACATGCGTGAAGTGGAGTTGAATATACTGTATCGTAGGATATTTTGTTTTGACATAACACGCCAAGGTCCATATGATGGCTGGACCCTAGGTCGGGGGCTCTGGAGAACAGTGTCAGCAGTAGGTACTGGGGAAGTGAGGGTCTGAAGAGCCAAAGCCAGAAAGAAACTAGCTGGAGTGTAAATCCTCAGCGAGAGTTGCCAGGAAGTTTAATCAGAGAAAGAGCTTAGGAGATGAGCAGAGAAACACTTGGAGAATGGAAACCTAGGGGTTCCCGTGGCTCTCCATGGCTCTCACTGGGAGGAGATCTCTGAAGGTAATGAGGTGTGGGCCGTGTAACTGAGAGGAGAACAGGTGGGAACAGAGATCCAGGAATAAACAACGTGAACGCAGAGACCATCTGACAGAACTGGACCTGGGAAAAAAAAACGGGATGATGAGGGTGCGTCTAGACCCAAACCAAGAAAAAAAAAGAGCAAAAGGTTGAAACTGTGGAACAAGAACTGCATCTGCCAGCTTTAGATTTAAAGACATAATTTTAATCTTTTATCAGTTGTATTATATTTTTAACTGTTGCACTCCTTTCTTTGAGACAGGATCCGGAGAGTTAGAATTTAAACGAGTAACGGTATTCTTTTTTGTTCTTTTAAATACACACAACTGCAACACCCCCCCACACACACACACACAGATGTCCTCACCCCACTGAGTTCACACTGACAGAAGAGTGGTACGCACTCAATATGTGGTCCAGCTCTGTCTCTGCGAATGAAACGATCCTCTCTTAAAGAAATGGAAGAGGTAGGCTTCCCTGCTGGTTCACTGGGTACAGTGTTCACATTGCAGTGCAAGGGGCAGCGGTTCCATCTCTGGCCTGGGAAGATCCCTCGTGCCACAGAGCAGCTGAACCGGTGTGTCCAATGACGAGCCAGTGCACTGGAGCGCATGTGCCCAGAACCGGTGCTTTGCAACAAGAGAGGCCACTGCAATGGGAGGCCCACACAGGCCAAAGAATAAAAATGGATGGATATAAATAAATAAAAAACCAATGAAAGAAGCCAAAATTAAAAAAAAAAAAGAAATGGAAGAGGAAAAATGAGTACTCTGGAAACATCTTACCAAGGAGGCAACTGCTGTCCTCATAATGTAAACAGGGTAATGAGGAACCTGCACAGGGGCATGAAGCGATTACTGAGCCTGGGAAGGAAGCGTAGTGCTATTCCACTCAATTAAATAATTTGTTTCAAAGAAGAGCTTCTCCCTATATCATTCCAGGACTGTCATTTCAGGTAAATTCAGCATTGACAGCGGGAGGTCCTGCCATTGCCTGTTTCACGGCCCCTCCCTGTCTCTTGCTTCTGCTGGCTCTGCCCTCATCCGTTGAAGCAGCCCCCTCCCTCTGTGTCTCCTTCTTGTGGCCTTTGGGTTCCCTGAGTAGTGTGGGGGTCCCACTACCTTCTTCCATATTTTTCCAGATTCTTTTTGCTTTGTTTTTTTGCTCCAAAAGTACATGAAGAGTATGCATGAACAGAAAATCATTGGGCTGGCCAAAAAGTTCTTTTTTTTTTTCATAATATCTTATGGAAAAACCTGAGAAAACGTCTTGACTAACCCCAATATGATTTATTTTCCTTGTTTCCTAAAACATCTACAATGGGGACATAGGTCATGGAAGACTACCATTCAGGCTCCTCATTAAACTGGGATATGATCGAATCGCAAAGTTTTATCAAACGTGCTATTTAATTTCATGTTATGTTATTTTTTTTGCTTGTTTTACACTAAATAACATTCATATTGGAGAGAACTGGATAAGAAGCCTTGGATAAAATGTAGACTCAGACGTGTGGACAGGGAAGGAGAGGGTGAAATGAACTGAGAGAGGAACACTAACACGCTTGCACTCTTGTGCGCAACACAGACAGCTGGGGGGAAGCTGCTGTAGAGCCCAGGGAGCTCAGCTCTGGGCTCTGGGAGGACCTAGAGGGTGGGAGGGGATGGGGGTGGAAGGGATGTTCAAGAGAGCAGGGTATTCATATGGCTGATTCACTCCATTGTATATCAGAAACACTGCAATGCAATTATGCTCCAAAGAAAAATTGTAGAACTAACTTCGGGGTTTCCTGCTCCATCACATGAAACGCTTACTTGTGCAGTACATGGGACATGATTCATGTGCTAGATGTCTTCCCCTTTATTTTGATAAGTTAAATGTCACTGTGACTTAGGCTATGACTTCTGGATGGTTCTTTGGTCCTTTGGGTACCTCATACCAGAACTTTCTGCAACAGGAGACATCCAACTGAAAAGTGGTAGGTTGGATAAACCAAGGCTTATAATGGCATTTCCTTTGGATGCTTACAGAGCGGGGAGGGCCACCTCAGGCCACGTGTTAGAAGAAAGCGGCAGAACAAACAAGCAATGGGTCTACTTTCAGCAGCACCGTCTTATCCTGGGCCACATGGCTCTGCCAGGAAGATAAAAATGTCAAGCATTGTCCTGTGACTATACCATGCACATTTTTAGGTGGTCGTTAAATTGGAAAGCATTTTTTCATCAAGAACGTACAGCCATTACAAAAGCTACTCTGTACATTCTTACCTGGCCCAGTATTCACCCTCGCTTGCACGTGCCACGTCCACAAAAATGTGCAAGTGGGTGAATGGGAAGGCCCATCTCAGATGTGAAAGCATCAAGGTTATCTTAAAACCATAGCTGCTAAGAAACAATTCTATGAGTGGCTGGAAAAGATACTTCTTATATATGCTTTGTACATGATTTTTTTCATTACACCTAGCCTAACTTTTTACCATAGCAAAATAATTGTTACGGACATCATAGAAAAAAAAATGCTTTCACAGAATATTTAAATGTATAGATGCACAGTACCCATTCTCCGTTAAAGTATGTCTGTGTAAACCCCACTTGATCATGGTATATGATCCTTCTAATATGTTATTGGATTCTGTTTGCTAATATTTGGTTCAGGATGTTTGCATCTATGTTCATCAGTGATATTGGCCAGCAGCTTTTGTGTGAGTGTGTGTGTGCTATATTTTTTGGTTTTGGCATCAGAGTGATGGTGGTCTTGTAGGGTAAGTTTGGGAGTGTTCTTCCCTCTGCAGTATTAAGAGTTTGAGGATACGTTCTAGCACTTCTCTAAACGGCTGATACAATTTGCCTTTATTCTAAGGAAGCCATCTGGCCTTGGGCTTTTGTTTGTTGGAAGATTTTTGATCACAGTTTCGATTCCAGTGCTTGTGATTGGTCTGTTCATGATTTCTATTTCTTCCTGGTCCAGTTTTGGAAGGTTTTACTTTTCTAAGAATTTGTCCATTTCTTACAGGCTGTCAACTGCACTGGTATATAGTTGCTGATAGCAGTCTCGTGTGCACCTTTCCATGTCTGTGTCATCCCTTATAATCTCTGCTTTTCCATTTCTAATTTTATTGATTTGAGTCTTCTCCTTTTTTCCTGATGAAACTGGCTAATGATTTGTCAATTTTGCTTATCTTCTTAAACAACCAGCTTTTAGTTTTATTGATCTTTGCTATTGTTCCTTCCTTCTTTTCTCATTGCTTTCTGCTCTGATCTCTACCATTTCTTTCCTTCAATTAACTTATTCTAAATGGGGTAGGGGTAGGGGAAGGCTCAAAAGGAGGGCACATTAGTATACGTCTGGCTAATTCATGCTGTTGTATGGCAGAAGTCAACACAATATGGTAAAGCAATTATCTTCCAATTAAAATAAATTTAAAAAATATCTGCATGCATCTCATGCACGTGCCACGCCACAAATTCTGAGAATGTGAAAGCATCAAGGTTATCTTAAAACCATAGCTGCTAAGAAACAATTCTATGAGTGGCTGGAAAAGATACTTTATATATGCTTTGTACATGATTTTTTTCATTACACCTAGCCTAACTTTTTACCATAGCAAAATAATTGTTACGGACATCATAGAAAAAAAAATGCTTTCACAGAATATTTAAATGTATAGATGCACAGTACCCATTCTCCGTTAAAGTATGTCTGTGTAAACCCCACTTGATCATGGTATATGATCCTTCTAATATGTTATTGGATTCTGTTTGCTAATATTTGGTTCAGGATGTTTGCATCTATGTTCATCAGTGATATTGGCCAGCAGCTTTTGTGTGAGTGTGTGTGTGCTATATTTTTTGGTTTTGGCATCAGAGTGATGGTGGTCTTGTAGGGTAAGTTTGGGAGTGTTCTTCCCTCTGCAGTATTAAGAGTTTGAGGATACGTTCTAGCACTTCTCTAAACGGCTGATACAATTTGCCTTTATTCTAAGGAAGCCATCTGGCCTTGGGCTTTTGTTTGTTGGAAGATTTTTGATCACAGTTTCGATTCCAGTGCTTGTGATTGGTCTGTTCATGATTTCTATTTCTTCCTGGTCCAGTTTTGGAAGGTTTTACTTTTCTAAGAATTTGTCCATTTCTTACAGGCTGTCAACTGCACTGGTATATAGTTGCTGATAGCAGTCTCGTGTGCACCTTTCCATGTCTGTGTCATCCCTTATAATCTCTGCTTTTCCATTTCTAATTTTATTGATTTGAGTCTTCTCCTTTTTTCCTGATGAAACTGGCTAATGATTTGTCAATTTTGCTTATCTTCTTAAACAACCACCTTTTAGTTTTATTGATCTTTGCTATTGTTCCTTCCTTCTTTTCTCATTGCTTTCTGCTCTGATCTCTACCATTTCTTTCCTTCAATTAACTTATTCTAAATGGGGTAGGGGTAGGGGAAGGCTCAAAAGGGAGGGCACATTAGTATACGTCTGGCTAATTCATGCTGTTGTATGGCAGAAGTCAACACAATATGGTAAAGCAATTATCTTCCAATTAAAAATAAATTTAAAAAAATATCTGCATGCATCCTTTCCTAATGAAGGTGACGTGGGACAGATCTGTTCTGAAGCTGAGAATGCAGTGAATAGTTAGCTACGTGAGTTTGGGTATGCTGGAGTGGGGCTGGGACCTTGCTAATGAAACAGGTCCCAAGCTCTCAATGCTGTTGCTTTCTCGCTCTGAGCTTAGGCAGACCACTTTGGAGCACTGAAATTAGGCTTCCCCACTTGTAAGGTGGGATGCTGACAACTGCTCAATCTACATCATGGGCTGGTTAAGAGAACTGGTTGAGAAGATTTTTTTTTTCTGGAAGCATCCTGGAACCTGCAGAACACTGCTGAGTTTTGTTGTTGTTGTTGTTACATTCTGAGGGGTTTTTTGTTTCTAAGTCATCCTCTGTTTTTTTCATTCATCTTTATTCTCTGACCTGTGGCAGCCTCCCTCTCTGCAGAGCACCGGCTCTGGGAGCATGCGCTCCAGAGTGCTGGCTCACAATTGGACAAACTGGCTCAGCCATTTCTTGGCATGTGGGATCTTCCTGGGCCAGGGATCGAACCAGTGCCCCCTGCACCGCAAAATGGACTCCCCACCACTGGACCACCAGGGAAGTCCCACTGCTGAGTTATGATGGTCACTTTGAACTTGAGTCATTTCTCTGTACCTAATTTCCTTATTGTATTAGTCACTCAGTCATCTCTGACTCTCTGTGACCCCATGGACCATAGCCTTCCAGGTTCCTCTGTCCATGGCTTGCTTCTTGGAAGAAAAGCTATGACTAACTTAGACAGCGTGTTAAAAAGCAGGGATATCACTTCACTGAAAAAGGTTGCTATAGTCAAAGTTATGGCTTTTCCAGTAGTTGTTCATGAATGTGGGAGTTGGACCATAAAGAAGGCTGAACACCAAAGAATTTATGCCTTACAAATGTGGTGCTGGAGAAGACTCTCAAGAGTACTCTGGACAACAAAGAGATCAAACCAGTCAATCCTAAAGGAAATCAACACTGAATAGCCATAAGAAGGACTGATGCTGAAACTGAAGTTCCAATACTTTGGGCCACCTGATGCAAAGAGCTGACTCAGTGGAAAAGACCCTGATGCTGTTAAAAATAGAAGGCAGGAGAAGGGGATGACAGAGGATGAGATGGTTGGATGGCATCACCGACTCAATGGACATGAATCGGGGCAAACTCCAGGTGATAGTGAAGGACAGGGAAGACTGGCATGCTGCAGTCCATGGAGTTAAAAAAGTCAGACAGGATTTGGTGACTGAACAACAAATTCTTTTTTCCGTAAAATCACCTACTCTAAAGGGCTATTGTTAAGGATTGCATGAAACAGTGGGTGTGAAATGTTTAGCAAAGTACCTTATCTGTTGTCCTAATGCAACAGAAGATTCTGTTCTTATTCTTTTTGTCTGAGCATTTAAAGTTATGAAGGGAAGAAGTTTAACTGAATTGCAATCACTTGTGTTTTAAATGCAACTGGTTTATACTGGGATGGTTTTTATGGCCCTTCCCATACCTTTACCATTAAATGACACACATTTCTGCAAGATGATTTTCATTCATTAGCGAATTACCTGAGTTACTCTTTTGCATGGCAGCGGGCTATCCCACTTTCCTGACAGGGTGCAGTGAACCTCACTTAGGTTATGCCATACTCCACAAGAAGCATTACAACAAAAAACCAACAACTAATTAGCACCTGCTCTTTTGGTTGCCCACCTCTGTGACAATCTTTCTGACTCACTGCTCTTGGCACAACCCAGGCAGCCTCCTTTCAATGCCAAGGCTACTGCCATGGGAAAGAAGTGTAGTACACCTCAGCTCAAAGTTGGAACCAGGTTTCTGCCATTGAAGAAAAAAATGATGATTTATGGTTACATGTTCTCAGTTGAATATGCATTAAGAATTCAAATGCGGTTGCGATCATTTCTTAGTAAAAGCTGCTTTTGAGGACTACCTTTGCCCATTTCCTCCACAAGCAATAATTCTTCATCTAGGGAGTAATTTATTTCTTCTGGTTTTAATATGTCACAGATGAATGGCTGTATGTCTCTCCTGTTAGAGCATTACAAGACGGGCCACTTTTGCATCAGGCTGGCACTACAAAAGATACCTGTGGTGCTCTTCATGCTCCGTGTGCTACTAATTTAAATGGGAAGTTGCACATATTTCATCGAAACACTTGGTGAAGCCAGCTTTCACAGAAGGGTGCAAATGATGGACTGTTCTCTGTGTGCAGCTGAACCGCTCTAAACGTGTCAGCACGGGTTATGGATCATTTCACGCAGCCATCAACCCTGGTCTGCTGTGTGTACAAATCACAGCCTCGTGTCATCCAACAGAACATTCCTGACAATACTAGAACATTTATAGGACGGCCATGTTTAATAGGAGTTCTGCCACCCCTGTTTAAATCCAATGACTTCTTTAACACTTCCACTCCCGGCCCATCTTCTCAAGCCGCCTTGGCCAGGGTGGTAAGATGTATGGAGACTACTCAGCCATGGGGAGAGGGGGTGTGTGTAGACTTCACTGCCTGTCATACGCAGGTCCTAACCCGACTTCTGGCTGCTCATATTTGATGCTGTGAGAACCTCTTTCCTTCATCATGAGCAAAGCCATTGATCCCTCCGTGGTTTATTCTAGGGCACAACCGCGGGTAACATTTCCAACCGGCAGCTTTGGTTTCCAATAAATAAGTTGAATAAATTGCCTCTAAGTGTTCTTTGATTTTTATTTATATATATATTTTTTCTTTTAACAGCTACTATTAACTAACAAAACTAAGGAATTCAGCCACTCTAATTTTTTTTCATAATTTTGAGATGCCATCGTTGTGGGTTTTCATTTGGTATTCTTTCATCAAGATGAAAGAGTTTGGAGACAACTGAAAATAAATGCCTTAGGTCTGTATCCTATAGCTTCATTTACAGGCTTCTGGTTGCCAAAATGAGACTGCAAGGGTTCTATGTAATTTTATCTATACCAAGGTAATGAAAGCAAGAAGTCCAGCCAAGGTGTCTTGGGTTTTCATGTCTTATTCTTTGTCTTTTGCTGCTTATTTCAATTGGCTGCTTTGTGATACCAGTAGCTGCTTTCTATGTATATTGTTAAACAAGTGGGTTTACAAATTAAACCTTATTGGTAACTATCAGCATCTAAGGCAAGTTGAGGCACTTCCCTGGTGGTTTCATGGATGGGAGTCTGCTTGCCAAGGCAGGGAACACTGGTTTGATCCCAGTCTGGGAGGATTCTGCATGCTGCAGAGTACCTGAGCCCATGTGCCCCAATAACTGAGCCTGTACACCGAGGGCCTGTGTTCCACAACAAGAAAGGCCACTGCAGTAAGAAGCTGGACCACTATAACCAGAGAGTAGCCCCCACTTCCTGCAACTAGAGAAAACCTGTGCTCAGTAACAAAGACCCAGCACAACCAAAAATAAATAAAGAATTAAATAATTTGAAAAGATTCCAAGGCAAGTTAAAAACATTGATATTATGACTAGCGGGGTCACCAAAGTGACAACCAAAACCAGACCCTTAATCCAATAGGCATAAACGAGGGGTTTAAATCCAATGACTTCTTTAACACTTCCACTCCCGGCCCATCTTCTCAAGCCGCCTTGGCCAGGGTGGTAAGATGTATGGAGACTACTCAGCCATGGGGAGAGGGGGTGTGTGTAGACTTCACTGCCTGTCATACGCAGGTCCTAACCCGACTTCTGGCTGCTCATATTTGATGCTGTGAGAACCTCTTTCCTTCATCATGAGCAAAGCCATTGATCCCTCCGTGGTTTATTCTAGGGCACAACCGCGGGTAACATTTCCAACCGGCAGCTTTGGTTTCCAATAAATAAGTTGAATAAATTGCCTCTAAGTGTTCTTTGATTTTTATTTATATATATATTTTTTCTTTTAACAGCTACTATTAACTAACAAAACTAAGGAATTCAGCCACTCTAATTTTTTTTCATAATTTTGAGATGCCATCGTTGTGGGTTTTCATTTGGTATTCTTTCATCAAGATGAAAGAGTTTGGAGACAACTGAAAATAAATGCCTTAGGTCTGTATCCTATAGCTTCATTTACAGGCTTCTGGTTGCCAAAATGAGACTGCAAGGGTTCTATGTAATTTTATCTATACCAAGGTAATGAAAGCAAGAAGTCCAGCCAAGGTGTCTTGGGTTTTCATGTCTTATTCTTTGTCTTTTGCTGCTTATTTCAATTGGCTGCTTTGTGATACCAGTAGCTGCTTTCTATGTATATTGTTAAACAAGTGGGTTTACAAATTAAACCTTATTGGTAACTATCAGCATCTAAGGCAAGTTGAGGCACTTCCCTGGTGGTTTCATGGATGGGAGTCTGCTTGCCAAGGCAGGGAACACTGGTTTGATCCCAGTCTGGGAGGATTCTGCATGCTGCAGAGTACCTGAGCCCATGTGCCCCAATAACTGAGCCTGTACACCGAGGGCCTGTGTTCCACAACAAGAAAGGCCACTGCAGTAAGAAGCTGGACCACTATAACCAGAGAGTAGCCCCCACTTCCTGCAACTAGAGAAAACCTGTGCTCAGTAACAAAGACCCAGCACAACCAAAAATAAATAAAGAATTAAATAATTTGAAAAGATTCCAAGGCAAGTTAAAAACATTGATATTATGACTAGAGGGGTCACCAAAGTGACAACCAAAAGCAGACCCTTAATCCAGGCCTTGCCACCATACTGTTATCAGGATAAACTGAGTGAGAAACACAAGTGCAGACACTGAAAGATTATGTGCTGTGCAACCCTCAGACTAGACAAGACAATCTTGAGGAACAAGTAAGCAGTAGGCAATTCTCATCATTCTTAGAAATGGTCTTCTGTTAGCCACTGTATTACATTATGGAATAAACTGGAGAAAAGAACCTTCAGAAGGACTACATTCATGGAGTGTTTTTCTCAAGTGTGATGTTTATGGAAGAGCAGAATCTGAAACATGAAGGACAGGGAAGCCCAGGATGCTGCAGTCTTGGGTCCCAAAGAGTCAGACACGACATAGCAACTAAACAACAACAACCAAATTCGTAAACCAACTGCTATGATTTTCTTGTTTTTTTTTTTTTTCTTGAGATGAATACTCAGCTCTGACATGTACTGAGGCAATAATGTTTATATGATAACAATTAGAAGAGCGGTGCTCTCTTGCAGTTTCAAGAGAGGTTCTGGTTGTGCACTGCCTGAAATGTACAGGCTTTTGGGAGGAACCCCAAAGAAATGGGATCTATTCGAGGGGAGAGAACAGCACCCAGCAAATCCAGGCCAACACCAAATATCACAACATTCTGCTAGCATAGTAGGAAGCAGAGATCCATTTCTATATTAATACAATAAACCCACATTTATGTATTGATCTTTGAACAATTTGAGTCCTCAGGACTCTCCAGCTCACATCTGAGGGCTGCAATCACTGATGACTGTAACTAAGATGCCCATCTGCTTGCCAAGGCAGGGAACACTGGTTTGATCCCAGTCTGGGAGGATTCTGCATGCTGCAGAGTACCTGAGCCCATGTGCCCCAATAACTGAGCCTGTACACCGAGGGCCTGTGTTCCACAACAAGAAAGGCCACTGCAGTAAGAAGCTGGACCACTATAACCAGAGAGTAGCCCCCACTTCCTGCAACTAGAGAAAACCTGTGCTCAGTAACAAAGACCCAGCACAACCAAAAATAAATAAAGAATTAAATAATTTGAAAAGATTCCAAGGCAAGTTAAAAACATTGATATTATGACTAGAGGGGTCACCAAAGTGACAACCAAAAGCAGACCCTTAATCCAGGCCTTGCCACCATACTGTTATCAGGATAAACTGAGTGAGAAACACAAGTGCAGACACTGAAAGATTATGTGCTGTGCAACCCTCAGACTAGACAAGACAATCTTGAGGAACAAGTAAGCAGTAGGCAATTCTCATCATTCTTAGAAATGGTCTTCTGTTAGCCACTGTATTACATTATGGAATAAACTGGAGAAAAGAACCTTCAGAAGGACTACATTCATGGAGTGTTTTTCTCAAGTGTGATGTTTATGGAAGAGCAGAATCTGAAACATGAAGGACAGGGAAGCCCAGGATGCTGCAGTCTTGGGTCCCAAAGAGTCAGACACGACATAGCAACTAAACAACAACAACCAAATTCGTAAACCAACTGCTATGATTTTCTTGTTTTTTTTTTTTTTCTTGAGATGAATACTCAGCTCTGACATGTACTGAGGCAATAATGTTTATATGATAACAATTAGAAGAGCGGTGCTCTCTTGCAGTTTCAAGAGAGGTTCTGGTTGTGCACTGCCTGAAATGTACAGGCTTTTGGGAGGAACCCCAAAGAAATGGGATCTATTCGAGGGGAGAGAACAGCACCCAGCAAATCCAGGCCAACACCAAATATCACAACATTCTGCTAGCATAGTAGGAAGCAGAGATCCATTTCTATATTAATACAATAAACCCACATTTATGTATTGATCTTTGAACAATTTGAGTCCTCAGGACTCTCCAGCTCACATCTGAGGGCTGCAATCACTGATGACTGTAACATCCTTTGTCTACTGATATGACAGGAAATATCCAACCTCTTGTCCTTCAGAGGCCAAGAAAGGAGGAGGCCCAGGCAGAGGAGCTGGTGCAGAAGCAGAGGCAGAAGGCTCTGGGCCTGGTTGGCAGCAAGTCTCCCAAGCCCTTTGTGCTTCACCCTTCTAGTCTTGGCCAGTGCCTCCCATCAGCAGAATCTTCCTGGAAGCTGGAGAACAGTTCATGGACCTTAGCGTCCAAGTGCAAAGCAAGGCAGACCAGCGTGGAGAATGGATCTGGGAAATGGGGGACAGGGCTCAGAAAATAACAGCCTTAAAGAGCCGCATGAGAGAACAATAGAGTTTAGTCATTTCTGGTAAAAAACCAAATGACCAAAATCGACATACTCTTTTAAAAAGTGGAGTATAACTGCTTTACAGTGTTGCATCAGTTTCTGTTGTACAACGAAAGTGCAGTAGTCATATGCATACACACATCCCTCCCTCATGGACCTCCCTCTCGCCCCATCCCATCCCACCCACCTAGGTCATCACAGAGCACTGAGCTGAGCTTCCTGTGTTTTACAGCAGTAAATGCTGGTGATGATGTGGAGGAAAAGGGGCCCTCCTACACTGCTGGTGAGAATGTAAACTGATAAAGCAGTGTGACTGTGGGGAACAGGGAAGAGGCTGCTTAAAACACTAACCAAAGGACCACCAAATGACCCAGCAATCCCACTATTAGGCGTGCACCCTAAGGAACCCATAATTCAAAAGAACGCACGCACCGCCAGTTTCCCTGCAGCACAGTTTCCAACAGACAGACACAGAAGCAACCTGAACCTCCACTGACAGAGGAGCAGATAAAAAGAGAGTACACATACCTAATGGAATACTACTCAGTCAAAACACATTGCCTTTTCCCCTTCTCTCCCGAGCTTTTTTTTATCTTAATGTAGAACACGTGGCACTCTGACCCTATGTGCTTTCTCAACTGGGTTTCCCATCTGAACCACCAAACACAGAACATAACTGGAAGCCTTCGTCTCAATCTCCCAATATACACAATCAGTACCAACTGAAGGAATGGGAGAGAAATTAATTGATCACATTTGATAGATGCTGAAGTCCTTGCTGTTTAGTTCCTCAGTCCTGTCCAACTCTTTGTGAACCCTTGGACTGTAGCCTGCCAGGCTCCTCTGTCCGTGGGATTTCCCAGGCAAGAATACTAGAGTGGGTTGCCATGCCCTCTTCTAGGCGATCTTCCCAACCCAGGGGTTACACTCACACCTCCTGCTTTGACGAGCCCCGGGATCTTCCTGGAAGCTGGAGAACAGTTCATGGACCTTAGCGCCAAGTGCAAAGCAAGGCAGACCAGCGTGGAGAATGGATCTGGGAAATGGGGGACAGGGCTCAGAAAATAACAGCCTTAAAGAGCCGCATGAGAGAACAATAGAGTTTAGTCATTTCTGGTAAAAAACCAAATGACCAAAATCGACATACTCTTTTAAAAAGTGGAGTATAACTGCTTTACAGTGTTGCATCAGTTTCTGTTGTACAACGAAAGTGCAGTAGTCATATGCATACACACATCCCTCCCTCATGGACCTCCCTCTCGCCCCATCCCATCCCACCCACCTAGGTCATCACAGAGCACTGAGCTGAGCTTCCTGTGTTTTACAGCAGTAAATGCTGGTGATGATGTGGAGGAAAAGGGGCCCTCCTACACTGCTGGTGAGAATGTAAACTGATAAAGCAGTGTGACTGTGGGGAACAGGGAAGAGGCTGCTTAAAACACTAACCAAAGGACCACCAAATGACCCAGCAATCCCACTATTAGGCGTGCACCCTAAGGAACCCATAATTCAAAAGAACGCACGCACCGCCAGTTTCCCTGCAGCACAGTTTCCAACAGACAGACACAGAAGCAACCTGAACCTCCACTGACAGAGGAGCAGATAAAAAGAGAGTACACATACCTAATGGAATACTACTCAGTCAAAACACATTGCCTTTTCCCCTTCTCTCCCGAGCTTTTTTTTATCTTAATGTAGAACACGTGGCACTCTGACCCTATGTGCTTTCTCAACTGGGTTTCCCATCTGAACCACCAAACACAGAACATAACTGGAAGCCTTCGTCTCAATCTCCCAATATACACAATCAGTACCAACTGAAGGAATGGGAGAGAAATTAATTGATCACATTTGATAGATGCTGAAGTCCTTGCTGTTTAGTTCCTCAGTCCTGTCCAACTCTTTGTGAACCCTTGGACTGTAGCCTGCCAGGCTCCTCTGTCCGTGGGATTTCCCAGGCAAGAATACTAGAGTGGGTTGCCATGCCCTCTTCTAGGCGATCTTCCCAACCCAGGGGTTACACTCACACCTCCTGCTTGGGCAGGTGGATTCTTTTCTGAGCCACCAGGGAAGTCCACTACAGTCATTAAGATTTGGTTGTCTGGAGGAACCCAAGGGAAACATCCTAGAGACCCAGGGCTCTGGGGCTTCTTGCTGGAAGTCCTGATAACGCGAATGACACCCTTTCTGAATAAAAGTCCTACCCTGTCACTGTTAGAATCTCTCCCTGACAGAGACAAGTCATGGCTTTGCTAAATCTTGTGACGAGGAGTGTTTTTCTTAGATAACCTTACTCTCGACCGCCTGATACAGGGCAGGGGGCATGAGTGACCTGATGAATAAAAATGAGTGAACATCCATGCTGATCAGTAAGTCCAAAGGCAAGTTTCCACTGAAAAGTCTAAACAATCTCAAAGAAAACTGTACTTCTAACATAAGATGAGCTTTACTTCTGTGATTTAAAAAAAATCTGCTTGGAATATCACACTGCACTTGAAAATACTGTGGATATTTTCAAGTATCTGCTGATGTCATAGAATTCCACTATAATAGAATTCCACTGTAATAAGAGAACAGACTTTATTTGATTTCAATATTTTTTTATTTTTTATTTTATTTAAATTTACTTTTTATGGTTACAGAGTTTTGTTGTTTATAGATATGCATAATCCCAGATTGGTCATATGTATATCCCTGGCCCTCTCCTAGTCCTCCCAACCCACCTCTCCAGGCTGTCACACAGCGCCTGCGTAGGATCCCCTATTCCACAGCAGAATGACAATAGCTATCTTTTTCACATATGATGGTATAAGTTTCCATGTTACTCCCTCTACGCCTCCCATCCACTGTTCATTCCCCACAATGTCCATATGTCTACTGTCCATGTCTGTCCATCGCTTCACTGTGTGTGTTATCATTATCATCTCACTAAATTCTATATATATGTGTTAGTATATTGTACATGTCTTACTCTTTTGGACTTACTCCACTTTTTATAATAGGTTCTAGCTCCATCCACCTCATTAGGACTGATTCTTCTGCATTTCTTTTAACAGCTGAGAAGTACTCCATTGTATATATGTACCAGAGCTTTTTTATCCATCCGTCGATGGACATCTAGGTTGCTTCTATGTTCGAGCTATTGTACAGAGAGTTGCAATGAACATTGGGGTACAGGTGCTCCTTTCAGTTTTGATTTTATCAGGGTATAAGCCTAATAGTGGGCTTTCTGGGTGGTAGGTACTTCTATGTTTAGTTTTTTAAGGAATCTCCATACTGTCTTCCATAGCGGCTGTATCAATTTACATGCCCACCAACAATACAAGATTGTTCCCTTTTCTCTGCACCCTCTCCAGCATTTATTGTCTCTACACTTTTTGATGATGGCCATTCTGATGGGTGTGAGGGGATATCTCATTGTACTTTTGAATTGCATATCTCTAATAATAAGCGAGGTTGAGCATCGTTTCATGTGTTTTTTGACCATCTGTATGTCCTCTTTGGACAGGTGTCTCTTTAGGTCTTTTTTCCCATTTTTTGATTGGGTTGTTCATTTTTCCGATGTTGAGTTGTCTGAGTTGCTTGTAGATTTTGGAGATTAATTCTTTGTCTGTTATTTCATTTGCTATTATTTTCTCCTGTACAAAAGCTTTTAAGTTTCATTTGGTCCCAGACCATGACATTTCTGCACCTGGTCTCAGGTCTCTGGATATGTTCCACTCTCTCCCAGTTTATAGTCTATGGGAACTTGAATAGAATTTGTATCCTGCTGTGAAAACTGTATAGACTCTAATTACGCCAAATTGGCTCCTAATGCTTTTCAGGTCTATTTATTCTTCTGCTTCTCTGTACATTCATTTTATTAATTTCTGAGAGTTTGATATTGAAATCCCAACTGAAAAATCTTAATTTGTCTATTTAAAACAAACAATTGTAATATATAATGGAACTATCTGTAACTTTGTTCTGTATTTTCTAAGTCTCCTGTAAATGAGTTATCATATTTTCACAATTTAAAAAAATAAAAAGGAAAGCTTAAAAATATCTATTTGGAGAGGTATTTAAACACTTCTTTAAAAGGAGCAACACAGTCTTATCTTCAATACTGCCATCTCCTTCATGTGTTTTTCATACATTTTTTTCCTTGTATTCTATTTATTTCTTTCCTGTGTCTTGAGACAGTTATCTTCCTTAAATGGCCAAGTTTCTAACTTTGAGTGTCATTTGATTCCATGTATTGGCCTCATTCCCAATCCTTCTAAACATAAGCGCTCACATTTAATAAAATGCATGGCTTCCCATCTGTGTTTTAATATCAAACTTCTAGGGAAATCAACACGAGAAGCATGTTAAAGGCTGTCAGAAAACATGGTCATGTTAGGGTGAAAATTGAAAGGAAGGTTGAAGAGAGAAACCAAAGCGGAGGAGGCTTCTGTTCCTTTTGGGGTCTCATTTTTCCACGGCTGTGTGCAGGGACTCAAAGGCAGCCAAGGCTCCCCCATTGAAGGGAGAAGGGCATAAATTGAAGCCCTGAATGTGTGAACTGCATTGTACCCTCTTTTGTGAACATCTTTGAATGCTACCCCGTTGTAAGCATTTAATTTCATTCTATAATAACTCACTTGCCAAAGTCTTTGTCTTTGCTTCCTCACATAGGCCCCAAAGGCTTGTTTCATGCAAGCAGGTGCTGTTAAATATGTTTATTAAGCTTAAAGATAGAAAAAATGCTACCTCAACCTGCATAGATGCTGTAACACAGTTTCAAAATTTAATGAAATATTCCCTTAAGAAAGTAATGGCATGGATTTCTATGTGGCATCAAATCGCAGGCTTCCATAATTTCAAGAACTAATTAAGCAGATAGAGAGCAGTGCCTGTAGCTTAATCCTGTGATAAATCTGCATGAGCCCCAGACACTGGGGCATCTCTTGTTTGAATTTTCATTGGACCCACAAAATAAACGGAGTTCTGGCTCCTATTTCATCTATTACTTCTGCTTCTCTGTATCCATTCATTTTATTAATTTCTGAGAGTTTGATATTGAAATCCCAACTGAAAAATCTTAATTTGTCTATTTAAAACAAACAATTGTAATATATAATGGAACTATCTGTAACTTTGTTCTGTATTTTCTAAGTCTCCTGTAAATGAGTTATCATATTTTCACAATTTAAAAAAATAAAAAGGAAAGCTTAAAAATATCTATTTGGAGAGGTATTTAAACACTTCTTTAAAAGGAGCAACACAGTCTTATCTTCAATACTGCCATCTCCTTCATGTGTTTTTCATACATTTTTTTCCTTGTATTCTATTTATTTCTTTCCTGTGTCTTGAGACAGTTATCTTCCTTAAATGGCCAAGTTTCTAACTTTGAGTGTCATTTGATTCCATGTATTGGCCTCATTCCCAATCCTTCTAAACATAAGCGCTCACATTTAATAAAATGCATGGCTTCCCATCTGTGTTTTAATATCAAACTTCTAGGGAAATCAACACGAGAAGCATGTTAAAGGCTGTCAGAAAACATGGTCATGTTAGGGTGAAAATTGAAAGGAAGGTTGAAGAGAGAAACCAAAGCGGAGGAGGCTTCTGTTCCTTTTGGGGTCTCATTTTTCCACGGCTGTGTGCAGGGACTCAAAGGCAGCCAAGGCTCCCCCATTGAAGGGAGAAGGGCATAAATTGAAGCCCTGAATGTGTGAACTGCATTGTACCCTCTTTTGTGAACATCTTTGAATGCTACCCCGTTGTAAGCATTTAATTTCATTCTATAATAACTCACTTGCCAAAGTCTTTGTCTTTGCTTCCTCACATAGGCCCCAAAGGCTTGTTTCATGCAAGCAGGTGCTGTTAAATATGTTTATTAAGCTTAAAGATAGAAAAAATGCTACCTCAACCTGCATAGATGCTGTAACACAGTTTCAAAATTTAATGAAATATTCCCTTAAGAAAGTAATGGCATGGATTTCTATGTGGCATCAAATCGCAGGCTTCCATAATTTCAAGAACTAATTAAGCAGATAGAGAGCAGTGCCTGTAGCTTAATCCTGTGATAAATCTGCATGAGCCCCAGACACTGGGGCATCTCTTGTTTGAATTTTCATTGGACCCACAAAATAAACGGAGTTCTGGAAGAAATACTTACAGTATAATTATATGTTAAAGATGGGCACTACAATAATTATTTAAATCAAGAGGAATGGCAGACGGTTCTTGGAACTCTAAGCACAGGAAGGTCTGTGAACTACATCCACTGTAAATTCTCTTCCTTAGAAAGAATGTGGAATAAGCAGGTTAGAATTGGCGAAATTCCTAAGCAGTGAGAAAATCTCTCAGTTGTTCCCCATTGATAGGCCACAAAAGAACCAAAGTTGGAGACCAGTGTGGTTTTTCGGGAATAACTGAATAGAATTCTCAGGGGCATGCCATTTCCAGAAGTTGGCATGTGGCTTAGTTTTGTCCAATTATCAATAAGTGAGGGGGATTAGCTGTCGGTAATGGTGCAATGGATAAAAGCCTCGGGTCATAAGCAGTGAATTTTAAAAAGTGTGCATGTACCTAGAGGGGGAAAGCTTTTCTAAATTAGTAATAAAATGAGATGATTAGGTTAACTGTTTAGTTTCTAAAGTAGATAAATCCTGGTGATATGAATTATACCCTGAGTGGTATGTCAAGGTTCATCTAACTTTTGTTTCCTTACTGAAAAATAATCATTTTGGCCATCACTGAGCAGTCAACAGAAGACCCCGGGTCAAATTTGCAATGCCTTTGGAAACAGCAGAAAGTGTTGGAATGGTTAATATAAATGGCAGAAAATGACCTTGAGAAGAGAAAAATGAAAAGAAAAAAAAAGACAAAGAGAGGGAACGAAAACTCAGAATGGTTAATATAAAGTTTAGATTCAGATTAATGATTTTCTTTGTTTAAATGCCAGTGCTTGTATTCACATGAAAATCTGTCCTAAAAAGTGCAGTTAGAACACATCAATCCTTAAATGCTGCATTCCAGAGATAAATGGAAAGTCATTGTGCCAAAAACATGTTGATTTATGGCTGGCAGGAGCTGACTACTAGCTTTTCTAACATCATTTTTGGGTATTGGTTCACAAGAAAAATATGCAAAGGTAATTAAGAAAGCTGAAAATTATGAATTTAGAATGCACTTCAAGACGTTTCTGAACATCTACACTATTCACATCCCATTAACTAAACATTAAAGGAAAAAAAGAAAGGAAAATATGTTCATTTTATTCCTCAGTCATTAAAAAATTAACCTGTATTCAACAGATATTTGCCCCAAGGGGATAAAGCCAACTTAATTTGGGAGTTCATGAACGAAAAGTCATCTTGACTTTTTTGATATCCCAAGTCATATCTAAAATACTGTCTCCAGGACAAGCACAATCTGGCTAGCTAAGAAAATCCAAGAAACGCTACCCTTTTCGAGTTTTCTAAATGCCCAGAGAAAGCACACAGTTAATATTTGTAAAAGCTTAGCCATAGGAACCCCAGCCCATAGAACTTTCTGGGAGGTCTGACATCATGTGTTCCATAATTAACCGATAAAGTCCACCAGGCACCGTCTCTTTTGTTCTGTGTAAGACATAACAGTGGCTGCAGATTCAATTCACAAGCTGTCTGAGTGAATAATCTGTGGGAGGCGTGAGGAGAAAGATGCGAGGATTGTAATATATTTTCGTTTTAAAATGCCAACTTTTTTGAAGCAAGCTGGGCCCCTGGACATGGCTCGTGTTACCTCGGCACGTGAAAATTGATATTTCACGTTAAGGGAAATCTCTTAGAAACACCACAGTCGTGGAAACATCCGATGGACGTTTGGTTGTTAAAAACAACGGGCTGACTTCAGCCGCAGTTTAGCTCTTCTTGTTACCCCGTCTGTAACGCGTGTAAGTAGGATGGAAAGAAAGGAGACGCTTCTGCGGCTCATCTGTGAGGCTTCATCGACAAGGAGCACAACGTTGGAACAAGGCAGACAGGGAATTCTCTGTTACGGAGACGCTCCTGGTGTTACACAGTTTTCATATATTGAAATTCAGTATATTTGAAGCTGATCGAAGAACATGTACGTCGCGATCTGTGATGTCACCCTATCGTCAAAGAGGGCCCACTGTGCCCACTCCCTCCCCCTTCCTCCCTTCTAGTTTTGCTTTGTACTAACAGGAAAACTATTTTAAATCCAATCTCCTTTTGACTAAGATATAAAAGACTTTGCTGGGCCATTATTACAAAAAAAAAAAAAACAAAAACAAAATTATTTGCCAGTATATAAAGCTTGATTTTGGGGTTTGGTATAAAGTAGCAGGAAGATATGGAAGATAGTATTCTTGCCTGGAGAATCCAATGAACAGAGGCGCTTGGCAGGCTATGGTCCACGGGGTCACAAGAGTCAGACACGACTGAGTGACTCTCTCTCTCTTTCTTTCTCTCTCTCTACACACACACACACACTATAGCTTTGACAACTGTCACCCTCTCGGTTGTTCTGTTCTGCTTTTGCTTCATTATATTTTGTCTGTCTGCATTTCAGTTTCGGAAGTTTCTATCGATTTGTCTTCGAGCTCACCGATTCTTTTCTCGGCTGTGTCAGATTTACTGATATGCCCATCAAAGGCATTCTTCAATTTAATTAAGTGTTTTTGATTTCCATCATTTTCTTTGCTTCTTTCTTCAAGTTTGTATCTCTCTACTTATGTTACCTACTTGTTGTTGCATGTTGTCTACTTTATCCATGAGAGCCCTTAGCCTGTTAATCATTGCTCCTTTATATTTCCTGTCCGATAATTTCCACATCTGGGTCGTATTTGATGCTGCTTCTGAAGACTGCTTTGTCTCTTCACATTGTGCTTTTTACTTGCCTTTTGGAATGGCTTATACTTTTTTTGTTGTTGAAAACTAGATATGCTGTATTGGGTGAAGAGGTAAAGAAGACAAATAGGCTGTTAGGGTCAGAATCTATGCTAATGGGTCTGAAACATGAGTGGTGTTTTATGTGTGAAACAGCTACACATGGCAGAGTCTGCGTCTTTTCTACTTTCCCTGGGTTTTGCTTCCACTCTTTGAGTTTTCCTTGGTAACCCTTCTGTTACATTCCTAGTTTGCTAAAAGTGTTTTTTCCTTTTTTTTTAATTTAATTATAAAAGATGTTCGACTTTGAAGCTGATCGAAGAACATGTACGTCGCGATCTGTGATGTCACCCTATCGTCAAAGAGGGCCCACTGTGCCCACTCCCTCCCCCTTCCTCCCTTCTAGTTTTGCTTTGTACTAACAGGAAAACTATTTTAAATCCAATCTCCTTTTGACTAAGATATAAAAGACTTTGCTGGGCCATTATTACAAAAAAAAAAAAAACAAAAACAAAATTATTTGCCAGTATATAAAGCTTGATTTTGGGGTTTGGTATAAAGTAGCAGGAAGATATGGAAGATAGTATTCTTGCCTGGAGAATCCAATGAACAGAGGCGCTTGGCAGGCTATGGTCCACGGGGTCACAAGAGTCAGACACGACTGAGTGACTCTCTCTCTCTTTCTTTCTCTCTCTCTCACACACACACACACACTATAGCTTTGACAACTGTCACCCCTCTCGGTTGTTCTGTTCTGCTTTTGCTTCATTATATTTTTTCTGTCTGCATTTCAGTTTCGGAAGTTTCTATCGATTTGTCTTCGAGCTCACCGATTCTTTTCTCGGCTGTGTCAGATTTACTGATATGCCCATCAAAGGCATTCTTCAATTTAATTAAGTGTTTTTGATTTCCATCATTTTCTTTGCTTCTTTCTTCAAGTTTGTATCTCTCTACTTATGTTACCTACTTGTTGTTGCATGTTGTCTACTTTATCCATGAGAGCCCTTAGCCTGTTAATCATTGCTCCTTTATATTTCCTGTCCGATAATTTCCACATCTGGGTCGTATTTGATGCTGCTTCTGAAGACTGCTTTGTCTCTTCACATTGTGCTTTTTACTTGCCTTTTGGAATGGCTTATACTTTTTTTGTTGTTGAAAACTAGATATGCTGTATTGGGTGAAGAGGTAAAGAAGACAAATAGGCTGTTAGGGTCAGAATCTATGCTAATGGGTCTGAAACATGAGTGGTGTTTTATGTGTGAAACAGCTACACATGGCAGAGTCTGCGTCTTTTCTACTTTCCCTGGGTTTTGCTTCCACTCTTTGAGTTTTCCTTGGTAACCCTTCTGTTACATTCCTAGTTTGCTAAAAGTGTTTTTTCTTTTTTTTTAATTTAATTATAAAAGATGTTCGACTTGATCAAAGTTTTTTCCTTAAGCCTTTTAGGGTGATCATACATTTTTATTTCTCCTATTTTATGTTAATATACTGAAAACATTGATTTTTTTTTTTAATGTCAAGCTAATCTTTCATTTCTAGAAGAAAACTGATTGATCTTGATATATTGTCTTAATATTTAGTTAAGGATTTTTAAAAATTTATATTGAAGAAAGCAATGTGTCCAGTTATTTTCCTTTCTTGTCCTGCCTTTGTTGGGTTTTGATACTCGGTTATCCCAGTCTCACTAGAAAAGTTGCAAATTGTTTCTTCTTTTTCTAATGTTGAGAAGATTTCGTACCTGATGGATGGCCATTCTCCATGAAATAGCTACTTATACAGTGTGTTACAGTCTCTAAATATAATTATAGATCATATCTCTTGTGTATTTTCTGTCTTTTTAATTAATAGCTTTTTGAGGCTGTGGTATTAGGTACAGACAAATGGAATTTCTATAACTTCCTGGTATATTATCCCATCTTTTACTATGATGTAGTCCTAGTTATCACTAATTAATTGTTCTTGCATTGAAAACCTCTGTTTAAATTGAGTATAGTTAGACAAGCTATATTTTGGTTCATGTTTACCTAGTATATCATTCTTTTAATTTTTTATACTTTTTATGTCTGTGTTCTATAAGGAGAATATGTTCTTTTATTTTTAATACAGACTTCATTATTCTTAAATATTTAATCCTATTTGCTTTATATTTTTTGCCATTTCAGTTTGTCAATTATGTTCCACTATTCTGCTTTTACCCTACATGAGCTTTTGGGTTAACTGTTTTTAACTACTAACTACTGATACTTTAAAAAATGTTTGGGTAGCTGGAAGGGTAGAAATATCTATGTTTTTGTCTCAGAATTTAGAATTCTTAGTAGAGACCTTGTCCTTCACTTTCATCCTGCCAGAATATGTTGTTCAATCATGTCAGACTCCCTGCAACCTCATGGATTGCAGCACCCCAGGCTCCTCGTACTTCACCGTCTCCCAGAGTTTGCTTAAATTCGTGTCCTTTGAGTCGGTGATGCTACCTAACCACATTATCTTCTGCTGTCCCTTCTCTCTGATCCGCTCACCCCTCCTGAACTCCATTTCTCCAACTGCTTCTCTCTGAAAGCCCTCCATGCTCTTTCTGCCCTTTCCCTACACATCTGTACATGGTGGGCCCGTGACGACTTCTGTACCAAAGGGTCAGCATTAGCAACTCCCTGTTCTCCTGGAATCTAAGGACCAAGAAAGCTGTCTTCCTGGAAGAGAATGCTGCAATATGTTACTCCATGTGGACATGGTTCATAATTCAGGAGAGCGTTTCCCAGGTCCCTGTGTATGGTGAGCAGGGAATGAATCATCCAAAATAGAATATTTCTGAGAATCAAGGCATGGGGTGGGGCGATGCTGAGGGGGCTCCCCAGGTGGCTCACAGTAAAGAACCAGATTGCCAAGCAGGAGATGCGGAGGCGATCCCTGGGTCAGGAAGATCCTCTGGAAGAGGGAATGGCAACCTACTCTAATATTCTCACCTGGAGAACCTCACGGACACAGGAACCTGGTGGGCTCATGGGGTCACAGAAGACTTGACAGAATCGAGCGACTAAACACACCAGCACACTTGTGCACACACACAGACACACACACACATACATGGTTTTATGGATATTTTCAATTGGTTTTATTTTTTCCCCCATTTACTACACTAAGCCTGACAAGGACATTAATTAAATGTCCTTGCTCATCATTTTTATATATTTGTTATAAATCTGTTTATCAGAATCTCAGAGGGCAGAGTTCATCCATGGGCAGAATTCCTATATGTATCAAGTTCATAAATGACCTAGTGGGAGAACACCACTTGGCTTAGTTCTGTGTATGTGAAGGTATACAGGTGAGTCCAATAAATGGTGCTAAGAAAACGGAATGAGTAAGCCAACATTTGCACAAAACATAATCCTGAAGGGTAGAAATATCTATGTTTTTGTCTAAATTTTTCTTAGTAGAGACCTTGTCCTTCACTTTCATCCTGCCAGAATATGTTGTTCAATCATGTCAGACTCCCTGCAACCTCATGGATTGCAGCACCCCAGGCTCCTCGTACTTCACCGCCCTCCCAGAGTTTGCTTAAATTCGTGTCCTTTGAGTCGGTGATGCTACCTAACCACATTATCTTCTGCTGTCCCTTCTCTCTGATCCGCTCACCCCTCCTGAACTCCATTTCTCCAACTGCTTCTCTCTGAAAGCCCTCCATGCTCTTTCTGCCCTTTCCCTACACATCTGTACATGGTGGGCCCGTGACGACTTCTGTACCAAAGGGTCAGCATTAGCAACTCCCTGTTCTCCTGGAATCTAAGGACCAAGAAAGCTGTCTTCCTGGAAGAGAATGCTGCAATATGTTACTCCATGTGGACATGGTTCATAATTCAGGAGAGCGTTTCCCAGGTCCCTGTGTATGGTGAGCAGGGAATGAATCATCCAAAATAGAATATTTCTGAGAATCAAGGCATGGGGTGGGGCGATGCTGAGGGGGCTCCCCAGGTGGCTCACAGTAAAGAACCAGATTGCCAAGCAGGAGATGCGGAGGCGATCCCTGGGTCAGGAAGATCCTCTGGAAGAGGGAATGGCAACCTACTCTAATATTCTCACCTGGAGAACCTCACGGACACAGGAACCTGGTGGGCTCATGGGGTCACAGAAGACTTGACAGAATCGAGCGACTAAACACACCAGCACACTTGTGCACACACACAGACACACACACACATACATGGTTTTATGGATATTTTCAATTGGTTTTATTTTTTCCCCCATTTACTACACTAAGCCTGACAAGGACATTAATTAAATGTCCTTGCTCATCATTTTTATATATTTGTTATAAATCTGTTTATCAGAATCTCAGAGGGCAGAGTTCATCCATGGGCAGAATTCCTATATGTATCAAGTTCATAAATGACCTAGTGGGAGAACACCACTTGGCTTAGTTCTGTGTATGTGAAGGTATACAGGTGAGTCCAATAAATGGTGCTAAGAAAACGGAATGAGTAAGCCAACATTTGCACAAAAACATAATCCTGAGTCGTCCATATATTTCTGCTCTTGACTAGAAAAGAATACATCTTTATGCTGCTATTTATATTTCCTGGAGCTGTATAATAATGAGAACAGAAGTAGAAATATAGGAAAATTATAACGCAGTGGGAATCAAGATGCATTCACAGCAACACCACTATGGAAATACAAATTTTGTATGTGTATCTGATTTTTCTTTCTTTCCATACCCAACTCCCAACATCATCATTGGATATGTTATAAAGACTGCTGCCTCATCTCATTTCTCCAAGGACAGCAGGAGTAGACAAAGGACTACAAAACCGAAACGGAAGAGTGTAAGAAAGCAGGAAACCACTGGGACATTTGTGGAGGAAGCTTATATAGGATAATTTTAGCAGCAACCAGACAATTAAACACTTCATTTCTTCTCATCCATTTACAAACAAAACTTTACACTTCTGAGCAGGAGGCACTCTTACCAGCCCTTTTAATATCATATGTAAGCATATGACTTACCAGAGACTTTTGTCAACACTCAGGTTCTGCACTAGCTGGTCATGGGCAAGGTCGGAGAATCTTTGTTTCTAAGGAGCTCCCCAAGGGACCAAGTTGTCTTCCAGGAACAATACCTGGGATAGCAAGGCTGTATAGACACAGAAGACCAGTGTCAGATCATATGGCTGGAAGGACAGTTTCTTCAGAAACTTCATCTAAGCAAGTTCCTAATCTCTACCTAGCATGACACTGCTTGCTCCAAATCTGTTCTTAGCCATGATGAGAAGGAAGTTCTTCTCCTATTTCTCATGATCAGTTTTTTTCTATAAAGCACACCTTCCCTCAGAGGGACATTCTGTAGGGATATTGTCATAACTAATTTTTAAAAAATTGTTATTGGAGTATAGTTGGTTTACACTGTTGCATTAGTTTCTGTCGTCCAACAAAGTGAATCAATTATACACATATCCCCTCTTTTTTAGATTCTGTCCCCATATAAGTCACTACAGAGCACTGAGCAGGATCCCTGGTACTCTACAGCAGGTTCTTACTAGTTATCTATTTTATATATAGTACTGCGTACATGTCAAGACCCAGTTTCCCAGTTTATGCACCTCCCTTCCCACTTGCAGTGACCATAGGTTTGTTTTCTACATCTATCACTCCACCTCTGCTTTGTAAATAGGTTCATGTGTGCCATTTGCTTTAGACCTGACATTTCATATGATGTTTGTCTTTCTCTGTCTGACTTAAGTCACTCAGCAATCTCTGCATGCGTACTGAATCACATTAGTTGTGTCTGACTCTTTGTCACCCCATGGACAGTAGCCCACCAAGGCTTTTATGTCCATGACATTCTCCAGGCAAGAATATTGGAGTGGGTTACCATTTCCTCCTCCAGGGCAATCTTCCTGACCCACAAATCAAAACTGTGTTTAAGTCTCTTGCTTTGGCAGGCAGATTCTTTACCACTGAGCCACCAGGGAAGCCCTCTGTGTCTATTTATTAGGGAAGTATTATTAGTAATATGTTTCCTTGGTCATCTGATTACAGTGTTCCTTTCACTTTATTTACAGATCTATCAGAAGTTAGCATTGTGGGTTCATTTTTCAGGTGGGAAGGACAACTTATTGACTTAATTAAAAGAGAAACTCTAGGGCTTCCCTGGTGGTCCAATGGGTAGAGAGTCTGCCTTGCAGTGCAAGGGGCACTGGTTCGATCCCTGGCCTGCGAGGATCCCTCGTGTCACCAAGCGGCTGGACTGGTGTGTCCAATTACAAACCAGTGCTCTGGAGCACATGCACCCAGAGCCAGTGCTCTGCACTGAGACATGCCACTGCAATGGGAGGCCCACACAGGCCAAAGAATAAAGATGGATCAAAATAAATAAATGGAAAACTAATAAAAGAGGCCAAAATTAAAAAGAGAGAGAGAGAGAGAGAGAAACTCTAATTCAAAAATATCAAGGAAAAAAAAAAAGAAATCTAGCTTTGTCTCAATGATAACCCTCAGCTAACGCATTTCAAAGTACCTGCCACAGATACAATCCTGTCAGTAGGTGGACTGATGACTAATCTTAATTACACCCAGATATTGTTTCACGTGTTTTGTTATGAATTAATGTCAGTGTGACAATTTCAATCTTTTTTTTAAACTAGAAATTTGATAAAATTGTAGCTCTACCCTCCTGAGTATCTGATAGGAATCAACTTTCTTCTTTTAGCTCTATATACATATGACCCTACTTGCAGTGACCATAGGTTTGTTTTCTACATCTATCACTCCACCTCTGCTTTGTAAATAGGTTCATGTGTGCCATTTGCTTTAGACCTGACATTTCATATGATGTTTGTCTTTCTCTGTCTGACTTAAGTCACTCAGCAATCTCTGCATGCGTACTGAATCACATTAGTTGTGTCTGACTCTTTGTCACCCCATGGACAGTAGCCCACCAAGGCTTTTATGTCCATGACATTCTCCAGGCAAGAATATTGGAGTGGGTTACCATTTCCTCCTCCAGGGCAATCTTCCTGACCCACAAATCAAAACTGTGTTTAAGTCTCTTGCTTTGGCAGGCAGATTCTTTACCACTGAGCCACCAGGGAAGCCCTCTGTGTCTATTTATTAGGGAAGTATTATTAGTAATATGTTTCCTTGGTCATCTGATTACAGTGTTCCTTTCACTTTATTTACAGATCTATCAGAAGTTAGCATTGTGGGTTCATTTTTCAGGTGGGAAGGACAACTTATTGACTTAATTAAAAGAGAAACTCTAGGGCTTCCCTGGTGGTCCAATGGGTAGAGAGTCTGCCTTGCAGTGCAAGGGGCACTGGTTCGATCCCTGGCCTGCGAGGATCCCTCGTGTCACCAAGCGGCTGGACTGGTGTGTCCAATTACAAACCAGTGCTCTGGAGCACATGCACCCAGAGCCAGTGCTCTGCACTGAGACATGCCACTGCAATGGGAGGCCCACACAGGCCAAAGAATAAAGATGGATCAAAATAAATAAATGGAAAACTAATAAAAGAGGCCAAAATTAAAAAGAGAGAGAGAGAGAGAGAGAAACTCTAATTCAAAAATATCAAGGAAAAAAAAAAAGAAATCTAGCTTTGTCTCAATGATAACCCTCAGCTAACGCATTTCAAAGTACCTGCCACAGATACAATCCTGTCAGTAGGTGGACTGATGACTAATCTTAATTACACCCAGATATTGTTTCACGTGTTTTGTTATGAATTAATGTCAGTGTGACAATTTCAATCTTTTTTTTAAACTAGAAATTTGATAAAATTGTAGCTCTACCCTCCTGAGTATCTGATAGGAATCAACTTTCTTCTTTTTTAGCTCTATATACATATGATCACTCTCTTTACTGACACTTCAAATGAAATTTTAAAGTAATACTTTTATAAAAAAAGAAAAAAATTACAGGCCTTAATAACGTACAAATGCCCAGAAATCCAGCACCATTTATGAACTGATCCTTTCACACCTTTTTCTGTGACGACATTTGACAATATACCTAGGATGGATGGAGTCCTTCGTTACAAGCCTTTAGCAAAGGACAACCATGTCTGCAAAGACAGCAAGTTCATTCTGATCCTCAACAGCTGGCAAAGATTAGGCTCAACTAAAAACATCAACTAATAATTCTAGAAGGAATAAATCATTTTCTGCTAATACTATTAGAGTGCTATTTGGCAAAATGAATTAACTGCATGTAATGCAGAAGCAGAAGATATTTCTGCTTCCCAGGTGGCCCCATCAGTGGCAAAGAATCTACCTGCAAAATGCAGGAGATCCACGTTTGATCCCTGGCTCAGGGAGATCCTCTTGAGGAAGAAACGGCAACCCATTCCAGTCTTCTTGCCTGGGGAACCCCATGGACAGAGGGGCCTGGCAGCCTATAGTCCATGGGGTCACAAGAGTCAGACACGACAGAGCAGCTAAACCACTACCACCATCGTACCATAGAATTAAGGCCTGCTCTACAAAGCGTGGAGCAGGAAGCCATCTTTCCCCCAAAGTGCTTAAAATTATGAAATGTAAAATATATATAAACATTATTAACTATAATTAAGGGGCTACATTTAGTTTTCTTTCAAGTTAAATAATAATATCTACATTTTATGAAACATGTTAAAATAACTATTTCAACAAGAGCTTAATATTTTAAGCAATTATCATACTATGTAAGACTACAATATTTCCATCTTCAGCTAAGTAGCTGGACTGAGTCTTTGAATCAAGAAAATTCATTTGTGTGTATGTGTGAGGGGAACTTCTGTATTGGCTATTACATGTTTAATTTCACCTCATGTTGGTGATATTGTGGCTCTAGAGAATTTTTGCATATTACCTCAGTGATGGTCCTCATAATCTAAAGTACATTCATGAAACATTTCTTTAGAACATTACTGATGATGTTTGTATGTGTTTGGAGAAAAAGGGAATGAGATTAATTTTTTTTTCCTGAGACATCCAGTTGCTAGTTTATTGAGAAAGTTACATTTGAAACTTCATGTGATTTCTTTCTCATTTTTTTATATTGAATCTATATGCTTGGAAAATGTCTTGAAAATGGATAGGAACAAACACCTTTTTGACACAAAAGGATGGATGGAGTCCTTCGTTACAAGCCTTTAGCAAAGGACAACCATGTCTGCAAAGACAGCAAGTTCATTCTGATCCTCAACAGCTGGCAAAGATTAGGCTCAACTAAAACATCAACTAATAATTCTAGAAGGAATAAATCATTTTCTGCTAATACTATTAGAGTGCTATTTGGCAAAATGAATTAACTGCATGTAATGCAGAAGCAGAAGATATTTCTGCTTCCCAGGTGGCCCCATCAGTGGCAAAGAATCTACCTGCAAAATGCAGGAGATCCACGTTTGATCCCTGGCTCAGGGAGATCCTCTTGAGGAAGAAACGGCAACCCATTCCAGTCTTCTTGCCCGGGGAACCCCATCGACACAGGGGCCAGGCAGCCTATAGTCCCTGGGGTCACAAGAGTCAGACACGACAGAGCAGCTAAACCACTACCACCATCGTACCATAGAATTAAGGCCTGCTCTACAAAGCGTGGAGCAGGAAGCCATCTTTCCCCCAAAGTGCTTAAAATTATGAAATGTAAAATATATATAAACATTATTAACTATAATTAAGGGGCTACATTTAGTTTTCTTTCAAGTTAAATAATAATATCTACATTTTATGAAACATGTTAAAATAACTATTTCAACAAGAGCTTAATATTTTAAGCAATTATCATACTATGTAAGACTACAATATTTCCATCTTCAGCTAAGTAGCTGGACTGAGTCTTTGAATCAAGAAAATTCATTTGTGTGTATGTGTGAGGGGAACTTCTGTATTGGCTATTACATGTTTAATTTCACCTCATGTTGGTGATATTGTGGCTCTAGAGAATTTTTGCATATTACCTCAGTGATGGTCCTCATAATCTAAAGTACATTCATGAAACATTTCTTTAGAACATTACTGATGATGTTTGTATGTGTTTGGAGAAAAAGGGAATGAGATTAATTTTTTTTTCCTGAGACATCCAGTTGCTAGTTTATTGAGAAAGTTACATTTGAAACTTCATGTGATTTCTTTCTCATTTTTTTATATTGAATCTATATGCTTGGAAAATGTCTTGAAAATGGATAGGAACAAACAACTGTAAAGGTATTGGTTTAATATCTTACTTTTGAGGTATACTAATTAATGGAAAAGACCCTGATGCTGAGAAAGACTGAAGGCAAAAGGAGAACAGGGCAGCAGAAGATGAGATGGTTAGATAATATCACTGACTCAGTGGACATGAATGTGAGCAAACTCCAGAAGGCAGTGAAGGACAGAGGAGTCCGCTATCCTGTGGTCCATGGAGCCGCAATGATTCAGACATGACTGTACAACTCAACAACAGCAACGACAAATTAATGATGAATAGTTTGAACAGACTCTTGTTGACTTAAGAGAGACTGTACAATTTTAGGTGGAATCAAGGGAAAATGTATCACTGAGGCTGCTACTGCTGATTTTTACTGACAAAAATATCAAGAAAGTCCTCATGTCTCCATTGCCATTTGCTAGAATGTTTAACAGTCAAGCTTGCATAAATTTCTGTATACCACTGAATGACTCTGCACCCGGAAGAAGCTAATAATAAAGTTGTACTTTGGGTAGATATTTTTTCTTTCTTACTAATTCATCTTGACTAGATCTGTATTCAGTGTAGACACAATAAACTCCACACCAGACCTATGCGAGAAGCTGATGCAAAGCTGTTGATTCAGTGCACCTGTTATATGTACCTACTGAATTAGTAGAACTGTTTTGTTTGGAAATTGCAGTTTAATCTAATTACCTAATAATATATTTGGTTTCCAAAAATTCTTAAAGAATCCGTTATGGTAGGATAATAGCTTCTATCCCTTAACTCACTTTTTCCTTTTTTTTTTAATTGAAGCATAGTTAACTTAGAATGTTGAACCTGGACAAAACTAGAATTCCAAAAGATGCATGCAACCTTATGTTCACAGCAGCCCTATTCACAATAGCCAAAACACGGAAATGAACTTTTCCTATTTTAAGTGACAGTTTTCCTTTTTGTCTATCTGTAGTTCTGTCTGTTGTGATTCAAGTGGTTTATAGCACTGATCAACTGAGTCCTAAGGGCCATGAGTCTATGAGTCTGGAGCTAAGGAGACCACCCTTCTGACAAAACAGTTCCTTGTTTTTGTAAATATCCAAGCACAGGCTAACTTGATGCTTCTCTGCTTGCATATGTGTAGGACTCTCTCTCACAGTGCCACCCAGAAAATGTTCACATTTTCAAACAAAATAATTCATAGAAAAGCTAAGATGAAGCTTGTTTCAGAGGACTTGGAAATGAAATACACCAAAACAAACATCAAAGGAAATGTTCACGCCAGGATGAACTCTAAGCGACTTCTAAGAATGTCTCAATCACCTCAGAGAACATTATATGAAAATTTTTAAAAATGCCGCAATGCCAGTTTTGATGCCAACCCGAAATAACCCACTGAAAGGAAAATGCGTTTCATTTTCTCTCTTTCTTCCCATCTCTCTCTATATACATGTACATATTTCTATTGATACATATATTTGAAAATCTCTCTGTTGTAAGTATTTGAAAAATGACAATCACTGTGAGGTTTTAGGACAGCACTTCTAAGAAGTGAGAAATAAAGTCTGTTCTACCTTCCTCCTACAGGGCTTTTTAGCTTCCTGTTTACAGGAGGTAAGTTAGAAGCATTTACATCAGGCAGTCTTTTATGCTCAGAAAAGCAAGCTCTGGGTTGATATTGATTGATTTCAAGGGCGTATTAGAGATGAAGCCAAGTCTCTGGAGAGAGGTTGCTGCCACCTTGACCTTGGGTCAGCCTTAGACCACTGAACTTTGAACTGAAGACCTATCTACCAGATTCTGATACCTTCCTCGCCATGGAGCATGTCAGCAGGGGACCCGCGTCGATGTGGCTCTGGCCAAATCGGAATTGACTGGTCAGTAGGAAGCCCACGAGCAGCGGGAAATTCGGGTTAAAGTATGTCAATAATGTTTCAGAAGAACGATTTCTCTCAAGAATTGTAGCTGGTGGAATGTTTTGACATTTATTCGGTAGAGAAATGCAGCATGTTTTGTGAAGCACTTCAAGAGAGCGGCTGCTAACTGCGGCGGGGTATTGATCTTTCTGTTAAATTGCACGGGCACACTTGGGAGATCATCAGGATGCAGGCAACAGGACAGAAGGGATCGGCTGCACCTGATGGTCACTAATGGTAATTGGTTTCGATCCTTGCACTTGAAGAAGCCATGATTTACTTGGCTCGCTGATGAATGGTAGACACTAAATATTTTGAAAAGAAAAAAAAAATGCACAGTTTTTTTTTTTCTGTGTGTGTGCCTTTCTTTCACAAGCAAGTACCACCATTCTTGAATGTTTCATGTATAGAATAAATCCAGCAATGCAGAAAATACACCAAGTCATTGTTTACAATTCTGATTTTCTTGCTGGCTTTGCTACTCTTTAATTATATCATTTGCTTCATCATTGGTTTGTTTCTCAACTTGCTCAGAAATGAACTGAAGGCAGTGTACTCTCTCTGTGTGTTTCCATGTAAACTTTGTCTCGTAACTACATGTTTGTGTGCTCAGTCGTGTCCAACTCCTGTAATCCCCAGGGACTGTAGCCCGCCAGGCTCCTCTGTCCATGGGATTTCCCAGGCAAGAATATTGGAGTGGTTAGTCATTTCCTCCTCCAGGGGATCTCCCCAACTCAGAGACCAAACCCACATCCCACGCCTTGGCAGGTAGATTCTTTACCACTGAACCACCTGGGAAACCCCCTCTTGTAACTGTAAAAGAAAGATATCTTCATGTTGGAGACAAACACACACACGAGAGTACGCAAAGCATCAGGAGAAACCACCTGACCTCTCCTCCATTCAGGAATGTACTTTATCCAGAATTTTATTGCACTATAGAATTGTTTTGCTTATTACACACATTCTTCCAAATTAACACACATGCCAATATAGTCATGATTTGAGTGATTACATGGTAAATAATAGTATAATGCTCACTTTAATATTTAAGCTACTGCCAGATATTTTATTTCCTTGGCTAGTTTTAACAATTCTGATTTATATATATATATATATATATATATATATGCATATATACATATACATGTATGTAAAACAGGATGATTCAAGTGCAATATAACTATATATAATATAGATTATGTACATATTATATATATATATACATACAATCAGAATTGTTAGAGTTAGCAAAACAAATTTTAAAATATATTCACATATTCTGATATTCTGAGTACTGGTGCTGGTTTATATAAAACACATTCCCTAAAATGCAATCACTTTACTCTTGATGAATACTGCCACATTTCATTTTCAAATGAACACAGCAGTTTATACTGTTTTTAGGTCTATCCCTTAATTTTTCCTATCATGTTTATGATCCTAGGAAAATGTTAGTGAAAATTCAAATTACTTTCTTAACTCTAACATCATTTAGGAATTTAAATATAACATAAATATCACAATTAAAATTAGAAGCAGTGGAATTAGAACCTCTATAAATCAATGAAAGATCTTACATTTCATTCATACTATCAAATTTATTTGTCCTGTGTAACCCCATTCCTGTTCTGAAGTTTACAATAGTTCCATAAGGACAACCAAAAAAGGGCCCCTTGTGATGCAAAACAGCCTTAAACTTAGATTCGGGGTCTATTTCTTTAACCTACTTTAAAGAAGAAAGTGAAAGCGTTAGTCTCTCAGTTGTATCTGACTTTTTGCAAGTCCATGAACTGTAGCCGGCCAGGTTCCTGTGTCCAGGGAATCCTCCAAGCAAGGATACTGGCGTGGGTTGCCATTCCCTGCTCCAGGGGATTTTCCTGACCCAGGGATTGGATCCAGGTGTCTGGCATTGCAGGCAGATTCTTTACCATCTGAGTCAGTCTTGATCAAAAGCATAGAAAAGCAGCAAGAACCACTATCGTCTATTAAACCTGAGGGCATTTTGCAAACCTGGGTTAAACAGAAATCTCCCTGCATACTTCTGTGGACCACACTCACGAGGAACTGTAGTCTCCATTGCCTTCCAATAAATCCAGAATTTTATTGCACTATAGAATTGTTTTGCTTATTACACACATTCTTCCAAATTAACACACATGCCAATATAGTCATGATTTGAGTGATTACATGGTAAATAATAGTATAATGCTCACTTTAATATTTAAGCTACTGCCAGATATTTTATTTCCTTGGCTAGTTTTAACAATTCTGATTTATATATATATATATATATATATATATGCATATATACATATACATGTATGTAAAACAGGATGATTCAAGTGCAATATAACTATATATAATATAGATTATGTACATATTATATATATATATACATACAATCAGAATTGTTAGAGTTAGCAAAACAAATTTTAAAATATATTCACATATTCTGATATTCTGAGTACTGGTGCTGGTTTATATAAAACACATTCCCTAAAATGCAATCACTTTACTCTTGATGAATACTGCCACATTTCATTTTCAAATGAACACAGCAGTTTATACTGTTTTTAGGTCTATCCCTTAATTTTTCCTATCATGTTTATGATCCTAGGAAAATGTTAGTGAAAATTCAAATTACTTTCTTAACTCTAACATCATTTAGGAATTTAAATATAACATAAATATCACAATTAAAATTAGAAGCAGTGGAATTAGAACCTCTATAAATCAATGAAAGATCTTACATTTCATTCATACTATCAAATTTATTTGTCCTGTGTAACCCCATTCCTGTTCTGAAGTTTACAATAGTTCCATAAGGACAACCAAAAAAGGGCCCCTTGTGATGCAAAACAGCCTTAAACTTAGATTCGGGGTCTATTTCTTTAACCTACTTTAAAGAAGAAAGTGAAAGCGTTAGTCTCTCAGTTGTATCTGACTTTTTGCAAGTCCATGAACTGTACCCGGGCCAGGTTCCTGTGTCCAGGGAATCCTCCAAGCAAGGATACTGGCGTGGGTTGCCATTCCCTGCTCCAGGGGATTTTCCTGACCCAGGGATTGGATCCAGGTGTCTGGCATTGCAGGCAGATTCTTTACCATCTGAGTCAGTCTTGATCAAAAGCATAGAAAAGCAGCAAGAACCACTATCGTCTATTAAACCTGAGGGCATTTTGCAAACCTGGGTTAAACAGAAATCTCCCTGCATACTTCTGTGGACCACACTCACGAGGAACTGTAGTCTCCATTGCCTTCCAATATAAAATGTTCACTGCCCCTACTTACCCCAACCCCTTCCATGGGAGGACTGCAAACCTGAAGGTGAAAAACATCATTATTTCTTTGAAATCTGGTTTGCCATTTCTGGATGAAGATAATGTTCAGGGAAACCACCAGCAGGCATCACAGGAGGCGAGCCTTCGTGAAGGCTGCAATGGCAATGGGGCCGTTGCAATGGGGTAGCTGCAGTGAACTTGCCCTCCACATCTCTAACAAGGCATTTCCATCTGCTTTTCTGAAAGTATCAGCATTAGGGGAGATAAGGGGATTTTTCCTTTCTGTCCATCCCATTAGCAGGATCTCATCCAGCCTTGACAATAGATGCGCTAATTAGAGCTAATTGCTCTAATGGACACTGGTCTAGCAGGACCCAACAGATACCACCGTTCATTCAAATAGAAAAGTATTTTACTGCAGGCTATGAATGCAAGAATTTCTACTGTTTACTTCACAGTAAAAGGGAAAAAAAAAAATACATCCAAGTCTTCTCCTAAATTCTAATACCTGATTCTCTGTGTTTCTGAAGAATGTTTAAAAGAATATGGTTTCTGGTTGATTTTCTAATTTCACCAATGGGAAACACAAATTTCTTCCAAGGCAATACAGTCATGAGCAAGCAGCATGAGTGACTTCCCTGGTGGTCTAGTGGCTGAGTCTGTACTCCTAACGCAAGGGGGCTGGAGTTCAATCCCTGGTCAGGGAAGCAGATCCCACATGCCACAACTAAGATCTGGTGCAGCTAATAAGAAAAAAGAAAATGCTCATTTCATAAAATCAAGGAAGAAAGCAGCATGAAACCAACCATGATGCTGAAAGAGATATTGTTGCCCTTTTTACTATACCTTCAGATGTAGTTCTTTACAGCACTTTCCACATCCTCTTGATGTTTCTTATAGAATTATGCACATGGATATTTTGCATATATCCTTTTTTAAAAAATTATATGTACATATATATATATATATATATATATATACACACACACACATATATATATTTGGCCTCTTTTCTTTTTTACTTATTTTCATCCATCTTTATTGTTTGGCCTGTGTGGGCCTCCCATTGCAGTGGCCTCTCTCATTGCAGAGTACCAGCTCTGGGCGCATGCACTCCAGAGCACTGGCTCGTGATTGGACACACTGGTCTAGCCACTCCACGGCACATGGGATCCGTCCAGGCCTGCACCGCAAGATGGACTCTTCACCCACTGGATATGGCGAAGCCCCATATATCCTATATATATATATACCCTTCTTGATTAGAGGTTTCTCAATCCCTAGACTCTAGGTGTCTTCTGAATTTTAGAGATATGGATAGATAGAGATGGATTAACTCAAGATACAGATGATACAGATATATGTGCAAATACAGATCTAAATGTCAATCTGGCAGCTTGGATAAGCTGTTGCTCTAAGTGCACGCTAAGTCACTTCAGACGTGTCCGAGTCTTTGGGACCCCATGGACTGTAGTCCGCCAGGCTCCTCTATCTATGGAATTCCCAGGCAAGAATACTAAAGTGGGTTGCCATTTCCTCCTCCAGGGGATCTTCCCAACCCAGGGATCAAACCCCCATCTCTTGTATTACCTGCTTTGGCAGGCGTTTTTGTTTGTTTGTTTTACCATTAGCACTACCTGGGAAGCCTTTGCCACAAGCCCATGAAATAAAATCATAACCAGGATGACCAAGTTTTCAAGGCCACCATTCCCATAGATGAACTTCCTGGTCCAAAGCAGGTTCTATAAAGACTTTACAAAATTTCCACAGCAGGAGGGTATCACCCATGGCTGACATCCTTGTCTCTGATATCATCCTATTAGAACTGTGTGTTTATCCAGACACATACTACCTTTAGAACTGGTGTTTGCTTTCCGCAAATAAACTTAATGAGATTTTCATTGTGATCCTACTGAATCTGTAAATCAAGCTGGGATGAGCTGACATCTTCACAATATCAATTTTCCTATCCATTTTGAATATAGAATATCTTTCCTAATCTAGGTCATTGATTTCTTTCAACATTGTACTCTCCATCAGTTCATAAATGCTTTCTTAGGGGTACAGCATGCATGTTCAGTCGCTAAGTCATGTCTGACCCTGATGACCCATGGACTGTAGTCTGCCAGGCCTCTCTGTCCACGCGATTTCCCAGGCGAGAATCCTAGAGTGGGGGGCTGTTTCTTGAAAAAAGAAGTATAATGATATTAGCCAAAGAAATTGTTCTCAAATGGACTAGGACTTATACGTGGGAAGGAAAGTTTGTTCTATTTTTATTCTTCATGAGATAAACTCACAGTGACAGGGATCAAGAATCACATACAGACATTGTGAGCATGGTATCATATAACTATTTCTGTTACACAACTGAATTATTCCACTGCATGAGAATTTGAATGTGTAGACACTCATTGTTTAAAAATGAGAAGTGTTTTCTCATGTTTAAAAGAATCACACGTCCTTGAAGGTGGACCACAAACTATATCTGGTGTTTTCCCAATATAGCCCATGTAGTAATCAAAGGAATACAGAGTGTCCAGGCAGAGCAAGTCGTCAATATACTTACAGAGGCGTGACCCCTCAGAGCCTTGGGTGAACTACTGCTGGTGTCCAGTCGCCCACTCATGTGTGAGTCTTTGTAACCCCTTGGACTGCAGCCCACCAGGTCTCTCTGTCCCTCACTACAACCTCAAGTCTGCCTAGGTTCATGTCCATGACGTCCGTGATGCCACCCAGCCATCCATCCTCTGACATCCTCTTACATCCTCTTCTCCTTCTGTCCTCACCTTTCCCCGGATCAGGGACTTTTCCAATGAGTCGGTTGTTCACATCGAATGACCAAAACACTGGAGTTTAAACTTCATCATCAGTCCTTCCAATGAGTATTCAGGGTGGATTTCCTTTAATATTGACTGGTTTGATCTCCTTGCTGTCCAAGGGACTCTCAGGAGTCTTCTTCAGCACCACCCAAATTAAGGAACATAAATAAGTCCTTCCCAATTAAAAAAAATTACTGTAAAGTTTTCCCTAAGATGAAAGTTGTGTTTTAATAATGTTAAAGCTCTATAGACAAAAATACTACCTTTAGAACTGGTGTTTGCTTTCCAAAAAACTTATGAGATTTTCATTGTGATCCTACTGAATCTGTAAATCAAGCTGGGATGAGCTGACATCTTCACAATATCAATTTTCCTATCCATTTTGAATATAGAATATCTTTCCTAATCTAGGTCATTGATTTCTTTCAACATTGTACTCTCCATCAGTTCATAAATGCTTTCTTAGGGTACAGCATGCATGTTCAGTCGCTAAGTCATGTCTGACCCTGATGACCCATGGACTGTAGTCTGCCAGGCCTCTCTGTCCACGCGATTTCCCAGGCGAGAATCCTAGAGTGGGGGGCTGTTTCTTGAAAAAAGAAGTATAATGATATTAGCCAAAGAAATTGTTCTCAAATGGACTAGGACTTATACGTGGGAAGGAAAGTTTGTTCTATTTTTATTCTTCATGAGATAAACTCACAGTGACAGGGATCAAGAATCACATACAGACATTGTGAGCATGGTATCATATAACTATTTCTGTTACACAACTGAATTATTCCACTGCATGAGAATTTGAATGTGTAGACACTCATTGTTTAAAAATGAGAAGTGTTTTCTCATGTTTAAAAGAATCACACGTCCTTGAAGGTGGACCACAAACTATATCTGGTGTTTTCCCAATATAGCCCATGTAGTAATCAAAGGAATACAGAGTGTCCAGGCAGAGCAAGTCGTCAATATACTTACAGAGGCGTGACCCCTCAGAGCCTTGGGTGAACTACTGCTGGTGTCCAGTCGCCCACTCATGTGTGAGTCTTTGTAACCCCTTGGACTGCAGCCCACCAGGTCTCTCTGTCCCTCACTACAACCTCAAGTCTGCCTAGGTTCATGTCCATGACGTCCGTGATGCCACCCAGCCATCCATCCTCTGACATCCTCTTACATCCTCTTCTCCTTCTGTCCTCACCTTTCCCCGGATCAGGGACTTTTCCAATGAGTCGGTTGTTCACATCGAATGACCAAAACACTGGAGTTTAAACTTCATCATCAGTCCTTCCAATGAGTATTCAGGGTGGATTTCCTTTAATATTGACTGGTTTGATCTCCTTGCTGTCCAAGGGACTCTCAGGAGTCTTCTTCAGCACCACCCAAATTAAGGAACATAAATAAGTCCTTCCCAATTAAAAAAAATTACTGTAAAGTTTTCCCTAAGATGAAAGTTGTGATTTAATAATGTTAAAGCTCTGGGGTCAAAACATAATAAAGAAAAAATGTTAGAAGAGATGAAAATGGATTGCTTATCATTTTAATGATAATGCATCCTTTTCAAAGGTATGGATGGGATCCCTAACTCCAGAGCATTTACAAGTGATCACATACAGTTCAATTTTGAAATATTTACATATGCTGGAAAATGAGATATTGTGGAGAACCAGAAATGGGTGAAGGCAGCCCAAGGCAATCGCTGATCAAGTCAGATCTATGTGGTCTCTGAGTTTTACTTGGAAATCTTTTACAAAAGTGTCTTCACACATAGTTTGGGATAAAGCGACTGTTCACCAAAGGAAAGGAATGATTATTTAACGGCCATCAGGAATGGAGCGTCTACTATTAAAGGATAGGAAGCTTATTATCTTTCACACATTAATCTACCAGCACTGTTTGGCAGTGCTCCTAGGAACAGATTTCATCTTTCGCTGCTCCAAGCAATGTTTCAGATAAAAGTTCGTGTGATCACTTTAAAGGGCTGAGGACTGTTAATCAAGAAATTTTGCTCCAGGCCCTGTGTTTGTCTTCCACTTCAGGGTATTCGGCACTAAACAGAGAAGACTGAACCCCGCACATTTGTTATCGACCAGGTATCACTGGGGAGTTACGCGTGTTTGTGTCAGAACGTGGCAGCCGGGGAGTCTGGGAGTTTAAGTGGAAGTAGCTGCTAATTGGTTAGTTTAATCACTGGATGGGAAAACCAGTGAATGGGTATGTGTGAACTAAGTGGCTAAGTTGTGTCCAACTCTTTGCAACCCCATGGACTGCACCACCCCAGGCTTCCCTGTTCTTCACCATCTCCCAGAGCTTGCTCAAATTCACGTCTGGTGAGTCAGTGATGCCATCCAACCATTTCATCTTCTGCCACCCCTTTCTCCTTTTTAGGGAATGACTTTACCCAGGTACCAAACTAGATGCTTGACTACTGTTTCTGATGTCATGTTTATACATTAAAATATTTTATGCTCAAACTCTCTTTTGTTTATCTAGTCTCTGATGAGAACAATTCATAAAATGCAAAAAAAAAAAAAAAAATCAAGAACTTTAAATGCGCAAATATTGGAGGAAAACTAATTTAAATGTTCAAATATTGGTAGATTTTCCCTAACCAGGAATCTGTTGCTTAACAAATCTAGCTCTCAATTGCTGTTATGAAAATTTCTCTTACATTTCCAACAGTATATTCCACTGGTTATTTTTGAGCATCAGTATTTGCCCCACACTGTGTGAAATTCTTTATAGCCATGAGCCTATTGTTGAGAAAGGCATTATTTGCATTTTACTTAGGATTGAATAAGTATAACTAGGAAGTCATGAAACGCTGGATGGAAATAAAAGCTCAGCAGAATCCATATCCCATTACTCATTTAGAGTTCAACAAAGTTTTACTTGAGTGTGGTACATACTCAAGTAAAACTTAGTTGAACACTAAATGAGTAATATATTTGACCCTGGGGATAGAGCATCACCTTTACTTAAATAGAGCTCATCTTCTGGAAAGGTAACTGGGATCGTCACCCTTCCCCATGGGCACCTCCCAGCTGAGATAACTAGATGTTTCCAGTGTGTATCCTCCGCCACAGTGACGGAAACTGTCACATGGCTCAAGAACAGGACCCATGCCTCCACCACAAAGCCCAGGCCACCAGCTCCCACACCCGCCCATCTTTCTACCACCTCAGGTCCACCACAAGTAAGGGACTGTCTCTTCACATACTGAGCACATCGGGTCCCTGAAGCTCTGCTTAGACAGAAACATCCTGGGTATATCTACTTTTTTGACTGATGGATTGATTTAAATTAACTAATCGATCTTTAAAAATTATTTTGTTTAATTCTTAAGTGGAGGGTAATTGCTTTACGATGTTGTGTTGGTCTCTGTCCTACATCAGCATGAATCAGGCATAGATATGTATATATCTCTTTCCTCTTGAACCCCTTTCACCCTCTCCTACCCATCTAGGGCTTCACTGACCACCAAGCGGAGCCGCTGTGCTATACAGCAGCTTCTCACTACTATCTAGTTTACACATGGTAGCCCCAATATCCCAATTTCTCCCCCTCCCCTGCCTCACCTCCATGTCTTGAACCTTCCTCCAACCTCCACCCCATTCCCCTCCTTGAGGCTGTCACAGAGCACTGAGTTTGAGCTCCCTGCATCATGTGGCAAATTTCCCCTGGCTGTCTAATTTTACATAATGTACTCTGCTGACAAAGGTCCGTGTAGTCAAGGTTATGGTCTTCCCCGTGATCATGTATGTAAAGACCATACCAGTGCAGGGGATCAGGGTTTGATCCCTGGTCAGGGAACTAGACTCCACTTGCCACAAGTAAGACCCAGCACAGCCTAATAAATAAATAAAAATTAAACAACAGAAAAAAAAAAAAAAAGAATCTATTCAGAGAGAGATAGGTCCAGCCAGTGGTAGCCTTTCAGCCATTCCTCCTGATCTGATGGACAGATGAGTGGGTTATTTTCCTAGTGAAGCCTCCAGCTGAATTTGGCTACATGAGTGACCCCAGCCAATATTCCATGGAACAGAAAAACCACCAAACTGACCCACAAAGCTATGAGAAATAATACATCATTCTGTGTAAAGCCCATAAGGTTTGAGGTAATGAAATAGCAATAGATATATTAAGGAACCTGGTAATTTAACACGGAAACTCAGGGTGTTTATGCCTTTACCAAAGAGAGAGAAAATGCAAACATACTGAACATAGATTCCTCACTTGGTCTGGAAACTTAACTGAGCTGCCTGTGCTGGTCCACCACAAGTAAGGGACTGTCTCTTCACATACTGAGCACATCGGGTCCCTGAAGCTCTGCTTAGACAGAAACATCCTGGGTATATCTACTTTTTTGACTGATGGATTGATTTAAATTAACTAATCGATCTTTAAAAATTATTTTGTTTAATTCTTAAGTGGAGGGTAATTGCTTTACGATGTTGTGTTGGTCTCTGTCCTACATCAGCATGAATCAGGCATAGATATGTATATATCTCTTTCCTCTTGAACCCCTTTCACCCTCTCCTACCCATCTAGGGCTTCACTGACCACCAAGCGGAGCCGCTGTGCTATACAGCAGCTTCTCACTACTATCTAGTTTACACATGGTAGCCCCAATATCCCAATTTCTCCCCCTCCCCTGCCTCACCTCCATGTCTTGAACCTTCCTCCAACCTCCACCCCATTCCCCTCCTTGAGGCTGTCACAGAGCACTGAGTTTGAGCTCCCTGCATCATGTGGCAAATTTCCCCTGGCTGTCTAATTTTACATAATGTACTCTGCTGACAAAGGTCCGTGTAGTCAAGGTTATGGTCTTCCCCGTGATCATGTATGTAAAGACCATACCAGTGCAGGGGATCAGGGTTTGATCCCTGGTCAGGGAACTAGACTCCACTTGCCACAAGTAAGACCCAGCACAGCCTAATAAATAAATAAAAATTAAACAACAGAAAAAAAAAAAAAAAGAATCTATTCAGAGAGAGATAGGTCCAGCCAGTGGTAGCCTTTCAGCCATTCCTCCTGATCTGATGGACAGATGAGTGGGTTATTTTCCTAGTGAAGCCTCCAGCTGAATTTGGCTACATGAGTGACCCCAGCCAATATTCCATGGAACAGAAAAACCACCAAACTGACCCACAAAGCTATGAGAAATAATACATCATTCTGTGTAAAGCCCATAAGGTTTGAGGTAATGAAATAGCAATAGATATATTAAGGAACCTGGTAATTTAACACGGAAACTCAGGGTGTTTATGCCTTTACCAAAGAGAGAGAGGAAAATGCAAACATACTGAACATAGATTCCTCACTTGGTCTGGAAACTTAACTGAGCTGCCTGTGCTGTCTCTCACACATATTTATATGGAAGTGACTTCTCACCAAAGAAAAAAATACTCTTTTAAAATGATTTTAAGTATTCTAGGAGACTTGATAAGAAAATGAGACTTGATAACAAATCCTAAAAATTCTAAACATATTAAAGTCATCACTGGTATACACATGTTCATTAGGGACAAAATAAAAGTTGGAGGAAGGGCTTGTTCTGTGGGAAGACGTTCCCCTTACAACATCCTCAGATCATTATGAATCTCATTTGTTTTTTAAGGCAACAGGCACAGCAGACTGAGCGCTACTTTCCCTTTAATTAAAATATTTTCAAGAGCGTGAGGTATTTAAAAATGCCATTATCTTTTCAGTTGCATGCCAGAGATTTTATAAAGTGGAATTAGAAGTTTTCATTAATTTCCAGCAATTCAATTTAAATGTTAAGAATTATACAATTTTTTTCTAGATAAAATTAGAAGAAGAAAGTAATGCTTCTCTCTTTCATCACAATGCTGCTTCCTCTGAAGTATCATTATTTACCTGAGAGGAAAAAGTAGAACAAGTTTATGCCTTTTGATTTTATATAAATGTTGTTTAAAAGCTTGAGATTTGGGACTTCCCTAGTGGTCCAGCAACTAAGACACCACATTCCCAACTCAGGGGGCCCGGGTAAGATTCCTGGTCAGGGAACTAGAGCCCAAATACCACAACTAAAGATTTTCTTCCATGCCACAGGTAAGATCTGATGCAAACAAGTAAACAGGTAAGTATTAAGAAACAAAATAAGATACTGAGATTTAAATAAGGGGGACAATGTGATTGAGGGCTTTCCAGGTAGCACTAGAGGTAAAGAACTGCCTGCCAATGGACGAGACATAAGAGACTCAGGTTTGATCCCTGGGTGGGGGAGATCCCCTGGAGGAGAGCATGGCAACCGACTCTGATATTCTTGCCTGGAGAATCCCATGACAGAGAAGCCTTGCAGGCTATGATCCATAGGGTTGCAAAGAGTCAGACACGACTGAATCAACTCTGCACAGATGCATGGTGTGAATGATTTCTCACAGGACCCAAAAGAGCATATTGACTTGTGTCTAGTATTTGGATACTATTACCTAATTTCTTTCAGTTGAAGAAAGAGTTGGATATTTGATGACTCAGAGTAGAAAAGTTAAATAAGAACATCTTTATGAACATGGGATGAGTCTAAAGAACATAGATGAAAAACAATTTTTAAAAAGAAACTCAATGTATAAGAACATTAGGGACAAAATAAAAGTTGGAGGAAGGGCTTGTTCTGTGGGAAGACGTTCCCCTTACAACATCCTCAGATCATTATGAATCTCATTTGTTTTTTAAGGCAACAGGCACAGCAGACTGAGCGCTACTTTCCCTTTAATTAAAATATTTTCAAGAGCGTGAGGTATTTAAAAATGCCATTATCTTTTCAGTTGCATGCCAGAGATTTTATAAAGTGGAATTAGAAGTTTTCATTAATTTCCAGCAATTCAATTTAAATGTTAAGAATTATACAATTTTTTTCTAGATAAAATTAGAAGAAGAAAGTAATGCTTCTCTCTTTCATCACAATGCTGCTTCCTCTGAAGTATCATTATTTACCTGAGAGGAAAAAGTAGAACAAGTTTATGCCTTTTGATTTTATATAAATGTTGTTTAAAAGCTTGAGATTTGGGACTTCCCTAGTGGTCCAGCAACTAAGACACCACATTCCCAACTCAGGGGGCCCGGGTAAGATTCCTGGTCAGGGAACTAGAGCCCAAATACCACAACTAAAGATTTTCTTCCATGCCACAGGTAAGATCTGATGCAAACAAGTAAACAGGTAAGTATTAAGAAACAAAATAAGATACTGAGATTTAAATAAGGGGGACAATGTGATTGAGGGCTTTCCAGGTAGCACTAGAGGTAAAGAACTGCCTGCCAATGGACGAGACATAAGAGACTCAGGTTTGATCCCTGGGTGGGGGAGATCCCCTGGAGGAGAGCATGGCAACCGACTCTGATATTCTTGCCTGGAGAATCCCATGACAGAGAAGCCTTGCAGGCTATGATCCATAGGGTTGCAAAGAGTCAGACACGACTGAATCAACTCTGCACAGATGCATGGTGTGAATGATTTCTCACAGGACCCAAAAGAGCATATTGACTTGTGTCTAGTATTTGGATACTATTACCTAATTTCTTTCAGTTGAAGAAAGAGTTGGATATTTGATGACTCAGAGTAGAAAAGTTAAATAAGAACATCTTTATGAACATGGGATGAGTCTAAAGAACATAGAGTGAATCAATACCATTGTAATCTCTGCATTTTCAGCCCAAAGTCACAGTTGACCTTATATATGAACTTCATAAATGTTCATTAAGAACATGTCTCATAATGCCAATCACTTGAAAGAGACATAACCCACTTCTTGTGCAGCAACTTCTAGACCAGGTAGTCTCTTTTTTTCATTATTATGAAAATTTTAAAGAATAATACAGAACAAACTACAGGCAGAAAGTTATAAAATGGCTGACACTGAAACTTCAACCGAATCTTAATCCACATGCAATGAGCAAATGAAAGTGGTTTTCAGTCAAGTAGACCTAAGCCTACTTCATTCATCTAATATTGAATTGACAGTGAAAATATATTTAAATGTTTCAGAACTACTGAAAACAATTCTAGAAATAATTTTCATAGAGTACAGAAAAAGCAATGTCTTCACTTTCTAAAAAAGCAATCTTAATATAAATGTGGTGCTTTAAAATTACTGTGTGCTGTTGAGTAATTTATGCATCTGACTAAACTAAATCATGAAAAATCCTTAAGAGAAATGCTGTGAAATAAAAATAACCATTATTGCAAGAGATATTCATATTAAAACAACCCAATTAGTGGTGATGAAAAAATCATTATTAGAACATCGTGTCATACTCTTAGGGACATTTTCTTCCTTCAAAGGATGGTAGCTAAAGTTTTAGATAAATAATATCATATTTGACTTTAGATTTCTTCTACCATGATTTTAAACAATGTGTTATTACTGTACTTCTACTAAGTGATTATTGAAGACAACTGTAAAAAATACATACAAGGTCAATGAAACTTTTAAAGTTGTCTGTGTTCTTATTACATAATTTAAATTAGGTGTGGGTAAAAATGATGCATCCATTAGAGTCAAACAAGATGTAAGTGTATTTCATTCTCTTATATACTTTTACTCCATGCTATCAGGGATTAGGCTCCTTCTCACCTGTTACTAAGCTACAAACCAAGTTGATCTCATGGTTTACTTGAAGATGACAGCATTCACATTCTAGATGACAGCAAGTATCAGGGACAAGGAAATCAACCCTGAATATTGACTGGAAGGACAGCTGCTGAAGCTGAAGCTCCAATTTGGCCACCTGATGCCAAGAGCTGACTCACTGGAAAAGATCCAGATGCTAGGAAAGATTGAAGGTAAAAGGAGTAGGGGACGGCAGAGGATGTGATGGTTAGATAACATCACTAACTCAGTGGACATGAATCTGAGCAAGCTATTTGAGATAATGGAGAACAGATAAGCCTGGGCATGCCTCAGTCTTTGGGGTCATAAAGAGTCAGTCTGACACAACTTAGCAACCGAACAACAGGGACAAATAAAACATAATATGATATGGGCTATTTCTTACAGCAGATTCTCAGCCACAGTCACTTGGTCATCCTATCATACCTAGTTACAAGCACTGGCACATGAGGCCTGTGAATGGACACTGGCATGCATTTTTACAGCAATGTGATGAGGGCACACAGGTTGCTAAGGGAAAACTAGAAACTTCTGTCACATCTATGGGGACCAAAGTTAATATATCAATATCCCTGTCTTTAAGTTCTTTCTATGCTTACATATGCATGGTTTTATGGAACATCACCTGGTGATTCAGACTGTAAAGAACCTGCCTGTAATGCAGAAGACCTGGGTTCCATCCCTGAGTCAAGAAAACCCCCTGGAGAAGGGAAAGGCTACTCACTCCAATATTCTTGCACAGAGAATTCCATGGACAGAGGAGCCTGGCAGGCTGCAGTCCATAGGGTTGCAAAGAACTGGGTATGATTGAATGACCAATACATTACATAACAGCAAGAGATAGTCTGTTGAAACCAACACAGCATTGTAAGTTAATGGCAATCTAATTTAAAAAGACAGAAGCAGAAAAAATCCGACCAGAAAGGAAAACACATCTGTATTTTAAAAAAAAGTCTGAAATTATTTTTTCAATTAATGTAAATGACTAATACACTTTAATAATAAGTGTTCCATCTTAGGATAGGCCTTATTTTATTTAAGGAAGTCTTTTTTTTTTAACATTTTATTTATTTATCTTTTGGGGGGTGGGGTGGGGAGGGATGGGGATAGGTGGGCCACTTCTATTGGTCTTTCATTTCTCTGTTTTCATCTGTATTTGTTCTTTGGCTCCTGTGGGCCTCCCATCGCAGTGGCCTCTGTTGTTGCAGAGCACCAGCTCTGGGCACATGCTTTCCAGAGCTCCAGCTCGATAATTGGACACATCGGTCCAGCAGCTCCGCGGCACGTGGCATCTTCCCAGGCCAGGGATTGAACCGGCGCCCCTTGCACTGCAAGGCGGTGTCCTTATCCACTGGACCACCAGGGGAAGTCCCTAAGGAAGTCTTTAATGTTGAAAACTTAAGCCTTTTTCCAAAGTGGATTAATATAACATTTATTATGATAATTATAATACAGAATTTTCAGTATAGCTATTCCTTTATAATATGATATATTTATAAAATAAGTAAGGAAGCCTCTGTGACACACAAAACAATACGTTCATCAAATAATTTAAAATTAATTTTCAACTCATGCAAGTTATACTGCTTTAAAAATCTGAGTCAAGTTTTTAAGTGCAATTTATAGGATTTGTTATTTAAGCCAACTGAAAATTTTAAACATGACTTGTAAATATAAAATCAACCACCCTTTCTTGCATTTTGATTAATTCTGACTTCCTTTATACATTTAAAAAATAAAATAATCCTGTTATCAAATAAGATTTACCAATTTAATGACTACATTCTTTTAAATATTACAAACTAAAATTTCAGACTCAACATATTTTAATTTTTTCCTTGAAAATTTTACATGACACACTTTCAAGTCTGATGTAATGATTCTTTATAAGTACTTAACCTCCTTAAAAACTAACAAATACTTAAGCATTTTATAAATCTTAAGTAATATTTTAAATTAATACAATCCTATTTCAAAAAAAATACTTCCTTTTGGTATATCTTCCTGGGATTACACATCTACTCATGCCAATAGGAAAAAACAAATTTAGTATTATCTGAAATACGGATATTGAAATCATCAAAGGACACTATATATGACTAAATACATAAACAACTTCACTCATTCTGAAGTATAAATGAGACGACAGCACAGTATACAGTGGGGTTGTATCTTAGAAAGCTGTGGTCACAATAAAATGTGACACATGAAGACAGAAATTGGGAGGTTCAATGATTTCTTAGTAAAACGAAAATAAAACACTGGAGTGCAGTATCTGAAATCAACACTCTATGATTCACTGTTTTTCCTAATTATACATTCACATAGCAATGTATCCACTGTATCCTCTTTTATCCAGTGAATTATTCTAGAGGATATCAGTGACTCTAGTAGGTCAAATAATCTCCCCCACCAAATATTTCCATGTCCTAACCTTCAGAACCTGTTATTATGAAATTATCATATAGGGAAAAAGGGACTTTTCAGCCATGCTTGAAAGTATTGATCAGGGGCTTCCCTGGTGGTCCAGTGGGTAAAGAGTCCACCTTGCAGTGCAAGGGGCACTGGTTTGATACCTGGCCCAGGAAGATTCCACATACCGTGGAGTGGCTGGACCAGTGTGTCCAATCATGAGCCAGTGCTCTGGAGCCCATGTGCCCAGAGCTGGTGCTTTGCAATGAGAGAGTCCACAGCAATGGGAGACCCACACAGGGTGAAGAATAAAGATGGATGAAAATAAATTTAAAAAAATACAAGAAGCCAAATTTTTTAAAAAAGTATTTATCTTAGAGACAGACAAATATTTATCATGGGTTCATAAAACAGAGACCTTTCAGCCTATATTTTAATTTTCCTTTTTTTGTTATCAAATAAGATTTACCAATTTAATGACTACATTCTTTTAAATATTACAAACTAAAATTTCAGACTCAACATATTTTAATTTTTTCCTTGAAAATTTTACATGACACACTTTCAAGTCTGATGTAATGATTCTTTATAAGTACTTAACCTCCTTAAAAACTAACAAATACTTAAGCATTTTATAAATCTTAAGTAATATTTTAAATTAATACAATCCTATTTCAAAAAAAATACTTCCTTTTGGTATATCTTCCTGGGATTACACATCTACTCATGCCAATAGGAAAAAACAAATTTAGTATTATCTGAAATACGGATATTGAAATCATCAAAGGACACTATATATGACTAAATACATAAACAACTTCACTCATTCTGAAGTATAAATGAGACGACAGCACAGTATACAGTGGGGTTGTATCTTAGAAAGCTGTGGTCACAATAAAATGTGACACATGAAGACAGAAATTGGGAGGTTCAATGATTTCTTAGTAAAACGAAAATAAAACACTGGAGTGCAGTATCTGAAATCAACACTCTATGATTCACTGTTTTTCCTAATTATACATTCACATAGCAATGTATCCACTGTATCCTCTTTTATCCAGTGAATTATTCTAGAGGATATCAGTGACTCTAGTAGGTCAAATAATCTCCCCCACCAAATATTTCCATGTCCTAACCTTCAGAACCTGTTATTATGAAATTATCATATAGGGAAAAAGGGACTTTTCAGCCATGCTTGAAAGTATTGATCAGGGGCTTCCCTGGTGGTCCAGTGGGTAAAGAGTCCACCTTGCAGTGCAAGGGGCACTGGTTTGATACCTGGCCCAGGAAGATTCCACATACCGTGGAGTGGCTGGACCAGTGTGTCCAATCATGAGCCAGTGCTCTGGAGCCCATGTGCCCAGAGCTGGTGCTTTGCAATGAGAGAGTCCACAGCAATGGGAGACCCACACAGGGTGAAGAATAAAGATGGATGAAAATAAATTTAAAAAAATACAAGAAGCCAAATTTTTTAAAAAAGTATTTATCTTGAGACGCACAGACAAATATTGTATCATGGGTTCATAAAACAGAGACCTTTTCACAGCTCTGGTCAGAATGAGGAAGATGTGGTGATGGAAAGAGAGTCAGGGGGATGTCGTGATGAGAACAGAAGGAAGAAGCCACCAGCCAAGGCTTGCAGGTAGCCTCTAGAAACTAGGAAAGGTAAAGAAACCGCTTCTTCTCTAGAACCTTGAGAAAGAAATGTAACCCTGTCAATACTCGGATTTTAGTCTGATGAGCCAGGTGTTGGGCTTCTAACGTATACAGCTGTAAGATAATAAGCTTGTGTATTTTTAATCCACTAAGTTTATAATAATTTGTTAGGGCAGTAATGGAAATGTAACACAGTGTCCTCTATAGTTTCAAATCCATATGGTTAGGTAAACCCACAGTACATCTGTCTGAAGACTAACATTGTACCCTTCAGTTGTTTGAAACCACCTCTTGCTCAGAGGTGCCTTCAGCACCGTGGACAGCAACCCAAGGACTGCCAGGCAGCAGAGTGGTTCTCCTGGGTTCCCTGCCCACTACTGCTCTCCAGCAGGGTGCCCCTTCCCAATAAACTCTCTTGTTTGGTCCACAAGTGTGTCTCCTCAGACAACTCATTTCTGAGTGTCAGACCAGAGACTTCTTTCAGGGCCTGGAAAGGGCTGCCTCCTGCAACATAACTCCACCTGTGGCTCTGGTCATTGCTGTGGGTTTTTGTAGTAGTACTCAATGCCCAGCCTGATATTAATTGGAACAATTTTTTTTGTTGTCTCCAACGTTTCTAAAAATGCATATGCTGACAAGCATATGCTGAGGGACGGCTTCCATGAACCTATATTTTCCTTGAGAGGTTCCAGTTCTTGGCTCTAAGTTGTCCTCGCCTGCTGTCTTGTTGGTAATAATCAAGCCAAGACTAGACAAGCTCCATGGTCTCACCGAGCAGATATGTGGCCCCACATCACTAAGATCATTCTGCCCCTGCTAATGTATCTAAAGCTTAAGTTGAAAAACTAGGCCACTAACTTTAATCTTAATAGTTATGACTTCCATGATTTAATCCTAACCTACCTCCCTGGTCTTACCTCCTGTTTCTTCAGAGAATGGAATATATCCTTCCATATCAGTAAATAAAGAGGTCACTGGCATCTGCGACTGCAGCCCTCCAAATGTGAGCCAGTGAGCTCTGAAGAAACTCAGCAAGGAGAAGAATACCTTCCATTAGCTGCCACCAACCTGTAATCACTCCCCACTGGGAGCCCCAAGAACTCTCAAAATGTGAAAACAGAGCAAACTGGCCCCAGAGAGCTGAGGCACACAGCAAAAGAATTTCAATGAGCCCAGACTCATGCATTTTCCCACACATATAAAAACACTATATTCCTTAACTTGGGAATATCTGGTTTTCTTTAACTTTCAAAAGAACGTTTGACATTCAGACGACCTGCCTTTTATTGCAAAACTTCTATATAGCCAGGTTTCTCCCCCGCCCCACCCCACGGCTGGCCTCCTTGAAGCAGTTCTCTCAGGGTTACATGAGACGCTGTCTCCAAGGCTTGAAGTTCTAAAACTTTGCACCAAATAAAACACAAGCCTCAGCCTCTAGACTGTGTGTATTTTTTCAGTCAACATTCCATATGCACCACAGGCATCGCTACCCAAACTTGACTCCTCTAAGGAGACTCTCATTCTGTCCCCACAATACTCTTGTTAATCACTTGGGCCTTTCTTTCTCTGTGTGTTGTAATAGCACTTAGACTTCCTGGCTTGTCTTTAAAACTGTTTATTCATTTAGCTCCCAGCAACTCCTATTCTGCCCTCTCACTATCTCTTTTCAGGGAAACGTGCTATAGTAAATGATATAATGGGGTGTTACCATTACTGAGTCCAAGCTCACTCTGCTTGCTGTACAACAGGCTACTGAATCTGAGAAACGAGGTGCTGAGGCAAGGAAAACAACTTTATCCAGAAAGCAGCTGACTGAGAAGATGGCAGGCTAGGGTCTCAAAATAACCATCTTACTGGGGTCTGGATAACAGGCTCTTTTATAGATGAAAGATGGGGTGAGAGGAGCAAAGTAAAAAGGTCTTTAGTCTTGCAAATGTCTGCTAGCAAGCCTCAGGCAGGGGATGTGTTAACTTCTCCCCTCCTATCATCCACAGGTGGACAGAAACAAAGGCACTTCAGTTTACCAGTCAGGCAGAGGGCAGGGTCCTTGTGACAAGGCAGTATGATTGTAATAATAAAAGCAACAGAAAGCAGTCCAAAGAGACAGTTTGCAACATGGAGCCAGAATTGGTTTTCCCTGCAACATCCTGACTCTTAGTCAAGCTTATCACAGGCTTCCCAAGTCACAGTTGAAGTTCTTTTGTTCTCAGGCCTTGCTGTACTCCATGTGCCAGTTTGGATTACAGTTTGTCTGTGACAGAAAACACACATAACTGTGACTTAAAGGAAGCAGCACTTTGCTTTTCTATCTAATACAAGTCTGGAAGTCAGTAGTATAACTTTCAAAAGAACGTTTGACATTCAGACGACCTGCCTTTTATTGCAAAACTTCTATATAGCCAGGTTTCTCCCCCGCCCCACCCCACGGCTGGCCTCCTTGAAGCAGTTCTCTCAGGGTTACATGAGACGCTGTCTCCAAGGCTTGAAGTTCTAAAACTTTGCACCAAATAAAACACAAGCCTCAGCCTCTAGACTGTGTGTATTTTTTCAGTCAACATTCCATATGCACCACAGGCATCGCTACCCAAACTTGACTCCTCTAAGGAGACTCTCATTCTGTCCCCACAATACTCTTGTTAATCACTTGGGCCTTTCTTTCTCTGTGTGTTGTAATAGCACTTAGACTTCCTGGCTTGTCTTTAAAACTGTTTATTCATTTAGCTCCCAGCAACTCCTATTCTGCCCTCTCACTATCTCTTTTCAGGGAAACGTGCTATAGTAAATGATATAATGGGGTGTTACCATTACTGAGTCCAAGCTCACTCTGCTTGCTGTACAACAGGCTACTGAATCTGAGAAACGAGGTGCTGAGGCAAGGAAAACAACTTTATCCAGAAAGCAGCTGACTGAGAAGATGGCAGGCTAGGGTCTCAAAATAACCATCTTACTGGGGTCTGGATAACAGGCTCTTTTATAGATGAAAGATGGGGTGAGAGGAGCAAAGTAAAAAGGTCTTTAGTCTTGCAAATGTCTGCTAGCAAGCCTCAGGCAGGGGATGTGTTAACTTCTCCCCTCCTATCATCCACAGGTGGACAGAAACAAAGGCACTTCAGTTTACCAGTCAGGCAGAGGGCAGGGTCCTTGTGACAAGGCAGTATGATTGTAATAATAAAAGCAACAGAAAGCAGTCCAAAGAGACAGTTTGCAACATGGAGCCAGAATTGGTTTTCTCCCTGCAACATCCTGACTCTTAGTCAAGCTTATCACAGGCTTCCCAAGTCACAGTTGAAGTTCTTTTGTTCTCAGGCCTTGCTGTACTCCATGTGCCAGTTTGGATTACAGTTTGTCTGTGACAGAAAAACACACATAACTGTGACTTAAAGGAAGCAGCACTTTGCTTTTCTATCTAATACAAGTCTGGAAGTCAGTAGTATTGAGTGAGCAACACTCTATAATCCTGCATGCGGCAGGAGACCCTGCATGCTTCTACAAGGGTTTTTCCTTCTGCAAGTGACCTCAGGATTCAATACAGCAATTCTGGAAGTGGAAGTAACAATGTGGCCTGCAGCCCATCCGGCAGGAACAAGGAAAGGGGCAGTGACTTTTAAGGGAATTTAAGCTTTTAAAGACAATTCTCAGAAATCGAAAAAACATGTACATGCTTCCCATTGATCAGAACTAAGTTCTATGCCTATGGTGATGGAATCTGAATCCATTTTCTTAGGTGCCCAGCTCACAATTTTTAAGCCTTCCTCCTCCCTGTTCCCCTTTAAGGCAAGCTGCTAAGAACGCCTTGGGGGCCCTCTTCTTTGGCTCTACTGAAAGAGTCAAACCACCAAAGCCACTGCCTGGGCACGGGCAGCCTCACTCCAGCCCCATGGCCTAACCACCATCAAAATCTCAAACCTCCTTTTGCTGCAATTTTACTCCAGACATTTTGGGATCTGCCTAGGAGTTACAAATGGCTTTGCCAATGGCTCAGCAGGTAAAGAACCTGACTGCACTGCAGGTGACACAGGACACAGGGGTTTGCTCCCTGGGTCAGGAAGATCCCCTGCAGGAGGAAATGGCCACCCACTCCAGTCTTCTTGCCTGGGAAATCCCATAGACAGGGGAGCCTGGCGGGCTACAGGCCATGAGGCCGCAAAGAGTCGAACATGACTGAGCACGCACACAGCAGAAATAACAGTTACCGTCCTTGGTCCAGAAAGCCTGATTGTGTGAATGATAAATCTTTTCACACACTCTCGGCATACATATACATCACCAGTTTCAGTATCTGAATCTTCCTTTGGGTGGGTTCCATCATGTTTCTGTAACTATCCAGTAAGGGATGCTGAAAAAAAAAACAAATGTAACCTATCTTCCAGGGCACTCTGTGTTCGATCACCAAAGAAGGGAGAGAACTGAGAGTGTACCTGCCAGTTTATTTTGGTATCTTCACTTGGAATATAATAATGATATTCTACAGTAAGTAAATATTTGGGAACTAGCCATTAAAATTGTTGTGATGTTTTAATGTATTTTAATTATGCCTTTAGTATATATAGATGGGGTAGTTTGTATTAGGTTCTTCTGTACAACAGCCAAGAAAATGACCAAGTGAAAACAGTTTCACACAAGTAGCACCCCCCAAAACACACACACACCTAATGGTGCTCAAATGCCACTATTGACCCTTTTAAGACAAAACTAGCCTAGAACACACCAGAATGATTCACTCTTAGGAGTGAAAGAAGAGTCAGATGATTCAGTTTCAGGAATACTAGGAGACGCCCCCCAGACTAGGACTTAACATAGCAGCTCATTGTTGGAAGACAGCATCAATATACCTTTGCATGTTGCATAACAGAATGTTAGCTTTAATAGCTGTTGGTATTACACATAATATTACTTGGATGTGCTATATTAATTGAAAGGATACTCTTAATTTACTATATTACTGTTCTTCAAACTTGTATTTCTTTATTATTATTTTTTTAGGAGTTTAGTTGCTTTACAATGCTGCTAGTTTCTGCTGTACAACAAAGCTCATCTGTTATATGTACACATATATCTTCTCTTATTTAATGTACCAGTAGAGAGAAAAAAACTCTAACATTAAATAAATGTATAGGAGACTCCCTCATGGTTCAGTTAGTAAAGAATCCACCTGCCATGCAGGAGACCCTGGTTTGATTCTTGGGTCAGGAAGATCCCCTGGAGAAGGGATAGGCTACCCACTCCAGGGTTCTTGGGCTTCCCTGGTGGCTCAGATGGCAAAGAATCCTCCTGCAATGTGAGAGACTTGGGTTTGATCCCTGGGTTGGGAAAAATCCCCTGGAGAAGGAAAAGGCTACCCCCTCCAGGATTCTTGCCTGAATTCCATGGCTTGTCCATGGGTCGCAAAGAGTTGGACATGACCGAGAAACTTCACTTTCACTTTTAATGCTTTCAGGGTGTACTTCATCTAAAAGATATCAAAGTTTGTTTGTTTGTTTTTTAAAGTGAGTTTAGAATCAATGAAATGTTACCAAAGAAATAGCAGAGTCAATGAAATCTAAGAAATCAGTCGTCCCTTACTGTGGGTAGAGAAGACCCCTAGATCACAGACTGTGAAGATAAAGATGAAGAATAACATTTAACTTCAGTGCCCAACAGGAGGAGACAGGGGGCTACCCTGGAGATGGGGATTGGCATGTATGCATGCCTGAGGACAAGACAGACAGCTGATTCATGAGAACCTACAGGGGAGATAAAGAAAAGGGCACAATCTGCAGGATGTGTGCTAAACACAAAAATGTATTCCAGTATACGTTAGGTGTAGAAAACACTGTTGCTTCCACTTACACGAGGTACCTAGAATAGTCAGATTCACACACTCAGAGAACACACTGACAGACGCCAGGGGATGGTTGTAGAGGGTGGGGAATGGGGATGGGGAGTCAGTGTTTAATGGGGAAAGAGCTTCAGTCTAGGAAGTTGAAAAACTCAGAAAAGGAACCATGGTGAGAGGTGCAGAGCGATGTGAATGTGCTTAGAGCCTCCAACGGCACAGTTGCCATGGCTAGAGTAGTGGGTTTTATCCCCTTGTAACTTTTAACACAATAAAAAACATTTAAGAAAATAAATTCAGTGCTATCTCTTTGATACCACTGAATGTAATGTTATTCTTAATCTTTATCTCCTGTCATCCAGTAGTCTCCTTTATTGACAGTACGGTTAACTTATTTATTTGATTTCATTGACTTTCTTTAATAACTTTATTCAATTTTCTTTATTTGACTTTCTTTAAATAACCACATTTCATTGATCTTAAATTCACTTGGGGGTGGGGGGGGAACGCTGCATCTTTCAGATGTAGGATGTCCTAAAAGCAGAAGCGGGTAATCATTTACTTTCTAGTGTTCATTCTCCCTACTGGTGCATAAAATAATTAAGGTAACACTATATAAGTACTTTTAACTTCTTGAAACAGTGCTGTTCTTGGACAATCTTTAAAATAGGCAAAGGTGTTATAATTTGCATCGCTTGTAAAATATCAGGTCAAAATTTCTTCATGACTAAACATCTCCTTTCACTTCACTTCTCAATGGCTCACAAAGAAGAAATACAAATGAGGAAATTACTATAGCTGACAACTTACAAGAAAGTGTTAAGTCTCTCGGTCATGTATGACTGACTGTGACCCCACGGACATACACGAGTCCTCTGTTTATGGGATTCTCCAGGCAAGAATTGTGCAGTGGTTTGCCATTCCGTTCTCCAAGGAGATCTTTCCAAACCAAGGATCAAACCCAGGCCTCCTGCATCGTAAGGGGATTCTTTGCCACTGAGCCACCTGGGAGAACTGCTTTCTAATTTATTCTCAACTATGAGAACTATTCTTGCCCCCTATACTTAAGAAAGAACCATCTATACTTTTGAAATGAAGCAACCATGGTTTATTTCAACTTTTTGAGGCATGAGAAGTAAAAATCAAGGTTCATTGTTTGTTTAACACTGAAGAAATTAACTCTTACAATTGTGAGCACTTTATTTGGGGATGACAGAAATGGTCACCCTGTATGTACAAGAAAACGGTGCTGGAGACACAAAGCTTTGGAGATATACTGAAGCAATTCAACAATGGGTATGTTTTTCTTTAGGCTTATCTTAGACTGCATGAAACAGAAAACTCAAATCTAATGGCCTGAATTAGCATAATCGTTTTTCCACCAAATGAAGGAGGAAATGTAGGTCTCACTCAGGGGCCCCATCATGTCTTCAGTTCCTATACTGGGTATATTTTTTGTCTGCTGCACTGTATTTATCTAAGACAATGCTGCCTTGCCAGTCCTGGTACTTCATGGTTGCAAAGTGGCATATGATTCCATTATAACCCACAGCGTGACCTGCATGAGTAATCCTCCTGGAGTATCTAAATAATCTAACCCCAAACCTTACTCTGTTGAAATAAGAGGAAATCTTCCATGAGTTAAGAATTTGATGCTGACAGAAATGTCTTCTGTGGAAATCATTGGAATATGGAGGCAGACTGGTTAGACTTGTGAAGAACAATAAATCATGAAACACAATCAAATCTATCTATGCTGTGGTTTACTTTCTAGTGAAGGAAAAAAATTCAAATAAAAATTTTTGGGAAATTTTAAACTTATAGCATGAAACAAACTTCATCAACATCTCCTTTCACTTCACTTCTCAATGGCTCACAAAGAAGAAATACAAATGAGGAAATTACTATAGCTGACAACTTACAAGAAAGTGTTAAGTCTCTCGGTCATGTATGACTGACTGTGACCCCACGGACATACACGAGTCCTCTGTTTATGGGATTCTCCAGGCAAGAATTGTGCAGTGGTTTGCCATTCCGTTCTCCAAGGAGATCTTTCCAAACCAAGGATCAAACCCAGGCCTCCTGCATCGTAAGGGGATTCTTTGCCACTGAGCCACCTGGGAGAACTGCTTTCTAATTTATTCTCAACTATGAGAACTATTCTTGCCCCCTATACTTAAGAAAGAACCATCTATACTTTTGAAATGAAGCAACCATGGTTTATTTCAACTTTTTGAGGCATGAGAAGTAAAAATCAAGGTTCATTGTTTGTTTAACACTGAAGAAATTAACTCTTACAATTGTGAGCACTTTATTTGGGGATGACAGAAATGGTCACCCTGTATGTACAAGAAAACGGTGCTGGAGACACAAAGCTTTGGAGATATACGAAGCAATTCAACAATGGGTATGTTTTTCTTTAGGCTTATCTTAGACTGCATGAAACAGAAAACTCAAATCTAATGGCCTGAATTAGCATAATCGTTTTTCCACCAAATGAAGGAGGAAATGTAGGTCTCACTCAGGGGCCCCATCATGTCTTCAGTTCCTATACTGGGTATATTTTTTGTCTGCTGCACTGTATTTATCTAAGACAATGCTGCCTTGCCAGTCCTGGTACTTCATGGTTGCAAAGTGGCATATGATTCCATTATAACCCACAGCGTGACCTGCATGAGTAATCCTCCTGGAGTATCTAAATAATCTAACCCCAAACCTTACTCTGTTGAAATAAGAGGAAATCTTCCATGAGTTAAGAATTTGATGCTGACAGAAATGTCTTCTGTGGAAATCATTGGAATATGGAGGCAGACTGGTTAGACTTGAGAAAAACAATAAATCATGAAACACAATCAAATCTATCTATGCTGTGAGGACTGTTCAAATTCATATGGATTTATGCACTTAGGAAATGTATGGTATTTGGACAAATATTATATAAATTCATTCGTATAATTCAGTATCAAGATTACAGAAGAAAAGAGAAAACTATAAAAAGAACAAAGTCACAGAGAAAGGAGTGAAGAAAAGGACAGAGAAAAGGAAAACAGGTAGAAAGGAAAGGAGAAAGTGAAATCAAAACAGGTCAATGAATTCTGTCATTGTGTGTAACCTAAGGGTTTCCCCAAAGTTGGGAAGAGTTAGCAACAATGATGAGGTTAACATCTAAGCAATGTATCCTATGGAAAGAAGAGTTTGCAAGTGTTTTTGATTAACATTTATGAAATGCAAATGCCCAATCAGATGAACCATGGCTAGAATCATAATGTTTAAAAAAATCTGTGTTCCTATAAATGTACTGAGTCTGTCTGAGGAAACTGCGTGTTTAACGAAAAGTGATTGTCTACATGGAATATAGAAAAAAAAGATGATCTAAAGAAGAAACAATTGGCCATCTGTCTCCAGCCTTCTTCCTGGTTGAGAATATTCTGAAAAACTGGAGGAAAAAGTATTCAGTCAGCTCAAAAGTTCTATTTCTTATTGAACATTAATAAGTTGAAATTATGATATACATCTGATAAAGCATGTGTTATAAATACACACATCAATCAAATAAAATGCCTATTTTGTATGACTGTTGGTAGGCCGTGGATATTTTCCAAAAAGGAATGCTAGATGTCAAAAAACATTACAGAGGTTTTCGTGTTTGTTTTGATTTTAATCTCATTTGTAGTTTGTTAAAATGAGTTCTGCCTTAGAACTTTTGTTGTTCTGCCTGAGAACTTTTGTTGTCTTTTTTTTTTTAAGACATTTGTTTTTAGTGTGGGCCATTTTTAAAGTCTATTTTGAATTTGTTACAGTACTGCTTCTGTTTTATGCTTTGGTCTTTTGACCATGAAGCATATGGGATCCTAGCTCCCCAATCAGGGATTGAACCTGCACTCCTTGCATTAGATGGTGAAGTCTTAATCACTTCCATGAGTTAAGAATTTGATGCTGACAGAAATGTCTTCTGTGGAAATCATTGGAATATGGAGGCAGACTGGTTAGACTTGAGAAACAATAAATCATGAAACACAATCAAATCTATCTATGCTGTGAGGACTGTTCAAATTCATATGGATTTATGCACTTAGGAAATGTATGGTATTTGGACAAATATTATATAAATTCATTCGTATAATTCAGTATCAAGATTACAGAAGAAAAGAGAAAACTATAAAAAGAACAAAGTCACAGAGAAAGGAGTGAAGAAAAGGACAGAGAAAAGGAAAACAGGTAGAAAGGAAAGGAGAAAGTGAAATCAAAACAGGTCAATGAATTCTGTCATTGTGTGTAACCTAAGGGTTTCCCCAAAGTTGGGAAGAGTTAGCAACAATGATGAGGTTAACATCTAAGCAATGTATCCTATGGAAAGAAGAGTTTGCAAGTGTTTTTGATTAACATTTATGAAATGCAAATGCCCAATCAGATGAACCATGGCTAGAATCATAATGTTTAAAAAAATCTGTGTTCCTATAAATGTACTGAGTCTGTCTGAGGAAACTGCGTGTTTAACGAAAAGTGATTGTCTACATGGAATATAGAAAAAAAAGATGATCTAAAGAAGAAACAATTGGCCATCTGTCTCCAGCCTTCTTCCTGGTTGAGAATATTCTGAAAAACTGGAGGAAAAAGTATTCAGTCAGCTCAAAAGTTCTATTTCTTATTGAACATTAATAAGTTGAAATTATGATATACATCTGATAAAGCATGTGTTATAAATACACACATCAATCAAATAAAATGCCTATTTTGTATGACTGTTGGTAGGCCGTGGATATTTTCCAAAAAGGAATGCTAGATGTCAAAAAACATTACAGAGGTTTTCGTGTTTGTTTTGATTTTAATCTCATTTGTAGTTTGTTAAAATGAGTTCTGCCTTAGAACTTTTGTTGTTCTGCCTGAGAACTTTTGTTGTCTTTTTTTTTTTAAGACATTTGTTTTTAGTGTGGGCCATTTTTAAAGTCTATTTTGAATTTGTTACAGTACTGCTTCTGTTTTATGCTTTGGTCTTTTGACCATGAAGCATATGGGATCCTAGCTCCCCAATCAGGGATTGAACCTGCACTCCTTGCATTAGATGGTGAAGTCTTAATCACTGGCTCACCAGGGAAGTCCCTGCCTTAGATCTTTGCAACTCTAAGAAATGAACGCTCACATGTATGGTGCTACTGGACTTTATTTTTTCATACTGAGAGATACTGAGTACACTGGAACCTGTTCCTTCAGTTGTCTCCAACTCTTTGTGACCCTATGGACTGCAGCCTGCCAGGCTCCTCTGTCTGTGGAATTCTCCAGGCAGGGATACTGGAGTGGGTTGCCATTTCCTCCTCCGGGGGATCTTCCTGACCCAGGGATCAAAACTGCATCTCCTGCATTACAGGCAGATTTGTTACCACTGAGCCACCTGGGAAGCCCTCATCTGAGTGCCCCAACCCTCAGGTCTGGGACAGAAGTCCCACTAGGCATTTATTACATGATTCTGAAACATTCTGTCATAGCTCATCTATAAAAGGAGAGAAATGACTTGCCTAAATGTTGTGTCACCATGCGGACTTAAACATTTACTCTTGGTTTATAATTTAATTTGTTTGAAGATTAACAGTAATACAAGAACATATAGGAAAAATTAATATAATTAAACAGGATCTTTATTTCAGTTGTCATCTATGAGTTCTGCTAATCTGATCTTTGGAAGGGTATTTGAATTCTCACTTAAATATTTCAATAAACCAGTCAATTTGGGAGTTGGTGTGGAGCAGTATTTAAAAAGTAAAGGGAGGTGACTGTGATGGTGTGGCTAGTTTCAAAGCCATCCTGGAATGTTACACAAATGTGAACTGATGCTGTCATTAGAAACTTGAAAGCTCTGGAGGAAAATACATGGAGCAATTCACTCTAGAATGCTAATTCCTAAATTATGTGTAAATCCAGATGCAATTGTACTCAGGAACGAACCATGTCTCTATTCAAGTGACAAATCTGCAGGAAGCTTGGAAAAGAGAGAGATAAAAGTGAAATCTGTGGCTTGTGACAGGGCAGTCCTAGGTTGACTGTGACACCAGAAACCTAACAAAACCTCTTTAAGAAAGCCCGCTGGAACAGACAGCTGCACCAGAGGGCAGCTGACATCTCTGGGGTTGTCAGATGGAAAGGGAGAGGTTAAGAGTTGTGATGAAGTCAGAGGCGTCCTGAAGGAAGGAGTTATGAGTCCAAGATGGCACATAAATTATAGCTCCTTTTTGGTGGGAAGATTGTGAAAGTACATGGGAAATGCTCTTATCATTACTCTGTTTTTTGAGTGCTGTCCTGGCATTGGATTCCAGCTTATGTTAAGCAGAATGGATAAAACGCCATTTTATTCCAAAGAGCTAGCTGATTGAGTTACACAGACCAGCAAGGGGAAAGATATGCAGTGACAGATAGTAAAAGAGACAGTTTTTAAATTGTTGATCTTAACTGTTTTTCTCAAAATAAATCTTTGAGGAAGAGGCTTCTTGCTCACTCAATAGCTCAATAAAAATCAGTTGCTTTTCTGCCTCTTGCCTAACATTGTACTGTTGTTGATGTTGCTGTGTTTCAGTCTCTAAGTCAAGTCCAACGTAATGCAACTCCATGGGCTGCAGCATGCCCGGTTCCCCCATCCTTTCCTAGCTCCCAGAGATGCTCAGACTCCTGTCCCTTGAGTCCATGATGCTATCTAGCCATCTCATCCCCCACCACGCCCTTCTCCTTTAGTGGTTAATCTTTTCCAGCATCAGCCCCTCGCTTCAGGTGAACAAAGTATTCAAGCGTCAGCATCAGTCCTTCCAAAAAATATTCAGGCTTGCCTTCCTTCAGGATTGACTGGTTTGATCAGCTATATGTATGTGTGTATATATATATATATATATATATATTCCCTCCCTCTTGGATATCCCTCCTAACCCACCATGCTGTCCTGTTTAGTTTTTTAAATCAACTGTAGTAAGAAAATTCTGACTGCATTTCTAGGAAGTTATTATTTGGACAAACATGAACGACACTGTAATTATGGGGCACATGGGTAATAGAATTGTAACAGAATAGTACCGAGGTAGTAATAGAATAGTACCGAGATAGTAACAGAATAGTACTGAGGTAGTAATAGAATAGTACCAAGGTAGTAATAGAACAGTCGCAGCTCACAGGAAGCATGTCTACCAGGACCATGTCTACAGGGTCCTTTTCCTAAGGACCCTGACAACAGCTTGTTTTTCTTCCCGATGATGACTGTATCTATCCTGCAAAGTTGTTACCAGGGATTCAGGGGTTTGGTATCGCAGGAAAGCGTGAATCTTTCAAGTGCAATGAAAACTGAGAACAAAAACTGAAGGATAATAAAACACACACACACACGCACACACACAGAGCACTCAAATGATTAAAAAGAGAGAAAGATAGAGAAAGAAAAGAGAAAAAAGGAAATGGGAGAGGACTGACGGCACCGGATGGTGGAATGAAGATGTACAAGCCTGCACAAAGCAGCAGGAAATAACAAGAGATAGGAAAAAGTCGTAGAACATGAGATCAAAGTGAAGTGGGCCAAAATCCATCACCTTGTTAAAGGACAGATCCCTGTCCCCACCCCACCCCCCATTATGGGTCAAATATGAGCGGTGATCTTTTAAAGAAATGAAAAAGATTCAAGATGAGAAATCCAACCTTTAAAATGTATTTCAGAGTGAAATGATAGAAGCAATGTGAGAGGTCTTTCTCAGATGACAGACTCTAGCTCATAGAAACTGGGAAGTTATTTTCCTCCCAGATTTCAGTTGCTGGCTTTTGAGATTCAGCATATTTAGGATGTTTTTCATTTCTAGATTTCTACTTCTAAGTTTTAAACTTATTCTTGGTATCAGCAGTTGTAGTTTTGTGTAAAATGCAGCATTTGAAACCAGAAAAGAACACTCTAAATGGTCTGCCCTTTGAAATATTACCTTTTCCTGGGCACTAACAGTTAATACTTTATTTCAATAGGAATAGACATTGGCCTATGGTGTTGTCAAGGCCTAACTATGAAAGAAGGGAAATAAGGTTGGCATTATAACGACACTTCGCTTATATATTCAAACAAAAGACCTTTCTCTTCAGAAAAGCAAGAACTGAGAGCAGGGTGTTCTGCATTGTTTAGTAAAAGACGCTTAAACTTCTTGTTCACTAACAGAAGGATGGAAAATAAGAAAATTTTAAAGGTATGACGATACAACTCATTGTTGATGACACTATAAAAATTGATTTCATATTGATTACCCTGGGGACTTTTATTCAGATATTTAGTAAGACACTTTAAATTAATTTTTATTAGCGTATAATTGCCTTGCAATGCGGTGTTAGTTTTAACCAAGACTGAATGACAAAGACGATGGGCTGCTCCAGACAAGTGGACCTAGAACCTCATCTGGAAGATCTGCTGTGCTTCTCCTCCCATGCTGGCCCGGCCGCACGTGCCTGGCAAGGGCATGGAGGGTCTGAGCCCATGACCAGGGACTGATCATATGGAAAGAGAACGTTTGGATATATTGAAAGAAACCCAAGACCAAGGGTCTGGAAACAAAGAAGAGAGAGGAAGTACACCGAGGCCTTTGTTCTTTCTTAGGTCAGGCTGTGCTTTACTCCTCACCGCTGGAGACTGCCGTGAAGGCAAGGCGAGGATCTTTAAAACCTTGGAAGGGGAGGGCGCGATGAATCGAGAAAGCAGCAGTGACATATACACATGACCACATGTCAAGCAGAGCTGGCGGGAAGCTGCTGGAGCGCACAGGGAGCTTGGTTCGGTGCCCTGTGGTGCCCTGGAGGGGTGGCATGGGGCAGGGAGAGAGGCTCCGGAGGGAGGGATGTATCTATACACAAAACTGAGTCATTCTGTTGTACAGCAGAAATTAATATAGCAGTGTTAAGAAATTATATTCCAATAAAAATATTTTAAATCTAATTCTCTAAGAAGGTCTAAAAAATCCTAAATCCGAATAAAACATGAACATGACAGACAGAAAGTATAATGCTAGCGAGCTATAAAAAAGGTAGACACAATTACAACACAAAGTTTAATCTTGCTAAAATTTGCTAACTGATTAGCAAAATTCAGGTCCTGTAATATCCACTTAAAGTTCCAATTATTGGGCTTCCCTGGTATCTCAGTGGTAAGGAGTTTGCCTGCCAATGCAGGAGACACAAGTTCAAGCCCTGAACCAGGAAGATCCCACAAGCAGCAGAGCAACTAAGCCCGTGAACCACAACTATGGAGCCTGTGCTCTAGAGTCTCAGAGCCGCAACTATGGAGTCCACATGCTGCAACTACTGAAGCCTGTGTGCCCTGGAGCTCCAGTTCCACAACAAGAAAAGTCACCACAACAAGAAGCCTGCTTACCTCAACTGGAGAGTAGCATCCGCTCCCTGCAACAAGAGAAGAGCCTGTGGCAACAATGAAAACCCAGAATTGCCAAAAAAAAGAAAAGTCCCAATTATCTTTAGAAATCATATATTTATAATTCAGCAACTGTATATTACATTGTCAATAACATTTTGTCCAAAATTATCTGTCACCCAAAATAACAATTTAAAAATGACTAAATTCTTTTTTCATATGACCTATTACTAATCAAGTGGCATCTATTTCTTTTTCCAATGCCTAGCTATTTTTTCTTCAAAATACATATATAATAATTCAGAAAAGATCAATGTTTTCTAAGATGGGGATATGAAGACTCTTAGTACTCAGATCCCAAAGAACTAAGAAAGCTTCAAAGTAACTGCTTCTGTTAATGAGCCATGTGTTCCCAGGTTAAAGGACAGTCAGAAAGTCCTAACCAGTCATTTAGTTTTCAGCACTTATCCTGATAAACGGCAGGTCAAGGAGGGTTGTGTTTAATAGTATATTCCTCAATGAAATGTCACTTTTTCCTCGGTGTGTCCTTTGTGTGAGCTAATTAAAATCATGTTTGGCTGCAATGTCAGCAAACCAACCTGCTGACTTTCTTCTCCCCTCACTACATGTACAAAAAAATGAATGCTGGCATATGATACACCTGAGCTGACAAAGCCTCCTTAACATGGCTTTTTTTTTTTAGATTACATATGCCTATCTTTTTTTTTTTTTTTTTTACATTTATCTTTTTTGGGGGGGCGGGTGTGCCACTTCTATTGGTCTTTCACTTCTTTGTTCTTTGGCCCATGTGGGCCTTCCGTTGCAGTGGCCTCTGTTGTCGCAGAGCACTGGCTCTGGGCACATGCACTCCAGAGCTCTGGCTCAGTAATTGGACACGTCGGTCCAGCCGCTCCGCAGCATGTGGGATATTCCTAGGCCAGGGATCGAACCGGCGCCCCTTGCACTGCAAGGCGGTGTCCTTACCCACTGGACCACCAGGGAAGCCCCTTAACATGGCTTTTTTGCAGTCCACACTTCTAGCTTCTCCCTCTCTTATGTTCTATGACCGTTCACTTATATCCCATATGGATAGAAATTCGTTAAGTCGAAAAGACATGCCTACTGCTTTGTTGCTCAAAACCAGAGAAATAATTTCTGCCTTATTAAACACACCCGAGTCTCTCAGATTCACCCAGTGGAAACTAGAATGGTGTCACACAGGTGTGCATTTTAACTATTATTAGTTTTCAAGACCATGCTTGGTAAATATCATCTAGTCCTTCCAATAATGAGAGAGATTATCTGAAAATAGTGAATTGAAGCACATGCTATAAATGTGTATTAAACAGTGTTATCATCACTCCTTTCTCATCACAGATTTTCCAGCTGAACAATGGTAAGAATTTTTTTGAATTTGCTTGCACAATATTCTTGCAGAAAATACATGGTTAATAAAGAAATGATTTAAAGCATTTATGGTGATGAAGCTTTCTTGCTTCTTGTCAAACATGACTATAGCTCAATGGTGATTTTCCATTCTATGCTATACCATAAAGACTAATATACGTCAGTCCTCTTCATAAGGACTTCTGTTCCAAGAGAGTGGGCTTAAGTCCAATGTGTTCATTAAGTCCAACAAACTTAGCCTAGGTACCAACTGTCGAAGTCAACTACATACTGCTGGACTGTAATAGGTTCGTAACACTTTTCACAGAAATAACACATGAAAAAAACCCACAAGAAATAAAGAAACATTTTAAATCTTACGGGCCAGTACCTTTAAAAGTACAGTAGTACCAGCTACATCATCGGTGCTTTTATGCTCAGTTCTAGACATCCTGGGCTTCAAGTCAAGACCCTGCACTACTGTACTCTATTGGAGGAGGAAATGGCAACCCACTCCAGTCTTCTTGCCTGGGGAATCCTATGGACAGAAGAGCCTGGCAGGCTCCAGTCCACGGGGTCACAAGAGTCAGACACAACTGAGCGACTGAACCACCACTGTCCTCTGTACAGGACTGTGAAGTGTACAGAGGCAGAGCCACTTCTAGAGGATGCACACACATGAACATGCACACCAGACACGTGGACTAACTTACATGACTGGATCCAAGAACACACATTCCCATCCCTGAAAGTTCCCAACTTGAAGGTTTGTACACAGGGGACTTTCTGTTGTTATGTGAGCCTATGATCTACAGGATATCACACTTGAATGATGAGCACAGAAAGACACATGAGTAAATAAATAGATTATTTGTAATTGGTGGTGGTTTAGTTGCCAAGTCATGTCTGACTCCTTTGAGACCCCATGAACTGTAGCCCACTAGGCTCCTCTGTCCACAGGATTTCCCAGGCAAGAATACTGGAGCGGATTGCTGTTTCCTTCTCCAGGGGATCGTCCCAGCCCAGGGTTAGAACTCTCATCTCCTGCACTGCAAGTGGACTGGTCAACCACTGAGTCACCAGGGAAGTCCTACACTAATTATACTTGTATTTAAGGGAGCCCTTTATCAAGATTGTTATAAAACAGAAAGTTACTACACCAGGGAACAATAATTGTGGGCAACATTTCTGAATTCCCTCTGTCACAAAGTCCTTTTGTAATCTGGCCCCAACTTGCATTTGAAAATTCACTATCCTTTACTCCATCTCTACATCTACGGCTTTCAGTTTGTGTTCCCTGGACCTGAAGCATTGGCATAGTCTAGGGGTCTCTTAGAAATATAATGCAGAAGCCCACTTCAAACCAATGGGATCAGAAACTCTATAGGATGGGAATCAGAATTGACACTATTCATAAGCCTACAGTTGGTTTTGACATACCCTGAATTTAAGAACTGCTTCCCCAGATCAGACTTGCCAGATTTAAATATGCAGACGAATCACTTTGGGATTATTAAAGAGATCCCTTTCCATCACCAGACTTTGGACTATGTGGGCTTCAAGTCAAGACCCTGCACTACTGTACTCTATTGGAGGAGGAAATGGCAACCCACTCCAGTCTTCTTGCCTGGGGAATCCTATGGACAGAAGAGCCTGGCAGGCTCCAGTCCACGGGGTCACAAGAGTCAGACACAACTGAGCGACTGAACCACCACTGTCCTCTGTACAGGACTGTGAAGTGTACAGAGGCAGAGCCACTTCTAGAGGATGCACACACATGAACATGCACACCAGACACGTGGACTAACTTACATGACTGGATCCAAGAACACACATTCCCATCCCTGAAAGTTCCCAACTTGAAGGTTTGTACACAGGGGACTTTCTGTTGTTATGTGAGCCTATGATCTACAGGATATCACACTTGAATGATGAGCACAGAAAGACACATGAGTAAATAAATAGATTATTTGTAATTGGTGGTGGTTTAGTTGCCAAGTCATGTCTGACTCCTTTGAGACCCCATGAACTGTAGCCCACTAGGCTCCTCTGTCCACAGGATTTCCCAGGCAAGAATACTGGAGCGGATTGCTGTTTCCTTCTCCAGGGGATCGTCCCAGCCCAGGGTTAGAACTCTCATCTCCTGCACTGCAAGTGGACTGGTCAACCACTGAGTCACCAGGGAAGTCCTACACTAATTATACTTGTATTTAAGGGAGCCCTTTATCAAGATTGTTATAAAACAGAAAGTTACTACACCAGGGAACAATAATTGTGGGCAACATTTCTGAATTCCCTCTGTCACAAAGTCCTTTTGTAATCTGGCCCCAACTTGCATTTGAAAATTCACTATCCTTTACTCCATCTCTACATCTACGGCTTTCAGTTTGTGTTCCCTGGACCTGAAGCATTGGCATAGTCTAGGGGTCTCTTAGAAATATAATGCAGAAGCCCACTTCAAACCAATGGGATCAGAAACTCTATAGGATGGGAATCAGAATTGACACTATTCATAAGCCTACAGTTGGTTTTGACATACCCTGAATTTAAGAACTGCTTCCCCAGATCAGACTTGCCAGATTTAAATATGCAGACGAATCACTTTGGGATTATTAAAGAGAGATCCCCTTTCCCATCACCAGATTCATTGGGACTGAGACAGGGCCTGAGAATTGGCAAGTCTAACATGTTGTCTGGTGTTATCAAGCACTTGGTCCATGCACACACTTTATACATTACTATACCAGTAAGTCCAAGAGACCTCTTCGCAGAAACAGCAAGTACTTCCTGGGGTCTTTGGCTCTGACCACCCCATTCTTTCTGTCTCAGAATGTCTCTTTTATAACTTGCCCACTAACGAAATTCCACTTCCTCTCTAACACACATTTCCAGGACCAACCCTTCTTTGGGGATTCCCCAGGAAAATGTCTACACCCTTCCCTCTCCTCTATTTCCCCAAGATCTTGTGTACACAGTCATGAGAGCACTCAGTCAATTGTAACTCTTTAAATAGCTCACACTAAACCTGTGCCTTTTCTATCATTGCGCTTCTAAGTCTGAACACATTTGTCCCTCCCTAAAATATTTGTTGAATTAATATATGTATGAATTAGTGCATGTCAGGCAAAAGAAAATTAATCTTAAATGTATTCATGAAAAACATTTTCTTCTATGTTGTTTGCATTATCACAATATTTGAGAAATTAAATGTATGACAATACACTTGGGTTTGTGTAGCTTCATTAATAATAAACATAACCAAATTTGTGGATGACTGAATGCCTGGCTGGTTAGATAACCTAAAACTTGTCATTAGTAATCTCACGGCATGTGGCAACAAGGGCTCGGAATGCTACTGTAATTCTATTAAAATAAGAGGGGCTAATGTTTGAATAAATGAAAGAGGAGGGAGATTATGTTGAAAGGCAACTTCTTAAGAATCATTACAAGTCAATTTGCTGAAAGAACTACTGGGAAACTCCTCAAAAATTTCCCCTTGTAATTTCCATAAAATATACTGGTATTTGAGTCGAAGGTGGAATGAGTCTGTAGCTCACATTCATGCAAATTCAGGTCAATTCATGCCTCAGCTTCAAATGTCTTGCCATCTCACAAGTGGCAGCTTCCTTGAATTTTACCATTTCATTATGCATAATGTCATTACAGTTATCAAATCAAGCATTAGAATAAGCACAGTTTGCTGATAATATTACATACTTGAGCCTCATAAGAATTAGTAATCAGGATATTTTGTGTTTCTTTAGCCTTCTTTTTATGACAACTTAAGGGCTTCCCAGGTGACACAGGGGGAAAGAATCTGCCTACTGATGCAGGGGACACGGTTCAACCCCTGGGTCCAGAAGATCCCCTGGAGAAGGAAATGGCAACCCACTCCAGTATTCTTGCCTGGGGCATTTCATGGACAGAGGAACTTGGTGGGCTACATTCCCATGGGGTCACAAAGAGTCGGACATGACTGACCACACATGTATATGTGTATATATATATATATATATATATATATACACACATACATATATCTTATGTTTATAATGAAATAATGATTCCTACTTTTCAGCAACATGTCTGTCATTTCCAAGCCTTAAAAAAATGAATTATATACTTAATGGCAAAAGTTACAAAATTAGTAGCAAAGAGTTGGCAATGATTAATACATACTATTGCACTGATACATCGATTCATTATACAATCTTTGAGCAACTACCTTCTGCTATGTACTAGACACATGAAGATGACTAATGTACAGCTTTTGAGAGACCCCAGTTCTGTAAGTTAGCCACTACTGTTGTTATGTTGTTGCCGTGACAAACTCTTGCAAACCTTGTAGACTGCTGCCTGCCAGGCTCCTCTGTCCATGGGATTCTCCAGGCAAGAATACTGGAGTGGGTTGCCATTCCCTTCTCCAGGAGATCTTCCCAACTCAGGAATCACACCCATGTCTCCTACATCTCCTGCATTTGCAGGCAGATTCTTTACCACTGCACCACCTGGGAAACAAATACACAATTGGTCCATATCATCTACATAATAATGTCCCTGCTCAAGTCAGAATTTAAGAATACTGGGGTAGGCTGGCATTTCCTCCCCCGGGGGATCTTCCTGACCCAGGGACTGAACCTGCGCCTTTTGCATCTCTTGCACTGTAGGCAGATTTCTACCGCTGGGAATCCCTTTTGACTATATGAGCTGTTTATATACATTGGATATTAATCCCTTATCAGTCATATCATTTGCTGGCATCTTCTCCCATGTGATAGGTTGTCTTTTCATTTTGTGGATGATTTCCTTTGTTGTGTACAACTTTTAGTTAGGTCTCATTTACTGGATTTTGCTTTTATTTCCTTTATTTTAGAAAAATAAAGGAAAAAACATTGTTGCAATTTACATCAAAAAGGTGTTCTGCCTATGTTTTCCTTTAAGAAAGTGTATAGTATCCAGTCATTTATACCCATGTCTAACATGGGTCTAAAATGGATCTTTAACCCATTTTTAAAGCTCTTGAATAAAAGAATGCATGAGCAAGAGACGTTTTCCTCTTGCTTTTATATTAAAGTGCAGGCAATGTGAGCGTAGGAAAAGACCTGGTGGTAGTTGAAAGCGCAGAGTTGGAAACAGAGTGAAATATCCAATTATCACAAGCTCTTAAAAGATTCAGACAAAAAAAAAATGGGGAGAAACAAATTATTCATTATTCCTCATAAAAAAAGAGAACTTTGAAGGTAGAATAGGCAAGTATATTTAGTGTATTTGGGCTGCTGACCTCCGTGTGCGTGTGCGTGTGTGTGTGTGTGCGTGTGTGTGTGTGAAGCAGGAAGCAGAGACATCTGGTGAGCGGGTGGGAGGTGCCTGGGGAAACTTGGAAACATCATGGTGGTGAATAGGAGCAAATGGAGCTGCCAGATCCTGGGCGGGCTGGGCCCCGGGGAGGTCTGAAGGGACCCTTCCAAGTCCAGTGGACCACAGGCTTTCTGGGGGCCTCGTTGAAAACCCTTTGTAAACCTGATCCGTACCATGGCTGCGTGGCTGCTCTCTGCCTCAGCGAGTCCGTCTGACTAATTGATCAGTAGGCATTATTCTGTCCATAATGGAGCTAGCCAAGGACCAGGGGAGGTGTGAAGTCTCATTTCGCCAATGGCAGGCTTCCCGGCTGAGCATATCAGAATCACTATTCAGAGCCCACAGACCCACTGTAAATTGAAAATGGCATTGTTAACGCACGTCTGGGGTGTGTTGAATTTTACACATAAATAACGCAGCAAGATTTGGCACGGGTGAAGCCAGAAGAAGCTGGGATGCTGCCTCCGTGAAACCCTGGGCTCCGAGTTTCCACGGCCCCGTGGACTCTTGGTCCCCCTTTCTCTCCCTCTGGTAACTCCATGATGTCCTTGTCTGGTGGCTCCTGCTCAAGCACCCACGATCTTGCCAGACTTTGACAGCTGCATCCTCTCCTCTGTTCAGGTGGGAATGAATCTCTCCTCTCGCCTTCCACGTGGCTCTGCTTCCACCTCTTCATCAGCTATATAGCGCTCGCTTGCAGTGCGACTCTTTGTGTCTCCCTGTCTCCCTCCCTAGTTACAGGATTCAAGAAACAAGGTGGGATGGAGAGGCATGAAGGGCACTTGTGCTGAGCCCCCAGGAAGTTGTCAGTGCTTCTGCATGAGTCTTGTTCCACTATAGTGAAGAGCCCAGGACTTCACCCATCACGGGCGGCTGGTTTATTTCAGAAGCAAGTATATTTCACAGTATATTGCAACAATAATGCAATAATTCTTACTTCATCCTGGGGCTGTCTTTATATTCACATTACTTGGATCATTTTCCTCTATAAGTGAGGTTTAGGCTCAAGTTTTAAAAGTTTTTGAACTCATTTTATTGAAGTGCAATTTGTATACTGTTCAAGCTTATATACTGCATTCACTTCAAGTGTATAATTTGAAGATTTTTACCAGAAACATACACCCATGTAAACACAGCCACCATCAGGATATAGGAAAATCGTACTCCAATTCTGAAAAGATTTCTTATCTCAGAAATAAACAGGTCTGAAGGGACCCTTCCAAGTCCAGTGGACCACAGGCTTTCTGGGGGCCTCGTTGAAAACCCTTTGTAAACCTGATCCGTACCATGGCTGCGTGGCTGCTCTCTGCCTCAGCGAGTCCGTCTGACTAATTGATCAGTAGGCATTATTCTGTCCATAATGGAGCTAGCCAAGGACCAGGGGAGGTGTGAAGTCTCATTTCGCCAATGGCAGGCTTCCCGGCTGAGCATATCAGAATCACTATTCAGAGCCCACAGACCCACTGTAAATTGAAAATGGCATTGTTAACGCACGTCTGGGGTGTGTTGAATTTTACACATAAATAACGCAGCAAGATTTGGCACGGGTGAAGCCAGAAGAAGCTGGGATGCTGCCTCCGTGAAACCCTGGGCTCCGAGTTTCCACGGCCCCGTGGACTCTTGGTCCCCCTTTCTCTCCCTCTGGTAACTCCATGATGTCCTTGTCTGGTGGCTCCTGCTCAAGCACCCACGATCTTGCCAGACTTTGACAGCTGCATCCTCTCCTCTGTTCAGGTGGGAATGAATCTCTCCTCTCGCCTTCCACGTGGCTCTGCTTCCACCTCTTCATCAGCTATATAGCGCTCGCTTGCAGTGCGACTCTTTGTGTCTCCCTGTCTCCCTCCCTAGTTACAGGATTCAAGAAACAAGGTGGGATGGAGAGGCATGAAGGGCACTTGTGCTGAGCCCCCAGGAAGTTGTCAGTGCTTCTGCATGAGTCTTGTTCCACTATAGTGAAGAGCCCAGGACTTCACCCATCACGGGCGGCTGGTTTATTTCAGAAGCAAGTATATTTCACAGTATATTGCAACAATAATGCAATAATTCTTACTTCATCCTGGGGCTGTCTTTATATTCACATTACTTGGATCATTTTCCTCTATAAGTGAGGTTTAGGCTCAAGTTTTAAAAGTTTTTTTTGAACTCATTTTATTGAAGTGCAATTTGTATACTGTTCAAGCTTATATACTGCATTCACTTCAAGTGTATAATTTGAAGATTTTTACCAGAAACATACACCCATGTAAACACAGCCACCATCAGGATATAGGATCTCTCCATCCCCTCTAAAAAATTCTCTTTCTCCTTGCAAGTGCAAGACTCCATCTATTCTAAGCCCAGACAAGCACTGATCTGTTTTTTGTCATGATAAATCAGTTTGAATTTTTCTAGAAATAGAATTATACTGCACGTAGGCTTTTCTGTCTTCTTTTGCTCACCTAATGGCTTTGAAATTGGTCTTTATTACAGTGTGTAGCTGTTGTCCATTCTTGTTTATTTCTAAGTAGTAGTCTACCCTAGAGAAATAACTCAGCTTAGCCATTCATCTCTTTTTAAGCATTTAGGTTATTTCCATTTGGGGGGCTATGGTAAATAATGTTGCTCTTAACATTGATATACAGGTATTTATGTAAATACATGTTCTTATATCTCTTGACAAATATCTAGGAATAGAAAGTCTGGACTGTATAGTAAGCATATACACATTTAAATTTTTCAAACATTTAAAAAATATCTTTTGATGTGGCCCATTTTTAAAGTCTTTAGTGAATTTGTTAACAATGCTGTTTCTGTTTTTATCTTCTGGCTTTCTGGCCACAAAACGTGTTGGATCTTAGTTCCCTGACCAAGGATCAAACTTGTACCCTCGGCATTGAAAGGCAAAATCTTAACCATGGACCACCAGAGAAGTCTCCGAAATTTTCAAACATTTGCTAACAATTCTCCAAAATAGTTATGTCATTTTATAGTCCTACCAGCTGCATATGTATGCTTCAGCTGCTCCAGAACCTCATCAAATCTTGGTATTTTGAATCTTTTTAAATGTCACCTATTCTAGTGGATATCTGGATACCTCATTGTAGTTTTAATTTTCATTGCCCTGATGCCTGACGCTATTTTCACATGTTCAATGGACATTTGTATATTTTCATTTATGAAATCTTTTATCTCATTTGATTATTGGATGCTTTGAACCCTCCAATATTGAGTTGTGAGCTATTTTATACATTCTGGACACATTTTTTTCTCTGATACATATGTTGCAAATATTTTCTCTAATTCCATTATTTGAACTTTCATTTCTAATGATGCCTTTTGAAAAGAAAAAATCATTAACTTTGATAAAATAAAATTTATTCTTAATTCATTCTTTTTGTGACCTGTCTAGGACATTTTGCCATTTTCCAAGTTAGCCAAGATTTCTCATTTCTCTTCTATTGAAGGTTTGTGGATTAAATTTTCACGTTAAGATCTATGCTACATTTTGGGTTATATCTATGTGTTCTATGAGATAATGGTTATGTCTCTTATTTTTTATATGGATATCCAGGTGTTTCCACACCATTTACTAAAAAGTATTTCTTTTCTCCACTGAAGTGCCTTGTCTGCGTTGTCAAACAGTAATTGACCATGTATGAATGTATCTATTTCTGGAATCTCAATCCTGTTTCATTAACTTGTATGCCTATTTTAATGTGCAAATCTTGCACTGTCTTAATTGCAGTAACCTTATAGCAATTCTTAAAATCATGTAGCTTATTAATCCTTTGAATTTGTTTTAATGAGTTAATTATTCTAGATCACTTTTATTATTATATAAACCTTAGAATCAGTTTGTCAATTTCTACAAATGCATAGTGAAAGTTTGAATATGACAGTCTTAAATTTTTAGATGAATTTGAGGACAAGAGGCACTGAATAGTGAATCTACCAATCCATAAACATAGTTTGTTAATTCATTAATTTATGCTTTCTTTAATTTCTCTCAGCAATTTTATATAATTTTCAGTGATGCTACTTGTGTATTTGTTCTTACTTTGAGAATTTAAAATTTTTTCACAGAACTGTAATTGTGATTGCTTTTTTAAGTTTAATTTTTTTTTAAATGTTAGTTGTTCCTATAAGAAAATACAAATACACCCAGTTTTTCGTATTTTTTCATCTGCTTCCCTTCTATATTTTACTGATTAATTCTAGAGCTGAAATAAGACTTTCCATGTAAACAATTCTGTCATCTACAAATAGACATAGCTTTATTTCTTCCTTTCTTATCTTTGCATTTTTAATTTCTTTTCTCTTGCTTTAGTGTACCAATTAAAACTCCAGTAAAATATCAAACAAGAATAGTGAAAGTACACATCTTTATTTGGTTCTGAAACTTAGAGGAAAATTTTCAATATTTCCCTACTGAGCACGTTTTACACTGTAGATTTTTCTTAAATACTCAGTTAGTTGAGGATGTATCTTTCTGTTCCAAGTTTGGTAACATTTATAAAAAATTTATTAAATCATGAATTGGTATTGAATTTGTGAAATTTTTTTTTCTACATCCATTAAAATGATACTATGACTGTCTTTTTTTAACTTGGTGAATTTAATGATCATTTTAACGTTAGACCATAACAAGTGACCCCAAAAGTTAGCACATTAGCACCACAGACATTTATGATCTCACATTTTTTGAGGATTAGGGATGTGGCCAGTGCTTAGGTAGGTGTCTGTGGCTGAGGATTTCTTATGAAGATTCAGTCATACTATTTGTTTAGGGCTGAGGTCCCATCTGAAGCTATAACTGCACAAAGATTTTTTTCTGACAGTCACTCACAGGGCCCCCATGTGTCATGAGCGCTGAAGGCTGAGTTTCACACTGGCTGTTGATTTCCATAGGACTGTCTCAGGATGTGAAAGGTGGGTTGTCCGATAAAGAGTAGTTAAGTGAGAGACTGGTTGTGTGCATCCTCAGTCGTGTCTGACTCCTTGTGACCAGTGGACTGTAGCCCACTAGGCTCCTCTGTCCATGGGATTCTCCAGGCAAGAACGCTGGAATGGGTTGCCATTTCCTCCTCCATGAGATCTTCCCCACCCAGGGATAAAGACCACATCTCCTGCGCCTCCTGTATTGACAGTCTGGTCTTTACCACTGAGCCAGCTCAGCAATGTAAGAACTGTAGTCTTTTTAGCAACCCAGTATCAGAAGTCGGCAGTGAATTATTACATCCAGCCCACACTCAGGAGGAGGCAATTTTAAAAGCATGAAAATCAGAGTGCAAGCATTACCAGGAATCACCGCAAAGCTCTGCTCATAATACTTGATCTTCAGTTCCTCCTGCCTCCTTCATTGACTATTTTTAGATCAAAAACTTTTTATAATTTAAATTTTATTTATCTATTATCCTTTAGGACTTCCCAGGTGGCTCAGTGGTAAAGAACTTGCCTGCCAATGCAGGAGATGTGGGTTCAATCCCTGAGTTGGGAAGATACCTTGAAGAAGGAAAACAGCAACCCACTCCAGTATTCCTGCCTGGAGAATCCCAGTGACAGAGAAGCCTGGTAGGTTACAGTCCATGGGGTCACAGAGTCTGATAGACTCAGCCAGTAAATAACAGCAAATGTTTCTTTTTAGCTGTATCTCTTCACATATTTTTAATTTGGAAGCCCACATTTTTTTTTCTACATCCATTAAAATGATTACTGTCTAACTGGATTTCATTTTAACGTTAGACCATAACAAGTGACCCCAAAAGTTAGCACATTAGCACCACAGACATTTATGATCTCACATTTTTTGAGGATTAGGGATGTGGCCAGTGCTTAGGTAGGTGTCTGTGGCTGAGGATTTCTTATGAAGATTCAGTCATACTATTTGTTTAGGGCTGAGGTCCCATCTGAAGCTATAACTGCACAAAGATTTTTTTCTGACAGTCACTCACAGGGCCCCCATGTGTCATGAGCGCTGAAGGCTGAGTTTCACACTGGCTGTTGATTTCCATAGGACTGTCTCAGGATGTGAAAGGTGGGTTGTCCGATAAAGAGTAGTTAAGTGAGAGACTGGTTGTGTGCATCCTCAGTCGTGTCTGACTCCTTGTGACCAGTGGACTGTAGCCCACTAGGCTCCTCTGTCCATGGGATTCTCCAGGCAAGAACGCTGGAATGGGTTGCCATTTCCTCCTCCATGAGATCTTCCCCACCCAGGGATAAAGACCACATCTCCTGCGCCTCCTGTATTGACAGTCTGGTCTTTACCACTGAGCCAGCTCAGCAATGTAAGAACTGTAGTCTTTTTAGCAACCCAGTATCAGAAGTCGGCAGTGAATTATTACATCCAGCCCACACTCAGGAGGAGGCAATTTTAAAAGCATGAAAATCAGAGTGCAAGCATTACCAGGAATCACCGCAAAGCTCTGCTCATAATACTTGATCTTCAGTTCCTCCTGCCTCCTTCATTGACTATTTTTAGATCAAAAAAACTTTTTATAATTTAAATTTTATTTATCTATTATCCTTTAGGACTTCCCAGGTGGCTCAGTGGTAAAGAACTTGCCTGCCAATGCAGGAGATGTGGGTTCAATCCCTGAGTTGGGAAGATACCTTGAAGAAGGAAAACAGCAACCCACTCCAGTATTCCTGCCTGGAGAATCCCAGTGACAGAGAAGCCTGGTAGGTTACAGTCCATGGGGTCACAGAGTCTGATAGACTCAGCCAGTAAATAACAGCAAATGTTTCTTTTTAGCTGTATCTCTTCACATATTTTTTAATTTGGAAGCCCCAAGCATTTGTTTTTTTAAATCTGTTCTCCTTTATTGTTTTTTTAATTTATTTTCATTCATCTTTATTGTTTGGCCTGTGTGGGCCTCCCATTGCCGTGGCCTCTGTCATTGCAGAGCACCAGCTCTAGGCACATGCCTCCAGAGCACTGACACACTGGTTCAGCGGTTCCTCAGCACATGGGATCTTCCCAGGCCAGGGATCGAACCAGTGCCCCTTGTACTGCAAGGTGGACTCTTTACCCACTGGACCATCAGGGAAGCCCACCCCAAGCAATCTTGACTCTTAACACTGTAACTTAGAATTTAAGTGTGCTTATTTAAGTGTAGAATTATTGACAACATATTTTGATTTAACTCCAGCTAAATACTTTTATGCTAAAATCTTACGCTATATGTAATATACTTCATAAGGCAATATTACCATTTTTTAAACAAGTCATGTGTATTTTAAAGGAATTATTGCAAAATACTCTCCTACTTTTTATGGTATATTTGCCATTTTATTTATTCCTAAAGATTTGAATTTTCCACTGGTATTACTTCCTCTCATTTTGAAGAACTTCATCTAGTGTATTTTGTATTGATGGTAGGCTATCAAACTCTTTTTAGTTTTCTTTTATCTTAAAATACTTAGAGTACTTTTATTTCACCTTTATATTGGAAGAACTTTTTTTATATTTTGATGCTGTAAGCATTATCTGAACTATTGATTTATTTTTCTTTTAGCACTTTTAAAAGTGTTTTTACATTATCTTTGGCCTCCATAGTTTCTTAAAATGCATATTTGTTTTTTGATTTTTCTGGAAACTTTCAGGATTTCCTCTTTATCTTTCCTTTTTGGCTCCCAGGTGGCTATGAAACTTGCCTGCCAATGCAGGAGATGTGGGTCACAGGGAAGATACCTTGAAGAAGGAAAACAGCAACCCACTCCAGTATTCCTGCCTGGAGAATCCCAGTGACAGAGAAGCCTGGTAGGTTACAGTCCATGGGGTCACAGAGTCTGATAGACTCAGCCAGTAAATAACAGCAAATGTTTCTTTTTAGCTGTATCTCTTCTCACTTTTTTTAATTTGGAAGCCCCAAGCATTTGTTTTTTTAAATCTGTTCTCCTTTATTGTTTTTTTAATTTATTTTCATTCATCTTTATTGTTTGGCCTGTGTGGGCCTCCCATTGCCGTGGCCTCTGTCATTGCAGAGCACCAGCTCTAGGCACATGCCTCCAGAGCACTGACACACTGGTTCAGCGGTTCCTCAGCACATGGGATCTTCCCAGGCCAGGGATCGAACCAGTGCCCCTTGTACTGCAAGGTGGACTCTTTACCCACTGGACCATCAGGGAAGCCCACCCCAAGCAATCTTGACTCTTAACACTGTAACTTAGAATTTAAGTGTGCTTATTTAAGTGTAGAATTATTGACAACATATTTTGATTTAACTCCAGCTAAATACTTTTATGCTAAAAATCTTACGCTATATGTAATATACTTCATAAGGCAATATTACCATTTTTTAAACAAGTCATGTGTATTTTAAAGGAATTATTGCAAAATACTCTCCTACTTTTTATGGTATATTTGCCATTTTATTTATTCCTAAAGATTTGAATTTTCCACTGGTATTACTTCCTCTCATTTTGAAGAACTTCATCTAGTGTATTTTGTATTGATGGTAGGCTATCAAACTCTTTTTAGTTTTCTTTTATCTTAAAATACTTAGAGTACTTTTATTTCACCTTTATATTGGAAGAACTTTTTTTATATTTTGATGCTGTAAGCATTATCTGAACTATTGATTTATTTTTCTTTTAGCACTTTTAAAAGTGTTTTTACATTATCTTTGGCCTCCATAGTTTCTGATAAAAAGTTGCCATCTTAGGAATTCTTTTTGCCTTTTATATAATGTGCCATTTTTCTCTGGAAACTTTCAGGATTTCCTCTTTATCTTTCCTTTTCGCTGGACTGAAAGTGAAAGTGAGGTTTGTTCTTCCATCTGGGTATAGTATTACTTGGGCTTCCCAGGTGGTGCTAGTGGTAAAGAACCTGCTTGCCTATGCAGGAGACACAGGAGACATGGTTAGATCCCTGGCTTGGGAAGATCCCCTGGCGAAGGGCATGGCAACCCACTCCAGTGTTCTTGCCTTGGAGAATCCACGGACAGAGGAGCCTGGAGGGCTACAGTCCTCTGAAGCAACTTAGCACATCACACAGCACATAGTATTACTTACAGACCCCACAGCATGCAAAAGCCAAACATGCCTACACACCAAGAGACCCGACTGCAAAGAGACACATGGGTCCCCACCGGCCAGTCCAATCCAGAACAGTTTAAGGAGTTCTGTTCCCACCTCCGGTCTCAGCAGCAAAGCGATTCTCCCTTCTGCTTATCACTAACTCTGTGCCCACTCCAGCACCTTGGGGTCTACTGATGACAAATGCCTCTTGTATCAAAAGGGAAGCAAAACCCATAGCCAGGCTTTCATGCAAAGTGGATTAATTACTAAGACCATGGACCTTATTAAGCATTTATAGAAGTCTGGAGTAAACGCTTTAAGACTTAATATTGTGTTCATGGAAAGGCAGTCAGGAGCCGAGAATTCATCAAAAGAAGGTAGTGACACTTCGGAATCAATACGCATAATGGGATCTTCCTTCCAAACGAAATGAAATGCACGAATGGTCTGTGTGTTTACCGAGATTATACAGTCTTGGCTTTTTGAGGTGACAGCAGATGGTCTGATAAGAAGTGGCGGGACTGAGTGCTGGGACCAAGCATCTCCTCTCAGTCTCTTATAGTTTTCTTTTATCTTAAAATACTTAGAGTACTTTTATTTCACCTTTATATTGGAAGAACTTTTTTTATATTTTGATGCTGTAAGCATTATCTGAACTATTGATTTATTTTTCTTTTAGCACTTTTAAAAGTGTTTTTACATTATCTTTGGCCTCCATAGTTTCTGATAAAAAGTTGCCATCTTAGGAATTCTTTTTGCCTTTTATATAATGTGCCATTTTTCTCTGGAAACTTTCAGGATTTCCTCTTTATCTTTCCTTTTCGCTGGACTGAAAGTGAAAGTGAGGTTTGTTCTTCCATCTGGGTATAGTATTACTTGGGCTTCCCAGGTGGTGCTAGTGGTAAAGAACCTGCTTGCCTATGCAGGAGACACAGGAGACATGGTTAGATCCCTGGCTTGGGAAGATCCCCTGGCGAAGGGCATGGCAACCCACTCCAGTGTTCTTGCCTTGGAGAATCCACGGACAGAGGAGCCTGGAGGGCTACAGTCCTCTGAAGCAACTTAGCACATCACACAGCACATAGTATTACTTACAGACCCCACAGCATGCAAAAGCCAAACATGCCTACACACCAAGAGACCCGACTGCAAAGAGACACATGGGTCCCCACCGGCCAGTCCAATCCAGAACAGTTTAAGGAGTTCTGTTCCCACCTCCGGTCTCAGCAGCAAAGCGATTCTCCCTTCTGCTTATCACTAACTCTGTGCCCACTCCAGCACCTTGGGGTCTACTGATGACAAATGCCTCTTGTATCAAAAAGGGAAGCAAAACCCATAGCCAGGCTTTCATGCAAAGTGGATTAATTACTAAGACCATGGACCTTATTAAGCATTTATAGAAGTCTGGAGTAAACGCTTTAAGACTTAATATTGTGTTCATGGAAAGGCAGTCAGGAGCCGAGAATTCATCAAAAGAAGGTAGTGACACTTCGGAATCAATACGCATAATGGGATCTTCCTTCCAAACGAAATGAAATGCACGAATGGTCTGTGTGTTTACCGAGATTATACAGTCTTGGCTTTTTGAGGTGACAGCAGATGGTCTGATAAGAAGTGGCGGGACTGAGTGCTGGGACCAAGCATCTCCTCTCAAGCTCTCTTAACCATGAAATCCATGAATTCATGCCTAACCGAGCGATGGGCGGAACCACGTGCAGTCTTAGGGCAAGTTAGGGTGACGGAGTGCCCTGTACCTCTCAAGAGTAATTAGATCTTAAGCATTTTTTTTCTGTCTCACTTTTTTTTTTAAGGGTGTGCATTTCTACTTTTCTTGAAATGTCACCCATCAAAAAATGTCACTTCCACATGCTTGTACTGTTTCATTTAGTTTTAGATACTTTGTGCCTTGGCTTAGATCATTTTTATTTCTTATTTCCAAGCTTCAGATCCTTAGCCAAGTAAGCATCAGTGCTGACTCTATTCTCCAAATTCTATCATTCTTTAAATATCATTTGGGATTGTTTCCAGTACTTCATTGGTTTTCCTGTTTTTCTCCTTTGTTTTTTCTTTCTTTCACCCAGAATACTGATAGGGTCTTGTCCACATTGTTTTCTGTTTCAAATATATTTTGGATAATTTAAACATGAAATCTGATTTCAGATAATGGTATATTTAGAGCAAAAAGGGGATATAAAAGAACATTTACACAGCACACTTTTCAAAGAGATGAAAAGCAATCCTTAAAGAAATATTCTAATATCACCTACAGTTTAATAAATACAATTCATTCTTAATGGTCCTCAAAAAATAAAATATGTTTAACGCATGCTTAGCTCTCCAAATAGTCAGACTATTTTAAAAAATAAATCGATGGTCAGTCCTCAAAAGAAATTGTTCCTGCCTCTTTCAAGTTATTTAATTCATGGCAACTCATTAGAAGAAAAATAATGTTCAATCTTTTTTGTATTTCATGAATTCATTGCTCTATTATTTTCTTTGTACAACATAAACAAAGTATATTGTTTTTTCTATTTTAGTGTCAAATCAAACACTGGAGAGATACTCAGTCACTCTTAGAGGTATTATACACAGTGTTTCATGACAATGTTGAAAATGAAGATTTTAGATCAGGATGATAAACATAAAATGATCAATTTTTCACATATTGATTTTAATTCATGGAGGAAGTCCAAGTGAAAGCCAATAAATTGATAGATTAAATATTTTTTACTGCTAGATAAGGTGCCAAAAAAAGGGAAAGGTCCCTTTTTTATGTGAAAAAAATTACAAGGGAAGAAGTAGAAAAAAGAGGGAATCATTTGAATAAACACATTTTCTTTTAAAGACATTTAAAATAAACTAAGATGCTTTACGTCTGTAGATGTTTCTGAAGCTAAAGGAATCTGACTTCAAAACTGTCTCAGATGACCTCACGCTGAAGTCACTGGGAGTGACAGTGACCCTGAGGGAGAAGTCAAGAGTATGATTAATTGCATCTTGAGTCTTGTCAACAACAGCAGCAGGGTTTTTGAGAGGACTTCCGCCACCATCTCCCTGATCGGAATGCTGCTCTCTCCAAAAACTCATTAGCAACTGACTAACTGGATACTGATTGATAAATCTTCTAACTAAAGGAAACTTCCAGATCCAAAGAGCATTCTGAAATTCTTTTTATTTTTATTGGAGTATAATTGCTTTATGATGTTGTATTCATTTCTGCTGCACAGCAAAGTGAATCATCATATGTATACACATGTCCCCTCTCTTCTGGCTGTCTTTCCCACTGAGGTCACCAGGACCACCGAGGAGTCCCCTGTGCTCTGCAGTAGGTCCTCATTAGTTGTCTATTTTACACATAGTATCAACAATGTATCTGTGTCCATCCTTGTCTCCCAGTTAGTTCTTACACTTTCAGTTTTTTCAACAGGTTGGAGCTATCAAAACATTGTAATAATCATGAGCAGGTGTGCCATTAGTTTTGCATGGACAGATTAAATAACTGAGTGAGAAAAAGAGATAATGAATCAGAGGAATCGTGGCTAATTCTCCTTTGTACCTGCTTCATCTTCGCCAGCCACATGGTCAGTGTTTTCTCAGGCGCCCTCACACACCGGCCCCACAGTAACACCAGAGCTCCTAAGGATGGTCTGCTCACACTGCTTCTCCTCTGTTCTCTCCTGTGCTTCTAGATTAATCTTCAGAAAGCCAAGTTAAAAGTAACAGATAGCCAGTGGGTACCTGCTGTATAGCACGGGGAGCTCAGCTCCGTGCTCTGTGATGATCTAGAGGGGTAGCAGGGGAGATGGGGCGGGAGGGTCAAGTGGGAGTGGATAGACATTCGCTGATCCACTTGGTTGTAACAGCAGAAACACAACATTGTAAGCAATTGTACTCCAGTTCTGGGGTTTCCCTGGTGGTTCAAATGGTAAAGAATCCACAAGCAACGCAGGAGAGAAGCCCTGGGTTCAGTCCCTGGGTCAAGAAGATCCTCAGGAGAAGGCAATGGCAGCCCACTCTAGTATTCTTGCCTGGAGAATTCCATGGACAGAGGTCCCTGAGATCACAAAGAGTCAGACACAACTGAGTGACTGACAGTTACTCCAATTTTAAGAAAGAAAGAAAGAAAAAGTAAAAACAGCAGCCATCGTGCTTTTCCATTTCCTTAGGAAAAATACCCTAAAATCATTAGCCTGACTTTCAAAGCATGGATCCATTACTTTCCTACATTATTTTTCATTCCTACCTCCCATCCTGATGAGTCACCCAAAGCAACAGATTCAGTGTTTCCCAAACACACTTCTGTGTCTTTATTCACAGGAATTCCCTGCTGGCTTGTAAGGCTGTCCCCTGATCTCTGAACCCAATTCTGGAATTCAGCTGAAAACAAAAAAGGAAGAAAAAAAAATGCTATCTTTCTCCTTTGAAATCCCTTAGAACTGCACCTGTGCATCTTTTAATTCAGCACTTATCACTCTCCACTTCTTGTTATGTTAATTCTGGCATTCAGGACCCAGGCGCAGGACATCAATTCCCTCCAGCACTTCTTGTGGGGTTTTGTGGATGATAAACTCTCACAACCTGACTGGTGAACGAATAAATAAACCATTTTCCTAATGCGAAGTCCTGTCCTCCTAATTGTCCTTATTGTTAGTGGAAACTGTGAATAAGAGCTTGAAGGACAGTGAGGAAACCGGTAGTGAAAGTTGGAAACTATGCATAAGAAACCTGCGTGTTTGGAAGGCAATCTCAGGTCAAGTGTCAAAAAGGCCAAATTGCTTCTTGTAGCTGCCTATGATAAAACACGTTTAAAAGAGAGCTGAGCAAAAATAAAGTGAATTCTCCATTTTCAAACAGAATTCAGAGGATATCTATAAAGGATGTTTATTTTTGCTGGTTTCAAAAATAAAACTCTTGGTCACCCTTGGTCTCTTCTACTGGGAATACTTTTCTAGACTCAGAATAAATGCCCTTAAAAGTTGTTACTAGGGCTTCCCTGGTGGTCCAGTGGGTAAGGACACTGCCTTGCAGTGCAAGGGGCGCCGGTTCGATCCCAGGCCTGGGAAGATACCATGTGTCGCGGAGCAGCTGGACCGATGGGTCCAATTACTGAGACAGAGCTCTGGAGCGTATGTGCCCAGAGCCAGTGCTCTGCGACAACAGAGGCCACCGCGATGGGAGGCCCACACGGGCCAAAGAACAAAGATCGATGAAAATAGACAAACGAAAGATCAATAGAAGTGGCCCGCCCGCCCCCCTCCCTCCCTACCGCCCCCATAAATAAATAAATAATTTTTTTTTTAAGTTGTTACTAAATACTGAGTATTATTCTCTGTGCTATACAGTAGGTCCTTTGGTTTCATTTTAGCTGGCCAGGTGCCTCTATCCATGAGATTTTCCAAATGTTTACAAAAGTATCAATTATTGATGATTACACCAGACACAGTTTAAATGTTTGTGATATTTATTGAGTAGTTCAAACTATTTCCAAAAACTGATATCTTTCATGATTTGCTATTATTTTATACATAGTCTGCCAATAACAAATATAAACTTTACTGAAATACTTGAATAAAAGCTTATTTAAGCTTACAGTTGCCATTCTAGTCCACTGAATTCTTACATAAATCTATGACACATTATCTGATCATACTCATTTTATTCTGCCTAAAGCTTGAAAAATCTGGGTGCTGTAACATACTCAGAATTACTTCATTCTTATTTATTACTACTCATTGTCAGGACTGCCAAGGAGGCCCTTTGACCTCTGTCCGAGTTATCAAGGACTCATTCCCCTTACAAAGGTTCCATCCCCTCCTGCAAGACGACACACCTTCGCAAAAGGCCAATAAGGAGTAAGACAGTGTGTTTACTGAAAACAGCCCCCTGTGGTGGTCAGATCAGTAGCGCAGGTACCACTGACCCAGTTCTCCCAGTTCCTGGTTCTGGAAAAGACCCCCACCTCCCCCATCGTTCCATCCAGCCCACCAAAGATTTTTCCCGCCCAAGCTCGGGGTATATAACCTCTGTAACTACATCTCTCGGAGGCTGCTCTCACTCTCCGCTCAAGACAGCCCAGCTGCTCTCCTGAATAAGCTTCTGCTTATTCCCAGCTGTCCTTCTCTTCCTCTTTACTGCCGCTTTGCTCCCCGCAGACCTTACACTTATCAATTAGTATCAATCATGCCATATAAAAGGGGTTTCCCAGATGGTGCTAGTGGTAAAGAAGCCACCTACCATTACAGGAGATGTAAGAGATGGAGGTTCAATCCCTGGGTTAGGAAGATTCCCTGGAGAAAGGAATGGCAACCCACTCCAGTATTCTTTTATTTTTTTTAAATTTTTTACAGAGTTTTGTTGTTTACAAATATGTATGATCCCAGATTAGTCATATGTATATCTCCCCCATCCCACCTCTCCAGGCCATCACACAGTGCCCTTGCAGGATCTCTTTTTCTCACAGTGCAATGACAATAGCTATTTTTTTCACATATGATAGTATAGGTTTTCATGCTACTTCCTTTATACCTTCCACCCACTGTTCATTCCCCACAATGTCCATATGTCTACTGTCCATGTCTGTTTTTCCATTGCTTCACTGTGTGCGTTATCATTACCATCTTACTAAATTCTATATATATATGTGTTAGTATATTGTACTTGTCTTTCTCTTTTTGACTGACTTCACTTTTTATGATAGGTTCTAGATCCATCCACCTCATTAGGACTGAGTCTTCTGCATTTCTTTTTACAGCTGTGTAGTGTTCCATTGTATATATGTACCAGGGCTTTTTGATTCATTCATTCGTTGATGGACATCTAGGTTGCTTCCATGTTCTAGCTATTGTATAGAGAGCTGCAGTGAACGTTGGGGTACAGGTGCTTCTTTCAGTTTTGATTTCATCAGGGTATAAGCTTAATAGTGGGATTGCCAGGTCATATGGTGCTTGTATGTTTAGTTTTTAAAGGAATCTCCATATTGTCTTCCATAGAGGCTGTATCAATTTACATTCCCACCAGCAAGGCAAGAGTGCTCCCTTTTCTCGGCACCCTCTCCAGAATTTGTCTGTACATTTTTTGATGATGGCCATTCTGATGGGTGTGAGGGGATATCTCGTAGTTTTGATTTGCATTTCTCTAATAATAAGCAAGGTTGAGCATCGTTTCATGTATTTTTTGGCCATCTGTATGTCCTCTTTGGAGAGGTGTCTGTTTAGGTCCTTTTCCCATTTTTTGATTGGGTTGTTTGTTTTTCCAGTGTTGAGTTGTCTGAGTTGCTTGTAGATTTTGGAGATTAATTCTTTGTCTGTTGTTTCATTTGCTATGATTTTCTCCTGTTCTGTGGGCTGTCTGTTGAGCTTTTTTGTAGTTTCTTTTGCTGTACAAACGCTTTTAAGTTTCATGAGGTCCCACATGTTCATTTCTGGTTTTAGTTCTTCTATTCTAGTAGGTGGGTCATGGAAGATCTTGCTTTGATTTATGTCCGTGAGTGTTTTGCCTATATTCTACTCTAAGAGTTTTAGGGTTTCTGGTCTTACATTTAGGTCTTTAATCCATTTTGAGTTGATCTTTGTGTATGGTGTCAGGGAATGTTCCAACTTCATTTCTTTGCATGTAGCTGTCCAGTTTTCCCAGCACCATTTGTTGAAGAGGCTGTCTTTGTCGCATTGTATATTTTCGCCTCCTTTGTCAAAAATAAGGTACCCACAGGTGTGTGGGTTTATCTCTGGGTTCTCTATTTTGTTCCATTGGTCAATATATCTGTTTTTGTGCCAGTACCATACTGTCTTGATGACTGTTGCTTTCTAACATAGTCTGAAGTTAGGGAGGCTGATCCCTCCATCTCCATTCTTCTTTCTCAGGATTGCTTTGGCTATTCGAGGTCTTTTGTATCTCCATATGAACTGTGTGATTCTTTGGTCTAGTTCTGTGAAGAATGTCATTGGTAGTTTGTTAGGGATCACACTGAATCTGTAGATGATATTTGGTATTATGGTCATTTTCACAATATTGATTCTTCCAACCCAGGAATATGGAATATCTCTCCATCTGTTTAAGTCTTCTTTAATTTCTCTCATGAGTGTCTTGTAATTTTCTGTGTACAGTTCTTTTGTTTCTATGGGTAAGTTTATTCCTAGATATTTTATTCTTTTGGTTGCAATGGTGAAGGGGACTGCATCTTTGATTTTATTTTCTGATTTTTCATTGTTTGTATATAGGAATGCCAGTGACTGCTGTGTATTGATTTTGTATCCTGCGACTTTGCTGAATTCGCTGATCAGCTCTAGTAGTTTTCTAATAGTGTCTTTGGGGTTTTCTATGTATAATATCATGTCATCTGCAAACAGAGAGAGTTTTACTTCTTCTTTTCCACTCCAGTATTCTTGCCTGGAGAATCCCATGGACAGAGGAGCCTGGCAGGCTATAATCTATAGGGTGCCAGAGTTGGATAAGACTGAAGTGACTTTGCATGCACACATGTATGCATGCCCAAAAGACTAAATAAGATTAACACGGAATATTTCTGGAATCTTCTGAGAGGATGTCACACTGATTAAGTCATCATTTTCCAGTATTTTATAGTGTGAACTACTGTATCATCCTTTGAGAAGATATAAAAGAGTCTAGAGGCTTGCATGGTCCATTCTTAGCTTTCATTAATTTTTAGGTTTCTGGTCTTACATTTAGGTCTTTAATCCATTTTGAGTTGATCTTTGTGTATGGTGTCAGGGAATGTTCCAACTTCATTTCTTTGCATGTAGCTGTCCAGTTTTCCCAGCACCATTTGTTGAAGAGGCTGTCTTTGTCGCATTGTATATTTTCGCCTCCTTTGTCAAAAATAAGGTACCCACAGGTGTGTGGGTTTATCTCTGGGTTCTCTATTTTGTTCCATTGGTCAATATATCTGTTTTTGTGCCAGTACCATACTGTCTTGATGACTGTTGCTTTCTAACATAGTCTGAAGTTAGGGAGGCTGATCCCTCCATCTCCATTCTTCTTTCTCAGGATTGCTTTGGCTATTCGAGGTCTTTTGTATCTCCATATGAACTGTGTGATTCTTTGGTCTAGTTCTGTGAAGAATGTCATTGGTAGTTTGTTAGGGATCACACTGAATCTGTAGATGATATTTGGTATTATGGTCATTTTCACAATATTGATTCTTCCAACCCAGGAATATGGAATATCTCTCCATCTGTTTAAGTCTTCTTTAATTTCTCTCATGAGTGTCTTGTAATTTTCTGTGTACAGTTCTTTTGTTTCTATGGGTAAGTTTATTCCTAGATATTTTATTCTTTTGGTTGCAATGGTGAAGGGGACTGCATCTTTGATTTTATTTTCTGATTTTTCATTGTTTGTATATAGGAATGCCAGTGACTGCTGTGTATTGATTTTGTATCCTGCGACTTTGCTGAATTCGCTGATCAGCTCTAGTAGTTTTCTAATAGTGTCTTTGGGGTTTTCTATGTATAATATCATGTCATCTGCAAACAGAGAGAGTTTTACTTCTTCTTTTCCACTCCAGTATTCTTGCCTGGAGAATCCCATGGACAGAGGAGCCTGGCAGGCTATAATCTATAGGGTGCCAGAGTTGGATAAGACTGAAGTGACTTTGCATGCACACATGTATGCATGCCCAAAAGACTAAATAAGATTAACACGGAATATTTCTGGAATCTTCTGAGAGGATGTCACACTGATTAAGTCATCATTTTCCAGTATTTTATAGTGTGAACTACTGTATCATCCTTTGAGAAGATATAAAAGAGTCTAGAGGCTTGCATGGTCCATTCTTAGCTTTCATTGAACACAACTTAGAATTCAGAATTTTTTTGTTTTCAGTTGTTGGTGGTGTTTAGTCGCTCATTCATGTCCAAATCTTTTGCCACCCTATGGACTGCAGCCGACCAGGATCTTCTGTCCATGGGATTTTCCAGGCAGGAATGCTGGAGTGGGTTTCCATTTCCTTCTCTAGGAGATCTTCTCAACCCAGGGATCAAACCGCATCTCCTGTAGGTCAATTCTTTATCACAGAGCCACCAGGGAAGTCCCTTTGTTGTCCGTAGATCATGTTTAAGAATGTAGTAGATGAGAACCTTTTTGGATTTAGATGAATAGGAAGATGAATGCAAGGAGACAAAGTACAGCCCTCCAGACTCCCATGATGACAGTAGAACTGACCTTGTACATGAAGTCTTAGACCCTGATTCCTCAGATGACGATATCCTAGGTATACTTTCTTAAACTTGGGAATAGGTAAGGAAACTATATTTCTAAAGCCAGAGATAAATTACAATATTCTTACCTAGTTAACCACTCAAAAAAGAAAGATTTTATTGTGCAATTGTTTGCAACAAGACTCTGGATCATCTTATTTTGAAAAAAGGACTTATGACCATATCTCTCCTGATGTTTATGGTGAACCATCAGTTTATATAATGCAAGAGGGTCTACTAAACTTGAATTGTTATTATTAGTAAAAGAGTTCATAATGTTCTTCTTGCTATCCCTTTATTCTTTTGAAAATGATTGCAACTATCATGATGTAACATGCTACTTTAAGAAAAGCCTGTTATACCTAGGTGGCAAATAGGAAGGCCAATTTGTCCTAGTATACCAGGTGTTTCAAAAGGATGTAAAGAAAATTAAAGATTGAAGCTAGCTTACAATTACTGTTCTTCAGTATTTTTCCTAATTAAGAAATGTCTCTTGACCATACTTCAGGACAAGTTGGACACCTACAGTGAAGGGAAACACTCTACCTCTTACAATAACTGCTGTCTGCGTTGGAAAGGTCAAGTTCTTTTGTATCTTTTGTACATAAACAGCCTTTTAGCTGTCAAGAAAGAAAGATCTCCATTCCTTTGTTTTCAGGACTACTGTCAGGCACATATGCTTTCAATTAATATAAGTATAATAATATAAATAATATACTATAAATACTGAGATAAATTGTCCATATATATCTTGATCTTTTAGGAATAAAAGGTGGCTACAGGATTGTCTGTACAGAAATTGTACTTCATTCATCACCCCGTTATTATTTTAGCTTTTTTAGTAGATTCATCACACTGTTGGCTTCTATGAAAGTTTTAATTCCCTTAAACACTGATGTATTCCATAGGTGAATGATGCCAAGCCTGATTCTCTCTTCCTATACATATTCAATGTTTTTAATATGAAAGGAAGAATTTACAACATCTCTAATAAATTCAAGGATATCAGTTTGCACATTTCCAGCCAATCAGCATTCTCTGTATAATTAGATTTCCAAGGGACAGAGATAAGTTTTTAGGCCCGAGTCCCAATATTTGCTTTTATTCCTTCCTAAGATTTTCTATGAAAAAAGGGTATATTTAACTGAATGAATTACAAAATAGAAAAAAAAAAATGATTAACCATCAAGTATATATTGTTTTGTTGTTGTTTAGTTGCTAAGTTGTGTCTGACTCTTTTGTGGTCCCATGGACGATAGTCCACCAGGCTCCTCTGTCCATGGGGTTTTCCAGGCAAAAACACTGAAACGGATCACCATTTCCTACTCCAGGGGCTCTTCCCCACCCAGGGATTGAACTAAGTCTCCTACATTGGCAGATTATTTACCATTGAATCACCAGGAAAGACCATACATTGTTTACCCAAATGAAAATATTTAGTTAAGCTATATCTCTTGGGCCCATACTATAATGCTGCATCCTGAATTCCAAGTTGAATTTGAATGATCATGTGGCCATTTCCACAAAGCTTAGACAAAGACGTCCTTTCTTTTTTTTTCTTTTTTTTTTAAACTTTTATTTATTTATTTTTGACTGTGCTGGGTCTTTGTGGATGTGTGGGTTTAGCTGCTCTGCGGTATGTGGGATCTTCCCGGATCGGGGATCGAACCTGTGTCTCCTGCATTGGCAGACGGGTTCTTACCCACTGAGCCACAAGGGAAGCCCCAAAGACGTCCTTTCTTTATCGAAGACATTCTGGAGGCAAAAGAGAGGTTTAAGACCCTTCATATGAACATTGGAGCTGAGTAAATATATAGAAATTGTATACTGTCCACTGGAATTTTCCTTAAAACTTAAAGTAACCTTAAAAATAAAGTTTATTAATTTAAAATAATAATAATTTTACAACATATATTTAACATTAACCATTAAGAAAACAGGTATGTGTACTACAGGCAGAGACAATATTTACAGTGTGGCTCAGCTGGTAAAGAGCCAGACTGCCAATGCCAAAGATGAAAGAGACTGGTTCAGTACTTGGACTGGGAAGACCCCTGGAGAAGGAAATGGCAATCCAGTGTTCTTGCTTGGGGAATCCCATGGAAATAGGACCCTGGAGGACTACAGTCCAAGGGATTGAAAAGAGCTGGACACCACTGAGCACAATACACAACACAAAGGCATGCTTACATAATCTTCAAACCAATCAAGCCAGTAAAAACAAGCAAAACACCAGACACAAGACAGAAGAGACAGCCAAAAGCACATAGCCAAGAGCAGAAGAAAACACATTCAACATAATGAGTTGTCCGAGAAATGTAAATTTAAAACCACACTCAGATGCCATTAACAGAGCAGAAGTAACATGACATGAAATACTGGAAGAGATCTAGGGCAACTGAATTGCTAGTGAGACTTTATGAGAGGCAGAACAAGGCCAGAGAACTCTTGGGCAGATTTGAGTCTGTTCATACAATAACTGTGATCAGGAACTAAAAAGGAAAAACAGACAAACAAAACCTTCAGGGATACATGGGGGAATCTTATAAAACACTGCTTTGCAAAAGCAATCAGACATACGCACAGCAATTACATACGCACAGCAATTATATACTTCTATTTGCCTGGTATTGAAGAAGATGCAAAATTTCTTGCTGAGTGTGGAAGTCAGAAATGCTTCCAATAGATGTGTTGGGAAATGGCAGGAACTGAGTGGAGGGGATCATGAGGAAATTTCCTGGCAACAAAAATGTTCGCTTTTCTGTACAAGTGGTGGGTATATTCAATTATTCAAGTTCCCAAGTCTATAACTTTGAAATCTTATAGCACACTAAATGGAAAAGATCTGTGAGTTTTTTGTTTTTGTTTTTTTTATGTGACATGTGTGTGTGTGTGTGTGTTAGCCACTTAGCCGTATCCACCTCTTGCAACCCTACAGACTACAGCCCTGCCAGGACCCTCTGTCCTCCACCCTCCCCCAGAGTTTTGCTCAGATTCATGTGCTCTGAGTTAGTGATGTCATCCAGTCATCTCATTCTCTGCTGCCCCCTTCTCCTCCTGCCCTCAATCCTTCCCAGCACCAGGGTGATCTGGATGACTCATCTGCCACCTGGTAACTGTGTGATCCCACCAAATCCTGTGAGGAGCCCCTGAAACAGGCTACATCTGTGACTTAAGCATGAAGTACAGAGTCAGCTTGAGTTGGAAATCCTTGTACTGATAATTATTTTTCTATCATTATGCCAGAAATACCAAGAAATATCTAGATCCATGCTGTCAGGCAAAAAAAAAAAAAAAAAATGTATATACTCTGTGAGGCTTAAAGATCTCATTTGTGGATGCTTAAGGAAATACTGAGTAAAAAGCAAAAAAAAAACCCATAGCCAGAAAAAATTCAACATAATGAGTTGTCCGAGAAATGTAAATTTAAAACCACACTCAGATGCCATTAACAGAGCAGAAGTAACATGACATGAAATACTGGAAGAGATCTAGGGCAACTGAATTGCTAGTGAGACTTTATGAGAGGCAGAACAAGGCCAGAGAACTCTTGGGCAGATTTGAGTCTGTTCATACAATAACTGTGATCAGGAACTAAAAAGGAAAAACAGACAAACAAAACCTTCAGGGATACATGGGGGAATCTTATAAAACACTGCTTTGCAAAAGCAATCAGACATACGCACAGCAATTACATACGCACAGCAATTATATACTTCTATTTGCCTGGTATTGAAGAAGATGCAAAATTTCTTGCTGAGTGTGGAAGTCAGAAATGCTTCCAATAGATGTGTTGGGAAATGGCAGGAACTGAGTGGAGGGGATCATGAGGAAATTTCCTGGCAACAAAAATGTTCGCTTTTCTGTACAAGTGGTGGGTATATTCAATTATTCAAGTTCCCAAGTCTATAACTTTGAAATCTTATAGCACACTAAATGGAAAAGATCTGTGAGTTTTTTGTTTTTGTTTTTTTTATGTGACATGTGTGTGTGTGTGTGTGTTAGCCACTTAGCCGTATCCACCTCTTGCAACCCTACAGACTACAGCCCTGCCAGGACCCTCTGTCCTCCACCCTCCCCCAGAGTTTTGCTCAGATTCATGTGCTCTGAGTTAGTGATGTCATCCAGTCATCTCATTCTCTGCTGCCCCCTTCTCCTCCTGCCCTCAATCCTTCCCAGCACCAGGGTGATCTGGATGACTCATCTGCCACCTGGTAACTGTGTGATCCCACCAAATCCTGTGAGGAGCCCCTGAAACAGGCTACATCTGTGACTTAAGCATGAAGTACAGAGTCAGCTTGAGTTGGAAATCCTTGTACTGATAATTATTTTTCTATCATTATGCCAGAAATACCAAGAAATATCTAGATCCATGCTGTCAGGCAAAAAAAAAAAAAAAAAAATGTATATACTCTGTGAGGCTTACAGATCTCATTTTTGTGGATGCTTAAGGAAATACTGAGTAAAATAAATGTATCATACACATAATTATGATAATGTTAATAACAAAAAATGTAATATCCTGAATCCTGAATTTGTATCTGGAGAGTTACCTGTGAGCCTTGACAGCTTGCTCTAAAGTATAGAGAATTAACTTGTGCAGAATGGTGGCTGGTAATGCTGAGGTTATTATTTTTTCTTTGTATTATTCTATAAGTCACAAATATGATAAGAATGAGTAAACGAGAGAAATGCAGCTGTGGTAACTTTCAATAACGTGTAAAGTCGTTCCTTCTTATTTCTATGTATATTTCGTTTGAGGGAAGTCTATAAGATAAGTGTCATAGAAAGCTTTAATCTCTCATTTACGCCTTTTTCATTTGACTTCAAGAAATCCAGCCTTTGAAATCAACATTGTTCTTTTCTTCTTTTTGACATGTATTGTTTAAAGCTTATACACACTGAAAAATAAAAGGCTGTTTTTCCAGAATGCTTAATGGATTTTTAATACATGTTGGTCAGTGGTCTGCATCCTAAAATTCAGATGCATTTTCCGGGATCTATTTCAGTATTTAATGTGGATGTGTTTTGCAATTAAAAATACCCTCCCCTTTAACATTCGTGTGTCTGTGTTCTTCTCCTTCCTCAGTGTTTGCATAGTCCTGCTCTAACTCTCTCCTGAGACCCTGGTCAGGTTGTCCTTAGAAGGATCACTTAAAAACATTCTTATCCCTCTGAAACAGGGTTGGATCACGTTCCATATGTCTCATTTATCTTTTGACCCTGATTAGCCCCTTACAAATAAGGGAAGGAACCAAATTTTACCTTAGGACTCACTGTAAAAGTATATAACTTAATAGTATTCTCTAGAAAACTTAAGAGAAACAAGCAAATGAGGGAAACAATGTGGAGGTGGAGTACACTAACCAATACGTGAAATTTGTTTTTCAGTGTAATTTCATTTCAATAAAAAAAGTTACCCTAAATGTTCTAAAGGTGAATGACTGATATTTTTACTCTAGAATTGTCTGATAGGTTCAGTTCACAGAGGAGCCATCCAGAATTTTGAACAGGTTGTAATTGAGAATTATTCTGATTTTTTATTTTAGGAAGATTAGTTTCCCTTACATTTACATGAAAAATGAAAGAAACAATGAAAAGAAAAAGGAAGCTGACACTACTTGTATAGCTAGTGGAGGTCAGCATTGTAATCGACTTCCTTAATTTCTGTAAGAGTCCAGTGAAATAGTTACAGTTATCTACATATCATGTGCAGAAACTGAAGGTCAAAGATAAGTCTAAAGCCACACATGGTGGCTGAAGCTGAATATTGACACCTCTAGCCAGCTGATGCCAAAAGTTATGTTCCTGTCATGATGGAACTTATCACTTCAAAGCAATTGTTTTATTATTTAAAGAGAACAATAAAAAAAATTCTATTTAGGTCCAATATTTATTAATATCTCACCACCCTGAAGCTTTTAAGTAAATGGCTTAATTTAAATAAGTGAATATTGTCAACAGTTGGTGGTGGGTCATAGGACAACTGACCATTAATTGGGAGGAAAATAAATATCTATATTCATGACAATTGCTTAAGTGCTCAGTCACTCAACAGTGTCTGAATCTTTGTGACTCCGCTCCTCTGCGCATGGGATTCTCCAGGCAAGAGTTCTAGAATGGGTCGCCATGCCTGACATTGTCATTCAATTCTCAAACATGTGGGGTTTCCCTGGTGGGCCACTGGTGAAGACTTTGCCTTCCAATGCAGGGAGTGTGGGTTCAATCCCCGGTCAGGGAGCTAAGCTACATGCCCCATGGCCGGAAAACAGAAACAGTATTGTAACAAATTCAATAAAGACTTTAAAAGTGGTCCATGTCAAAAAAAAAAAAAATCATTTAAAAAATTCTCAAAGGTGAAATTACATTTACCAGTAGGGCTTTAAAGTTCTGTTACAGGAAATGAAGTTGCTAAAGATTTGACCAAGGCCAAGGTCGACTGCTGTCACGTATAATTTCTGTCTTTAATCAAGTGCAATCCTCCAAAATATTTCCTGTATATACATTTCTTTTCAAAAGGAAATTATAACTGATTTTATAATTTAAGTAAATGCCAATATCAATATGACTTAGTAAATTAAGCATATTTCAAACAATCGGCAGTTCTTTTTACATTTTTGTTTATCTTCACATGTATGTTTAAAGTTTTTAACACCCAAAATACGCTCACAAGTTTTATGTTTTCACAAAGAATGTTAATAATAACTTGCCCCAAACCTTTGCCATTCTTATGGGCTACTTTTCATACTTTCTGATTTAATACCTCACCTCATCTTCTAATTTGTCTAACAAATTATTATTATCATATTATCTCTTATTTTCTAATATATCCACACACTTAAAAACAAATAGACTTTGCTAAACCTTGGAAAATAGATAACACTGGCATGATATTGTTCAAAAACTCAAAAATGTGTTTGTTCTACCTGTTTTTTTTTTCAGAGGCATGTCTGTTTAATTTTTGAAATTAGAATAAAAGTTTAAGCACGATTTAACACAACACATTACAAAATTATACCTTTATAGAATTATAATTAGACAAAATAAATGACTAGCCAACTCAATTCATTAGTCTTTGTTCCCTTTTTAATTAAAGCTTAGTGGAAGTTCAACTTTATCATTCCTAAAAATATCATAATATACACAGAAAGTGCTTATTATAAATATATAGTTTGGAGATTTGTCATATTTTTTTAAATTAGCAGAGAGTAAGTTAGTATCCTGCAAAATAGCTAATACTACATCCTGTTTTAAACACTAAAAAAAAATTCTATAAGGTTTAGAAACATTAAATTTAAATTGTTAATATGATTTAAACATAATCTTAATTTTTCTTTAAACTGGGTTGTCAAAATTTATTTTTCATTAGTATAAAGATGGATATAATTCTACTTCAGAAGGTGACTATTTGACACAGGTCCCTGGCCACAATAAACAAATCATTAGCACATTTTAATACATTTTAATAAGCACCAGGAAGATTGGGAGACAGGGCTGGAAAAAAAAAAAAAGCACCTGCTACACTGGGGGTTCTCTGAAACTTCCTATAAAAGCCAGGACTCTGGCCTCGAAACAACGGAGTCTGAGGTGTGTTCAAAATGGAGAAAATGAAAGAAAGGGGAGTTATTTGTAATTTATTAAATCACAGTCTGGCAGCTGTTTGCCTCTAATATAAAAAAACTATCTTCTTAAATCATAGGAAATGAACCAGATTAATTGTTAGATAAACTGTAAAGGATCCATGATGAGACTACAGGAGGAATAAGAAACAAAAGACATCCAAACTGAAAAGAAAGGAAAAAAAAAAACTGTCTCTCTTTGCAGATAAAATAATATCATAAATAGAAGATGCTAACAATACCCTGAAAACAACTATTAGAACTAACAAAATAATTCAGTAAATTTGCAGGATAAAAAAACCAACAAATAAAATTTTGTTGCATTTCTATATATTAACAACGAATTATCAGGAGACGTTTTTTAACTCTTACACACAAGTTCAATACACTACATTTATTTGCTAGGCAACAAATTTTGAGAAAAATACTTCTTATAAAAGGTCAAAATACTTCTTATGTAATGTCTCATTTACTGAAGGAGAAATATTAAAATGTCTCAACTGCTTTTTGGACAAGAATAATGACATACACTTAATAGTGGTAATTAAGAAAATATTACACTTGGACCAAAAAGAAACAAAGTAAAAGACAAAAAAGAAAGAGTAGAATCAACTCAAGTCAGTGATGGCAGAGAAGTAAATTACTATTTAGAGTCTAAACCAGGAAACTATAATATAGTAAAGACTCTAAAAAGACCAATATTTATGGTTTGCTGTAGGGCTCTAATATTTAGAAGACGAAAATAAATGAAGAATCTTCTATAGAAATTGAGGCCACTGTGAAGAGGTACAGGATGTTCTGTGGGATTTTTGAGTGTAAGTCACAGGACGAAGGTGAATCGGACATGGTCAGGCCTTCCAGAACTTATGGAACACCCTCACAGACAGAAGCCCACATCTCACAGGTTGCTGTGTTTGCTGGGATTCAAGTAACCCTTTAAGGAATCTTTTGCTTAATGAGATCTGAAATTAAATCTGCATAATTACCGAGTTAAAGTAACATGCCTTGCTGAAAAATAAAAAGTAAAAATATACTAATCAAATAATACAGGAAAGAAACACATGCATGGTCTGAATAAAACTTTGAAAGAGAGCAAGTAATGCATATTCAGGAACAAGAGCGTTAAAATTTCATCTATAAAATTCCATGACAATAGCTAGAAGAGAAAGCCCAAACAACCCAAATAAAAATCAGCAAGGGACTACCATAGAAATTTCTACACAGAAGAGATATAAATGGCCAAGTAAGCACATGAGAAAATGCTCAACATTATTTGTTGTTGTTTAGTTGCTCAGTCGTGTCCAGCTCTTTTTTGTGACCCCAGGGACTCTAGACCGCCAGGCTCCCCTGTCCTTGGGATTTCAGATCCCAGGACTGAACCTGGGTCTCCTGCATCTTGTGCATGGCAGGTGGACTCTTTACCACTGAGCCATCAGGGAAGCCCATAGGCACCACAGTACTTTCAAATAAATTTTCAAATTCTTCATTCCGAAGTATATGTGGACCCCAGAGTTTCAGAAAAGTGATCAAGAACCTTTATAATTATCCCCCTTTTATAAGTTAGGGCACTCAGGTTCAATGGGACAAAAGAACTTGCCTAAAGTCACACAGATGGTCAGGGCCAGAGCCTTGGCCTAGAATGAGGCTCTTCCCAGAATCTCTGCTTTAAACCACGATGCCATAGCTTAGAATACTTTGGAAAAATAGACGGAGACCAGACTGTTTGATTTTATGAGTTGTAAACTAAGGAGGTTAGGCCTAATTCTTCTAAAAAAAAAATAGGAAAAAATATTATATTACATGTGTTTTCAAAAGATCAAGTCAGGTAGAATTATGGACTGGGTGTACTGGACAGAGTAAAAATTTGTGCCAGGCAAATTAATTTGAAGAGCCTGCCAATTTGCATTTTGAAATTTACCAGAAAACAAATAGTTTTCCAAGAGAGGGAGCTCATAGGAGGTGGAGAGTATGGACTAATTTATATGACCATGGCATATAATGGATAAAATACATTTCCCAGTGGTTTCGCGCTATGCACAAAAATGACTTATGCTGTCAGTGGAACAGTGATTATACCCATTAGTGAAATATAAAAATCCAGCTCAATTAAATTACTTATGCTATTTTTTCCCTTTCCTACGAATATATTTTGACATTCAAGTACGTCTTCGTGAGCTAACAGAATTTGAAGCAGCTACAATTTATTCTGTTTCTAATTGTGGTTAAATGATGATGTGATTCATCAATAAACAGAGCGCTCAGTTTCACAGTATCTCTTAGTTTACAGGGAGATTATGACACCATGACATGCAGTGATGCAGTGGAAGAGGAAGCGGAATGCAGATTTGTTATTTCACAAACGCTTCCATAACTTAAAGTTTAATTTAATGCTTTGGATTAAAGCTGTTATTCTAGAAGACTACAGAAAAAAATAAATCTGAATACATAAATTGTAAGAGAATATAACATTTCATCTTACTCAAGAGTTAGCAATTATTAACAGCCGTGGCAAGGGAGATGCGGGAAAATAAATACGAATGATTTTTAAATTATTTCACATCCCGTCAGTTAGAATGTAATAATTGAATCAGAAGGGTTGATTATAGTAACAGGTACTAAATCCTTATTAGTTTGTGAGATCTATGTTAGTGTATTTTGTTATGGCTTAGATTCATAACTGTGACTTGCATGAATATCCCCTGTAGGTTTTTTTTTTTTTTTTTTTAATGTGGCAGAGAAGTTCAAACAATTGTGTTACTTCCTTGTGACATTAGGCACACATACACACACACACAGAGCTACCAATAAAAAGTCTATAATCAGGGACAAGGGTTCCACCCCTGGTGTGGGAAGATCCCACATGCCTCAGGGCGTCTAAGCCTGTGCCCCACTACTACTGAGCCTGTGCTCTAGAGTCAAGGAGCTGCAAATACTGAAGCCCAAGCTCTGCAACAAGACAGGCCACTCCAAAGAGCGGCCCACGAACCATAATGAAGAGAAACCAGCATGTCAACAAAGGCCATCCCAAAAAAATAGTTTTCCAAACTATAGGAGGTGGAGAGTATGGACTAATTTATATGACCATGGCATATAATGGATAAAATACATTTCCCAGTGGTTTCGCGCTATGCACAAAAATGACTTATGCTGTCAGTGGAACAGTGATTATACCCATTAGTGAAATATAAAAATCCAGCTCAATTAAATTACTTATGCTATTTTTTCCCTTTCCTACGAATATATTTTGACATTCAAGTACGTCTTCGTGAGCTAACAGAATTTGAAGCAGCTACAATTTATTCTGTTTCTAATTGTGGTTAAATGATGATGTGATTCATCAATAAACAGAGCGCTCAGTTTCACAGTATCTCTTAGTTTACAGGGAGATTATGACACCATGACATGCAGTGATGCAGTGGAAGAGGAAGCGGAATGCAGATTTGTTATTTCACAAACGCTTCCATAACTTAAAGTTTAATTTAATGCTTTGGATTAAAGCTGTTATTCTAGAAGACTACAGAAAAAAATAAATCTGAATACATAAATTGTAAGAGAATATAACATTTCATCTTACTCAAGAGTTAGCAATTATTAACAGCCGCGTGGCAAGGGGAGATGCGGAAAGTAAATACGAATGATTTTTAAATTATTTCACATCCCGTCAGTTAGAATGTAATAATTGAATCAGAAGGGTTGATTATAGTAACAGGTACTAAATCCTTATTAGTTTGTGAGATCTATGTTAGTGTATTTTGTTATGGCTTAGATTCATAACTGTGACTTGCATGAATATCCCCTGTAGGTTTTTTTTTTTTTTTTTTAATGTGGCAGAGAAGTTCAAACAATTGTGTTACTTCCTTGTGACATTAGGCACACATACACACACACACAGAGCTACCAATAAAAAGTCTATAATCAGGGACAAGGGTTCCACCCCTGGTGTGGGAAGATCCCACATGCCTCAGGGCGTCTAAGCCTGTGCCCCACTACTACTGAGCCTGTGCTCTAGAGTCAAGGAGCTGCAAATACTGAAGCCCAAGCTCTGCAACAAGACAGGCCACTCCAAAGAGCGGCCCACGAACCATAATGAAGAGAAACCAGCATGCGTCAACAAAGGCCAATCGCAGCCAAAAAATAATGAAATAAATGTTTTTTTTTAAACCTATAATTCCACTAATTATTTTTAAAATTACCTAAATATCTCTTTCAAAACAAACTCAAGAAATAAATTACAAAATTTATTCTTTCCACCTGTTACCAAGTCCAAAATGACAGGGAGGCAGAAGTATAAAATATAATTTTAACACCACTCCTGAATTTGTTTTTACAGGCCTAACATATTTGATTCATAAAATCTTTGTTTTAGAATAATTTCAGCTTTACAGAAAATGTGAAGGATAGCATAGAGTCCATAGGTACTATATAATTTATCCTATTATTAAATTTATATAATAGTATGGGGCTTCCCAGGGGTTCAGACAGTAAAGAATCTGCCTGAAATTTGGGAGGACTGCCTGGGTTCGATCCCTGGACTGGGAAGATCCCCTGGAAAAAGGAACAGCTACCCACTCCAGTATTCTTGCCTTGAGAATTCCATAGCTTTCCCATGGTGTCACAATCAATGTCTCCTGCACTGGCAGGTAGGCTTGCCAGGTGATCCTAATGGTAAAGAAACTGCCTGCCAATGCAGGAGACCAAGACGCAGGTTAGATCCCTGAGTCAGGAAGATCCCCTGAAGAGAAACAGCAACCCACTTCAGTATTCTTTCCTGAAGAATCTCATGCAATTTTGTCCAAGTAAAACTGCTGGGATGAAGGCTTAACTTCAAAAAACCAACAACTGTTTTATAAATCTGAGTCATGATAGGTTAGGCATAGAAAAACAAATCATTTGGTTCAATGTCTATACACGTCTATACAAGTCAAGTAAAAATACGGCCATAGACTCAGTTGTTACTAGATATTTTGAAAGATGATCATTTTATTCTTGGGAAACAATTACTGAAAATTGACGGGCGAGTTGAGGGCGGAAAACTACAAGTGTAGCTGTTTAGACGTGGTAATAAGCATGCCTGTGACGTATCCAACAAGCTCCTTAGTATATAGCACAGGAAAAATTTGTGGGTCTTGCCAATAAGACCTAAGGATATTTGAAGAGCCTGTCTCTTGAGGCTAGGTTATAGCATGAGTTTCTCTAAACAGAGACCCACTCCCAGCCTCTCCCTTAGACAACTACAGGTAAGTCATTTGCATCAGTTCAAAAGCTGAAGGTGAACATTGATGAACTAGTTATGTATTCGCCAACAACTTACAAAGACTAGGCAGGCGTTGGAAAGACAACAATGAGGATTTGGGGAGCCCCATCTGAGGTATTTCAAATTAACAGCTAATGGATGTTTTAATAGCTTTTTTATGGTGGAATGAGGCAGAATGAAAATTAACAACCAAAAACAACTGCATTTTGCATAGCAGATCTCTAATGCTTTTACACAATACTTTGAGGAGACACAAGAACTCTTGGTTTCATATGTCATGGTGGAATTTCAGTGCATGTAAAAAGTATTAAAAAACACATATGCACCGTGCTGGAGGTGCCCTTCCAGTTTTTTTGTAACTTGCAAAGTTACATAGCAGAAGTATCATATTCCTGTTTTATGTGTGCACAAAAACAAGTCCATGATTATGAAGCTGCCACGATGATGGACCAAAGGTTTTGTGAAAGCAGTCATGAGTTCATTTTCTATCCTCTGCAGATGCACCAGAATCAGTTAGTTGTGGCTCAGTTGGTAAAGAATTTGCCTGCAATACAGGAGACCAAGTTTCCGTCCCTGGGTCAGGAAGATCCCCTGGAGGAGGAAATGGCAACCTACTCCAGTGTTCTTGCCTGGAGAGTCCCACAGACTGCAGCCCTCCAGGCTTCTCTGAGAAGCAAAGAATCAGACATAACTGATAACTGATTCACACTGTTGTACAACAGAAACCAACATAACTTTGTCAAGCAATTATCCTCTAATTTAAAAAATCAGATAAATAATACAGTCATGATAGGTTAGGCATAAAAACAAATCATTTGGTTCAATGTCTATACACGTCTATACAAGTCAAGTAAAAATACGGCCATAGACTCAGTTGTTACTAGATATTTTGAAAGATGATCATTTTATTCTTGGGAAACAATTACTGAAAATTGACGGGCGAGTTGAGGGCGGAAAACTACAAGTGTAGCTGTTTAGACGTGGTAATAAGCATGCCTGTGACGTATCCAACAAGCTCCTTAGTATATAGCACAGGAAAAATTTGTGGGTCTTGCCAATAAGACCTAAGGATATTTGAAGAGCCTGTCTCTTGAGGCTAGGTTATAGCATGAGTTTCTCTAAACAGAGACCCACTCCCAGCCTCTCCCTTAGACAACTACAGGTAAGTCATTTGCATCAGTTCAAAAGCTGAAGGTGAACATTGATGAACTAGTTATGTATTCGCCAACAACTTACAAAGACTAGGCAGGCGTTGGAAAGACAACAATGAGGATTTGGGGAGCCCCATCTGAGGTATTTCAAATTAACAGCTAATGGATGTTTTAATAGCTTTTTTATGGTGGAATGAGGCAGAATGAAAATTAACAACCAAAAACAACTGCATTTTGCATAGCAGATCTCTAATGCTTTTACACAATACTTTGAGGAGACACAAGAACTCTTGGTTTCATATGTCATGGTGGAATTTCAGTGCATGTAAAAAGTATTAAAAAACACATATGCACCGTGCTGGAGGTGCCCTTCCAGTTTTTATGTAACTTGCAAAGTTACATAGTAGAAGTATCATATTCCTGTTTTATGTGTGCACAAAAACAAGTCCATGATTATGAAGCTGCCACGATGATGGACCAAAGGTTTTGTGAAAGCAGTCATGAGTTCATTTTCTATCCTCTGCAGATGCACCAGAATCAGTTAGTTGTGGCTCAGTTGGTAAAGAATTTGCCTGCAATACAGGAGACCAAGTTTCCGTCCCTGGGTCAGGAAGATCCCCTGGAGGAGGAAATGGCAACCTACTCCAGTGTTCTTGCCTGGAGAGTCCCACAGACTGCAGCCCTCCAGGCTTCTCTGAGAAGCAAAGAATCAGACATAACTGATAACTGATTCACACTGTTGTACAACAGAAACCAACATAACTTTGTCAAGCAATTATCCTCTAATTTAAAAAATCAGATAAATAATACAGTAAAAACTGCATTTCACTGATGGAGATGATGATGTTTCTATGACCTTAGCTGAGAGAGCTGAAATACTAAGAGGGATGAGTAAGCCACAGCAACAACAAGTGGATATTGGTAATATTTACAAGAGTGAAAAGTGGTATTCTCTACAACCTGAAATAAGTGAATGAGTAAATGCAGACAGCCACTTTAAGAAGAGAGATTCTTCAAGCCACTTTTATTTACATTTTGATTTTACAGGAAACGCAGGAGTAGAGGAAGGTAAACACCTGAGTGTCTATAAGAGGGTTGGGAGTGAAGCTTTACACCCATAATGGAAAATAGTCTCGATATTTGAATACAAAGAAGGGGAATGAAGCTGCCCTCTGGAAATGGTGCACACAGGTGAAAGGGGAGCTTTCCTAGCTTTGGATGTGTTTGCTGAAAGAAAAGAACCAACATTCCAAGTGTCTGAAGAGAGAGGATAAGTATGAACTTGATGATAAATTTGCATTTGCATTACCAAAAGCTACAGTAGACGTTTTTAAAGTGAATAATTTAAATTAGTCCATCCAGTTAGACTGCTTCTGAAGGACACGGAGTGTGGAGGATGAAATGTACTGGATTACGAACTGTGATCAAGTGAGTAATGGCCCTCCTCCCCCTAGGTGTCCCTGGAACCCATGATGCTAACTTACCTGCTAAAGGAGATTCTGCACCTATGATTAAATGCCTAGGTAGTTACAATTTAATCTCAAGGTACCGCATAAGAAGGAGACAGGTGAAGCAGAGTCAGAAAAAAGGAGCTGTGAAGAGCAAACCACGGTTGCATGGATGTACTCAAATAGCGAAGGAAGAGGTGGTGAGCCAAGACATGCAGGAGACCTCTGGAAACCAGAAAAAGGATGGAAGTAGAATCCCCTCCGGAGGAACAGAGCCAGGCAACACTTTGACTTCAGTCCAGCAGGATTCACTCTGGATCTCTAAAGAGCGTATCTGTGTTGCTTTAGGCCCCCAAGTTTACAATAATCTTTTACAACAGCAATAGGAAACCAATATCAGTGCATAAAGTGAGTGAATATTATAAATCAGAAGGAAGGCAGAGTAGCGTCTGTAATTAACAAGAAACATTTGAATGATCCCAAACTCCTTCATTTGTCACTTTTTGGGGATGGAGGTCTTCAAAGAAACTTTTTAAAAAGCCAACAAGTGGATATTGGTAATATTTACAAGAGTGAAAAGTGGTATTCTCTACAACCTGAAATAAGTGAATGAGTAAATGCAGACAGCCACTTTAAGAAGAGAGATTCTTCAAGCCACTTTTATTTACATTTTGATTTTACAGGAAACGCAGGAGTAGAGGAAGGTAAACACCTGAGTGTCTATAAGAGGGTTGGGAGTGAAGCTTTACACCCATAATGGAAAATAGTCTCGATATTTGAATACAAAGAAGGGGAATGAAGCTGCCCTCTGGAAATGGTGCACACAGGTGAAAGGGGAGCTTTCCTAGCTTTGGATGTGTTTGCTGAAAGAAAAGAACCAACATTCCAAGTGTCTGAAGAGAGAGGATAAGTATGAACTTGATGATAAATTTGCATTTGCATTACCAAAAGCTACAGTAGACGTTTTTAAAGTGAATAATTTAAATTAGTCCATCCAGTTAGACTGCTTCTGAAGGACACAGAGTGTGGAGGATGAAATGTACTGGATTACGAACTGTGATCAAGTGAGTAATGGCCCTCCTCCCCCTAGGTGTCCCTGGAACCCATGATGCTAACTTACCTGCTAAAGGAGATTCTGCACCTATGATTAAATGCCTAGGTAGTTACAATTTAATCTCAAGGTACCGCATAAGAAGGAGACAGGTGAAGCAGAGTCAGAAAAAAGGAGCTGTGAAGAGCAAACCACGGTTGCATGGATGTACTCAAATAGCGAAGGAAGAGGTGGTGAGCCAAGACATGCAGGAGACCTCTGGAAACCAGAAAAAGGATGGAAGTAGAATCCCCTCCGGAGGAACAGAGCCAGGCAACACTTTGACTTCAGTCCAGCAGGATTCACTCTGGATCTCTAAAGAGCGTATCTGTGTTGCTTTAGGCCCCCAAGTTTACAATAATCTTTTACAACAGCAATAGGAAACCAATATCAGTGCATAAAGTGAGTGAATATTATAAATCAGAAGGAAGGCAGAGTAGCGTCTGTAATTAACAAGAAACATTTGAATGATCCCAAACTCCTTCATTTGTCACTTTTTGGGTGGGGGGGATGGAGGTCTTCAAATAAATTTTTCATTACGAAATTAAAATGTGGGTTAATATAAATAAATATACAATAAATACCCTTGTTTCCAATATATTTTATACTATAACTCCATAGACATACATTGCTGCCATTACAAAGTATTGTGTACAAGACTGTACAGAAGTTGTATTGTTCAGTAACTACATAGGGTCAGACTCTCTGCAACCCCATGTACTCGGGATGCCAGGCTCCTCTGTCCTCCAGCATCTCCCAGAGTTTGATCAAATGAAACGAGGGATTGAACCCATGCAGGCAGATTCTTTACCACCTGAACCACCAGGGAAGCCCAATGAGACAATATTTAATATTAGTTGTGTAGATATTATACATTCTCGTTCACTCTTTGGCTTAAATATTGCTCTTTAAGATGACCGTTGATAAGTATTAATTTTATATAGATGAAATAATCAATCTTTTTCTTAATGGATTAATGTGTGACTGGTTCAAGGAGATTTCACTTATTTTCTTTTATGTTACCCTTTCACTCTTTGCAGTGATAAGAGAGTGAGGACTAACACTGAGAGCTTCCTCGTCTTTCTGAGGAAGCACATGCACGTCGGTGTCATAATTGTAATGTCCAGGGCAGTCTGTGCTGCACAGTTGCTAAAGTTCTTCAGAGGATTTCATACATCATTTTTTCTTTGACCAAGTAAGTTAAATCACAACTTTAATTGCAAAATTTTGCCTACTCATTTAGGCTCTAACACATCTATAATTAGTTTTTGCACAGAATAATAGGAAAGGCAAAAATTTCAATATATATAGCTATTCTGATACCTTTTATTTAATAACCCCATTTCTCCACTCTTTCATAAAGACTTCTCAGTCATATATCAGTTTTATATACATGGGTGAGTCTGTTTCTGGGTTAAATCACTTACAGGTTGACTTCTGGGCTAACCCTATAATCTTTTAGTTCCTCAGGAATCATGATTATCTTGATATTTGTTAGATGCATATATAATAAAAATCAGAAGGAAGGCAGAGTAGTGTCTGTAATAACAAACATTTGAATGATCCCAAACTCCTTCATTTGTCACTTTTTGGGGATGGAGGTCTTCAAATAAATTTTTCATTACGAAATTAAAATGTGGGTTAATATAAATAAATATACAATAAATACCCTTGTTTCCAATATATTTTATACTATAACTCCATAGACATACATTGCTGCCATTACAAAGTATTGTGTACAAGACTGTACAGAAGTTGTATTGTTCAGTAACTACATAGGGTCAGACTCTCTGCAACCCCATGTACTCGGGATGCCAGGCTCCTCTGTCCTCCAGCATCTCCCAGAGTTTGATCAAATGAAACGAGGGATTGAACCCATGCAGGCAGATTCTTTACCACCTGAACCACCAGGGAAGCCCAATGAGACAATATTTAATATTAGTTGTGTAGATATTATACATTCTCGTTCACTCTTTGGCTTAAATATTGCTCTTTAAGATGACCGTTGATAAGTATTAATTTTATATAGATGAAATAATCAATCTTTTTCTTAATGGATTAATGTGTGACTGGTTCAAGGAGATTTCACTTATTTTCTTTTATGTTACCCTTTCACTCTTTGCAGTGATAAGAGAGTGAGGACTAACACTGAGAGCTTCCTCGTCTTTCTGAGGAAGCACATGCACGTCGGTGTCATAATTGTAATGTCCAGGGCAGTCTGTGCTGCACAGTTGCTAAAGTTCTTCAGAGGATTTCATACATCATTTTTTCTTTGACCAAGTAAGTTAAATCACAACTTTAATTGCAAAATTTTGCCTACTCATTTAGGCTCTAACACATCTATAATTAGTTTTTGCACAGAATAATAGGAAAGGCAAAAATTTCAATATATATAGCTATTCTGATACCTTTTATTTAATAACCCCATTTCTCCACTCTTTCATAAAGACTTCTCAGTCATATATCAGTTTTATATACATGGGTGAGTCTGTTTCTGGGTTAAATCACTTACAGGTTGACTTCTGGGCTAACCCTATAATCTTTTAGTTCCTCAGGAATCATGATTATCTTGATATTTGTTAGAGTATGCCTCTTAACATGCTTTTCTTTTCTTTTGGCTGTGCTCTGAAGCACGTGAGATTTTAGTTCCCCGACCAGAGGTCCAACTTGTGCCCCCTGCGATAAAAGAACAGTCTTACCACCAAGGAAGTCTCAACAGGCTTTGCTTTTTGAAGAATATACTTGCTTAATGGTGTGTTCCATAAAAAATATTTTAGAAATGTGCCTTTTTGAGAGTGGCCTTAAAGAATATCTGTTTCTTGATTGTCAAAACTTTAATTTCGATACACATGCATGTGGGAGGTTTGAAGTCATGAGGATAACTCCCAGTTCAAGAAAAAAAAACCTCAACATAAATTCATACTAATTCTCTCTGAGCCTCTCATAGTAACAGACTAATTTTAGTTTACACTAATCAGGAATCAAATTTATAATCCCCAAGGAACCAGAACTCGCTATGGATATTGAATAGGTAGTTCCTTAATCTTTGGCAGTTTTATTTGTTAACTGAAAGGTACAAGTGGAGCTGGAAAGCACTGAGCCTTGCTCAGACGGATCACATCCCCACCTGTACTTCAGTGTGTTCCGTGTGATGCCTGCTTAGCTTGCTAAGAAATAAACTTCTCATAGGGAGGACTGATTTGGAACTTTCTGTTAAGACCTTTAAATATAAATGAGGTAGAAAACAGACGCCTTCTTAAACAATATTTTATATCATTTTATCTACTGATGACAGAATTTTATTATTTATTCAACTCTGAGACAAACACTGGCTCCTTTTTAATCAATATTTCAAAACCTTTCATCTTGCCAGCTCCTTCATTGGTGCTAACAGCTTCTGATGATGAAGGAACCTGTTGCTTGGCTGGGAAGATCTTGAAATCCACTTAGGGGTAGAAACCATCCACAGAATAAACATTTATGATGCAGGGTAATGAAGTCAAAGTGAAAGTGTTAGCCACTCAGTCCTGTCCAACTCTTTGCGACCCCAAGGACTAGAGCCCCCTGGGTTCCTCTGTCCATGGGATTTCCCAGGCAAGAATGCTGGAGTGGGTTGCCATTTCTTTCTCCAGGGCATCTTTCCCACCCAGGGATCAAACCCGCGTCTCTTGCATTGCAGGCGGATTCTTTACCATCTGAGACACCAAGGAAGCCACTTGAGGATACTAATAACTGGATGATAAATTACAGGGCATAATATAAAAGTAGCTTCATATTCAAAGATCAGATAAAGATATCAGGATCTAAGAAAAACCTTCAACAATATAATAAGCTGACCAGATTTTAGATAAAAGGCAGTGATTTTTAGGCTATGATCTTCTTTATCAAAGATTGTTTTCCTATGCTTAAAGTAATGTTCTGAAATGAATGAGCAAGCAGGCCTACATTACAAGACAACTTTACAAACAATAACATAATATTTATTACATGCTTGTTGTACTCCAGGTACAAATACTATATACTGTAAGGATGACCATTGGTGGTTTAGTCACTAAGTTGTGTCCGACTCTTGTGACCCCATGGACTGTAGTCCACCAGGCTCCTCTGCCCATGGAATTTCTCAGGCAACAACACTGGAGTGGGTTGCCATTTTCCTTCTCCAGAGGATTACTATTAGTATCTAATAATTAAGAACACTGAAGCTTCGAACTTCCCTGGTAGTCTAGTGGCTAATATTCAGTGTTCCCAAAGCAGGGGCCTAGGTTTGATTCCAGATCAGGGAACTAGATTCTGCATGCCACAACTAAGACCCAGTGCAGCAAAATAAACACATACAAATAAAGAAATATTTAGAAACAAGGAAACTGAAGCTGTGAGAACTTAAGTGATCTAACATGGGGTGGGGCCAAGATTCACACTCAGCTTTATTATATACCCTACCCTGTGAGTACTTCTTAGTTTTATTCCGTGCCACCATAACATGCTTTTCTGTGTTGGCTTTTTAGTATGATAGTCAGGTTTCAAGTTCCCTGTGTGTGTATGTATGTGTATGAAGGCGTGTATGTTTGTCAGTGTGTACACTTGCTTTGTGACACTTTCACAGTGAGCCAACCAACTCATAAATTAACTGAAACTGAGCACAATTTCTGAAACCTTACTAAACTACAATATAATTCCTAAAGAACCACTAGAGCATAATATATTGTATCTATTGAAATGAAAAGAATAAAAATTTAGCATGATTCAAGTGTCAGAAAAATTATGCCAGGAGTAAGAAGAGTGGGACACTCTTATATTAAACACATTACTGTAAGAGGTCTATGATTACTGCTTAATTTATACATTTTGTACCAATAACCATGACAAAATTCTTCTAAATCATTAACATAGATTTCACATAAAAATTGTGCTACTGTTTAGAGAAAAAAAAGATCCAGTTTTCTTCTTTTGATGTTGAATGGTATGATTTCTGCCTCACATGCTTACCCACCTCTATTCCATAATGATTATCTCCACTGAAATGGTCATGTGTGTGCTCAGGGACTCAGTTGTGTCCACTCTTTGTGACCCCGTGGACTGTAGCCCACTAGGCTCCTCTGTCTATGGAATTCCCAGGCAAGGACATTGGAGTGGGTTGCCATTTCCTCCTCTAGTGGGATCTTCCCGACCTAGGGATTGAACACCTGCATTAACAGGTGGATGATTTACCACTGAGTCACCTGGGAATAATCAAATACTAATTAAGTAAGCACAGTAACTATATTTTTAATAGATGTACTACTATTTAGTAAACTATTACTACGTGCCAGACGCTACTATTACCATTACTGTTTGTCAGGTGAACTAATTGAAAGAAGTATTTCAGGGAAACATTTTTGAGTGCTTTCCACTTTAGCAAAATGTTTATACACTCAATGAACCAACTGAATACCCTTCCAGATGTTTTTTTAAAGCTAATAAGGTTGCCCACACTTTGCTCTTGAACTTCTCCTACTTTTACTGACTAATGCCAGAATACAGTGATAAAGTGTAACAGCATTAGAGGGACCTCTGATCCTCAAATACCCTGCAGGTAAGGGCCTAAAAGGGTAGGGAAGAGATAACACTGCTCCAGAGGCACTGTGGGGGCATTTACAAGCTTCACTGGGACCAGCTCATAACAAAAGAGAAGTGAAATAACAGTGGCTACAACAAGAATTTATGGGAAAATTTAGAAGTAGATAATCCAGAGTGAGTAAGGTTGATTTAAACAAATGCACAACGTGAGTGCTGCGAGTTCAGTTTTATTTGGGGCAAAATGAGGGCTGCAACTCAGGAGACAGCAAGGCAGAGACCTCTGAGAAACAGTTCCCAAGATGTGGGGCGAGAAGAGTCTCTACATGACTCTGGTGAAGGAGGAGACCTCCAATCAAGCACATACGCTCTGTAGAGAGTTTCTGCTGGTCTTGAGAAGCTTCCGCTAACTACGAGGAACAGTCATCACCATGAAGGATTTTAGTGCTTTTCTAGACAGGAGGAGATACAGGAACTGGGCTCATAAAATCAGCTCCTGAGAATGTCGAACTATCTGAAGACCTGTCCTGCCAGGTTTTCCTGGAGCACAGTGTCTCATTTCTGCTCTCCACCCTGACCTCCTTCAGGAGGTGTTGAAGGTCATGGGCAGTAGCGCGCGATTTAATCCTTTTACAGGTAGATGGCTGGTGCTCATTCATAGCGGCAGCACGGTGGCTCAGCTGAGAAAAGTCCTCGGGCCTATGAGACCCCTCCTAGCCTCGTGCCATAACGCCTTGTCTTTGACAAAGCTTTATACGTGGACCATAAAGTCTTTATTGAATTTGTTACAATACTGCTTCCATTCTATGAGTTGTTCCTGCGGTTTTATTTTTTTCTTTTTCGGTCATGAGACATGTGGGATCTTATCTTCCCCTAACAGGGATCGAACCTGCACCCTCTGCATTGGAAGGTGAGGTCTGGACCACGGAACCAGCAGAGAAGCTCCTGTGGCATCATTCTTCAAAGCATGCACAGTCCAAGATGATCCTCAAGGAATCACACCTACATTTTAGCTAGCAAAATAGGAGGAAGGAAGAATGAAACAAGGGGAAAAAATGAAGAAAGAGACAATAACAAAATGCAAAAAAAGCGAAGAAAGGCATAAGAATGATAGTCAAAAATCATCATTCTCAAGATGAATCCCAAAGAATTTAGGAAGACAAACTTGCCAATGTAACTGGTCCCCCTCCAGCACCGTGGGGGAAAGTCTACTATTTTGTAGATTTTCAGAAGTAGTTGCACAATGGGATGGAGCATCAGGCAATTTAACCATCTGTACACAATGAGCCTCAATTGATAAGCCCTCCAGCAGTCATGCATACCTACTTTTTCCATAAAATAGCTATTCTACCCCAGAAAAATCAGGAAAGTAGTAGGGTGAGTTTTTCTCCCGAGTTCAGTTTTATTTGGGGCAAAATGAGGGCTGCAACTCAGGAGACAGCAAGGCAGAGACCTCTGAGAAACAGTTCCCAAGATGTGGGGAGAAGAGTCTCTACATGACTCTGGTGAAGGAGGAGACCTCCAATCAAGCACATACGCTCTGTAGAGAGTTTCTGCTGGTCTTGAGAAGCTTCCGCTAACTACGAGGAACAGTCATCACCATGAAGGATTTTAGTGCTTTTCTAGACAGGAGGAGATACAGGAACTGGGCTCATAAAATCAGCTCCTGAGAATGTCGAACTATCTGAAGACCTGTCCTGCCAGGTTTTCCTGGAGCACAGTGTCTCATTTCTGCTCTCCACCCTGACCTCCTTCAGGAGGTGTTGAAGGTCATGGGCAGTAGCGCGCGATTTAATCCTTGTACAGGTAGATGGCTGGTGCTCATTCATAGCGGCAGCACGGTGGCTCTGCTGAGAAAAAGTCCTCGGGCCTATGAGACCCCTCCTAGCCTCGTGCCATAACGCCTTGTCTTTGACAAAGCTTTATACGTGGACCATAAAGTCTTTATTGAATTTGTTACAATACTGCTTCCATTCTATGATTTGTTCCTGCTTTTTTTTTTTTTTCTTTTTCGGTCATGAGACATGTGGGATCTTATCTTCCCCTAACAGGGATCGAACCTGCACCCTCTGCATTGGAAGGTGAGGTCTGGACCACGGAACCAGCAGAGAAGCTCCTGTGGCATCATTCTTCAAAGCATGCACAGTCCAAGATGATCCTCAAGGAATCACACCTACATTTTAGCTAGCAAAATAGGAGGAAGGAAGAATGAAACAAGGGGAAAAAATGAAGAAAGAGACAATAACAAAATGCAAAAAAAGCGAAGAAAGGCATAAGAATGATAGTCAAAAATCATCATTCTCAAGATGAATCCCAAAGAATTTAGGAAGACAAACTTGCCAATGTAACTGGTCCCCCTCCAGCACCGTGGGGGAAAGTCTACTATTTTGTAGATTTTCAGAAGTAGTTGCACAATGGGATGGAGCATCAGGCAATTTAACCATCTGTACACAATGAGCCTCAATTGATAAGCCCTCCAGCAGTCATGCATACCTACTTTTTCCATAAAATAGCTATTCTACCCCAGAAAAAAAGATCAAGGGAATAGATGTTTGTGAATGTCATCTGCAGGGTTCATCACTTAGGAAGATAGTGATGTAAATGAAAGCCGGCTCAAGATTTTAAAGTAAATGAATGGAAAGTCAAGTTCAGACCTTCTCTCTACAAAGAAACCTTTGCAGTTGCCTAAGAAATACATCTCAATTACAGAGCAGACTTCTAAATTGATGGTAGGGAAAAAAAACTCACTTCAGTCTAGTGTGCAACAGCGCGAAACAACAGTCCAAGATTTTGAGGGTAAAAAAGTATAGCTAGCGCAAAAAATTGTTATAGCACATTTTCAATAGCTTTCTTTTATATAATTTTGACTGGAAGGGAGAAAACTACTTAGCCTGAAATGGGCATGCAACTAGAAGTTGATAAGGGTTTTTTTTTTTTTTTTTTTTTAATAACCTTCCATTCTGTATAACTTTTAAACTATGCAAGCATTCTTAGCACTGAGGCTTGCATAATTACCCTGCTCTCATCTCAGGAGGGGGAAAAAAAAAAAAAGGATGAAACATACACACAAGCACAAGACTGCTTCAGTTCTACCATTCTCATGAATTCCATACTTGGGGGCCACAAAATCCCTTTACCTGGTGATTCCGGGAGCAAAAAGAACAGCAGCACTTTACCTCAGACTTTTTTTCTTTTTTAACTTTTACCAAAGGATTTGCTGTAAGCCTTCAAGTCATCTTGTCCAACCCCGAAGCTGTATTTAAGCGCCATGGATCCCAGCGCGGGAAACAGCATCGTTTTACAGCAGTGTGAGGGGGAGAAAGAACACGTGGCTTGTCCAGGGCCGTCAAGACAGATCTGATCAGACAAGGCCTCACCTCAAATCTGCCTTAAGAGACAGCTGGGCACCTGCTGGGCATTTCCCCAGACATCTACCCTGCAATCCTGGACCCTCGTCTGAGGTTTTTCTTTATCCTTTTCTATATTCTCCAGGCACTCGTTGGGGCTCCCTGGTGGCACAGTGGTAAAGAATCCACCTGCCAATGCAAGAAGACATGGCTTTGATCCCTGGATTGGGAAGATGCCCTGGAGGAGGAAAAGGCAACTCACTCCATTTTTTTGCTTGGAGAATCCCATGGATGCAAATGGTCGAACATGATTGAGCACACACAGAGACACTTTTTATGGCTCATCCAAGACTCTTTTCAAGAATCAGTTAATTCTTCAAAATCATAGGTGCCAGAAGGCGTTATTCGGCATTTAAAACCCCACAACAAAGAAGGAAATCTTACTCTGTGATTCCCCGCTGTTCCATTAATACTACACTATTTTTTATGTTCACTATTTTCAAAATTTAAAAGATATTTTTGGCTCAATTAGAGTCAATGGTCTAACATTCTTTCCCATACATTTTACAATATGCCCAGAGTTAAATCAAATTGGGCATGGTGGCCTTAATCAAGGTAGTTTTTGTTCATAGTGTTACTTATTTTGAAAAATCAGATTATACTTACTAGGACCTTTTTGCAAAGCAACCCACAGAGTGGGAGATCTTTCTAATATTGATGTATCTTATTTTCATGTAAAATATCATTTTGATCACTTACAGTCTTTATTCTGAAATATTTTTAGCATACCAAGAGAGACCTGACAAACAAATCCCTGCAACTTCTATCAACTCTCAGATAATTATACTTTACATCTCTGCTTCTCTACTGGACCTGCTAGTCACGACACAAGAATTTATAGACCAAACAGTATTGTAAGATTTCAATAACTTCTTTCCTTAAAAAAAAAAAGGTGAACTTAAACCTGTATGAAACAAGTACACTACTCCTGGATAAAAGCATATGCCCACACAATTGCATACACAATGGTTCATCACAGCGCTATTTGTTAGAGCTCAAAATCCAAACCAAAATACCCACCCACAAAAAAGATAAACGGATAAACAGATGATGGTATATCTATAAGCTGGAATACTTTCCAGCAAGGTAAAGGAACGAAAGACATTATATTGATACCCAAGGAGATGAATGAATCTCAAAACTGAAGTTGAAAGAAGCCAAACAAAACCGAGTACAACTTGTTGTATGACCACATTCATATAAAACTCATAAACTCCATGCAACTGGATTGAAAGCATCTTGGGTGCCTGGGGTCCAAAGTGCCCCTTCTTCGGGCAGGAAGAAGGCTAGATGGAGGACAAATATCACAGGAAACTTGTGATGATGAGGGACTTGCTATCTAAATTGTGGGGATGCTTTCATGGGTGGGTACGTATGTCCAACCTCATCAAACTCTGCACTTTAAATAGATGCAATTAGCTATATGTATATTAATTCCTCAATGAAGCTGTTAAAAAGTAACTATGGGTGACTCCATACTATGGTTTCTGGGCCAATTACCCCAAACCCTAGAGATAAAAGGTTTTCCCTCCCTGAAGTCAAGGGCTCTCCTCCCCATGGCCTCCCAGAATGACTGACAGAGGAAATTTGATTTTCTTCAAGGAAAACTCTGCCCTCACCCACAGAGCGGTGCTCTGTTCCTTTGTCCCTCAAAAGAAAATCAAACAATAATTCAACATCAGAATATTTTGTAATATCTTGGTTATTCATTCCCAAGACCCCATGTGAGGCATCAAAAAGACCAGAATAGTCTGGATCCAGCACAATACTTTTCTGTCTCTCTTCTTCCATCCAAAGCTTCAAAAAAGTTTCATTACTTTAACTAGAGTGACCTACTTACAAACTTCATCTAAATCCACAAATATAAAGTCGCCTCATCTGAGACAATACAGTTCTATATTTCAGTGTAAGTTATCCTTTATTATATTCATAGTTTCCATTTTCCAATTTTTATAAAAATCATTTTGCTGCTAGATTTTATTGTATTTCACTTAATAATGCTTTTTTGCAAATCTGTAAGTAACACTCTCTGTGTGTCCATTTTTGTGAGAAAGCACCTTGTGGATATTCCTAACTGGACATTTGCTTATGTATAATTGCTGCATGAAAAAAGCATGGAACCTATTTGTTAGAGCTCAAAATCCAAACCAAAATACCCACCCACAAAAAAGATAAACGGATAAACAGATGATGGTATATCTATAAGCTGGAATACTTTCCAGCAAGGTAAAGGAACGAAAGACATTATATTGATACCCAAGGAGATGAATGAATCTCAAAACTGAAGTTGAAAGAAGCCAAACAAAACCGAGTACAACTTGTTGTATGACCACATTCATATAAAACTCATAAACTCCATGCAACTGGATTGAAAGCATCTTGGGTGCCTGGGGTCCAAAGTGCCCCTTCTTCGGGCAGGAAGAAGGCTAGATGGAGGACAAATATCACAGGAAACTTGTGATGATGAGGGACTTGCTATCTAAATTGTGGGGATGCTTTCATGGGTGGGTACGTATGTCCAACCTCATCAAACTCTGCACTTTAAATAGATGCAATTAGCTATATGTATATTAATTCCTCAATGAAGCTGTTAAAAAGTAACTATGGGTGACTCCATACTATGGTTTCTGGGCCAATTACCCCAAACCCTAGAGATAAAAGGTTTTCCCTCCCTGAAGTCAAGGGCTCTCCTCCCCATGGCCTCCCAGAATGACTGACAGAGGAAATTTGATTTTCTTCAAGGAAAACTCTGCCCTCACCCACAGAGCGGTGCTCTGTTCCTTTGTCCCTCAAAAGAAAATCAAACAATAATTCAACATCAGAATATTTTGTAATATCTTGGTTATTCATTCCCAAGACCCCATGTGAGGCATCAAAAAGACCAGAATAGTCTGGATCCAGCACAATACTTTTCTGTCTCTCTTCTTCCATCCAAAGCTTCAAAAAAGTTTCATTACTTTAACTAGAGTGACCTACTTACAAACTTCATCTAAATCCACAAATATAAAGTCGCCTCATCTGAGACAATACAGTTCTATATTTCAGTGTAAGTTATCCTTTATTATATTCATAGTTTCCATTTTCCAATTTTTATAAAAATCATTTTGCTGCTAGATTTTATTGTATTTCACTTAATAATGCTTTTTTGCAAATCTGTAAGTAACACTCTCTGTGTGTCCATTTTTGTGAGAAAGCACCTTGTGGATATTCCTAACTGGACATTTGCTTATGTATAATTGCTGCATGAAACAAATTCTTCCTTGGCTTGGTGAATTCAATCACCTTCTGGATTAGAAGTACACTCCGCAGTGGGAGGTGGGGTCGGTGTGGGGGCATTCTCTCCTCACAACTAGAAAGTGAAGTACAGTCAACTGACTCGTGTTGGCATATTTGTATATTCCTGCTTAGAACTTCTTCTTGTTGTTCATGATTTATTGTTTAGATTGACTTCTATTGAACTATAGTTGTTCTACAATGTGGTGTGGTTTCTGCGTGCATGTGTGCACATTCAGTTGGGTCCAGCACTTCATGACCTCCATGGACAGTAGCCCACCATGTTCCTCTGTCTGTGGGGATTTCCCAGGCAAGAATACTGGAGGGGGTTACCATTTCCTCCTCCAGTGGATCTTCCTGACCCAAGAATCAAACTGGCATTTCCTGCACTGGTGGGCAAATTCTTTACCACTGAGTCACCTGCAAAGGAATGGATTTCCTTCCCATTTAGGTCACCACAGCACTAAGTCTTGTTCCCTGTGCTCTCGGGTAGGTCTTCATTAATCTATTTTATACATAGTATCAATAGTGTGCATATTGTCATGGACAATGAACAACTAGTGAGCTCATGAAAGCACACGAGAAACTTCTACACAGTGGTTACTAGCCACACTAGCTTATATGCTGGTTGTTTGAAATCCTTCCAAACTAACTTCCTTGAATATGTATATCATATATATACATATGTATATATATATATAAATCTATACAACAACAAAGGAACACCCCCATGCTAATAAATAGGGTGCTTCTCAGAAGCCAACCTATAGAGGGTACAAAAGACTGTAAGATCAAACCACTGATCTCCCTAACTAAGGCTGTAAGTTCAGGCTTTTGTATATTGTATTTTTTGAAAGTAAATATTTATTTACTTGGATTTTCATTAATGAATAAACAATAGGAAGAAAAATATAAATCTCCATTTACATTTGAAATGAGGTCATTTTCAAAAGCATTAACCAAGGGTAAAAATATCTGAACAATCTCAGTGGTCTAAAAGAATCAGCCCTAATAAGGTGGCTGGATCTAAAACGTATCAAAAAAGTGAAGTCAGTCAGAAAGAGAAGGGCAAATACAGTATATTAACACATATATATGGAGTCTAGTAGGATGGTGATGATGGCACATGCAGTGAAGTGACGGAAAGACAGACACGGACAGTGGACATATGGACATTGTGGGGAAGGAACAGAGGGTGAGAGGCATAAAGCAAGTAGCATGAAGGCCTGTACTATCATAAGTGAAGAAAATAGCTATAGTCATTGCTCTGTGAGAAAAGGGGATCCTTTAGGGGTGCTGTGTGATGGTCGGGAGGGGTGGGAGGGGGGATATACATATGACTAATATGGGAACATACATATCTGTAAACAATAAAACTCTGTAAAAGGTACAAGTAAAACAAAAGTTAAAAATAAAATAAAATAAAAGAATGTAAGCCTCCTGCCACAGAGCTTCCCAGGTGGCTCGGGGGTAAAGAATCTGCTGCAGTGCAGGACACATAGGAGATACAGGTTTGACCCCTAGGTCAGGAGGATCCCCTGAAGGAGGGCATTCTTCAGTATTCTTGCCTGAAGAATCCCATGGACAGAGGAGCCTGGCAGGCTTATAGTTCATAGAATCGAAAGAGTTGGACACAACTAAAGCAAATGAGTGCATACACACACACACACACACAAACCTCGTGTAAATAAGGGCAAAATTAGAATAAGCTTCTTCATGTGCTTTTCTTTCCTTTCTTGTTCCATGGATATGACATTATTAGGATTTAGGTGTAATAATTATTTAATTAGAATGATGGATATTTTTTAAAAATCAGCTTTTATTAAGATTTTGCTACTCCTTTAAAAATCTATGTTATATTAAACAGCTTTGAGACATAAAAATCTGTCCTCTAGCCTGCTGAGTAAATATGAATTTCACAGTTAAATACATAAAATAATGATTACATCCAATGGTCATAAGGGACATGTTTTTAGGAGGATACTAATTAAACTACATCTTCAGACAACATGTTTCTACACTTACTACCAATGAACCATATCTGATTGGTCATTAAGTAATTAGGAATGCTAATGTAAATAAAATGCCATTCAAATGGGGCTTCAGATTGGAGATGAATCATATATTTTGTGTTCTGGTCTGAATAATGCACAAATCAATCAAATAAAACAACCAAGAAAAAACTACTTAAAATCAGAAGAAAAAGATGGCTCCATCTGTCATTTACTTCTAAATAGATCCCATATTTTTAAACAGGATAATTTTCAAAATTTTACTGACAATATAAAAATGGAGGGAAAAGTGGCTTAGATTGTGAGCCTACACATTGCTATGCCTATTGTAATTTACATTTTGGTGTGTGCCCATGTGTGTGTGTCTAGCATTTATGAAACAGCAGAGACAACAAGTTCTACAGCACCCAAAGTCAAGACAGTGCTGAGACAGACATAGAAAAATGAATGATGCTGGACCACAAAGAGGAGGACTGACCAAAAGCTGAAAGTGAAGAAATGAAGCAAGTGGAAACAAACTAAATGAGGAGAAACGGCAAAGGGTTTGACATTATTAACAAAACAACATAGTAACAAGTTGGAATGAGAATCCTCCAGAATTCTATGTTCCTTAAATCTAGAATGCGTGTCAAGAATATTCAATGAATGTATTCACTTAAGTATTAAAATAGTCAAATGACTCTAGAACAATGATTTTAGAATAAGTCAATATAGGAAATCCTTAAATATGGGGAATTTTTCAAAAGGATGATTTATTTAAAATGTGAACACTGGTGGTGAAAAAAGAAAACTGATCTAGCAACCAGTAGACACTAAGTAAGCATGTGTTGAGTGAATTAATGAATGAGTGAACTAATTATGCAAATTCCAATACAAAACCATTCATTCTTCTATAAAGTAAACAAAGTCCTGAAGAGTTGCCACGTGTCATTTTGTCAGAGTGACAGACTTTCAGGAATGTCACAACTGCGTCTGCTTCATTTGTGGCATCTTTTGTTGAGGTACAGCTTGCATGGGGTGAAGGGCACAGAGCAAATTAATAATACAAAGCTTGACCGTGTCATAAGCACCTATCCATGAAACGTACATCCAGAGAACACAGAGTACACTGTTATCACATCAGATGCTTCTCTTCTACCCTTCTGAAGTTGATATTAAACCCTTCAAAGATAACTGCTGTATTTCAACTTTTTCTTGAATTTCTTACACGCAAAGACAGACCCTGGGTGTTTTGAAATCTGCCTTCCTTCAGTTACTGTTTTAAGGTTCACTTACACTTTCATGTATGTAACACGTATTGTGCCATTTTTCATTTGTGCAAAGCCTGCACACACCTCATACCAGAGTAATGCTGCCACCATGGCGGGTGTCGGGAGGCAGGCAGGGAACATGCCCCACTCTCCCATCTCTGGGGTCTTCCCCTACGGCCACTGGGTGTGCCCCTACTGGACATCTCTTACTTCCTCCCTGACCCAAGAGAACAGGTTTTCCTTATGCATATGTGTGCGTTCGTTTGTTTTCCTAGCCCTGTGGGAATTCTGGGTTGCAGCCCTCTCTCGTTCTCCATTAGGGACGTAAAAGAAGTTAAAAAGAAAACTGAGCGGCTTTGCTGGCAGTCCAGAGGTTAAGACTCCAGTGCAGACTCCGCTTCCAGTGCAGAGGATGCGGGTTTGATCCCTGGTCAGGGAACAAAATTCCTATATGCCATGCAGCACACCCCCCAAAAAAGACAAACAGAAAACCCAAAGAACCCACAGGGGTTCATCACAGAACCTGCAGGTTCTGTGTTCCATGTCCAGTCAATGTTTGTTCTGCTTTTAGAGTTTTATAGGTATCTATGGAATGATTGCCAGGGTATCTAGAGGTAATTAGAGAGAAGAAACAAGGGAAACTGAATTTATGCCATCTTTTTCCTGAAGAGAACATGGCACTTCCTGTTATTATAAATAAAATTTTATCGGAACACCATCGTATCTGTTTGTTAACTGACTGTCTGTAACTGTTGTCATACTACAGAGACAGACCTGAGTATCTGCAAACAGATTATAAGGCTCCCAAAGTCTAAAACATTCTACCTAGCCCTTTATAGCAACTCGTCTGCTTCATTTGTGGCATCTTTTGTTGAGGTACAGCTTGCATGGGGTGAAGGGCACAGAGCAAATTAATACAAAGCTTGACCGTGTCATAAGCACCTATCCATGAAACGTACATCCAGAGAACACAGAGTACACTGTTATCACATCAGATGCTTCTCTTCTACCCTTCTGAAGTTGATATTAAACCCTTCAAAGATAACTGCTGTATTTCAACTTTTTCTTGAATTTCTTACACGCAAAGACAGACCCTGGGTGTTTTGAAATCTGCCTTCCTTCAGTTACTGTTTTTAAGGTTCACTTACACTTTCATGTATGTAACACGTATTGTGCCATTTTTCATTTGTGCAAAGCCTGCACACACCTCATACCAGAGTAATGCTGCCACCATGGCGGGTGTCGGGAGGCAGGCAGGGAACATGCCCCACTCTCCCATCTCTGGGGTCTTCCCCTACGGCCACTGGGTGTGCCCCTACTGGACATCTCTTACTTCCTCCCTGACCCAAGAGAACAGGTTTTCCTTATGCATATGTGTGCGTTCGTTTGTTTTCCTAGCCCTGTGGGAATTCTGGGTTGCAGCCCTCTCTCGTTCTCCATTAGGGACGTAAAAGAAGTTAAAAAGAAAACTGAGCGGCTTTGCTGGCAGTCCAGAGGTTAAGACTCCAGTGCAGACTCCGCTTCCAGTGCAGAGGATGCGGGTTTGATCCCTGGTCAGGGAACAAAATTCCTATATGCCATGCAGCACACCCCCCAAAAAAGACAAACAGAAAACCCAAAGAACCCACAGGGGTTCATCACAGAACCTGCAGGTTCTGTGTTCCATGTCCAGTCAATGTTTGTTCTGCTTTTAGAGTTTTATAGGTATCTATGGAATGATTGCCAGGGTATCTAGAGGTAATTAGAGAGAAGAAACAAGGGAAACTGAATTTATGCCATCTTTTTCCTGAAGAGAACATGGCACTTCCTGTTATTATAAATAAAATTTTATCGGAACACCATCGTATCTGTTTGTTAACTGACTGTCTGTAACTGTTGTCATACTACAGAGACAGACCTGAGTATCTGCAAACAGATTATAAGGCTCCCAAAGTCTAAAACATTCTACCTAGCCCTTTATAGAAAATATTTGATATCCTTAGTCCTAGAATAAACGTTAGGGATGTTTCACGATCTTGGGATAGGCAAAGTTTTCTGAGATAGGGCATCCAACACACCAATCATAAAAATAATATAAAATAGACTTAAGAAAAAGAAAAGAATTGTGCTCATCAAAAAAATAAAATAAACACTGAAGAAATTGAAAATGCAAGCCATGGACTGAGACAATGTACTTATAGTTAATATAGCTGAAAAAAGGCTCATATGCAGACCCCAAAAAAAAGACGTCCCTGAAAATCAATAACAGAAAGACAGTTCTTTAACAATATGGGCACAAGGTTGGACCTGCATTTCATAAAACATGCCATGTATTTTTGCTCTGAGCTTACCTTTAGTGTTATGCAAAAGTCAAATCCCAAAGAGGCCTGGGGAATACATACCCTAAAGGGAAGTCCTCAGGCATGCTGACATCCACAAGAGGAGGCATTTTCATCAGCTGAAGGAAAAGGAGCAGAGAGATCATTTTAAACAAAATATCTCACAATTGTACATTTCAACATGTTTCAAATCAATCATCTAGTTATGCTTAATTATGTTAATGCTGTTATTGGAAATTCAAGAAGGGTATGTAAAAAAGAGTATTGATGAGAACAAAGAAAAAGGAAGCATGTATGACAAAAATGGAGGAAAAGACTAAAATGTTTGAAAGCTGAAGCGCGAAGGACACTATTAGGAACCAGATTTTTACTTCTGCTCTCCAAATTCTAATATAACTTTTTTTTTCTCACCTAAAAGGAGTGATATGGTGGGGGGAAATGAAATGGGAAAAGTCTTTATAAGTTAAAAAGTCAAAGAGAAGAATACTAAAACCCAGGTCTCCTGCATTGCAGGTAGATTCTTTACCATATGAACCACCAGAGAAGCCCATTTTGAAAGTCGTAACTGATTTCGTTTTTCAAACCATGTCACTAGGAAATCCAAGTTACACGCTGACTTTTGATAGTATTTTGTGGTGAAATACACTCTGTGTGTGTGTGAGAGACAGTTTATGTCACACATTTCCTCTTTTTTTGTATCATTAGATTTCAGGTTATTGTGCTTTGTGATGATTATACATGTGTATACATTATGTATGCATGTGCTCAGTCGGTTCAACACTTTGCAACCCCATGAACTGTAGCCCACCAGGTTCCTCTGTCCATGGGTTTCCCAGACAAGAATACTGGAGTGAGTTGCCATTTCCTTTTCTAGGGGATCTTGCCAATGCAGAGATCGAACCCACGTCTCCTTCATTGGGTGGTGGATTCGTTACCACTGAGCCACCTGGAAACCCCAAAAGGATTCAACATATCTTGGTAAAACTCTTAAATTCATGGCAAAGTTTGTTGATCATGGTTTCTTGGTCTTTTTTTTTTTTTTTTTTAAACAATTCCATTACCAACAGAGATCAAATATCCATCCAGTCTACATGGTTCTTTTTTCATTACCAGAAAGTCACCAACTGCAAAACCCGATCCCAGTTCTGCCTGTGGTCTCAGATCAGCTCTCTGAGTCTTTCTGTCCCAGTGGGTATCCACCTTAGGATGAGGGCTCAAGGGAGAATCTTCCTTTCCCAGAATTTAGGATCTCATGAAATTCATCTTCCATCCTTTGTACACTGACTATCTTTTGCAGCACCCCCTACCCTGTTTTTTTTATGTTATTTTTGGCCACACCATGCGGCTTATGGGACCTTAGTTCCTCCACCAAGGACCCTTGGCCAGAAGTATGATAGAAAAAAACCATATGACAAAAATGGAGGAAAAGACTAAAATGTTTGAAAGCTGAAGCGCGAAGGACACTATTAGGAACCAGATTTTTACTTCTGCTCTCCAAATTCTAATATAACTTTTTTTTTCTCACCTAAAAGGAGTGATATGGTGGGGGGAAATGAAATGGGAAAAGTCTTTATAAGTTAAAAAGTCAAAGAGAAGAATACTAAAACCCAGGTCTCCTGCATTGCAGGTAGATTCTTTACCATATGAACCACCAGAGAAGCCCATTTTGAAAGTCGTAACTGATTTCGTTTTTCAAACCATGTCACTAGGAAATCCAAGTTACACGCTGACTTTTGATAGTATTTTGTGGTGAAATACACTCTGTGTGTGTGTGAGAGACAGTTTATGTCACACATTTCCTCTTTTTTTGTATCATTAGATTTCAGGTTATTGTGCTTTGTGATGATTATACATGTGTATACATTATGTATGCATGTGCTCAGTCGGTTCAACACTTTGCAACCCCATGAACTGTAGCCCACCAGGTTCCTCTGTCCATGGGTTTCCCAGACAAGAATACTGGAGTGAGTTGCCATTTCCTTTTCTAGGGGATCTTGCCAATGCAGAGATCGAACCCACGTCTCCTTCATTGGGTGGTGGATTCGTTACCACTGAGCCACCTGGAAACCCCAAAAGGATTCAACATATCTTGGTAAAACTCTTAAATTCATGGCAAAGTTTGTTGATCATGGTTTCTTGGTCTTTTTTTTTTTTTTTTTAAACAATTCCATTACCAACAGAGATCAAATATCCATCCAGTCTACATGGTTCTTTTTTCATTACCAGAAAGTCACCAACTGCAAAACCCGATCCCAGTTCTGCCTGTGGTCTCAGATCAGCTCTCTGAGTCTTTCTGTCCCAGTGGGTATCCACCTTAGGATGAGGGCTCAAGGGAGAATCTTCCTTTCCCAGAATTTAGGATCTCATGAAATTCATCTTCCATCCTTTGTACACTGACTATCTTTTGCAGCACCCCCTACCCTGTTTTTTTTATGTTATTTTTGGCCACACCATGCGGCTTATGGGACCTTAGTTCCTCCACCAAGGACTGAACCAGAGCCCTTGGCCATGAGAATGCAGAGTCCTAATCACTGGGCAACCAGGGAACTCCCTCTTGCAGTTGCTATTTCAGAGTTAAGAGCAGTACTTCATCCCTACTCCCATGATAAGTTTTTCTTTTTTCAAAGTTGCCTATACTTTATAGGGACTTCCATGATAGCTCAGACAATAAAGAATCTGTCTGTAATTTGGGAGAAGGGGGTTCAGTCCCTGAGCTGGTAAGAACCCCTGGAGAAGGAAATGGCCATCCACTCTAGTATTCTTGCCTGGAGAATTCCATGGGCAAAGTAGCCTGACAAGTTGCAATCCATGGGGTCGCAAAGAATAGAACACAAGTGAGCAACTAACACTTTCACTTTCTATACTTTTAAGTATCTCTATTTTTGTGAAGGGATTGCCTTGAATTTTAAGTAATCTTGTTTTGTTTTGTTTGTTATTGTTATAGTTTTCGGTTCCCTAAGAAGACATTTAATTAATTTTTAAGGGACTACCTTAAATGGTTCCCATTTGAATACAATGTTAGCTACATTTTTTGAAAGAATTCTTTTAAGATTTTTTTTTTTATATAGAGTACTGTTGTTTACTTCCACATGCCAACCTGATCAGCCAAAGGTACATGTATGTTCCCTCCCACTTAAACTTCCCTCTCGTCTCCCTCCCCATCCCACCCTTCTAGGCTGTTAACTGAGTCCCTGTTCAAGTTCCCCTAGTCTTACAGCAGATTCCCATTGGTTGTCTATTTTACATATGGTAATATAAGTTTCCATGTTACTCTTTCCATACATCTCACCCATTCCTCCATCCAGTGTCCATAAATCTGTTCTCTATGTCTGTTTCTCTACTGGTGCTCTGCATACACATTTACCAGTACCATCTTTCTAGATTCCATATATATGTGTCAGTATACAATACTTATTTTTCTCTTTCTGATTTATTTCACTCTGTATAATAGGTTCTAGGTTCATCCACCTCATTAGAAGGATTTTTTTTTTTTTTGATGTGGACCTTTTTAAAAATGAAAAAACAAACAAAAAAAACCCTTATATTGAATTTGTTACAACATTGTTTCTGTTGTTTGGAAGGCATGTGAGATCCTAGTTCTCTGACCAGGGATCAAACTCACACGCCCTGCATTACAAGGTGAAGTCTTAACCACTAGACCACCAGTGAAATCCCTTGTGAAAGAATCCTTTTACTAGATTAATATAGTAATTTATATTACTACATAAAGTAGTTGCTGATCTAATGCTACCACTGCTGACATAAGCAGCTCTGGACACTCAAGAGGAGTGCAGGTGGTCATCACGTCCCCAGCTAACCACTCTGCTGGGGGTGCTCCTAAACGGGCGCCACTTTGTTCTACAACTTCTCATGCCTCAGTCCTATTTTAATCAAAGGTAGTGCAGATATTTTATAAAGTAAGATGATGTATGCATTTTTAAATGAATCTACACAGTGCTTTTCAAATACTCTTTAATGTGCTCCTCAGAAGCATTAGTGGACTTAAAGTTATTGAGATGTGACTGTTTGAAAGCATATCTAGATATTTTGTATTAATCCCTGGGAAAGCAATGGAGTAGAGTTTGCATTTAACTCGCCCCTAATTTCAGGGTATAATGATTACCCTATATAATCGTAGTTCTTGAGAGGGAACTCTGTAAATAAACACTGCATTGTTAGAATTATAGGACTCATTAGCAAAAACTTCCTCCTTATCAATTTGCAAGAAACATAAGTTGATTTACTTTCTCATTACCTAGGAAATGTTTTTCATTCTCCTGACTCATCTTTGTTCTTTCCTTTGTATAAGCAATGAAGTTATAAGTTGTGTGAAGTAATAGACTGCAAATTATAATGCTTCATTGCATAAGCAAGTAACAGAAAATGAATTACAAAGAACAGAGCCTCTGTTAACACAAGCTTCAATGATCCTTAATTTTGAAAGGAAAATAGCCAATCACTTGTTTAAGGTCCTATGAACAAAGTAAGATAACACGCATTTAAACTGTCATTGGCCAAGTTTTTATTTCAGTTAGAAGGTAGAACTATCCAGAGAATGTGAGAGAAGTCAGCTTTTTAATAAACAATGTAAAATATGAATTCACTTCTTTTTTAAAATCTCAAGGAAAAGCTGGTCTTCAAACTGTAAGATTTCTATATGCATCAGACATGATAAAATGCAATTTGCTCAGGGAAAGAGTAAAAAAAGAAACCAAAATCATTTTAAAAGTTTAAGTACTAGCCTAGCCTTTACCAAGACGATTATGAACATGCATAGGATGGCCACCTACAATGGATCTTCAGGCCATGTGATACATCAGTAATATGTATAAACACAGGAATGCCTGTAGCTAAATGGTGTACTTTTTGTGTTTTGCATCATAAAACATTATCTTCTAGTAAAGGTTTGGCTTCCCACTAATACCCTTTCTTTCAAGTCCTATTTTAATCAAAGGTAGTGCAGATATTTTATAAAGTAAGATGATGTATGCATTTTAAATGAATCTACACAGTGCTTTTCAAATACTCTTTAATGTGCTCCTCAGAAGCATTAGTGGACTTAAAGTTATTGAGATGTGACTGTTTGAAAGCATATCTAGATATTTTGTATTAATCCCTGGGAAAGCAATGGAGTAGAGTTTGCATTTAACTCGCCCCTAATTTCAGGGTATAATGATTACCCTATATAATCGTAGTTCTTGAGAGGGAACTCTGTAAATAAACACTGCATTGTTAGAATTATAGGACTCATTAGCAAAAACTTCCTCCTTATCAATTTGCAAGAAACATAAGTTGATTTACTTTCTCATTACCTAGGAAATGTTTTTCATTCTCCTGACTCATCTTTGTTCTTTCCTTTGTATAAGCAATGAAGTTATAAGTTGTGTGAAGTAATAGACTGCAAATTATAATGCTTCATTGCATAAGCAAGTAACAGAAAATGAATTACAAAGAACAGAGCCTCTGTTAACACAAGCTTCAATGATCCTTAATTTTGAAAGGAAAATAGCCAATCACTTGTTTAAGGTCCTATGAACAAAGTAAGATAACACGCATTTAAACTGTCATTGGCCAAGTTTTTATTTCAGTTAGAAGGTAGAACTATCCAGAGAATGTGAGAGAAGTCAGCTTTTTAATAAACAATGTAAAATATGAATTCACTTCTTTTTTAAAATCTCAAGGAAAAGCTGGTCTTCAAACTGTAAGATTTCTATATGCATCAGAAATGATAAAATGCAATTTGCTCAGGGAAAGAGTAAAAAAAGAAACCAAAATCATTTTAAAAGTTTAAGTACTAGCCTAGCCTTTACCAAGACGATTATGAACATGCATAGGATGGCCACCTACAATGGATCTTCAGGCCATGTGATACATCAGTAATATGTATAAACACAGGAATGCCTGTAGCTAAATGGTGTACTTTTTGTGTTTTGCATCATAAAACATTATCTTCTAGTAAAGGTTTGGTTTTCCAACCCTTCTATGCTATCATCAGTTCTTTGTCTGCTTGATCTACAGGTTATTGATAGAGCTGTGTTAAAAACTCCAGTGTTGATTGTGAATTTGTCAACTTATTTGATAAGGTTACATGTTTTCTATTTTAAGAGGTTAATTTTCTTAGCTTTGCATTTTATTTTTGTGATGAAAAGTATTACTATGCCAGTTTTCTGTAGATTTGGGTGGCATATATATTTTCTTCCTTTTTAGTATCCTGCAACTTTCCTCTCTTTTTCATATCATGTATCTTTAATTCCATCAATCATTACTAGTAGTCATAGATCTTAACTCTTTAAAAGGCAAGTGTAAGTCAGAACTGCTCAAATGTTAGGGGTGTGTGTGTGTGTGTGTGTGTGTTAGTAACTCAGTTGTGTCTGACTCTTTGCAACCCCATGGACTATAGCCCACCAGGCTCCTCTGTCCACAGCATTCTTCAGGCAAGAATACTGGAATGGATTGCCATTCCCTTCTTCTAGATCCAGGGATTGAGCCCAGGTCTCTTGCATTGCAGGCAGATTCTTTACCGTCTGAGCCACCAGGGACACCCAAGTTATTAGGGAATCAGCACCAATTACACAGGTAGCCAATGGCAGATTCAGAACTCAAGTCCTGAATCAACCAGAGGCTCATCCAGCCACTTTAAGAGTGCACGAAATCAATTCTGTCATAAACCTCATCACTGTGATTGTTGTGACTGAACAATTTGTCTTAATCTCCATTTTAGGAAATGAAATTCAGAAGGCAAGTTGTAAAAAAAAAAAATCAACAAAAATTTAGAAACTTCTTAACAAAATGAACATAGGAACTGTATTAAGAGTCGAATCTTGACAAAACCTCTGTGATTCAAATAGAAAATGGGGACCAGAGACGGTCTGGCCCTGACTGTTCCCAAGAGCAAGCAGGTATCTGAAGAAGCAAGTCAGGGATTTTAAATCAGTTTCCAGTGTGAGGTTCGACTGCTGGATCTTTCTCAGAAAGATGATTTGCATGGGAAAACGTCTCCCGATCGTTAAACGGGGAGAAAAACGCCTAGGATGGTTTCTGAACAAGAGAACCTTCCGTGTCTTATATTTATATTTTAGACTTAGCCCATAATAGCTGAATGCATGCTTTTCAGGGAACAAATGACTTCACAGGCCCCCTGCTGTAGGGCTTACTCAAGACATTCCAGTAGAGACATAATCCCTTTTGTGCTTCTGAAATTAAAATGAATCATATGCAAAAATAGAGCAAGCCGAGAGTGTCTATGTAGCCCATTATGATCATTACACTTTGTAGAACAGTACGCTGTGTCTGCAATAGGTAAATGGTGCTCAGGAAAGAAAAGCACTGCTCTTCCGTAATAATTACATTTCGACAAAATGCCTACTTGCCAGTAAGGGGATGGAGGGAGAGGAAAAGATTTAGAGCCTTATAAAGAAAAGTTTATTTTTGAATAGAAGGCAAAGTTAAAATCAGTCCATCCATTAAAACTCAATTCATCCTGGATACTCAAAAAAAAAAAAGAAGTCTACATAATTGAGGCAGATGTTGACAATCTGAGTAGGCCACAAAGCTGTAACCTTAATAACCAAAATTCAAAATGCAGATGGTAGAAACCTCAACAAAACAGAGGAAGCTCTCCAAGACTTGGAGCATTTCTATGCAGATGGGTAAAATGTCCTTATGACAAAGGGAACATTCTATCACCACTTGAAATACATTTTTAAAAATATTTAGAGTGCGTTATAATTTTTGATCAATGCTTGCTAACTCAGAAATCCAGTAAGGTCAGGATAAAATCTGTTAGGAACTCAAGAAGATTTCTAAACTCAGACAATTCCAGATGGAAACCCACCGACTTCTTTATGTCTTGCCTTTAAAATATATTAATCTTGTTATGGAAACATTACGCACATGCCTGCTGTCTCCCCATGCTCAATCCCACCTCCTCCCTGTCAGCCGAAAAATCCTGGGTTTAACAAAACCTTGTCCTGTTCCCAAGAGCAAGCAGGTATCTGAAGAAGCAAGTCAGGGATTTTAAATCAGTTTCCAGTGTGAGGTTCGACTGCTGGATCTTTCTCAGAAAGATGATTTGCATGGGAAAACGTCTCCCGATCGTTAAACGGGAGAAAACGCCTAGGATGGTTTCTGAACAAGAGAACCTTCCGTGTCTTATATTTATATTTTAGACTAGCCCATAATAGCTGAATGCATGCTTTTCAGGGAACAAATGACTTCACAGGCCCCCTGCTGTAGGGCTTACTCAAGACATTCCAGTAGAGACATAATCCCTTTTGTGCTTCTGAAATTAAAATGAATCATATGCAAAAATAGAGCAAGCCGAGAGTGTCTATGTAGCCCATTATGATCATTACACTTTGTAGAACAGTACGCTGTGTCTGCAATAGGTAAATGGTGCTCAGGAAAGAAAAGCACTGCTCTTCCGTAATAATTACATTTCGACAAAATGCCTACTTGCCAGTAAGGGGATGGAGGGAGAGGAAAAGATTTAGAGCCTTATAAAGAAAAGTTTATTTTTGAATAGAAGGCAAAGTTAAAATCAGTCCATCCATTAAAACTCAATTCATCCTGGATACTCAAAAAAAAAAAAGAAGTCTACATAATTGAGGCAGATGTTGACAATCTGAGTAGGCCACAAAGCTGTAACCTTAATAACCAAAATTCAAAATGCAGATGGTAGAAACCTCAACAAAACAGAGGAAGCTCTCCAAGACTTGGAGCATTTCTATGCAGATGGGTAAAATGTCCTTATGACAAAGGGAACATTCTATCACCACTTGAAATACATTTTTAAAAATATTTAGAGTGCGTTATAATTTTTGATCAATGCTTGCTAACTCAGAAATCCAGTAAGGTCAGGATAAAATCTGTTAGGAACTCAAGAAGATTTCTAAACTCAGACAATTCCAGATGGAAACCCACCGACTTCTTTATGTCTTGCCTTTAAAATATATTAATCTTGTTATGGAAACATTACGCACATGCCTGCTGTCTCCCCATGCTCAATCCCACCTCCTCCCTGTCAGCCGAAAAATCCTGGGTTTAACAAAACCTTGTCCTGCTTAAAAGCCTCACATGCTTGTCCATTGCCTGGAATGTCAAAGTCGTCTCACTTTCCAAAATACAATCCCAAATGATCCTTTCTTAGGGTGTGACAGAGGATGAGGCGGTTACGTAGCATCACCAACTCAACAGACGAGAGTTTGAGCAAGCTCTGGGTGATGGTGAAGGACAGGGAAGCCTGGCGTGGTGCAGTCCACGGGGTTTCAGAGTCGGACACAACTGAACGACAACAAACTCTCGCTTGTTTCCCTCAAGTTTCTCTAGACCGACTTTCTCCTTTGTCAGCCTGTTCTTCTGCCACGGTTGCCTCTAAACCTTAGGGTTATGGTTAGGATCAGAGTTCCTGTGCTCCACAGTAGGTTCTCCTTAGTTCTCTGTTTTATACATGCTGTCAATTCTCATCTCCCAGCTTATCCCCTCCTCTTTTCCCCTCTTGTTGTTTGTACATTTGTTCTCTACATCTGTGTCTATTTTTGATTTGTAAATAAGACCCTTTGTACCCTTTTTCTAGATTCCACATCAATGACTAAAAATACTGTGTGCCATGGGGAACTCCACTCCATGCACTGGGATGACCTGAGTGGACAGGAATTCCTAAAGGGGGGATATACAGATGGATGATTCATTCTGCTCTACAGTAGAAACTGACACAACATTTTAAAGCAACCATACTCCAATAGAAGAGTAATTTAAAAAATAGGGCTCCCCTGGTGGTCTAGTGGGTAAATAGTCCACCTTGCAGTGCAAGGTGCACCAGTTCAATCCTTGGCCCCAGGAAGATCCCACGTGCCGTGGAGCAGCTGGATCAGTGTGCCCAATTATGAGCCAGCATTCTGGAGTGCATGCGCCCAGAGCCAGTGCTCTGCACCGAGACAAGCCACTGCGATGGGAGGCCCACACAGGCCAAAGAATAAAGATGGATGAAAACAAATAAACTTTAAAAATCAATAAAAAGAGGCCAAAATTTTTTTTAAAAAAGTAATTTAAAAAAATAATAAAGTTTATCCATCCATTTGATGGAAATTTACTGAGAGCCTTCCATGTGCAGGGCATTTTTACACACCAAGGATACAGAGGGAGGACCCCTGCCATCACACACTGTCTATTCCAGTGAAAAAGATATACAGAAATCAAGGTCAAAATTCATAGGTTTCTTTTTTTAGTGATTATCACTTATGGTGAAAAACAAAGTGTAAAGAAACCGAGGAAAAATCCAAAGAAGTGATGTCTTGAAATGTCAGCTCATGCAGCGCAGGCAGCCCTGGCAGAGGAGGTGACTTTTGAGAACATACCTGAACAAACGGAGGCGTTTACTCTGTGGATATTTGGGCTGTGGAGTTTCCAACAGGGACACTAGTGCCTTGAGACAGCAGTGAGCCTGGTGTCCCAGGAAGAACTGAGATGCGGGAGCCACCATGACAGAGGAAAGTGGGGGACACCAGGAGGCACTGGGGGTGTCTGCCCTCCAAGAAGCTAGGGTCTGAGGTGGGGATTTCGGTACAGTTAATAATTTAGGTCTGTATCTTAGATGTGTACACCCGAGTTCAGACAGGAACAGACTGGAACAGCATTAAGCATGCACTGGAACAGTAAGACGTACAGCATGGTGACTAAGAGGACCTGGGTGAAGAGAGAACAGCCTTCCCTCTGAATCAGCAGATAGAGTCTTTCTCTTCACTCTGAAAGAGGAACTCCTGTTATATGTCTAGAATTTCTCCCCTATTCCTTGAACAGTAATATTCAAGGAAAGGTTTGGAAATGAAGACCAGAATTGGATTTCACTGTCTGTAGATGATCACACACACAGATGCTCCTCAATGACCTTCAGTAGAAGGCCAGTCCGACTCGGCCAGTCCGACGTGATTAACAACACGTGATGGTATCAGGTGGAGAGTGAAGGGACTCAGCCATACACGCACATGTATCCATTCTCCCCCAAACTCCCCTCCCACCCAGGCTGCCACATAAGTTGAGCAGAATTGCCTGTGCTCTTACAGGAGGTCCTTGTTGGGGATCTGTTTTAAATACAGCAGTGTGTACATATCCAACCCTAACTCCCTAACCGCCCCTTCCCTCTATCCTTCCCCCGGTAACCATAAGCTTGTTTTCTAGGTCTGTGATTTAAAAAATAATAAAGTTTATCCATCCATTTGATGGAAATTTACTGAGAGCCTTCCATGTGCAGGGCATTTTTACACACCAAGGATACAGAGGGAGGACCCCTGCCATCACACACTGTCTATTCCAGTGAAAAAGATATACAGAAATCAAGGTCAAAATTCATAGGTTTCTTTTTTTAGTGATTATCACTTATGGTGAAAAACAAAGTGTAAAGAAACCGAGGAAAAATCCAAAGAAGTGATGTCTTGAAATGTCAGCTCATGCAGCGCAGGCAGCCCTGGCAGAGGAGGTGACTTTTGAGAACATACCTGAACAAACGGAGGCGTTTACTCTGTGGATATTTGGGCTGTGGAGATTCCAACAGGGACACTAGTGCCCTTGAGACAGCAGTGAGCCTGGTGTCCCAGGAAGAACTGAGATGCGGGAGCCACCATGACAGAGGAAAGTGGGGACACCAGGAGGCACTGGGGTGTCTGCCCTCCAAGAAGCTAGGGTCTGAGGTGGGATTTCGGTACAGTTAATAATTTAGGTCTGTATCTTAGATGTGTACACCCGAGTTCAGACAGGAACAGACTGGAACAGCATTAAGCATGCACTGGAACAGTAAGACGTACAGCATGGTGACTAAGAGGACCTGGGTGAAGAGAGAACAGCCTTCCCTCTGAATCAGCAGATAGAGTCTTTCTCTTCACTCTGAAAGAGGAACTCCTGTTATATGTCTAGAATTTCTCCCCTATTCCTTGAACAGTAATATTCAAGGAAAGGTTTGGAAATGAAGACCAGAATTGGATTTCACTGTCTGTAGATGATCACACACACAGATGCTCCTCAATGACCTTCAGTAGAAGGCCAGTCCGACTCGGCCAGTCCGACGTGATTAACAACACGTGATGGTATCAGGTGGAGAGTGAAGGGACTCAGCCATACACGCACATGTATCCATTCTCCCCCAAACTCCCCTCCCACCCAGGCTGCCACATAAGTTGAGCAGAATTGCCTGTGCTCTTACAGGAGGTCCTTGTTGGGGATCTGTTTTAAATACAGCAGTGTGTACATATCCAACCCTAACTCCCTAACTGCCCCTTCCCTCTATCCTTCCCCCGGTAACCATAAGCTTGTTTTCTAGGTCTGTGAGTCTGTTTCTGTTTTGTAAGTAGTTCATTTGTATCATGTCATTTTAGATTCCAGATATTAAGGACGTCATGTGATGTTTTTACTTCTCTGTGACTTACTTCATTCAGTATGGCAATCTGTAGGTCCATCCATGTTGCCGAAAAATGGCCTTATTTCATTCTTTTGAATGGCTGACACACTTTTTTTTTTTTTTGATGGAGACTAGCTGGGGCAGGGTGGGGTGGCAGAGGAGAGAGCAAAATTCAGCCCCAGTGGTCTGACTTGTCAGGAATAAAGTCAGGAGACTTGAGCCCATGTTGTCTGAATCGCTCTTGTTTCTGATATGAGCTGCGTTACAAAGAAACTGCCAATTTATTAAGAGATGCCACATAACTAATAGTAACATGCAGAATTCTTGTGTTTTTGTGGGTCCCGAAGGATCGCCTCCTTTTAATTGAACATCCCACCTTGTTTGTAATAGAGGGCTGGGAATATATGAGCAGACATTTGGGCTCGGCAGGACTAGTCGCCACAAAACCCTGCCAGTCGTAATGTAGGTCACATTTTGATCCAAATGTTAATTGACAGTGTCCTTTAATGTGCATTTTGGGGCTCAGGTAATAATAGTGAGGAAAACTCATTAGGAGCTCGGCAAGAAGGCAGCGTGCAGCCCTGTGACACAGCATCTGATGTTCGAAAGGGGTTTTCACCGAACCCATGTAGCTTTGCCTGAGGACAAAACCACCTTTCTGCCAGCAAGAGGGAGGGAGGCTGTGGTGGCCGGTGGAAGTGCCCTCAGGCAGTGGGGTTCCTGTCACCTGCAGGATCACCCAGGCTTTGAAAAGCACTTCTTTCTCTTTTCTTTACGGATCTAAACCTTTCGCTCTCACTTTGTCCACCAAGGAAAACGGACGCGCGTCAGCCTCATGTCTCAGGGTTTAAAAGTGCTTCCTAAGGTGGACAGATTCCCTTGTTCTCAGATGACTGTGGTGAAACGCGAGCCCTCGGGAGTCTGCATCAATAAAAATCATTTCAACTTCCTTCTCCAGTTTTTGTGGCAGCAGCGAGCCTGTCAACAATTTCCTAGCTGGTAGATAAATACGGACAATTATACTTTACTTTCCACAGAACCACTCCCAGTTCAATGAAACAAATTGGTAATTAGCTTTCAAGAACAAGGACAACGAAGCCAGTGATGAGCACGTGACTTCTACAATCAGTCTCGAAAGTGGTTCTAATACGGCATCCTTGTTAATTCGTGGGCAGCAGATAAACCATTGGAACAGCAGCGTGTGTAAGAAAAGTAAACAGCTGCCTATACAAAAAGTATTTTAATAGGCTACTGGGAAGTTTTAACTATTTTTAATTGTGTTTATACTCATTTAATTAAACTAATTTTCTTGAGCACTCCCTGTTTTGGTTTGGGTTCTCCTGGAAGCTGAGTCTGAGCCACTCAAGGACAAGCAGCTTATTGGAGAGGTTATTTCAAGATATGCTGGTAGACAATCAGCGAAGTGGCACAAGCAAGGGAGAGAGGCCAATAAAGAATTCATCATCTGGCCAATTACCCACCTGCAGGCTCAGAGTCTTCTTACTGAAGGGCAAGGAGGCTCCAGGACTTACAAAGCAACTCCCTCCACATTTTGCATGTGCGCTAAGTCGCTTCAGTGGCGTCCAACTCTTTGAGACCTTTGAACTGTAGTTCACAAGGCTCCTTCACATTGGATTCTCCAGGAATACTGGAGTGGGTTGCATGGCTTCCTCCAGTGGATCTTCTCAACCCAGGGATTGAACCTGCATCTCCTGTGGCTCCTGCATTGGCGAGCAGGTTCTCTACCAACAGCATCACCAGGGAAGCCCCATCTCCATCTTGAGGGCTGCTGAGTTAGAGCACTTCTAGCTTGCTTTCTGCAACCGATCTGATGTACTGCCTCAGCCAGCAAAAAGCCCCTCAGCCACAGAGGACACTGAGGAACCCACGCCAGTAGCATCAGCATCACTTGGGAACTTGTCAAAGATGCAGGTTAACCCTCTGCTGCCCTTCGAAGAGCCGCATCACACAACACTGCATTTCCTCTTCTGATCCCTACTGGCTGCTCTCCAGATCTGCTGCCCAGGTTTCATTGCAGGGTAAACTTTTGAGGTTGTATTTTGAGGACTCAAAATTTCTTGAACTTCAGCTTTCTAGCTTTATGCCATTTTTTGCAAAGAACATGCTAGTCTTTGCCAGGAAAGGGTAGCATGCAGGAGGTCAAGCCAGTTTTGTCTTTGTGTGTCTGAAATACACTTTACTCATTTTTAACTGAGGATCATAATTATTTTTTATACCTTTTATTTTATACTGGAGCATAGCCAACTAACAATGCTGTGGTGTTTTCAAGTGGACAGTGAAGGGACTCAGCCATGCAAACACATGTATTTATTCTACCTCAAATTCCCGTCCCATCCAGGCCATCACGTAACACTGAGCAGAGTTTCCTGTGCTCTACTGTGGGTCCTTGTTGCTTATCCATTTAAAATACAGCAATGTGTACATGTTGATCATAATTCTTACCATAATCATTTCCCCAGAATTTTGATGAAACCAAATGAAATCATTGGTCTGAATTTTCTTTTAAAGTTGGGTGCTATTAAATGGAAGACTTGAAAAGATTGGTACAGAGAGCTAGGATGAGTTCAAGGCATTCAGTAGAAGATTTTTTATGTCTATTATCTGTAAAAGGAGGCATAATCTTGCTTACTGTTACTGTTATTCTTTAGTCACTCTGTTGTCTCCAACTCTTTGCAAACCTGTGCAGCACGCGAGGCTTTCCTGTCCTTCACCATCTCCCAGAGCTTGTTCAAACTCATGCCCATTGACTCAGTGATGCCACCCAACCATTTCATCCTCTGTCACCCTCTTCTCCTATTTTTCGCAACAACAGGCTCTTTTCCAATGAATTGTCTCTTCGCATCAGGCGGCCAAAGTATTGGAGCTTCAGCTTCAGCATCAGCCTTCCAATAAATATTCAGGGTTGGTTTCCTTTAGGATTGACCAGTTTGATCACCTTTCAGTCCGAGGGACTCACAAGAGTCTCCTTCAACACCACGGTTCAAAGAAATCAATTCTTTGGTGCTCAGCCTTCTTTATGGTCCACCTCTCACATCCATACATGACTACTGGGAAAACCAAAGCTTTGACTATACGGACTTTTGTCAGCAAAGTAATGTCTCTGCTTTTTAATACACTGTCTAGGTTTGTCACAGTTTGTCTTCTAAGGAGTAAGTGTCTTTTAAATTTATGGCTGCAGTCACCATCTGCAGTGATTCTGGAGCCCAAGAAAATAAAGTCTGTCACTGTTTCCATTGTTTGCCCATCTATTTGCCATGAAGAGATGGGACCAGATGCCATGATCTTCATTTTCTGAATGTTGAGTTTTAGGTCAGCTTTTTCACTCTCCTCTTTCACCTTCATCAAGAGGCTCATTAGTTCCTCTTTGTTTTCTGCCATAAGGGTGGTGTCATCTGCATACCTAAGATTATTGGTTATTTCTCCTGGCAATACTGATTCCAGGTTGTGTTACATCCAGACCGGAATTTTCACGTGATGTACTCTGCATATAAATTAAATAAGCAGGGTGACAATATACAGCCTTGACATATTTCCCAATTGAGTACATCAAATGGTTATTGACATACTCAATCCCCATGGACTTTAGCCTGCCAGGATACTCTGTCCATAGGATTTCCCAGGCAAGAATATCCAAATGGGCTACCATTTCCTTCTCCAGGGAATGTTTGCAACTCAGAGATCAAACCTGTGTCTCCTGCATTGGCAGGCGGATTCTTTACCACTGAGCCACCACAGAAGCCCCATGTTTGCTTACATTAACACTAAAAAGTAAGAAAAAAACAAAAAAATATATTTCTGAATAGTGAAAGGAAAATATGGCATGTGTGTCCAATATTCTCAGAGTAGGTAAGTAGTGGGATTATGTATGTAACTTTGACTTTGATATAATTTAAAATTGATAGAAAATATGACAGGGTGGCACCTGAGACCCCACAGTTGTAGACTTTTTTGTGGGGGGGGGGTTGGGAAGGGAAAGGGGTGTGCAGGCCACTTCTATTGGTCTTTCATCTATCTATTTTCATCCATCTTTGTTCTTTGGCCCGTGTGGGGCCTCCCACCGTGGTGGCCTCTGTTGTCACAGAGCACCGGCTCTGGGCACATGTGCTCCAGAGCTCCGGCTCAGTAGTTGGACACATCAGTCCAGCTGCTCCGCGGCACGTGGGGTCTTCGCAGGCCAGGGATCAAACCGGCGTCCCTTGCACAGCAAGGTGGTGTCCTTACCCACTGGACCACCAGGGAAGCCCAGTTGTAGACTTTTAAAAGACAGATTTAACACCAGGAACACTAGGCTTTCTTTAAAAACTAAAAAAGCTTTGTCCTAGGGAAGGTGGCCTCCATTTGCCATTCCCTAGATGATGCCTTGAAGTGTGGCTAGGAATATCAGAATATCTATTTTTAATTATTTTGATCCTATCATCTTATTTATTTCCCAACTTTCTATTTTGACAAGTTAAAAATCTACACCAAAAATAGCTTAAAAATAGCAAATAAGTGACCTATTACCTTTCAATTATTCTTGCTAATATCTTTTGTGTTACATCCAGACCGGAATTTTCACGTGATGTACTCTGCATATAAATTAAATAAGCAGGGTGACAATATACAGCCTTGACATATTTCCCAATTGAGTACATCAAATGGTTATTGACATACTCAATCCCCATGGACTTTAGCCTGCCAGGATACTCTGTCCATAGGATTTCCCAGGCAAGAATATCCAAATGGGCTACCATTTCCTTCTCCAGGGAATGTTTGCAACTCAGAGATCAAACCTGTGTCTCCTGCATTGGCAGGCGGATTCTTTACCACTGAGCCACCACAGAAGCCCCATGTTTGCTTACATTAACACTAAAAAGTAAGAAAAAAACAAAAAAATATATTTCTGAATAGTGAAAGGAAAATATGGCATGTGTGTCCAATATTCTCAGAGTAGGTAAGTAGTGGGATTATGTATGTAACTTTGACTTTGATATAATTTAAAATTGATAGAAAATATGACAGGGTGGCACCTGAGACCCCACAGTTGTAGACTTTTTTGTGGGGGGGGGGTTGGGAAGGGAAAGGGGTGTGCAGGCCACTTCTATTGGTCTTTCATCTATCTATTTTCATCCATCTTTGTTCTTTGGCCCGTGTGGGGCCTCCCACCGTGGTGGCCTCTGTTGTCACAGAGCACCGGCTCTGGGCACATGTGCTCCAGAGCTCCGGCTCAGTAGTTGGACACATCAGTCCAGCTGCTCCGCGGCACGTGGGGTCTTCGCAGGCCAGGGATCAAACCGGCGTCCCTTGCACAGCAAGGTGGTGTCCTTACCCACTGGACCACCAGGGAAGCCCAGTTGTAGATTTTTAAAGACAGATTTAACACCAGGAACACTAGGCTTTCTTTAAAAACTAAAAAAGCTTTGTCCTAGGGAAGGTGGCCTCCATTTGCCATTCCCTAGATGATGCCTTGAAGTGTGGCTAGGAATATCAGAATATCTATTTTTAATTATTTTGATCCTATCATCTTATTTATTTCCCAACTTTCTATTTTGACAAGTTAAAAATCTACACCAAAAATAGCTTAAAAATAGCAAATAAGTGACCATGTACCTCTACCTAGATTCACCAATTATGAACATCTTGCTACATTTACTTTATCTCTTTATATGTCTTTTTTTTTTAATATCGTTGCTGAATTATTTGAGAGTTGCAGGCAACAGAGAACCAAAATCCCCAAATCTAAATGTGTCTTCAGAGAACAAAGACGTTTTCCTATACAGTCACAGCACAAGGGCTATGCTCAGGCGATCTAATGTGGACACAATGCCAGCATCTCATGCACAGTGTCAACTGTCATCACAAAGGCTCATCTATGTTTCCTGTTTATACAGGAAACAACATCATGAATCTCATTTAGGTTCTCTCTGAGACTAGAACACTTGGCCATTTTTTTTGTCTTTGTAACGCAGACATTTTTTAAGAGGTTATCCAGATGTTTTCCAGAATGCTCCGGTTTTTTTTATTAAAAAATAACTTACATACCATAACACTTGCACTTTGAACATATATGGCTCAGTGACTTTTAGTATGACCATGAAGCAGTGCAAGCATCTCTACTATTTCATTCCAGAAGACTTCAATCCCTTCCTTGGCCTTTTTTTTTGGTCAAATTCAATGAGAAATTTGTCTGGGTCAACAGTACATGCACAGTCACTCAGTCACAACCAACTCTTTGCAACATCATGGACGGTAGCCCACCCGGCTCCTCTGTCCATGGAACTCTCCAGTCAAGAACACGAGAGTGGGTTGGCATTTTTATTCCAAGGGCTCTTTCCCACCCAGGGATCGAACCCCCACCTCCTGTGTCTCTCCTGCATTGGCAGGCTGATTCTTTGAGTCAGTGGCACATTTTATATCATCATATCTATATAAATATAATATAAATCAGTTTTATCTAATCATTCATTCTGGAGCAAATTAATTCATATATATTCTAGTCATACTCATAACAGTTGCAATTTTATATGTTGAACTTATATGAATTATTACATATTATTATTTTACTAACTATATAGCAATTGTCCTGAGGTTTATTTAAGGGGTGTTCATGTTTTTCAAGCAAATATTTTGTAGATCTCTCTCAGCATGATAATAAATGATACAGTTCAGAAAACATAATTTAACACGGACCTAAATATAAGTTCCTGGGACATCCCAGTGCTGAAGTACTTAGCTCAAAAAGACAGTGAGCCCATCCATTCAATATCCGTTCAAGATTTAGTTGGACTCTTTCAACCACAAGACACCAGAGCTGGCGAAGTTTGCAAAAACAAAGATACTCCCTCTTCTTCCTGAGATACAAAGAGAGTCTAAATTTAGTGGATTTGGGTCGGCACATAGATGCCATGGCAGGTGAGTGCAGGGGAAGGACAGAATACAGTTTAGAGAGAGCAAGAAATCTAAAAGATAAAGGTATATCATGAAAATATCGTGGAGCTGATCTTTAAACATGGTCATAAATGATAAGCATCACCAACACAATGGGCAAAAAACCTAGCAGACTTCAGGGGATAGTGAAGGACACGTGAACCTAACAAGCTGCAGTCGGTCGAGTAGCAGAATCAAAAATAACTTTGTGAATGTGAAACAAAGCACTTTGCTGTGGGGAGCTCTCCTGGGCATTGTGGGGTATTTAAACACATTCTTGGTTTCTACAAGCCAGTAACACCTCCCCCGCAAGCTGTGACAACAACCAAAAATGTCTTCAGATATCATCCAACATTTCCTGGGGGACAAAATCACCCCTACACACACACCTGACAAAGTCTGTTCTAGGGGGCAGCACTTTGGAAGACCAGCTGAGATCTCATTCATACAGAGGGAGATGCAAATCAAGTTTGAATATGAATTGGAAGTGCTGATGCTGAAGCTGACGCCCCACTACTCTGGTCATCTGATGTGAAGTGCCAACTCACTGGAAAGGACCCTGATGGTGGGAAAGACAGAAGGCAAAAGGATAATGGGGCAGCAGAGGGTGAGACGGTTAGACAGCATCACTGACTCAGGGGACATGAACCTGAGCAAACTCTGGAGACAGTGGAGGACAGAGGAGCCTGGCATGCTGCCGTCCATGGGGTTACAAAGTGTCAGACACAAGTGAGCTACTGAAAAACAACAACAACAACAAGAGATGGAGCCTGAAGATACCTTCTGAACCACCAGTGAAACCTCACTGGATATTTTTTAGCTCATTTGTGGTCTTGGTGCAGAAGGCAAGACAGCTCTTAAATAAACAACTGCCTATCAGGAACGTGCTTATAGCTTTCTGTATTACTGAAAAGGGCTAAATGTTAAAGTGCTGAAAGTATATATGCCCTATGTTCATCTAAGGAAATGTTAACAGATAACACTTGTTCAGAACGCTCCACGGGCAGATCAGTTGGGAGGACTGGATTGAACAGCCAGTGGCTGATGGCCTTCTCAAGGCATTTGGTAAGGTCACGTGTGCCATGAACTTCCTAACATGGAGCCTATTCTCCAGATTTATCTGACCAGACTTTAGGAAAAATGACCTAGAATGGCATTGGCTAATTTTTATTGCTTTTTGTGTATTACCTTGAAATGCTACTTTACAGAGCAATCACACACACACACACCCCTTTACTTTAGTCTTCCAAGGAGGACATAGTGTGGAGATTAGGCTCCAAATGAAGACTTTCTGATTCTAGTTCTATTGCACCTTTGATTCCATGGGCTCTGAACAGAATACCAATCACTATTTAGTCCTTCAGTTCATCCTCTCTACTTGTCTTTATTCCCATACTGCTTTCACAGGCCATACACACATTTCAAGGGCCAAATAAGCTATCAATGTAATGTAGATAAAATGCAGACATATTATGATTATTTGTATCATCATTATTAATGTACTATTAGTAAACTTCTCAAGACATACATGCGGATATAAACCCCACACATGTTCTGAATGATTACAGAGAAATAGAATAAACAAACACCAAATGTTCTTAGAATGGAACGACCTTGGGGGAGATATACACTTGTATTTTGACTTTACCAAGAAGAAGATGCTCTGAGAAAGACAGATTTCTCTGTTTCATGGTCTTTTCCACGTTTCATTCCTCCTCACAAAATAAATAAATAAATGGTGATTCTCCCTGAATTATTTTTAATGTATTTACAATATATGTAAGCTCTTGTATATTTCAACATAACATGCAATTCCCACCTGAAATCACATTTGGTTATCATTTGAAAGAGTATTTCCTCCGAAAACTGATAAACAAATAAACAAATCAGTTTGATCTGCTGGGCAGATAATATGGAGAAGGGAGTGTGCTGTTTTATGAGGCAGAAATTCATTTTCGGTGTGGAAGTTCTTGCAGAAGGAGCGCGTGGAGAATTTCTGTGTCCTGTGTATTGCTCTGAGCTCCTTTCATGTAGCACGTTTCCCTGGCTGAGAGCTAAAAGAGGGTAGAGGGAATCTCAGTGGATCAATTAACAGAGGGACCTGTCCTTCAGCAGAGGAAGATCTATTTCAGGATTTGCATATCACTGAAAAAAATTACAAAGCTGAGATAAATACAAGCCCGATAATAACTCACTGCAGACTTGGCTCCATTCCTAGATTTCCTTGGCTGTTTGTCCTAATAAAGTGTCTCCATGGCACTTAGGGCAGGAAGGTTATTACTAGCTGTCAATCAAAGGGGGGAGCAAGCCTCTGCAGGAGGAGACAGAGAAGAGAGGTGACATTCACCCTCTCTTCTCACCGATATTGGGTATAAAAGTCACTCAGAGCAAGTGGTTAAAAAGGGACAGGTCCCTCTTCATCCCCGCAGAAAAAAGAAAAGCTGCCTTGGTTACCAACAATTTAATAATAAAACGAAATACATCAATCATCTTTTTTTTCTACCTTATTGATGCCTCCACGTCCATTAACTCTGAGGAAATGAAGGACATCTGAAAGAGATCTTCATGGGAGACTCTTGACTTAATATTGTTTTCTTATGTTTTCATGCAATGCATACACATTGAGGTTTAAAATTAAAGAAGAAAATTTTTTCCATTATCAGACATCTCTGGGTGTTTTTTTTTTTTTTTCTTTTTTTTGAGTGTTGAAATTTCTCTTATAGTTTTACAAGGGAATGCCCGGGGAGGGGAGGGAATAGATAGACACATAGATAAATAGACAGACAGACAGACAGATGGTGCAAAACATACAGTCTTAGTTCTTTTAATGAGGGTGATTTTTGACTTTACTAAATAGATGTTCCAAAACCTACCTAGATAGCTATTAATTGATAATTTAAAGGTCTTTAATTTACCGTCTATTTTCTTAATTAAAGTATATCTACGGCCTGAGCACATCAGCTCTCTCTATGCGTACTTTCAAAAGTAACAGAGTCCATAGAGTGCTAATTGATATCCTAGTCTCCAGACAATACTTTACTAAATGAAATGACAATTATAACCAATTAAGATTCACTTTACATCCTACTTCACCTATTTGGTATGTATTATGCATGAAGACAGAGAGCGCACAGCATCAGTGCTCGGGCTTTATGTGTGTCTTAGAAATTGATGGGCAGCTCCAGGATTTTCCTTGTAGTGCATCTTTCCCCCTAAACCAGGGGTCACTTGGGGGCTTATCAGAAACCCTATATTTTAGCAGTTCTTAGGTTAAAGAGATAATACGAGCTGTTGTTTTTACAGATACGGGTTTTTTTTCTTTTGCATGCTTGCCTCACGTACATCAAGAGCACTTCTCTGCAGAACTACTCCTGTGATGAGGCTTTTTTTTTTTCATTTTTGTTTTTGTTTCAGATACACTACTGTCTAATTATCTCTCCAACCTCCAGCTTCCAGCAGTAAGGTATCTACATTGACACTAGTCACATTTATACCTCACATTAAGGTACGAACCTGTTGCATTTCACATAACTACACTTTTTTGTTTTTTTAATTTTTAAAGTCTTTACTGGATTTGTTACAATATTGCTTCTGTTTTATGTTTTCTTTTTTTGTTTTGTTTATTGTGTTTGTTTTTTTGGCTGCAAGGCATGTGGGATCTTAGCTCCGTGACCAGGGATCGAACCCACAACACCTGCACTGGAAGGCTGAAGTCTTAACCACTGGACCGCCAGCGAACTCCCTACATAACCAAACTTTAAATGTTCAAACTTGCATTGTTTTGCCAAGGCCTTGTGGACCCTGAACTCATCAAAAGGCACACCATGTGTAAGGAAAAAGAGAACACAATTCACATTTGCCTGTTTGTTGAAGCAAAAGAATCTCCATTTCCCATCATTTTCATTTCTGAAATTTTCAATTCAGAAATCATCTGGGGAAAAATACATTTTTAAAGACAGAAAACATAGAAATTCTGGGACAAAAATAACAATATCCTAAAACGAAGAACAGGTTTCTAATTTTTGAATAGGTATTTCCTGTGAATAAATGGCCGTCTCTTTTAGGAATTGTGTTTGTCTGTGCCTGCACCTTCTTCAGTTCTCCTCTGTCCTACTGTGAAATGCATGCTGATTTCTTACAGGAGGATACGTTCTTTTAAGAGGACTTTTTGACTAAAAATATTATGAAGTGAGAAGAAAGGTACAGACTGGTTGTCAGTGCTGCCCCCTCACATTTTTCCTTCTCACAATAAAAAGGCATCATGTTTTCATAATCTTGATTTTTATTCACATACATGCAAGGTTCTCGAATACACTCGATTAATTTCTGAGCAACAAGTGTGCCTTCAATGTTTAAGAAACCCTAAGCTTTTAGGGGTTGGAGTCATCAACCATTCACATCCGACTAGTTTTGTAAAAGCACGAACGATAAAAAATGCAACAGTTACAGACCGCTCGTAGGAACATTTTCTTGACTTTGAAAGTTGAACTGCAGCCCTGACAATTATGTCTGTATTTATATCCTGCTCAATTTTAATAGAAGGTCAGATTAATTATCCAAGGAGGGGGGTGAAAAAAACATCTTATAATTTGGCCTCAGTTTGTAAAGTATTTGCTTTAAAAATATAAATCTGTATTAGAAAATATCTAAATTTAGTCAGCATCTTTCATCACTCTTGAAGGATATTTTTAGTAAGATTTAAGATTAAGAAAATCTTTCTCATTTGCATCATTTTTACTCCAGAACATTAGATTTCCACAATTATAAAACAAGCTGCCAACATCATCTATGACAGAAAAATAACTTCTAAATACAGCTTTCCAATCAATTTTTTTAGTTCAAGTACAAAATGATGCCAAGTAATTGTACATATAGTTATAACTTGAATAAAGTGCATATGTTATAAATTAGACTTTATAATCATATTTCCATATTTACATAGATTTTTTTTCTTCTCTCCTTCCTTATTTACTTTCTTCCTTTGTTCCTTTCTTCTGAAATAATCCATCTGACATTCTGAACCACAGATTTAACAAATTATCTATTAAAAATCTGTTGATATAAATAACATTCTTGAAAATTATTCTGCATCAGTCATTCTGACCAAACTATCCATTGAAGTCATGTAAATCTTACTATTTGTTAGACCTTATTTTATGAACTGCTGTGTTTGATTTGCAGCAAAAAAAATATATTGAAATTATCATCTTCTGCATTTTTCCATCCATTTTAAGCATTTGCATGTTTCACTTTTGAAATATTAAATATCAAAAAACATTCCTCAGGTGAAAAAATCATTATATAATATTTTTTGCAATTATCAAGATTGATTTTTCATGAAGGTTTTTTTTTTTTTTTTCCTGATTTTTCTTCCAGAAAAGTTGATTTGTGCAGTAAGCCAAGTGCCATTGCAGACAAATGTAACCAACACTAAGCTGGCCAATAGAATTCAACAACCGCTAAGGTCATTAATATAATTTGTTTTGTAAAAGCACGACGATAAAAATGCAACAGTTACAGACCGCTCGTAGGAACATTTTCTTGACTTTGAAAGTTGAACTGCAGCCCTGACAATTATGTCTGTATTTATATCCTGCTCAATTTTAATAGAAGGTCAGATTAATTATCCAAGGAGGGGGGTGAAAAAAACATCTTATAATTTGGCCTCAGTTTGTAAAGTATTTGCTTTAAAAATATAAATCTGTATTAGAAAATATCTAAATTTAGTCAGCATCTTTCATCACTCTTGAAGGATATTTTTAGTAAGATTTAAGATTAAGAAAATCTTTCTCATTTGCATCATTTTTACTCCAGAACATTAGATATCCACAATTATAAAACAAGCTGCCAACATCATCTATGACAGAAAAATAACTTCTAAATACAGCTTTCCAATCAATTTTTTTAGTTCAAGTACAAAATGATGCCAAGTAATTGTACATATAGTTATAATTGAATAAAGTGCATATGTTATAAATTAGACTTTATAATCATATTTCCATATTTACATAGATTTTTTTTCTTCTCTCCTTCCTTATTTACTTTCTTCCTTTGTTCCTTTCTTCTGAAATAATCCATCTGACATTCTGAACCACAGATTTAACAAATTATCTATTAAAAATCTGTTGATATAAATAACATTCTTGAAAATTATTCTGCATCAGTCATTCTGACCAAACTATCCATTGAAGTCATGTAAATCTTACTATTTGTTAGACCTTATTTTATGAACTGCTGTGTTTGATTTGCAGCAAAAAAAATATATTGAAATTATCATCTTCTGCATTTTTCCATCCATTTTAAGCATTTGCATGTTTCACTTTTTGAGATATTAAATATCAAAAAACATTCCTCAGGTGAAAAAATCATTATATAATATTTTTTGCAATTATCAAGATTGATTTTTCATGAAGGTTTTTTTTTTTTTTTTCCTGATTTTTCTTCCAGAAAAGTTGATTTGTGCAGTAAGCCAAGTGCCATTGCAGACAAATGTAACCAACACTAAGCTGGCCAATAGAATTCAACAACCGCTAAGGTCATTAATATAATTTGTTTTGGCACAGTTACATTTCCTAGTGCTACTCAGAGTAGTTTGCTGGGTACATCAATTTGTTTTCCGCTATTGTGAAATTGGATATCTTGGCTTTCGTCCAAAGCACCCTCTCAATTTGCATATCTTTGTTATCATTTCAGGTTCTCAGAACATACTGTGGACTATCACACCATCTGTACCAAGAGCCTCACATGCAAACACAAATTAAAAATGAAACTGTAAAATTTGCAAGGAAACAATACAGACCTTTTATCTCATTCTCCCTCTGTTCATTTTCAAAAGAGAAACTTGCTTGTAGCCAAGCATAGCAAAAAAGGCTTTTATTAATTGGACTGGCATCAAGCATGCATACATAAAATTGTTTATTTTTTCCCCTATAAAGGGGTTGCCTGACATAAAAAGGGCCTTTGAAGATGACATTCAGATTTTGACATTTGCATGATATTGTATAAATATCAGAGGTAGGAGACTTTTCTGACAAACCAGATGGGTCAAAAAAAAAAAGAGAGACAGAAAGGGAGAGAAAGGCATTGCCACAGAAAGATATTAGTCCTTTACTTAAAGGATATTAACTTACCCTCTAAGCAGGGAATTATTAGGCAAGAAAAACAAACATATTTGTTACAAACTAGAGCTTTTTTTTTTAAAAGAATGCCGTCCCAGGCAAATATGAAGTTTATTTTGAAACGTATTCTATATTTCAATTAAGAGCATACAATGCCTTTGGATCTTGGCCTTCCAAGGGCTGTAGTAATTCAGTTTATACACGCACACACAAACACACATATATATGGTATGAATTTTATATATATAGTCAATTTTGATTGCAGGTTGGATGTTGGAATGTTTCTGAAGGATGGAAGGGCATTCTGGGTCCTCCTATCCATCAACATCTGGAAAATGCAGTCATTGCTTTTTTACTTCCCTTTGTGATTTCCAAATGCAGACGGAGCCTGGTTATAGTGTCTCACAATCATCAGAGTGTCCCTCCCAACCCCCGCCAGTAGATCTGCACATTAAAAAAAGAAGAAGAAGAAGAAAAACCACCTAGATGGCACGGAGGGGCAAAGACAGGAGAGAGGAGCAAACAGATGATGAGGGGTTTTGCTGAGGGTGTGCTTGCATATGGATTTCAAATGCCAGCAGAGGGACTCTCCCCCATCTGAGTGTATAATAGAAGAGCACAAAATCTGATTAGACTCCTCGACCCTTCTGTCAACCAAGAATCAGACACCGTCAGCAAGTCGTGCACAAAAGTCACTGCATACATTCGGCCTTCAGCAGAGGTCATGCACTCTTCAGGCCCCGGCAGCCCACACCTTGGTCTTCTGAGGGCTCCCCCTTCACGGTCATCTGTGTTCATCATGGATCTCCTAGAGACAGGCCTGCATTCTGTTCTTTGTAAGACTTGGCTTGAATAAGAACAGTCTTTACCAACTCTCTAGAAGAGTCCAAGACTGAAACAAGAAATGCCTATTTTCTGGGAATAATGATGGGTGAATCTGTGTTTGACCCAGCTGTGAGCTGGATTTGCAGTCGGTGCAGATTGTCCATGAGGAGGGGCCTGGACTAGCTTCACGGGATTCTTGCAGGAATAAGCAAGTCATCGTCTTTGTCTTTTGAGATGATCCTCTGTTGCCTGATCACCAACTTCTTCCCTTACCTGAATGTCTCCTTCTGCACGTGTGACCTAAAATCATGCTTCTCATCAACTGCTTCCTTGTTCAGAAGTCTATAGCTCCTTCCTTGCCATTGATGAGGTGGTTTAAATTTCATTTCCACAGTATCTTCAAGAGCAGGCTTCCTTATTTCCTTTCAGATTCCCATTGTTCTCAATATTTTCTTCACCCTCCTCTCTTTCCTAGATTCTTCTCCACATGTTTTGCTGTTTTAGACATAATTATAGACAGTGAGCCACAGTGAGTGAAATCACATGGGTGGCAGAATAGCCCATACTACCCAGTTAGGTTAAGTCCCTCTTTGGAAAATGCAGACTTACCTGTATTTCCAAATGCAGACGGAGCCTGGTTATAGTGTCTCACAATCATCAGAGTGTCCCTCCCAACCCCCGCCAGTAGATCTGCACATTAAAAAAAGAAGAAGAAGAAGAAAAACCACCTAGATGGCACGGAGGGGCAAAGACAGGAGAGAGGAGCAAACAGATGATGAGGGGTTTTGCTGAGGGTGTGCTTGCATATGGATTTCAAATGCCAGCAGAGGGACTCTCCCCCATCTGAGTGTATAATAGAAGAGCACAAAATCTGATTAGACTCCTCGACCCTTCTGTCAACCAAGAATCAGACACCGTCAGCAAGTCGTGCACAAAAGTCACTGCATACATTCGGCCTTCAGCAGAGGTCATGCACTCTTCAGGCCCCGGCAGCCCACACCTTGGTCTTCTGAGGGCTCCCCCTTCACGGTCATCTGTGTTCATCATGGATCTCCTAGAGACAGGCCTGCATTCTGTTCTTTGTAAGACTTGGCTTGAATAAGAACAGTCTTTACCAACTCTCTAGAAGAGTCCAAGACTGAAACAAGAAATGCCTATTTTCTGGGAATAATGATGGGTGAATCTGTGTTTGACCCAGCTGTGAGCTGGATTTGCAGTCGGTGCAGATTGTCCATGAGGAGGGGCCTGGACTAGCTTCACGGGATTCTTGCAGGAATAAGCAAGTCATCGTCTTTGTCTTTTGAGATGATCCTCTGTTGCCTGATCACCAACTTCTGCCCCTTACCTGAATGTCTCCTTCTGCACGTGTGACCTAAAATCATGCTTCTCATCAACTGCTTCCTTGTTCAGAAGTCTATAGCTCCTTCCTTGCCATTGATGAGGTGGTTTAAATTTCATTTCCACAGTATCTTCAAGAGCAGGCTTCCTTATTTCCTTTCAGATTCCCATTGTTCTCAATATTTTCTTCACCCTCCTCTCTTTCCTAGATTCTTCTCCATATATTTTTGCTGTTTTAGACATAATTAATAGACAGTGAGCCACAGTGAGTGAAATCACATGGGTGGCAGAATAGCCCATACTACCCAGTTAGGTTAAGTCCCTCTTTGGACCACCTGGTAGTCTTCCTGAAGTGGTGGGTGCAGAGACTCAGTTTACAGCTAGGCCCAGGGAACTCCAGAGCATCACCTGGGAGGGTGGACTAGGCTGCAGGTTTACCTGTTGGTGTTTGAGATAGAGGAAAACTACAGAAAAATTTTCATGTCCTCAGCCCAGCCTCTCCCTATTCTTCCATTAGAAGAGCAGTCTTCTCCTGGACCATTTTATTTTTGTCCATGCCTGGTTGGGAAGATCTCTGGGAGGCAGAAATGGGACCCCACTCCAGTATTCTTGCCTGGAGAATCCCATGGACAGAGGAGCTTGGTGGGCCACAGTTCATGGGGTCACAAAGAGTCAGACATGCCTGAGTGATGGAGCAGACATGCATTTGCAGTTCTGGCTGGCGGCTCCTACATGTCCACGTTCAGGATGTGTGGGAGCAATGTAGACACCCAGGCACCTGTTGCAGGTTCTTCCTCAAGTCTGAATGGCCTTACACAGTCTATCTTCCTCTTTCTCCCTTCCAAAGCCTTCCTTTGTTCATCTGCTATTATGCCCAGAAGTCTGGAGTTCTGAGGAGGAAGACTGGGGGGCAATGGGGCTATACCATCTTGGGGTGACTAGCTATCCAGGTTTTCATCCTGGGTGACTTCTGCCACTGTGTCTGGATGATAAGTCATATTACAGTGAATAAACCTGCACTGATGGCCAAAACTGTGCTGGGTGCCAGTTATTCTTCCAAATGATATACAGTTCTGTATCCTGTGTGCAGGATAAAAGCCTAAAACCTTTCTGTGCTCTAACTCCTTCCTCTCCATTTCCTTCCTTTCCCTTCCACTCCAGCCTTTAGTGATGCTCAAATCCAGTACTGTTTTCACTGTTGATGATGATCAAGCTCTATTTTCATCTAACACCTCAACTTTTTAATCAAATAATACCTATTAATTATATCAATGATGAAGCTTGTTGGCATAATGGCCACATAATACCCCACATTACAGAAGTAACAACTGCATTCTTTTTGTTAACACTGTGAACATCCTACTTCCTAGATAACTAGAGGAAGGAAACCACAGTTCATGATTTTTTTTTTTCTGTGACAGGGACTCCATTTATTGCTGTTTATTCTCCTTGTGACTTAGAAGTCTCCTTCAATTATCAAGAAAATTTACCCTCTGCGTTGGCTGCTATGGAAAAATGGGATTTTGGTTTGTCCCCTAGCTACAGTTATTAAGAACACCCATGATCACTAAGACTCTTTAAGCTTTACAGTATACATTCTTTGGACTCTAAGATCTATGTGCTTCAGGAAATAACAGAGAAACTCTATGTGACTGAGTCTATAATATTTCACAACAATTCCCCGGCAGTCCAGTGGTTAAGACTCTGTGCTCCCCATGTAGAGGGCAAGGGTTCAATCTCTGGTTGGGAAACTAAGATCCCACATGCTACAAATGTTGGGCCAAAGATTTTGCTAAAAATGTTTAAAGAAATACTGTAAGACAACAATTTGAAAATGAAAAATTGTATCCCAATATTTGATTTTATTTGGTCTGCAAAACACTAAAGGTATTAGTCTTTTTTATTCAGCAAATAATTTGTGGCTTCAGTATAGTATAAAGATTGGCCATTTGTTTTTGTCTATTATTTTTTAATAAACAGATATCTGCAAATCATTTCATCTTTGTGTAGCCAATTTGGAAACAAAACCACAATATATCCCAATAAGGATAAGGAGAACCCCTGCAAGTTGAGGATCAGCTTCTTTGGGCTGGGAACATTGGGAGTCAGTGTCAGGTATTTTTTGAAATCATCAGCTCCTGATCTAGTGGGCAGGGTTCAAAGCCTGGGATCAAAGATTGGTCCTGCTTCCCAGGAGCTGTGTGGTCACAAGCAGGTCAAACAGCCCTCTGTGCCTCAGTGTGCTCACCTGTCAAGTGGGATCCATGCTAACCTCTGCCTCAACAGAGTAAGGAGTAAATGAGTTAATACATGGGAAATATTGAAACAAGAGTCTGGTACACAGGAAGGCTATAAAATGTCTAGCTATGCTGATTTTTAACATACCTACACATGGAGGGAATAACATTTTTGAGTAGGGATACTTTAAAGAATTTGAAATAGCCTGAGTTCCAGTGTGGGGAGGAGGTCTGACACATTCTGTTGCACAGATATAGTTACGGATTAAGAAAAAAGATATATACACAGATATAAAGAAATACATAGGTAAAGATTTAGCTGTAGATACATAAGGCACTCATTACTCAGACCCCAAATAACAAAGTCAATTATTTTTAAAATATTTTTAAAATAATTAACTGGCAATCACTGTTTTTTATTTCTCTCTCTCTCTCTCTCGGCTAGAAAAATGGGAATTATTTGAGAATAACTTGGGCAAAAGTACCAATAATGACACTATCAAACAGATCTTGAATTCCTGCAGTGAATGCCATCAGTATTTGGGATTGTGTTTCAAAGGTGAGAGGCATTTGGCCAGTTTCCCCTCAGCCTATCCCCTCACCCTCTTCCCCTCTGCTCTGTGTCACCGCAGGGTTCTAAGGCCAGCTTTCCCAGGCTCTTGTGTCTCCTAACTGTGGGATGCGAGACACTAGCAGATGATAGGGGAAAAGGGAGGATCAAGGTACTTCCTGCCTTCTCTCAGCTTCTGAAGCCCTAAGGGAGCAATAGGTCTGCAGCCCCAGCTCCTGCCAAACACATCCGCTGCATCGCCAACTTGATCAAGGCGACCCCTGCATCTTGGCTTGGGTTGCCATCTCCTTCCATCTTCCTAAGACATGTGGGCTGTGCAGTCCCCAGCTTTCACTGTTTCCTGGAGCGACAGCAGACCACACTGGGTATGCTTCCCAGCAGCTCTACCAGCTGTGTAACCGATTCTCTCAATTGTACCCCCTCAAGAGGTTCCTGTTGTCTGCGCTAGTGTTTGACTCAGTTACTACACCTGATACTGGAAAGCAATATAAAGCAAAAAGAGACAAAACAAAGGTGATGAATACCACCAAGTAATGCCAGGCAACCCAAAGGATAAGAGAAAGTGTCTATTAGCTGTGGTTTTTTAAACTAATTCTTGTGGACTATAACTGCTTTACAACATTGTGTTCAACTCTACTGTACAGCAAAGTGAATCAGCGACATGTATACTTATATCCCCTCTCTTTTAGATTTTTCCCATGGAGGGAATAACATTTTTGAGTAGGGATACTTTAAAGAATTTGAAATAGCCTGAGTTCCAGTGTGGGGAGGAGGTCTGACACATTCTGTTGCACAGATATAGTTACGGATTAAGAAAAAAGATATATACACAGATATAAAGAAATACATAGGTAAAGATTTAGCTGTAGATACATAAGGCACTCATTACTCAGACCCCAAATAACAAAGTCAATTATTTTTAAAATATTTTTAAAATAATTAACTGGCAATCACTGTTTTTTATTTCTCTCTCTCTCTCTCTCGGCTAGAAAAATGGGAATTATTTGAGAATAACTTGGGCAAAAGTACCAATAATGACACTATCAAACAGATCTTGAATTCCTGCAGTGAATGCCATCAGTATTTGGGATTGTGTTTCAAAGGTGAGAGGCATTTGGCCAGTTTCCCCTCAGCCTATCCCCTCACCCTCTTCCCCTCTGCTCTGTGTCACCGCAGGGTTCTAAGGCCAGCTTTCCCAGGCTCTTGTGTCTCCTAACTGTGGGATGCGAGACACTAGCAGATGATAGGGAAAGGGAGGATCAAGGTACTTCCTGCCTTCTCTCAGCTTCTGAAGCCCTAAGGGAGCAATAGGTCTGCAGCCCCAGCTCCTGCCAAACACATCCGCTGCATCGCCAACTTGATCAAGGCGACCCCTGCATCTTGGCTTGGGTTGCCATCTCCTTCCATCTTCCTAAGACATGTGGGCTGTGCAGTCCCCAGCTTTCACTGTTTCCTGGAGCGACAGCAGACCACACTGGGTATGCTTCCCAGCAGCTCTACCAGCTGTGTAACCGATTCTCTCAATTGTACCCCCTCAAGAGGTTCCTGTTGTCTGCGCTAGTGTTTGACTCAGTTACTACACCTGATACTGGAAAGCAATATAAAGCAAAAAGAGACAAAACAAAGGTGATGAATACCACCAAGTAATGCCAGGCAACCCAAAGGATAAGAGAAAGTGTCTATTAGCTGTGGTTTTTTAAACTAATTCTTGTGGACTATAACTGCTTTACAACATTGTGTTCAACTCTACTGTACAGCAAAGTGAATCAGCGACATGTATACTTATATCCCCTCTCTTTTAGATTTCCTTCCCATTTAGATCACCACACAGCACTGGGTAGAGCTCCCTGTGCTGTGCATCATTCTCACTAGTTATTTATTTTATATATAGTACAAATAGTATACGTGCCAATCCTAAACTCTCCATTTCTCCTAATCCAGCTATGTTTTTTCAATTGTGAATGGTGACACTAGCATAGAAACATAAACACTACCATATGTAAAACAGATAGCCAGTGGGGATGTCGCAGGCACAGTGCGATTACTTTATCTCTGATTAACAGATGCAAGGAAATGCTAAATCACCTCTATTCTGTTTTCAGAGAACTTTCAATTTACACCATGTAGTTCCCTCAAACCTTAGAGAACAGAACTTCAACAGTAAAAGGGCGTGGAGTTCAAATCAAGATCAGGTTTATTAGCATAAAGAACATTAATCAGTAACCATGTATTCAAATATTAGCCTCAGTACATTGCATCAAAGTTCAGAACTCAAACAGTAACAATTCAAAGCTTCAAAGAATATTTCAGAACTCTAAAATTATTTCAGAACTCAAACAGTAAATTATTTCAAAACTACAGAAAGTATCTCAGAACTTTAAAGTTATTTCAAAACTCTAAAGTTATTTCAGAACTCAGTCAACAAAGTAACAGAAAAATCTTACCCCAGAGCTGGAGAGGAGCAATCTCACCCAGATGCAGCTGAGTTCAGTGAATGCCCTGTTGTACTCTCTCCCCTTTTATAACAAGATTCTCTCTTTGTGGTGCAGAATTTTTTTGACAGCCAGTGAGCTTATCTGCCATTTAGTCATTGTGTTCCTCCAAGCATTACGTGATTTAGGACTTAAAGGAACTGCTAATCTTAACAATGTGTGTCACTAATATGACCTTCTATTCATATAAAATCAATAAAACTATTAGCTGTGGTTTTAAACTAATTCTTGTGGACTATAACTGCTTTACAACATTGTGTTCAACTCTACTGTACAGCAAAGTGAATCAGCGACATGTATACTTATATCCCCTCTCTTTTAGATTTCCTTCCCATTTAGATCACCACACAGCACTGGGTAGAGCTCCCTGTGCTGTGCATCATTCTCACTAGTTATTTATTTTATATATAGTACAAATAGTATACGTGCCAATCCTAAACTCTCCATTTCTCCTAATCCAGCTATGTTTTTTCAATTGTGAATGGTGACACTAGCATAGAAACATAAACACTACCATATGTAAAACAGATAGCCAGTGGGGATGTCGCAGGCACAGTGCGATTACTTTATCTCTGATTAACAGATGCAAGGAAATGCTAAATCACCTCTATTCTGTTTTCAGAGAACTTTCAATTTACACCATGTAGTTCCCTCAAACCTTAGAGAACAGAACTTCAACAGTAAAAGGGCGTGGAGTTCAAATCAAGATCAGGTTTATTAGCATAAAGAACATTAATCAGTAACCATGTATTCAAATATTAGCCTCAGTACATTGCATCAAAGTTCAGAACTCAAACAGTAACAATTCAAAGCTTCAAAGAATATTTCAGAACTCTAAAATTACTTCAGAACTCAAACAGTAAATTATTTCAGAACTCCAGAAAGTATCTCAGAACTTTAAAGTTATTTCAAAACTCTAAAGTTATTTCAGAACTCAGTCAACAAAGTAACAGAAAAATCTTACCCCAGAGCTGGAGAGGAGCAATCTCACCCAGATGCAGCTGAGTTCAGTGAATGCCCTGTTGTACTCTCTCCCCTTTTATAACAAGATTCTCTCTTTGTGGTGCAGAATTTTTTTGACAGCCAGTGAGCTTATCTGCCATTTAGTCATTGTGTTCCTCCAAGCATTACGTGATTTAGGACTTAAAGGAACTGCTAATCTTAACAATGTGTGTCACTAATATGACCTTCTATTCATATAAAATCAATAAAACTATCACTTGTTTAAGCTATGATTAAGAAAAACTCTATTTTACCATATGAACTAACTCAAGAGTAAGTTACTCATCTTCAAACTCATCTTCCTTATCTTTAAGCAGACAAAACTAACAGAATATCGCTGTGGGGATTTCCCTTTCCAGGAAACCAGAAGTTTTTTATTTACTCTTAGGTCTCTGAATCTTATGCGGAGCATGTGTCACAAATTCCTCATCACTAGAGGACAAATCCTGACTCACTCGATCACAGCTTCTCTTAGACACAATTCTCCTGTCTTTTAGATTAATACATACCCCATCTTTGGGTATCATCATATTCACCCATTCTTCTTCTCCATCTGAGCTAGTATCACTTTCTAGTGGGCGGACTGAAGGTCTCAGAAGCTTATCTGGGGTTGGAGGATCATCTGAGTCACTCTCTTCTTCCTCACTAAATTCTCTATATCCTAAGGCCCAGTATATTCCCAGAAATTCTCCAGTGTCTGCCCATGACAGGGATTTGCTGTAAGACTCAGAGAACTCTAACCAGGACTCTGTAACAACCTAGAGGGTGGGATGGGGTGAGAGGTGGGAGGGAGGTTCAAGACAGAGGGGATATAGGTATACCTATGGCTGATCCATGCTGATGTATGGCAGAAAACCAACACAACATTGTAAAGCAATTATCCATCAACTAAAAATAAATACATTAAAGACACATGGTATTTCAAATCACTGAGTGTTCATTCAGGGACTCACTCATTTATATATGCTTTATATAGAGCATACACAGCACTTCTACCAAGAGTCAAGGACTTCTGCAGGCTCCAGGGAGACAGCAGTGTTCAAGGACAGGGTCTCCGTGCTCACGCCTCACACATGCACCTGGGACAAGTCAGACACGAAATAATCCATGTTCACTATAGGAGATGGTAATGTGAGCCAACAGGGAGAACTGAGCAGTGTGGAGGGACAGAGAGCAAAAAGGTGAGAGGGGTTTAGAAGCTTCACTGGTGGGGTGGGTGACTTAAGGCAGAAAGCTGACTTCTGCGGAGAAAAGAGTTCTGTGGCTACCTTCCAGGAGAATCAGACAGGTGAGAGGAGTACAAAGCAACAAGTAAATGAAAAGATCCCTATTAGCAAAGAAAGAAGACTGTAGGCTGCATGAAAAAAGGCAGGGATTGTGGGTTTTGGCATCAGAAAAGTTACGTGCAGATCAAACCCAGTAGGCAAGGCTTAAAGTGTTTCATAACACTGTAGGTCACAAAAATGAAGATATAACTGATCTTACTATCAATGTACCGGAAAACACTGCAAAATTTCCAATTCGCATAAAGCAGTATTAGTGGCAAAGAACCCATCTGCCAGTGCAGGAGACACAAATGTATGTTGAGCCCTGGATTGGGAAGATCCCCTGGAGAAGGAAATGGCAACCCACTCCAGTGTTCTTGCCTAGAGATTCCCATGGACAGAGGAGCCTTGAGAGCTCTAGACCATGGGGTCATAAAGGAGTTGGACATGACTGAAGCGACTTAGCATACATGGCACAGGGGACACATCAAAAAAAATACACAAACCTTAATCAAAACGGTGACTTTGAACTAAAGATTTCGGACGGACCTAAAACAGCTTCATCCAAGAGAAATAACAGAAGTTGCATATAAGAGCCACACATGTAATACAAAGGACCTTTGACCTGTGAGTGTGTAATCACTGATAAGAAACAGAACTGTGCCACCACGGCAAAGCTTAAGAACTGACTCTGATGAGAAGACTGAGGAGGCTGTTTGTTACACCTACAGTTTCAGGGAACGCGCAGGATGCTATGACCCTGGCAGAGAAGTCGGAAAGCTCTAACCACGTTAACTCACACTGAGTCTTTGATCCAGCGATCCTGCTTCTAGGATTCAATCAAAAAATATGTCTGCAAGATAAGATAGGCTGAATGAATAATCTTATTAAATATCAGTTTTATTTTTATGAGGAAAGAATGATGAACTCAAATGTCCATCACTGGGGACCACTGAATAAACTGTATTATGCAACCACAGAAAGGAATGAAGAAATTTATATAGGAATATGTTCCTTTTTGCAGTTTTTACTGGAGCACAGTTGATTTCCAATGTTTGTTACTTTCTGTTGTACAGCAAAATGAGTCATTTATTCATTTATTTAAAATATTTCTATTTTACTTTTTACTTTTACAGTGTTTTGTTGTTTATAGATATGTATAATCCCAGATTAGTCATATGTATATTCCTGGCTTCCATTCCTATTCCACCCCATCCCAGGTCCCCCCATTCCCATCCCTCCAGGCCATCTCTCAGCACCCCTGCAGGATCCCCTATTCCCACAGCACAATGACAATAGCTGTCTTTTTCACATATGATAGTATAGGTTTCCATGTTACTCCCTCTGCATCTCCCATCCCCTGTTCATTCCCTACAATGTCCATAAGTCTGTTCTCTATGTTTGTTTTTGCATCGCTTCACTGTGTGTGTTACCATTACCCTTTTCCTAGATTCCATATATATGTGTTAGTATACAGTACTTGTCTTTCTCTTATTTGCTTTTTAAGATTTTATTTATTTATTTATTTGGTGGGGGGGGGGTTGGGGTGGGAGGGGGCGAGCGGGCCACTTCTCTTGGTCTTTCATTTATCTATTTTTCATCCATATTTGTTCTTTGGCCTGTGTGGGCCTCCCATCGCAGTGGCCTCTGTTGTCGCAGAGCACCGGCTGTGGGTGCACACGCTCCAGAGCTCCGGCTTGGTAATTGGACACATCGGTCCAGCCACTCCGCAGCACATGGGATTTTTCCAGACCAGGGATAGAGCAGGTGCCCTTGCACTGCAAGGCAGTGTCCTTACCCATTGGACCACCAGGGAAACCCCTGTCTTTCTGTTTTTGACTGATTTCACTTTTATGATAGGTCCTAGGTCAATCCACCTCATTAAGACTGATTCTGCTGCATTTCTTCTTTGATCCAGCGATCCTGCTTCTAGGATTCAATCAAAAAATATGTCTGCAAGATAAGATAGGCTGAATGAATAATCTTATTAAATATCAGTTTTATTTTTATGAGGAAAGAATGATGAACTCAAATGTCCATCACTGGGGACCACTGAATAAACTGTATTATGCAACCACAGAAAGGAATGAAGAAATTTATATAGGAATATGTTCCTTTTTGCAGTTTTTACTGGAGCACAGTTGATTTCCAATGTTTGTTACTTTCTGTTGTACAGCAAAATGAGTCATTTATTCATTTATTTAAAATATTTCTATTTTACTTTTTACTTTTACAGTGTTTTGTTGTTTATAGATATGTATAATCCCAGATTAGTCATATGTATATTCCTGGCTTCCATTCCTATTCCACCCCATCCCAGGTCCCCCCATTCCCATCCCTCCAGGCCATCTCTCAGCACCCCTGCAGGATCCCCTATTCCCACAGCACAATGACAATAGCTGTCTTTTTCACATATGATAGTATAGGTTTCCATGTTACTCCCTCTGCATCTCCCATCCCCTGTTCATTCCCTACAATGTCCATAAGTCTGTTCTCTATGTTTGTTTTTGCATCGCTTCACTGTGTGTGTTACCATTACCCTTTTCCTAGATTCCATATATATGTGTTAGTATACAGTACTTGTCTTTCTCTTATTTGCTTTTTAAGATTTTATTTATTTATTTATTTGGTGGGGGTTGGGGTGGGAGGGGGCGAGCGGGCCACTTCTCTTGGTCTTTCATTTATCTATTTTTCATCCATATTTGTTCTTTGGCCTGTGTGGGCCTCCCATCGCAGTGGCCTCTGTTGTCGCAGAGCACCGGCTGTGGGTGCACACGCTCCAGAGCTCCGGCTTGGTAATTGGACACATCGGTCCAGCCACTCCGCAGCACATGGGATTTTTCCAGACCAGGGATAGAGCAGGTGCCCTTGCACTGCAAGGCAGTGTCCTTACCCATTGGACCACCAGGGAAACCCCTGTCTTTCTGTTTTTGACTGATTTCACTTTTTATGATAGGTCCTAGGTCAATCCACCTCATTAAGACTGATTCTGCTGCATTTCTTCTTATAGCTGAGAAGCACTCCATTGTATATATATACCAGAGCTTTTTTATCCATTCATTCATCGATGGACATCTAGGTTGCTTCCATGTTCCAGCTGTTGTATAAAGAGCTGCAGTGAACATTGGGGTACAGGTGCTTCTTTCAGTTTTGATTTCATCAGGGTATAAGCCTAAGAGTAGGATTGCTGGGTCATACGGCGCTTCTATTTTTAGATTTTTAAGGAATCTCCACATTGTCTTCCATAGAGGCTGTATCAATTTACTTTCCCACTAGCAAAGCAAGAGTGCTCCCTTTTCTCGGCACCCTCTCCAGCATTTATTGTCTGTAGATGTGTGGATGATGGCCATTCTGCCGTGTGTGAGGTCATATCTCATGGTAGTTTTGATTCGCATTTCTCTAATAATAAGCAAGGTTGAGCATTGTTTCATGTATTTTTTGGCCATCTGTATGTCCTTTTTGGAGAGGTGTCTATTTAGGTCCTTTTTCCATTTTTTGATTGGGTTGTTTGTTTTTCCAGTGTTGAGTTGTCTGAGTTGCTTGTAGATTTTGGAGATTAATTCTTTGTCTGTTGTTTCATTTGCTATGATTTTCTCCTGTTCTGTGGGCTGTCTGTTGAGCTTTTTTGTAGTTTCTTTTGCTGTACAAAAGCTTTTAAGTTTCATGAGGTCCCACATGTTCATTTTTGGTTTTAGTTCTTCTATTCTAGTAGGTGGGTCATGGAAGATCTTGCTTTGATTTATGTCTGTGAGTGTTTTGCCTATATTCTACTCTAAGAGTTTTAGGGTTTCTGGTCTTACATTTAGGTCTTTAATCCATTTTGAGTTGATCTTTGTGTATGGTGTCAGGGAATGTTCCAACTTCATTTCTTTGCATGTAGCTGTCCAATTTTCCCAGTACCATTTGTTGAAGAGGCTGTCTTTGTCGCATTGTGTATCTTCGTCTCCTTTGTCAAAAATGAGGTATCCATAGGTGCAGGGGCCTATCTCTGGGTTCTCTATTTTTGGGGGCAGTGGTGGGGTGGGGAGGGAGGCGGATGGGCGGGCCACTTCTATTGGTCTTTCATTTCTCTATTTTCATCCGTCTTTGTTCTTCGGCTCCTGTGGGACTCCCACTGCAGTGGCCTCTGTTGTCGCAGAGCACCAGCTCTGGGCGCATGCGAGACAGAGCTCCGGCTCAATAATTGGACACATCAGTCCAGCTACTCTGCGGCACGTGGGATCTTCCCAGGCCAGGGATTGAACCGGTGCCCCTTGCACTGCAAGGCGGTGTCCTTACCCACTGGACCACCAGGGAAAGCCCTGGGTTCTCTATTTTATTCCATTGGTCAATATATCTGTTTTTGTGCCAGTACCATACTGTCTTGATGACTGTTGCTTTCTAATATAGTCTGAAGTTAGGGAGGCTGATCCCTCCAGCTCCATTCTTCTTGCTCACAATTGCTTTAGTATTCGAGGTCTTTTGTGTTTCCATATGAACTGTGTTATTCTTTGGTCTAGTTCTCTGAAGAATGTCATTGGTAGTTTGATAGGGATCGCATTGAATCTGTAGATGACATTTAGTAGTATGGTCATTTTCACAATATTGATTCTTCTGACCCAGGAATATGGAATATCTCTCCATCTGTTCAAGTCTTCTTTAATTTCTTTCATGAGTGTCTTGTAATTTTCAGTGTACAGTTCTTTTGTTTCTATGCATAGGTTTATTCCTAGATATTTTATTCTTTTGGCTGCGATGGTGAGGGGATTGCCTCTTTGATTTATGTCTGTGAGTGTTTTGCCTATATTCTACTCTAAGAGTTTTAGGGTTTCTGGTCTTACATTTAGGTCTTTAATCCATTTTGAGTTGATCTTTGTGTATGGTGTCAGGGAATGTTCCAACTTCATTTCTTTGCATGTAGCTGTCCAATTTTCCCAGTACCATTTGTTGAAGAGGCTGTCTTTGTCGCATTGTGTATCTTCGTCTCCTTTGTCAAAAATGAGGTATCCATAGGTGCAGGGGCCTATCTCTGGGTTCTCTATTTTTTTGGGGGGGGCAGTGGTGGGGTGGGGAGGGAGGCGGATGGGCGGGCCACTTCTATTGGTCTTTCATTTCTCTATTTTCATCCGTCTTTGTTCTTCGGCTCCTGTGGGACTCCCACTGCAGTGGCCTCTGTTGTCGCAGAGCACCAGCTCTGGGCGCATGCGAGACAGAGCTCCGGCTCAATAATTGGACACATCAGTCCAGCTACTCTGCGGCACGTGGGATCTTCCCAGGCCAGGGATTGAACCGGTGCCCCTTGCACTGCAAGGCGGTGTCCTTACCCACTGGACCACCAGGGAAAGCCCTGGGTTCTCTATTTTATTCCATTGGTCAATATATCTGTTTTTGTGCCAGTACCATACTGTCTTGATGACTGTTGCTTTCTAATATAGTCTGAAGTTAGGGAGGCTGATCCCTCCAGCTCCATTCTTCTTGCTCACAATTGCTTTAGTATTCGAGGTCTTTTGTGTTTCCATATGAACTGTGTTATTCTTTGGTCTAGTTCTCTGAAGAATGTCATTGGTAGTTTGATAGGGATCGCATTGAATCTGTAGATGACATTTAGTAGTATGGTCATTTTCACAATATTGATTCTTCTGACCCAGGAATATGGAATATCTCTCCATCTGTTCAAGTCTTCTTTAATTTCTTTCATGAGTGTCTTGTAATTTTCAGTGTACAGTTCTTTTGTTTCTATGCATAGGTTTATTCCTAGATATTTTATTCTTTTGGCTGCGATGGTGAGGGGATTGCCTCTTTGATTTTGTTTTCTGATTTTTCATTGTTTGTATATAGGAATGCCAGTGATTTTTGTATATTGATCTCATATCCCGCGACTTCGCTGAATTCGTCAATTAGCTCTAGTAGCTTTGTAATAGTGTCTTTGGGATTTTCTATGTATAATATCACGTCGTCTGCAAAAAGAGAGAGCTTTACTTCTTCCTTTCCAATCTGGATTCTTTTTATTTCCTTCTCTTCTCTATTGCTGTTGCTAGAACTTCCAGGACTATCTTGAATAGTAGTGGTGAAAGTGGACACCCCTGTCTTGTTCCTGATCTTAGAGGGAATGATTTCAGTTTTTCACCATTGAGGATAATGTTCGCTGTGGGCTTTTCATATATGGCTTTCACTATGTTGAGATAGGTTCCTTCTATGCTCATTTTTTGAAGAGTTTTTATCATAAATGGGTGTTGTACTTTGTCAAAGGCTTTTTCTGCATCTATTGAGATGATCATGTGATTTTTGTCTCTCAATTTGTTGATATGGTGTATCACATTGATTGATTTGCAGATATTGAAGAATCCTTTCATGCCTGGGATGAACCCGACTTGGTCATGATGTATGAGTTTTTTGATGTGTCGTTGAATTCTGTTTGCTAGGATTTTGTTGAGGATCTTGGCATCTAAGTTCATCAGTGAAATTGGCCTATAATTTTGTGTGTGTGTGTGTTGTCTTTGCCTAGTTTTGGTATCAGGGTGATGGTGGCCTTGTAGAATGTGTCTGCAAGTGTTCCTCTCTGTGCACTTTTTTGAAAGAGTTATAGAAGGACAGGCATTAGCTCTTCTTTAAATGTTTGGTAGAATTCAGCTGTGAAGCCATCTGGCCCTGGGCTTTTATTTCTGGGTAGATTTTTGATCACAAAGTCGATTTCTGAGCTTTTGATTGGCTTGTTCATAGTTTCTATTTCTTCCTGGTTCAGTCCTGGGAGATTAATCTTCTCCAAGAAACTGTCCATTTCTTCCAGGCTGTCCAGTCTGTTGCCATAGAGTTGTTCATAATAGTCTCTTATAATCCTTTGGATTTCTGTATCATCTGTTTTAATCTCTCCTTTTTCATTTTTGATTTTGTTGATCTGATTCTTCTCTCTTTTCTTCTTGATGAGTCTGGCCAGTGGCTTGTCAATTTTATCTTTTCGAAGAACCAGCTTCTCGTTTTATCTTTACTATTGTTTCTTTAATTTCTTTTTCATTTATTTCTGCTCTGATCTTTATGATTCCTCTTCTTCTGCTAACTTTGGGATGTTTTTGATCTTCTTTCTCCAGTTGTTTTAAGCGTAGGGTTAGGTCTTCTGTTTGATATTTTTCTTGTTTCTTGAGGTAGGATTGTATTGCTATAAATTTCCCTCTTAGAACTGCTTTTGTGGTATCCCATAGGTTTTGCACTGTTGTGTGTTCATTGTCATTTTCTTCTAGGAATTTTTTTTATTTCTCCTTTGATTTGCTCAATAATAGGTTTGTTTTTTAGGTATGTGTTGTTTAATCTCCATGTGTTTGTGTTTTTAGCAGTTTTTTCCTGCAGTTGATCTCTAGTCTCATTGCATTGTCGTCAGAGAAGATGGTTGATATAATTTCAATTTTCTTGAATTGACTGAGGTTTGATTTGTGGCCCAAGATGTGGTCTATCCTGGAGAATGTTCCACAAGCACTTGAGAAGAAAGTGTATTCTTCTGCTTTTGGATGGAAGGTCCTAAAGATATCAATGAGGTCCATCTCTTCTACTGTGTCATCTAAGCCTTGAGTTTCTCTATTAATTTTCTGTTTTGATGATTTGTCTATTGGTGTGAGAGGAGTGTTAATGTCTCCTACTATGATTGAGTTATTGTTGATTTCTTTCTTTCTGTCTGAAAGTATTTGTCTTATGTATTGGGGTGCTCCTGCGTTGGGTGCATAGATATTTACGACTGTTATTTCTTTCTCTTGGATTGATCCCTTGGTCATTATGTAGGGACCTGCCTTGTCTCTTGTAATCTTCTTTATTTTAAAGTCTATTATGTCTGATATAAGGATTGCTACTCCAGCTTTCTTTTGATTTCCATTTGCATGGAATATCTTTTTCCATCCTCTCACTTTCAGCCTATGAGTGTCTCTAGGTCTGAAGTGGGTTTCTTATAAACAGCATATATATGGGTCTTGTTTTTGTATCCATTCAGCCAGTCTGTGTCTTTTGGTTGGAGCATTTAGTCCATTTCCATTCAAAGTAATTATTGATACGAATGTTCTTATTTATTGTCATCTTCTCTGATGTTTGGGGTTTGATTTGTAGGACTCATCCTACTCTTGTATTTATTGGCTATATCAGACCCTTTAACAGTTATTGTAAGGCTGGTTTCATGATACAAAATTCTTTTAGCTTTTGCTTGCAAGTGAAGCTTTTGACTTCTCCATCAATTCTGAACGAGATCCTTGACGGGTAGAGTATTCTTGGTTGTAGATTATTGTCTTTCAGTGCTTTAAATGTGTCTTGCTATTCTCTTCTGGCCTGCAAGGTTTCTGTTGAGAGGTCAGCAGTTAAACGTATAAGATTTCCCTTGTATGTTACCTGTTATTTTTCCCTTGCTGCTGTAAGTATTCTGTCTTTGTGTTTAGTCTGTGTTAGCTTGAATGATATGTCTCTTGGCGTATTTCTCCTAGGATTTATCCTGTATGGGACTCTTTGTGCTTCTTGGACCTGATTGACTATTTCCTTTCCCATGTTGGGGAAGTTTTCTGCTATAATCTCTTCAAAAATTTTTTCATAGCCTTTCTTTTTCTCTTCTTCTTCCGGGATACCTATTATTTGAATGTTGGTGTGTTTGATATTGTCCCAGAGGTCTCTGAGACTGTCCTCAGTTTTTTTCATTCTTTGCTCTTTTTTCTGTTCTTCAGCTGTTGTTTCCATCATTCTGTCTCCCAGCTCACTTATCTGTTCTTCTGCCTCGGATACTCTACTATTGAGTCCTTCCCTAGTATTTTTAAGTTCAGCAACTGAGTTGTTTGTCTCTATTTGTTGTTTTTTAAGTTCATCAATTGAGCTGTTTGTCTCTTTTAGTTTTTCTTAATTTCTTGCATGTCTTTCTCCAGTGTGTGAATTCTCTCTATTATTCTATTTTCAGAGTTTTGAATCATCCTTATCATCACTCTTCTGAATTCTTTTTCTGATAGTTTGTCTATTTCTTCTTCGGTCATTTGAGTCTGCATGTTCATAGTTTGTCCCTTCATTTTTGTGGTGTTTCTCTGTCTTTTCATTATTATGTGTTTTGGGATGTTTTATGTTTGAGTCTTATCATTGGTGTTTTCTCTCAGGATTCCTAGGATTAGTCTTTGGCCAGTGTGTGGGGACTCCACCTGGAGCTGTGCCTCTCCCGGCTGGCGCTCTGGCACTGCCTCACTGCCGCACAGTCCGCTCAAAGTGAGTCATTTATGAACATACAATATATCCACTTTTTAAAAAGATTCTTTACCCTTAGAGCTTATTAGAGACTGCTGAGCAGAGTTCCCTATGGTATACAGTATGCAATAAACTTCAAATCCACTCACATTTCTGGGCTAAAGCAACAAGTTAAAGGTCACCATCAAGGAGCAATAAGCTCAATCTAGAATTCGACATAGTCTACAGTACAACTGACTCCATTTCTTCAATGAGTTAATGAGCTGAAAACAAATTAATCAAAAGGAAGGGGATGATATTATCATTAAAAGTTACTTAAAAGTGACTCAAGACATAACGCTTCATGTGGTCCCACTAGAAAATATTTTAGAATGATTATTTTGTTAGAGATCCTAGTTGCATAAGCATTATAGAATAGCTTGTTTGTTTTGACAGACACACCCACATTCGTGCTGGGAGTGGTGATAATACTATGTCTGTGATTTATTTTTGAATGAGTCAGGAAAGAAGGAGGTGGGAGAGAAATGAGTAGAAATGCAAATCTAACACAGGACAGGACATACTTCTATGGTTGTTAAGCTTGGTTCTTCACACTCACTATATGTGTTTCATGTAGATTTTCATAATATCAATGAAAGAAAAATAAAACTGGAACATGGCAGGGAGGAGCCAGTTTGACAGCTATATTAGTCATGCTGTAAAACAAACCATAAAATAGTAATGGCATACAAAAATAAGTAATTTCTCTTATACAAATAGGTCTACTGCACCAGTTCTCTAGATTCCACATATATGCCTTAATACAGGATGCTTATTTTAATCTGTCTAATTTTCAGAGTTTTGAATCATCCTTATCATCTCTTCTGATTTTTTCTGATAGTTTGTCTATTTCTTCTTCGGTCATTTGAGTCTGCATGTTCATAGTTTGTCCCTTCATTTTTGTGGTGTTTCTCTGTCTTTTCATTATTATGTGTTTTGGGATGTTTTATGTTTGAGTCTTATCATTGGTGTTTTCTCTCAGGATTCCTAGGATTAGTCTTTGGCCAGTGTGTGGGGACTCCACCTGGAGCTGTGCCTCTCCCGGCTGGCGCTCTGGCACTGCCTCACTGCCGCACAGTCCGCTCAAAGTGAGTCATTTATGAACATACAATATATCCACTTTTTAAAAAGATTCTTTACCCTTAGAGCTTATTAGAGACTGCTGAGCAGAGTTCCCTATGGTATACAGTATGCAATAAACTTCAAATCCACTCACATTTCTGGGCTAAAGCAACAAGTTAAAGGTCACCATCAAGGAGCAATAAGCTCAATCTAGAATTCGACATAGTCTACAGTACAACTGACTCCATTTCTTCAATGAGTTAATGAGCTGAAAACAAATTAATCAAAAGGAAGGGGATGATATTATCATTAAAAGTTACTTAAAAGTGACTCAAGACATAACGCTTCATGTGGTCCCACTAGAAAATATTTTAGAATGATTATTTTGTTAGAGATCCTAGTTGCATAAGCATTATAGAATAGCTTATTTGTTTTGACAGACACAGCCACATTCGTGCTGGGAGTGGTGATAATACTATGTCTGTGATTTATTTTTGAATGAGTCAGGAAAGAAGGAGGTGGGAGAGAAATGAGTAGAAATGCAAATCTAACACAGGACAGGACATACTTCTATGGTTGTTAAGCTTGGTTCTTCACACTCACTATATGTGTTTCATGTAGATTTTCATAATATCAATGAAAGAAAAATAAAACTGGAACATGGCAGGGAGGAGCCAGTTTGACAGCTATATTAGTCATGCTGTAAAACAAACCATAAAATAGTAATGGCATACAAAAATAAGTAATTTCTCTTATACAAATAGGTCTACTGCACCAGTTCTCTAGATTCCACATATATGCCTTAATACAGGATGCTTATTTTAATCTGTCTAACTTACTTCACTCTGTGAAGTAAAACAGACACTAGGTTCATCCATGTATGTGTGCTAAGTCGTTTCAAGCATGTCTGACTCTTTGCGATCTCATAGACTACAGCTGACCAGGCTCCACTGTCCATAGGATTCTCCAGGCAAGAAAACTGGAGTAGGTTGTCATGCCCTTCTCCTTATTCCATCTATGTCTGCAAAGAACACACTTTTGTTCCTTTTTTATGGCTGAGTAATGTCCCACTGTGTGTGTGTGTGTGTGTGTACATATATACACATATATATATGTGTGTGTGTATATATATATATACGTATATATACATATATATATAAATACACTAACACCTTCTTTACCCATTCCTTTGTTGATGGGCATTTAGGTTGCTACCATGTCTTGGTTACTATAAATATTGCTGCTATGAACATTGATGTTCATGTATTTTTTGGAATTATTGTTTTCTCTGGGTATACGTCCAGGAATGGGATTGCTGGCTCAGATAAGAGTTCTGTTTTCAGCTTGTAAGGAAACTCCATACTGTTCTCCATAGTGGCTATATTGCTTACATTCCCCCTCATAGGGCAGGAGCGGTCTCTTTTCTTCACATGTTGTACAGCAGAAACTAATACAACATTGTAAACCAAATACACTCCAAAAATATTTTTTAAAAAAAGAAAAAAGGAAGCTCTCAGACTTGCTGTTCTGGAATGAGTGAGGACAGCTTCTTCTAGGGTCTAAGTGGAAGTGGCAGCCCCAATGTACTGGCTGTGCAAGCATTATAAAATAAAATAGAGTTTGTTTTGAGACACACACTAAAGTCCATGTTGAGGGTAGTGATAATAATATGATGTCTGTGACTTCTTTTTGAGTGTGTCAGGAAAGAAGGGGTGCATTTTTCCCATAAGAGAAGACAGAAGTCCTGGGAGAAGCAAGCAAAGTCATCTAACACCTTCCTAGTCCCACCTGGGAAATGGGGTTCTCACTTCTAAGTAATTTCTCTTATACAAATAGGTCTACTGCACCAGTTCTCTAGATTCCACATATATGCCTTAATACAGGATGCTTATTTTAATCTGTCTAACTTACTTCACTCTGTGAAGTAAAACAGACACTAGGTTCATCCATGTATGTGTGCTAAGTCGTTTCAAGCATGTCTGACTCTTTGCGATCTCATAGACTACAGCTGACCAGGCTCCACTGTCCATAGGATTCTCCAGGCAAGAAAACTGGAGTAGGTTGTCATGCCCTTCTCCTTATTCCATCTATGTCTGCAAAGAACACACTTTTGTTCCTTTTTTATGGCTGAGTAATGTCCCACTGTGTGTGTGTGTGTGTGTGTACATATATACACATATATATATGTGTGTGTGTATATATATATATATACACGTATATATACATATATATATAAATACACTAACACCTTCTTTACCCATTCCTTTGTTGATGGGCATTTAGGTTGCTACCATGTCTTGGTTACTATAAATATTGCTGCTATGAACATTGATGTTCATGTATTTTTTGGAATTATTGTTTTCTCTGGGTATACGTCCAGGAATGGGATTGCTGGCTCAGATAAGAGTTCTGTTTTCAGCTTGTAAGGAAACTCCATACTGTTCTCCATAGTGGCTATATTGCTTACATTCCCACTCATAGGGCAGGAGCGGTCTCTTTTCTTCACATGTTGTACAGCAGAAACTAATACAACATTGTAAACCAAATACACTCCAAAAATATTTTTTAAAAAAAGAAAAAAGGAAGCTCTCAGACTTGCTGTTCTGGAATGAGTGAGGACAGCTTCTTCTAGGGTCTAAGTGGAAGTGGCAGCCCCAATGTACTGGCTGTGCAAGCATTATAAAATAAAATAGAGTTTGTTTTGAGACACACACTAAAGTCCATGTTGAGGGTAGTGATAATAATATGATGTCTGTGACTTCTTTTTGAGTGTGTCAGGAAAGAAGGGGTGCATTTTTCCCATAAGAGAAGACAGAAGTCCTGGGAGAAGCAAGCAAAGTCATCTAACACCTTCCTAGTCCCACCTGGGAAATGGGGTTCTCACTTCTACCCCTCCTCTGGCTAAAGCAAGATGCATATCCAAGAGCAACCAGCCCCTTTGGTTAAGGACCTCCACCCCTACCAGGGAAGCCTTGGCAGAGGGGAGGAGGCCCAGGGGAGAGGGAGGGAGGGAAAACTTACTGAAAAACCATCAATCTCAGGGAATAAGAAACAAGAGTGTGATGATAGGCATGTCTTTTGGTCTGAGCATAGGAAGAAAAGTGTGTTCAATCCTGCTATTGTGTCTGACTCTTTGCAACCCCATGGATTACAACTCACCAGGCTCTCCTGTCCATGGGATTCTCCAGGCAAGAATACTGGAGTGGGTTGCCATTTCCTACTCCAGGGGATCTTCCTGACCCAGGGTCAAAACAGAGTCTCTTTCATCTCCTGCATTGGCTGGCAGATTTTTTGCCACTGAGCCACCTGGGAAGCCCTAGGAAGAATAGTAGACAGTTAGATATAGGAGTCTGGGCATCAAGGGACAGTTTGGGATGGAGATGGGTTTTTTTTAATTTTTTTAAAGATTTATTTATTTATTTATTTTGGGCGGGGATCGGGTTGGGGAGGGAGGGGAGCGGAGCGGACAGGCCACTTCTATTGGTCTTTCATTTCTCCATTTTCATACGTCTTTGTTCTTTGGCTCCTGTGGGCCTCCCATCGTGGTGGCCTCTGTTGCTGCAGAGCGCTGGCTCTGGGCACATGTGCTCCAGAGCTCCGGCTCGTTTTGGACACATCAGTCCAGCCGCTCCGCGGCACGTGGGGTCTTCCCAGGCCAGGGATCGAACCGGCACCCCTTGCACTGCAAGGCGGTGTCCTTTCCCACCGGACCACCAGGGGAAAGCCCGGAGATCAGATTTTTAATAGCAATTTGCTATTGCTTTCACTGAGTCGCCTGGGTATTTTGGTATTAACTATTAAGAAAGCATACTGGCAAGACTAATCATGGAAATTTTCCAAATCTTGATTAGAAATTGTGTAAAGAGGTTTATATAAAATAGCAGAATTTTGATAAAATACAAATATACTTCCAAATGATTTTTCAAGGCTAAATGATTCTGTTAGATGATTTTAATCCTAGATTATCTTTATAATTTTCCAAAATAGCAAACTGACAACCAGCAAAAGGTTGGAGATTCAGAAGGACCTCATAATATCAGTTTAATTCCTGGCAGAGGCTCCCCTGGTGGCTCAAGATGGTAAGGAATCTGCCTGCAATACAAGAGACCTGAGTTCAATCCCTGGGTCGAGAAGATTCCTGGAGAAGGGAAAGAAAACCCACTCCAGTATTCTTGCCGGGAGAATCCCTTGGACAGAGGAGCCTGGTGGGCTACAGTCCATGGGGTCACAAAATGTCAGCCATAACTACAATGACTTAGTACACATGCACCAAAGATGTCCTAGGACTGAATTGTTACAAGTATTCAGGAGATTATAAAGCAGGGGTCCCCAACCTCTGGGATTTAATGCCTAATGACCTGATGTAATAATAATAGAAATAAAGTGCATAATAAATTTAATGTGCTTGAATCATCTTCATACCATTCCCCAACACACATACCACTGGTTCATGGAAAATTTATCTTTCACAAATCTGGTGCCAAAAAGCTAAGAATCATTGTCACAGTACAGTTAGGTTAAGAACCACTGGTTTAGGGATGTGAACTGTTTAAACCAGATGAATGATTGTTCTCTTAACCATCATCTCTCTCGGGCTAAAATTTCTTTGACTTTAAGGTAAAACAGCTGTTTTCCCAGAGCAGTGAGTTCTCAAGCCACACTCAGGGAAAAAAGGTTTGTTGGAAAAACGTACATGATGACACAGATGGAACCACCTGGAGACCCACGGAGACGTGACACAGTGCGACGGGTCTTCTCAAAGCTTAGGGCTGTAGTTGGCTTCCGGAGCTGGAGCAGTGGAGTCAACGCAACTGTCTTCTGGTTCATGGGCTCTCAAAGTTCTGCATGCCTCTGAATTTTCCTGGGGGCCCACTAGGCAATTTTCTGGGTGCTGGTCTCAGAGTCTGTCCCTCCGTGGACTCAGGGTTGAGCCCGAGCACTTGAACTTCTCACAGGACCCACGATGCTGTGACAGCGAACAGCACGGCCACACTCTGCTGACTGCCTGCTCTTGTCAGTCGTCCAGGAATCCGCTTCCTCAGTCAGGCACTGCTTCTGCTCTCTGTTACCTTTGGTGGCTCTGGAGTCTGTGTTGGTAAGCCCTCCAGGTGATTCTGCTGCAAGGAGTGTGAGAAACCCGGGGCATGGGTTTGGTCTCCTGGGCACTACCTGACCCCACCCCTCCCTCGGGGTTTCTCGTCATCCATCAGGGAGAGAGGTCCAAATTCCAGAGAAGATGCTGGGGTCCCAGTCTATCGTTCCATCACACCTTGGGCCACTGGTCACTGGCCAGTCTGGCTGACCATACACTCAATCGACCATAGTAAAGGTCAACCCTCTTTCTAAAGACTTTAATTCATGAAGTATGATGTGCGGCCAGCCTTAAGAATTCGGTCATACTGAGTAAACTAAATCAGACAGAGAAGGAGTAATATCATATGACATCCCTTATACGTGAAATCTAAAGAGAAATGATACAGACAAATGTACTTACAGAACAGAGAGAGACTCACAGACTTAGAGAAGGAACTTAGGGTTGACAGGGGAAGGGATGGGGAGGAGGGACAGTTAGGGAATTTGGGATGGACATGTACACACCACTATTTGAAAATGGACAACCAACAAGGACCTACTGTATAGCACAGAGACCTCAGCTCAATGTTATATGGCAGCCTAGATGGGAGGGGAGCTTAGGGGAGAATGGATACATGTATATGTATGACTGAGTCTCTTTTCTGTCCACCTGAAACTATCACAGCATTGGTAATCAGCTATATTCCAATATAAAATAATAAGTTTTTTTTTGTTGTTAGGGCTTTCCTGGTGGTCCAATGGGTAGAGTCCACCTTACAGTGCAAGGGGCACCAGTTCGATCCCTGGCCCAGGAAGATCCTGCATGCTACAGAGCAGCTGGACCGGTGTGTCCAGTTGCAAGCCGGTGCTCTGGAGTGTACGCACTCAGAGCCGGTGCTCTGCAACGAGAGAGGGCACAGCAATGGGAGGCCCACACAGGCTGAGGAGTAAAGATGGATGAAAATTTAAAAAATATAAAAGAGGTCAAAATTTTTTTTAAAAAAAGTTTTGTTTGTTTGTTTGTTTTTAAGAATTATTGTTATACACCAGTTTCTTAAAGCTGGATCCTTAGATCAATAGCAAGAATGTCACCTAGGAACTAGACAGACTACAAATTCTCAACCTGTGCTCAGGACTTCTGAATCAGTATCAGAATCAGAATGGGGCCTGGCAATCTGTGTTCTAACAAACTCTGCAGGGGACATAGCTGAATGCTGAAGTAGACAATCACTGCTATAGAAGAACTGCACATCAGCCCCGTGAATTCACGTATTACTTTATCTCACCTCTAACCACATATGTCAGGCCGGTGGCAAGATTTAGAAAATACTTTTAAAAATATAAAATCCTGCCACTGACTTGCACTTCTCCAAACTTTCATTTTTACAAGGTATACAATATCTGCTCTTAAAAGAGATATTTCCAAAGAATAAGGCTGATCTGTCTTTGGGACCCTCGACCCTGCACCACCAGATCTCTCCCCTGTCTATGGCTGAAACCTTATATAAACAACCTGGCTTCAATTTTTAATTGCGGAATCCACCAGGGTCACATTGGCAATAAAATAACCCCCCGACTCCTACGGCGGTGAACATCTGGTGTGTAATTTTCCATAAACAAATTCTACTCGGATGAAACTTAAACCTTTGAAATTTAAACAAAATGGTGTTAGGGCCGAATCCCAAAAGAAAAAAAGAAAGGAATTTGGGTTTCTGTTTTTCCTTTTTTGAAACCCAGGTGCACATTGAAGTTAGTGCCAGGACACACACTTGTGTAACCTGGCTTAAGGGCAGGTTTTCCTGTCTCATGGCATTTGACCGGCTACACCAGAACCACTGCAGGCCTCAAGCAGAGCACAGTGAGCCCCGTCCTTCCAGTGGGAGAAAGGAAGGAACGTGCCCAGGTAACCACGGTGCTGAGTGACACCACAGCCCGCAAATTGATGTCAGTGGAAACATCGAAGGAGAACACCATTTTCTGCTTTGGTCTGAGTCTTTTACTCAGTCTCTCATTCAGGAATCAAGCAGGCCCAGCCTTAGGTCAGATGCTGCAGAACTAATTACTGACAAGTTACCCTTCACTTCTTCAAAAACTAATTTAAAAAAAGAAGGATATGACCCTCCTTTCCAACTCGTAAAATATATGACTTGTAATAATGAAGTTAGGCTATCAGATTCACAGAAATGCATTTTTTTTCTGAAGCATGTATCCTTAACTATGAAGTCTTCATAAAGGAGTGAAACATATATTTTCAGATCTACAACTCAAACTCTTCCGTGTAGTGAACTAGAACAAAGACATCCAACAACAGTGGAACTGCATCTTTCAGTACTCTGCAAGTGTCAAATATGCTGGGATATTACTGCTTAAGGTCCTAGAAGGCTACTAGAAAAGCAGTCAATATTTATATCTGAACTTATTAACAGCCACCACAAAAGAAAATACAATTGGTAAATATTTGGCATGCTTTAGGGAAAAACTGAAGTTGCTAAAGCGTATCAATCTTGCAGGTGATGTGACCCAGCGGACAGCTACCATCAATAACTGTAAAAGTCCTTTAATAGTGGACAGAGGTAAAAAATCTCTAGGAAGAAACTGTATAGCAAATACCATGAGTCTATTTCCCATAATGCCTTTCAGTGAATGTTGACTGCATTGAAAACTCAGAAAAAGTATTAATAATTTTTTCAATGCCCAAAATGAAGCATTCTAGGTAAAGAACTTTTAAAAAATGTTATTGTGGTAAAAGTCCCATAATATAAAACCTAACATTTCGCCTCTATTTAACTGCACAGTGGGGACTAAGTACACTCACAGCTGCTGTCCCCATCTCCCGAACTAAGGAATTTGGGTTTCTGTTTTTCCTTTTTTGAAACCCAGGTGCACATTGAAGTTAGTGCCAGGACACACACTTGTGTAACCTGGCTTAAGGGCAGGTTTTCCTGTCTCATGGCATTTGACCGGCTACACCAGAACCACTGCAGGCCTCAAGCAGAGCACAGTGAGCCCCGTCCTTCCAGTGGGAGAAAGGAAGGAACGTGCCCAGGTAACCACGGTGCTGAGTGACACCACAGCCCGCAAATTGATGTCAGTGGAAACATCGAAGGAGAACACCATTTTCTGCTTTGGTCTGAGTCTTTTACTCAGTCTCTCATTCAGGAATCAAGCAGGCCCAGCCTTAGGTCAGATGCTGCAGAACTAATTACTGACAAGTTACCCTTCACTTCTTCAAAAACTAATTTAAAAAAAGAAGGATATGACCCTCCTTTCCAACTCGTAAAATATATGACTTGTAATAATGAAGTTAGGCTATCAGATTCACAGAAATGCATTTTTTTTCTGAAGCATGTATCCTTAACTATGAAGTCTTCATAAAGGAGTGAAACATATATTTTCAGATCTACAACTCAAACTCTTCCGTGTAGTGAACTAGAACAAAGACATCCAACAACAGTGGAACTGCATCTTTCAGTACTCTGCAAGTGTCAAATATGCTGGGATATTACTGCTTAAGGTCCTAGAAGGCTACTAGAAAAGCAGTCAATATTTATATCTGAACTTATTAACAGCCACCACAAAAGAAAATACAATTGGTAAATATTTGGCATGCTTTAGGGAAAAAAAACTGAAGTTGCTCAAGTGTATCAATTTTCCTGGTGATGTGACCCAGCGGACAGCTACCATCAATAACTGTAAAAGTCCTTTAATAGTGGACAGAGGTAAAAAATCTCTAGGAAGAAACTGTATAGCAAATACCATGAGTCTATTTCCCATAATGCCTTTCAGTGAATGTTGACTGCATTGAAAACTCAGAAAAAGTATTAATAATTTTTTCAATGCCCAAAATGAAGCATTCTAGGTAAAGAACTTTTAAAAAATGTTATTGTGGTAAAAGTCCCATAATATAAAACCTAACATTTCGCCTCTATTTAACTGCACAGTGCAGAGGCACTAAGTACACTCACAGCTGCTGTCCCCCATCTCCCGAACTTTTTACCTTCCTATACTCAAACTCTGTCCCCACTAAACACTAGGCCCTCATCCCCCTTCCCCGCCCTTCCTCCCCTGTCCCTGATGCACTCCTGACTCTATGAATGTGACTATTCTAGGTACCTCTTATGTAAGTGGAATCTTTGCCTGAGCCAATGGAACTGTTCCCCAAAGCATCTTACATAGGACAGCACCTCCATCAGGTACCTTTTAGAGGTAAACATCTGCAGGTAGACAGGTTTGAGAAAGGTGGTAGTCTCCATTACCACATCCACCCCCTGGAGATTCACACAGCATATTAGCACATTGGAAGCTCACAGAAGTCACTGGACTAAAGGAGCCTCTTGAACCTACACTCGGTGTTTTCCATATTAAATCTGAAATCACTCCCTCTGCTTTTCCAGGTTTCCCAGGTGGCGCTAGCGCAAAGAACCCACCTGCCAATGTAAGAGACATAAGAGACGGGGGTTCAATTCCTGGGTGCGGAAGATCCCCTGGAGGAGGGCATGGCAACCCACTCCAGTATTCTTGCCTGGAGAATCCCATGCAGAGAAGAGACTGGGGGGCCACTGTCCATAGGATCACAAAGAGTCAGACACGACTAAAGTGACGTAGCACACACCACTATCTTTCCAAAGTCACATCCCTTAAAACTTGTGTTCCTTTAACGAACTTATTAACAGGTAATTTAATTTGGCATGCTTTAGGAAAAAACTGAAGTTGCTCAAGTGTATCAATTTTCCTGGTGATGTGACCCAGCGGACAGCTACCATCAATAACTGTAAAAGTCCTTTAATAGTGGACAGAGGTAAAAAATCTCTAGGAAGAAACTGTATAGCAAATACCATGAGTCTATTTCCCATAATGCCTTTCAGTGAATGTTGACTGCATTGAAAACTCAGAAAAAGTATTAATAATTTTTTCAATGCCCAAAATGAAGCATTCTAGGTAAAGAACTTTTAAAAAATGTTATTGTGGTAAAAGTCCCATAATATAAAACCTAACATTTCGCCTCTATTTAACTGCACAGTGCAGAGGCACTAAGTACACTCACAGCTGCTGTCCCCCATCTCCCGAACTTTTTACCTTCCTATACTCAAACTCTGTCCCCACTAAACACTAGGCCCTCATCCCCCTTCCCCGCCCTTCCTCCCCTGTCCCTGATGCACTCCCTGACTCTATGAATGTGACTATTCTAGGTACCTCTTATGTAAGTGGAATCTTTGCCTGAGCCAATGGAACTGTTCCCCAAAGCATCTTACATAGGACAGCACCTCCATCAGGTACCTTTTAGAGGTAAACATCTGCAGGTAGACAGGTTTGAGAAAGGTGGTAGTCTCCATTACCACATCCACCCCCTGGAGATTCACACAGCATATTAGCACATTGGAAGCTCACAGAAGTCACTGGACTAAAGGAGCCTCTTGAACCTACACTCGGTGTTTTCCATATTAAATCTGAAATCACTCCCTCTGCTTTTCCAGGTTTCCCAGGTGGCGCTAGCGGCAAAGAACCCACCTGCCAATGTAAGAGACATAAGAGACGGGGGTTCAATTCCTGGGTGCGGAAGATCCCCTGGAGGAGGGCATGGCAACCCACTCCAGTATTCTTGCCTGGAGAATCCCATGCAGAGAAGAGACTGGGGGGCCACTGTCCATAGGATCACAAAGAGTCAGACACGACTAAAGTGACGTAGCACACACCACTATCTTTCCAAAGTCACATCCCTTAAAACTTGTGTTCCTTTAAAAACAATTTGAGGGTTTCCCTGGTGGTCCAGTGGGTAGAGACTCTGCCTTGCAGTGCAAGGGGCGCCGGTTTGATCCCTGGCCTAGCAAGATCCCATGTGCCGCGGAGCAGCTGGACTGGTATGTCCAACTACCAGCCGCACTCTGGAGCGCATGCACCTAGAGCTGGTGCTCTGCAAGGAGAGAGCCACTGCAATGGTGAGGCCCACGGAGGCCAAAGAATAAAGATGGATGAAAATAAATATAAAAATAAAAGAGGCATGAAGGGAAAAAAAATTTGGACATGAAGGTATTCTGTACTTTTCAAGAATCGCTCCAAGTTGCTCTCCCCAATCTTTGTAAAGAATGACAGAGGGCCTTTGCTAACAATTACACCAAAAAGGTCTAAAAATCCACAAATCGGCACAAAAGGGACCACCTGCTGTAATGCTACTGAAAAGAAAATGTCAACTCTGCCATTACCAATAGTGTTACACTGCCCTCCAATTTTGTGGTAATACTAGCATTATCCAAGGAAGGCTCCATACTCCTTTTAAGGTAGAAACTCTCTGATAATCAGAAGATCATGTTTAGGAAGAAGGTTTTTCCCCCTTTGTTCAGAAGGAGAGCTTCATTTTTGCCTGTGGTGTACCATTTACATAAAGAAGATTTCTGATAGAAGCTACCCAAAGGAGAGACAGTGAACAGACCAAGAAACGGTAAAAAATGTAAAACAGAGGGATTGGAGATGTTTTTATCGTGATGTAAAGCAGGACTGTTCCCATCAGCTGTGCAGCTCTGAGGAGGGCGGCTTACAAACAGAAGACATGTTTTTAGCAGATTAGAAATGTCCCCCAAATTACAAAATATATGATTCAAATACACAGCTCCTTTTCACATATCAATATATCATGAGAAGATTCAGCATTGTGTGCTCATCTTAGGAAGTCTAGGACAGAAACTTGTAGGGAAAAAGAAGCCAAGGAGAAGGGAAGAAATGTTCAATGTAGTTAAAATATTCTCTGGAGGAAGTTCTGAGTTACAAGAAGTAGTCCGGTCTCCCAGGTATCTAGGATTCTGGAAGAACTGAAATTTCACAAAGGACAAAGTTGGACACTGTTACAGGTTGTGATGGAGACTTTGGAAAGATTAGGAAAAGACTTAGGAAAAGAAAGTCTTATTAGAATTTATAAGATGTGTCACTCAGCAGGCTGGATAGCCGAAGTGGGAGGAACAGCCCTAGTCTGGCCAGTGTAGCGGTTTGAGGCTGAGGTTGGATGGAGTCAGCTCTCCTCCAGAGATTATCTCAGAGAAGACAAGGAGGCAGCTGGAGGAGGAGATGGTATACAGGAGGATATGGGAAGAACATCTGGGAAGCTGGGAAGTTGGGGGACAAAGGAATTGGGAATAAAGCAGAAGGACAGGTTGACAGATATTCCAACCCAAGTGGTTACCAAGTAGCTAAAATTTCAAGTTCCACAAATTTTTGCCTAATTTGAATAGCCAAACACAGTAGAAAAGATAAAACACAATAGAGGGACTTCCCTAGAGGCACAGTGCTTAAGAATTCACCTGCCAGTGCACAGGATACAGGTTTGACCCCTGTTCCAGGAAGATTCTACATGCTGCAGGGCAACTAAGCCCATGTCCTACAACTAGTGAGTAGCCCCCGCTCGCTGCAGCTAGAGTAAATGCAACATTTTTTTTCCCCAGAAGGAGAGCTTCATTTTTGCCTGTCGTGTACCATTTACATAAAGAAGATTTCTGATAGAAGCTACCCAAAGGAGAGACAGTGAACAGACCAAGAAACGGTAAAAAATGTAAAACAGAGGGATTGGAGATGTTTTTATCGTGATGTAAAGCAGGACTGTTCCCATCAGCTGTGCAGCTCTGAGGAGGGCGGCTTACAAACAGAAGACATGTTTTTAGCAGATTAGAAATGTCCCCCAAATTACAAAATATATGATTCAAATACACAGCTCCTTTTCACATATCAATATATCATGAGAAGATTCAGCATTGTGTGCTCATCTTAGGAAGTCTAGGACAGAAACTTGTAGGGAAAAAGAAGCCAAGGAGAAGGGAAGAAATGTTCAATGTAGTTAAAATATTCTCTGGAGGAAGTTCTGAGTTACAAGAAGTAGTCCGGTCTCCCAGGTATCTAGGATTCTGGAAGAACTGAAATTTCACAAAGGACAAAGTTGGACACTGTTACAGGTTGTGATGGAGACTTTGGAAAGATTAGGAAAAGACTTAGGAAAAGAAAGTCTTATTAGAATTTATAAGATGTGTCACTCAGCAGGCTGGATAGCCGAAGTGGGAGGAACAGCCCTAGTCTGGCCAGTGTAGCGGTTTGAGGCTGAGGTTGGATGGAGTCAGCTCTCCTCCAGAGATTATCTCAGAGAAGACAAGGAGGCAGCTGGAGGAGGAGATGGTATACAGGAGGATATGGGAAGAACATCTGGGAAGCTGGGAAGTTGGGGGACAAAGGAATTGGGAATAAAGCAGAAGGACAGGTTGACAGATATTCCAACCCAAGTGGTTACCAAGTAGCTAAAATTTCAAGTTCCACAAATTTTTGCCTAATTTGAATAGCCAAACACAGTAGAAAAGATAAAACACAATAGAGGGACTTCCCTAGAGGCACAGTGCTTAAGAATTCACCTGCCAGTGCACAGGATACAGGTTTGACCCCTGTTCCAGGAAGATTCTACATGCTGCAGGGCAACTAAGCCCATGTCCTACAACTAGTGAGTAGCCCCCGCTCGCTGCAGCTAGAGAAATCCCAAATGCAACAATGAAGACTCAACTCAGTCCAAAATAAAATAAACACATTTTAAAGAAATTAAGAAAAAAGTACAGTTGAGAATGGAAGCCAACAACTATTTAAAAAAAAAAAAATCCTTCAAGTCCATGAATGAAGTAAGGAAAAAAAAAGATATGTTATTGAGTCCTGCTGAGACTGGGCAAGTTTAAATTCCAGCTACACCACTGTACTAACCTTGGGCAGTTTATCTAATCTTTTGACATAGTTTCCATGCTAATAAAATGGGAATAAGAATACCATCTGCTTCCCAGGGTGGTAAAAGGGCACTGGAAGTGTTAAGAACAACATCCAACACTTAGATTCCTCCTGATTTTAATCTTTTTTAATACATTTTTAAAATTTTATTTTATTTTTAAAAATTTTACAGAGTTTTGTTGTTCACAGACATACACATGTTCCCAGATTTTTTAGCACATTAAAAAAAAATACTTATTTATTCATTTTTGCCTGTGCTAGGTCCTAGTTGCAGCAGTGGAATCTAGTTCCCCGACCAGGGACTGAACCCAGGTCCCCTGCATTGCAAGCGTGCAGTCTTACTACTGGGCAATGTTTGGTAGTCCCTCTATTTTGTTTTTTTGTTTGTTTGTTTTTGAGCAATTAGTAATCTTAAAAAAACAAAAAGTGAAAACTTTATCAGAGAAGCCAGCTAAGATTTTTAAAGTAATCTAAAACAGAATTTTTTTTGCTTATTTTTTTGTTGTTGCAAAAACACTTAAGATCTACCTTCAACAACTTTTTAAGTGTACCATGCAGTGGTGTTAACTATAGGCACCATGTTCAGAACAGTTCTCTGAAAATTATTTATCTTGCATAAGGGAACTTTTATATCCATTGAACTATATCTCAGGACTTCCCTGGTGGTCCAGAGATTAAGACTCCACATTTCCACCACAAGAGACTTGGGTTCAATTCCTGGTTGGGAGGACCTTCCTTGGTGGAATTCTACAGTGCTTAAGAATTCACCTGCCAGTGCACAGGATACAGGTTTGACCCCTGTTCCAGGAAGATTCTACATGCTGAAAATGTCCTACAACTAGTGAGTAGCCCCCGCTCGCTGCAGCTAGAGAAATCCCAAATGCAACAATGAAGACTCAACTCAGTCCAAAATAAAATAAACACATTTTAAAGAAATTAAGAAAAAAGTACAGTTGAGAATGGAAGCCAACAACTATTTAAAAAAAAAAAAATCCTTCAAGTCCATGAATGAAGTAAGGAAAAAAAAAGATATGTTATTGAGTCCTGCTGAGACTGGGCAAGTTTAAATTCCAGCTACACCACTGTACTAACCTTGGGCAGTTTATCTAATCTTTTGACATAGTTTCCATGCTAATAAAATGGGAATAAGAATACCATCTGCTTCCCAGGGTGGTAAAAGGGCACTGGAAGTGTTAAGAACAACATCCAACACTTAGATTCCTCCTGATTTTAATCTTTTTTAATACATTTTTAAAATTTTATTTTATTTTTAAAAATTTTACAGAGTTTTGTTGTTCACAGACATACACATGTTCCCAGATTTTTTAGCACATTAAAAAAAAATACTTATTTATTCATTTTTGCCTGTGCTAGGTCCTAGTTGCAGCAGTGGAATCTAGTTCCCCGACCAGGGACTGAACCCAGGTCCCCTGCATTGCAAGCGTGCAGTCTTACTACTGGGCAATGTTTGGTAGTCCCTCTATTTTGTTTTTTTGTTTGTTTGTTTTTGAGCAATTAGTAATCTTAAAAAAACAAAAAGTGAAAACTTTATCAGAGAAGCCAGCTAAGATTTTTAAAGTAATCTAAAACAGAATTTTTTTTGCTTATTTTTTTGTTGTTGCAAAAACACTTAAGATCTACCTTCAACAACTTTTTAAGTGTACCATGCAGTGGTGTTAACTATAGGCACCATGTTCAGAACAGTTCTCTGAAAATTATTTATCTTGCATAAGGGAACTTTTATATCCATTGAACTATATCTCAGGACTTCCCTGGTGGTCCAGAGATTAAGACTCCACATTTCCACCACAAGAGACTTGGGTTCAATTCCTGGTTGGGGAACTGAGATCCTGCATGCCACATGGCAGAGCTTTAAGAAAAAAGCAAAAAAAGCATGAGCTACATCTTTCCATTTCTCCCTGCTCCCAGTCCCTGGCAACCACCAACTTACCCACGGATAGATGAGTGGATACAGAAAATAAAGAAACTGTAGCAAGTATTGAGCTGGCCAAAAATTCATTCATAATATCTTATGGAAAACTCCAAGCAGACTTTTTAGCCAACTCAATACATATAAAGAATTATCATCCAGTCTTAGAAAGGAAGAAAATCCTCCTGTCTTCAACAACAAGGATGAACACAGAGAACATTACATGAAGGTCAAAGAAGCCACAGTCATGGAAAGAGTGTTCCATTCCGCTTCTATGAAGTATCTAAATCAAATTTAAATTCAACTTCTGCAGGCCTTTCAATCATACATAAAGGGCATTTACTTCAGTATTTTCTTGCTTTGTGTGATACAGCAACTGGGAAAGTAGCACTGAAACATGTACATCACCATCTGTGAAAGAGACAGCCCATGGAAATTCGGGGTCTGAGGCAGGGAGCTCAAATCTCTGCTCTGTGACAAACTAGAGGGGCGGAGGAGAGAGGGAGGCTCAGGAGGGAGGAGACCTATGGCTGATCCATGTCGAGGTACGGCAGAAACCAACATAACATTGTAAGGCAATTATCCTCCGATTAAAAATAAATACATTCCAAAACCCCACAAATAATAGCAATGATTTCTAACATAAAAAAAGAAATTTATAATGCTTTTAAAAACAGAGGAAAAGCAGATTCCTAATCTTTTCAACTTGAAAAATCTAGAAGGGAAAGAATTTTAAGAGAAACCACCTTGCTCTGACATCTTTGCTCTTTTGTTTTTCAGAAGAGAAGTTAAGGAAAACACTTGGATCTTAGACTGAGCCAACATGAACTGAGTCATGGGGCAGTAAAGTTAATCTGCTAGTAAGTCTCCAAGCCTATCACCCCCACAGAAGGAGAGGCGTATTCAGAGTGAAACACACAGAATTCGAACATCTGAGTTATACATTTCCCTAGTATAACATAGCTTTTCTCTATATGGGCCCAGATGTTACACGAGTCAATCCAAGGAAAACAAAAGAAAACACAAATATTGTATGCAGTGAGAAAAGTATTAAACTTCCAGGCAACTAATATAGCTTGTCTCCACTGAGAGGGCTGGAACATGCTGGGGTTTCCTAATCACGAATCTTGAGTTGGGGATCCCCGTTACCTTCCAGAAGGTGACCTGATCACATGAGCATGCCCAGTGTCAGTGCATTATCAGGAATTCATTCATTCAGAAAATGTTTTTTACCTACCTATGATGTGCCATGCATGCAGAGGAAACCCTGCCGTGTCGCACTCACAGAGTTTATATTCTCTCGTGGGAAGACAGACAATACACAGGGAAACAAGGAAGATCATTCCAGATAAGCATAAGTTTCACAAAGAAGTAAAACACAGTAATGAGACACAGAATAGGCTGTCAAGACATTTCTGTGGAATGAAAGAAGAAAAACAGTTCCCCTACAAATGTCACTTGGCAATCCCTCCAGGCAACACAGATGCCCTCTTCCTTGGGTTACTGATGGTGAATTTTCTTCCTCACCAGCTATGCAACAGAAGTCCATAAAAAGAGGCCCCGCCTCCATCTTGTCTCCTTCACCCCTGCACCCCATCACACACACACACACACACACACACACACAGAGTTTCATGATAGAAGCCACTTTGGCTCTTGGAAAAACACTCGACTGGGTTCCTCAATGCGATTAAACATAAAATCTTTTGAGTATTTTCTATAATCCAAGTATTGACACCAAAGTATGTTTGTTTATTCACATTTCATATACACAATAGCATTAGAATCTAGGTAATATTTTATCCCTCCCTTTTTATAAATGCTAAGGCACGGAGAAATTTAGCAATTTGCTAAAGATCATCCCTCTGTTCAACGACAGAATCAAATTTTGTTGTTGTGATTTAATCGCTCAGTTGAGTCCGACTCTTTTGTGACCCCCCTGCACTGTATGTAGCCCACCAGGATCCTCTGTCCATGGAATTTTCCAGGCAAGAATACATGGGTTGATTCAGAGTGAAACACACAGAATTCGAACATCTGAGTTATACATTTCCCTAGTATAACATAGCTTTTCTCTATATGGGCCCAGATGTTACACGAGTCAATCCAAGGAAAACAAAAGAAAACACAAATATTGTATGCAGTGAGAAAAGTATTAAACTTCCAGGCAACTAATATAGCTTGTCTCCACTGAGAGGGCTGGAACATGCTGGGGTTTCCTAATCACGAATCTTGAGTTGGGGATCCCCGTTACCTTCCAGAAGGTGACCTGATCACATGAGCATGCCCAGTGTCAGTGCATTATCAGGAATTCATTCATTCAGAAAATGTTTTTTACCTACCTATGATGTGCCATGCATGCAGAGGAAACCCTGCCGTGTCGCACTCACAGAGTTTATATTCTCTCGTGGGAAGACAGACAATACACAGGGAAACAAGGAAGATCATTCCAGATAAGCATAAGTTTCACAAAGAAGTAAAACACAGTAATGAGACACAGAATAGGCTGTCAAGACATTTCTGTGGAATGAAAGAAGAAAAACAGTTCCCCTACAAATGTCACTTGGCAATCCCTCCAGGCAACACAGATGCCCTCTTCCTTGGGTTACTGATGGTGAATTTTCTTCCTCACCAGCTATGCAACAGAAGTCCATAAAAAGAGGCCCCGCCTCCATCTTGTCTCCTTCACCCCTGCACCCCATCACACACACACACACACACACACACACACACACACACACACACACACACAGAGTTTCATGATAGAAGCCACTTTGGCTCTTGGAAAAACACTCGACTGGGTTCCTCAATGCGATTAAACATAAAATCTTTTGAGTATTTTCTATAATCCAAGTATTGACACCAAAGTATGTTTGTTTATTCACATTTCATATACACAATAGCATTAGAATCTAGGTAATATTTTATCCCTCCCTTTTTATAAATGCTAAGGCACGGAGAAATTTAGCAATTTGCTAAAGATCATCCCTCTGTTCAACGACAGAATCAAATTTTGTTGTTGTGATTTAATCGCTCAGTTGAGTCCGACTCTTTTGTGACCCCCCTGCACTGTATGTAGCCCACCAGGATCCTCTGTCCATGGAATTTTCCAGGCAAGAATACAGGAGTGGGTTGCCACTTCCTCCTCCAGAGAATCTTCCTGAACCAGGGATCGAGCCTGCGTCTACTGTGCTGTAGGTAGGTTCTCCATCACGGAGACCCCATGGAAGTGCCTGAACTGAGATTTAAACCAAAGCACCTTGATTCCAGGTCTGAGCTCTCCCCTTGACGCCACAGGAAAGGAATGAGCCATCCCACATAACAAGGCCAAGGCACCTTCTTCCCCATGCCCTCCTCAACACATGTTCAGGCTTCTTTTTTTTTTTTTGGCCACTTCTATTGGTCTTTCATATATTTCCATCTTTGTTCTTTGGTCTGTGTGGGCCTCCCATCGCAGTGGTCTCTCTTGCCACAGAGCACTGGCTCTGGGCACATGCGCTCCACAGCTCCGGTTCGGTAGTTGGACACATCAGTCCAGCTGCTCTGCGGCGCGTAGGGGAATGAACCAGCGCCCCTTGCACTGCAAAGCGGTGTCCTTACCCACTGGACCACCAGGGAAGCGCCATGAGCAGGCTTCTTCACCAAGTCTCTGTGAGCACAAGTTCTGTTTGTCTGGAAGAAGAGCCGGGAGAGTCTTCCTGGGGAGACCTGAGCCTCATGCCTGAAAGGCAGGCGTTCATCTTTTCTCCTTGCCTGTGTTCACAGAATACTCCTTTCAGGCATCATACAGACTCAGGACTGCCTCATGTCTTCCTGTCTCCAGAGAAGACTGGGCGTATGCCATTGGGGAGATGACACTTTGCTACATGAAACTGTATTTTTATTTGTCACTTCCTTCAGGAAACTAGGACACTGCTAGAGAGGATGTCTTATGCCCTGGCTTGCATTTTATCCTGAGCACATTCCAAGGTTCTAGAAACACAGGGTTCTTTATAAAGCATGCAGGATCTGAATGAAGGAGTGAGTGATGAGCATACAACCCCACAGCTACATACATTGAGTTCTTTTTTTTTTTCAGAATATCTGTTTTTACTTTTTATTATTTTTTTTTTTTAATTTATCTTTTAGGGGTCGGGTTGGGGAGGGAGGGAAGTGGGCGGGCCACTTCTATTGGTCTTTCATTTCTCTATTTTCATCCGTCTTTGTTCTTTGGCTCCTGTGGGCCTCCCATCGCGGTGGCCTCTGTCGTCGCAGAGCGCCAGCTCTGGGCGCAGGCGCCCCAGAGCTCCGGCTCGGTAATTGGACACAACAGTCGAGCCGCTCCGTGGCACGTGGGATCTTCCCAGGCCAGGGATCAAACCGGCGCCCCTTGCACTGCAAGATGGTGTCCTTACCCACTGAACCACCAGGGAAAGCCCCTTACATTGAGTTCTTACTTGGGTTTCCCTCTTCTCTGGTGGAATAGTCATTTTTGCAGGGTGCAGAGAGCGACCAAGCAGTAAAGCGCGCCTGCTCTCAACCAGACCATCAATGTCAGTGACAGAAAAACCAAGAGGATGACAGTAAGCGCTGCTCTGAACCCTTCCCAGTCAAGGAAGCTTGATTTAAATCCTCGTTCAAAATACTGATCTTTTTATAAACATGCATTTGATCTCATTCACTCTTTCACGAGTTATTCCTGTGTTTGGGGATCTGTTTGGACTCCAAGCTCCCTTCTGGGCCCCCCATCTGTCAATAACGAAGTGTTACAATTATAACTTCCCCTCCGTCAAATCCCCTAGCTTTCCCATGCTCAGTTGCTATAGCACGTCAGCCTCCCTCTAAAGATCCTTGTTTTAATACAGCACATTCTTCTCTCCTCCTTCATTTCACTGTGTTTTAATGACATTTCTTCCTCCTCTCATTTACTTACACCCTTTCACAGATTTGTGTCCTATGGTTCCAGAGAAGACGGGGTTTTGCTACATGAAACTGTATTTTTATTTGTCACTTCCTTCAGGAAACTAGGACACTGCTAGAGAGGATGTCTTATGCCCTGGCTTGCATTTTATCCTGAGCACATTCCAAGGTTCTAGAAACACAGGGTTCTTTATAAAGCATGCAGGATCTGAATGAAGGAGTGAGTGATGAGCATACAACCCCACAGCTACATACATTGAGTTCTTTTTTTTTTTCAGAATATCTTTTTTTACTTTTTATTATTTTTTTTTTTTAATTTATCTTTTAGGGGTCGGGTTGGGGAGGGAGGGAAGTGGGCGGGCCACTTCTATTGGTCTTTCATTTCTCTATTTTCATCCGTCTTTGTTCTTTGGCTCCTGTGGGCCTCCCATCGCGGTGGCCTCTGTCGTCGCAGAGCGCCAGCTCTGGGCGCAGGCGCCCCAGAGCTCCGGCTCGGTAATTGGACACAACAGTCGAGCCGCTCCGTGGCACGTGGGATCTTCCCAGGCCAGGGATCAAACCGGCGCCCCTTGCACTGCAAGATGGTGTCCTTACCCACTGAACCACCAGGGAAAGCCCTTACATTGAGTTCTTACTTGGGTTTCCCTCTTCTCTGGTGGAATAGTCATTTTTGCAGGGTGCAGAGAGCGACCAAGCAGTAAAGCGCGCCTGCTCTCAACCAGACCATCAATGTCAGTGACAGAAAAACCAAGAGGATGACAGTAAGCGCTGCTCTGAACCCTTCCCAGTCAAGGAAGCTTGATTTAAATCCTCGTTCAAAATACTGATCTTTTTATAAACATGCATTTGATCTCATTCACTCTTTCACGAGTTATTCCTGTGTTTGGGGATCTGTTTGGACTCCAAGCTCCCTTCTGGGCCCCCCATCTGTCAATAACGAAGTGTTACAATTATAACTTCCCCTCCGTCAAATCCCCTAGCTTTCCCATGCTCAGTTGCTATAGCACGTCAGCCTCCCTCTAAAGATCCTTGTTTTTAATACAGCACATTCTTCTCTCCTCTTCATTTACTTACACCCTTTCACAGATTTGTGTCGACATGTGACTGACTTTGACACTTGACAGTTTTCTGCAGCTTTTGCTAAGTAAATTGAAAAGGGGGCACATACAACAGGAATGTAGCTCCTATCAGAACAGGCTGTCCTTTCCTCTTACGTCATCTGAAATCCCACGGCAGTCACCCCTCCCCCACTGAGGAAGACTCCAGCTCCTTCTGGTATGAGGGCACCATATCTGTCTACGACTGTCACTGGTAAGACTTTCCATTCATTGCAGACATCTGAAAACTTGGCTGAAATGAAACTAAAAAAGCAACCAAGGGGGAGAAACTATTTGAAAGTCATATATCTGATAAGAGCCCTGTATCCAGAATATATGAAGAACTCTTACAATTCTACCAAAAAAACCCAAAAAACAAAAACAAAAACGCATAATAATGCGTTAATAATGAAGAGGACTAGAATAAAACATGTTTCCAAGGAAGACGCACAAATGGCCAAGAGTCCATTAAAAGATGGTCCCTGTGATTCAACATTAGGGAAATAAAAATCCCAATTGCAATATACAGTTTCACACTGGCAAGCATGGCTACTGTCAAGAAATAAAGACAGGGCTTCCCTGGTGGTCCAGTGGGTAAGGACGCCACCTTGCAGTGCAAGGGCTGCCGGTTCGATCCCTGGCCGGGGAAGATCCCACGGGCCGTGGAGTGGCTGGATTGATGTCTAACTACCGAGCCAGAGCACTGGAGCGTATGGTCCTGGAGTCGATGCTCTCCAGCGAGACATGCCACCGCGATGGGAGGCCCACACAGACCAAAGAACAAAGATGGATGAAAATGAATGAATGACAGACCAATAGAAGTGGCCAAAAAAAAAAAGAAATAAAGACAATAATAGCAGTTGTCAAGAATGGGGAGAGCTTAGAACTCTCTTCCTTTGCTAATGGGAGTGTAAAAGAATGCAGCAACTTGGAAAATACCTGTTGGTCCTCAGAAGGTTAAATATAGGGCTTCCTGGTGGTCCAGTGGGTAAAGAGTCCACCTTGCAGTGCAAGGGGCACCAGTTCAATCCTTAGCCTGGGAAGATCCCATGTGACGCAGAGCAGCTGGACCAGTGTGGCCAAGTCAATGCTCTGGAGCACATGCACCCAGAGCCGGTGCTCTGCTATGGGAGAGGCCACTGCAATGAGAGGCCCACACAGGTCAAAGAACAAAGATGGATGAAAATAAATAAATGAAAGACTGATAGAGGCCAAAATTAAAAAAAAAAAACAAAACAACATTCAGTTAAATTAAAAAAAAAAAAGTTAAATATACAGTTATCAGGAAATCAAACATTTACATTACTAGATGAACACCCAAGAGAAGTGGAGACTGCGTTCTCACAAACACAGAAAGTAATGCTCATGGCAGTGCTTTGCTAATAGCCAAAGTATAGAAACAGCCCAAACGATCATCAGCTGGTAAGTGGATAAATAAAATGCAATGTGTACATGATAAGTCACTGTAGTCATGTCTGACTCAGTGAGACCCTGTGGACTGCAGCTCCCCGGGCTCTTCCATCCATGGGATTCTCCAGGCAAGAAGACTGGAGTAGGTTGCCCACTGCAGGGGATTGAACCGAGGGATCCCCAACCCAGGGATTGAACCTGTGTCTCTTACGTCTCCTGCACTGGTAGGCAGGCTCTTTAGCATGTATACATGCAAAGGAGTAATATTCTTCCATAGAAAAGAATGCAGTAGATACACGCTATCATGCTATTCTGTGGATGAACCTTAAAAATACTCGGCTTATGAAAGCACCTAGCCACAAAGGGTCATATATTTAATATAAGGCCATACATATGAAGGTCCAGCATAGGCAAGTCCACAGAGACAGAAAGCAGTCTAATGGTTCAGAGAGAAAGAGGGGTGATTGGTTATGGATATGGGATTTCTTCTAGGGAAGATGAAAATGTTGTAAAATTAAGATTACAGTGGAAACTCCCTGGTGGTCCAGTGGTTAAAGACTTCACCTTCCAATGCATGGGGATGCTGGTTTGGTCCCTGCCTAGGGAGCCAAGATTCCACATGCCTTGCAGCCAAAACATCAAAACATAAGTTAGAAACAATATTGTAACAAACTTAATAAAGACTTTCAAACATGACCCATCATCAAAAAAATAAAATCTTTATAAAAAGTTAAATAAACTAGACTACTGTGATAAGGTAGACAATCCTGTGACTACACTAAAATCAATGAACTAGCACAATCTAAACAGGTGTATTTTATGATATGTGAATTAGATCTCAATAAATCTGTTCAAAGAGAGAGAGAGAGAATACAACAGCCCTCTCAGCTTCCTGAAAAGGACTTAAGGTGCTGTAAACTATTCAGAGGGTTTCCCTGATGGCTCAGCAGGTTAAGAATCTGCCTGCAATGAGGGAGACACGGGCACTGTGCGCTCAATCCCTCAGTCGGGAAGATCTCTGAGCAGGAAATGGCTACCCGCTCCAGTACTCTGTCCAGTACCATGGACAGAGGAGTATGGTGGACTACAGTCCATGGGGTCACAGATTTAGACATGACAGAACAACTGAGCACACACACAAACTCTTTGGAAAAGGCTGAAAGGGCAAAATTATTTCCCAAACTGAAAATTATTTCATTCACTGAGCTATCAGTGAATGTAGGGAAGAGTGATTACCGTCTTTGCTGGACACAACCACACACTTAGACACAAGTCCTAGAAAAGTCTTCATTAGAAGAATGTCTGTGTTTTGTATTTTCTTTTCTATTAGTGCATCTTATTGAGTAATACATTTTTTAAGATTTTTTTTTGATGTGGACCATTTTTAAAAATCGTTATTGAATTTGTTAGACTATTGCATCTGTTTTATGCTTTCATTTTTTGGCCAGGAAAAACATGGGATCTTAATTCTCTGACCAGGGATCAAACCTCGTCCCCTGCATTATAAGGTGAAGTCTTAACCACTGGACCTCCAGGAATGTCACTCTTTAATTAACATATGTTTTAAAATGACATGTATAGCATCCAAAAAAGGAGGGTGATTGGTTATGGATATGGATTTCTTCTAGGAAGATGAAAATGTTGTAAAATTAAGATTACAGTGGAAACTCCTGGTGGTCCAGTGGTTAAAGACTTCACCTTCCAATGCATGGGATGCTGGTTTGGTCCCTGCCTAGGGAGCCAAGATTCCACATGCCTTGCAGCCAAAACATCAAAACATAAGTTAGAAACAATATTGTAACAAACTTAATAAAGACTTTCAAACATGACCCATCATCAAAAAAATAAAATCTTTATAAAAAGTTAAATAAACTAGACTACTGTGATAAGGTAGACAATCCTGTGACTACACTAAAATCAATGAACTAGCACAATCTAAACAGGTGTATTTTATGATATGTGAATTAGATCTCAATAAATCTGTTCAAAGAGAGAGAGAGATACAACAGCCCTCTCAGCTTCCTGAAAAGGACTTAAGGTGCTGTAAACTATTCAGAGGGTTTCCCTGATGGCTCAGCAGGTTAAGAATCTGCCTGCAATGAGGGAGACACGGGCACTGTGCGCTCAATCCCTCAGTCGGGAAGATCTCTGAGCAGGAAATGGCTACCCGCTCCAGTACTCTGTCCAGTACCATGGACAGAGGAGTATGGTGGACTACAGTCCATGGGGTCACAGATTTAGACATGACAGAACAACTGAGCACACACACAAACTCTTTGGAAAAGGCTGAAAGGGCAAAATTATTTCCCAAACTGAAAATTATTTCATTCACTGAGCTATCAGTGAATGTAGGGAAGAGTGATTACCGTCTTTGCTGGACACAACCACACACTTAGACACAAGTCCTAGAAAAGTCTTCATTAGAAGAATGTCTGTGTTTTGTATTTTCTTTTCTATTAGTGCATCTTATTGAGTAATACATTTTTTAAGATTTTTTTTTGATGTGGACCATTTTTAAAAATCGTTATTGAATTTGTTAGACTATTGCATCTGTTTTATGCTTTCATTTTTTGGCCAGGAAAAACATGGGATCTTAATTCTCTGACCAGGGATCAAACCTGCGTCCCCTGCATTATAAGGTGAAGTCTTAACCACTGGACCTCCAGGAACGTCACTCTTTAATTAACATATGTTTTAAAATGTACATGTATCAGAGGAAAATCTCTAAAACTTTTTTTTTTTGAAGATTTATTTATTTATTTATTTTGGGCGGGGGTCGGGTTGGGGAGGGAGGGGAGCGGGCGGGCCACTTCTATTGGTCTTTCATTTCTCTATTTTCATCCATCTTTGTTCTTTGGCTCCTGCGGGCCTCCCATCGCGGTGGCGTCTGTTGTCGCAGAGCACCGGCTCTGGGCGCATGTGCCCCAGAGCTCTGGCTCGGTGATTGGACACATCGGTCCAGCTGCTCCGCGGCACGTGGGATCTTCCCAGGCCAGGGATCCAACTGGCGCCCCGTGCACTGCAAGGCGGTGTCCCCATCCACTGGACCACCAGGGGAAGCCCTCTAAAACTTTTTTAATCAATAGTTTTTATTATTTAAAATAGCATAAAATGAATGAATGAATAGAAGCAAAGAGTGTTTTTTTACCTTCTAGACCCTGTGCTTCCTGGAAGGGAACACAGGTGTTGTTCACTAGGGGTAGAAAGTCTGTCGATTTGGTTTAGGCCAACGTAATTGGCCTAATCCAACCTAATTGGATTGTAACCTAATGCATTCTACATCTGTGGTACTAGACTTGGGGTAGTCACTGAGAAGCAGCAATGATGAGTCTCTCAAACTTGGTCTTACCTGTACATTTTCCTAGCAGAATGCTTTCTCTAAAATAATAAGGTCTCAAGAGATCACAGTGAGCAGGCACCTCATTTCTGGTGTCATGTGGATTACCAAATGAGTACATAGCTTTTTGGTGCATATTTTGTCTGTGTGTGTGTGTGCATGTGTGTGTGCACTTGTGTGTGTGTTCATATCCCCGAAAGATTTAAGACCTCATTGCAAATTGTTAAATTGCATAGGAAGGGGGTTCTATATATCAAGACATTAACTCTCTTTATAATGAAGAAACGAAACTAGGGTATTTAACTTTGGAATCATATTTTAGTGAGAGAAACCTGATTTCTATTGACTTGGTAGATTCTTGTCGTATCAAATTTACTGCAGTTGAGTTTTGTGGAAGCAAACATGTATAAATGTATAAGTTTCATGTATAATGGGGAAGCATAGATATAAATAATTTGACACTGAAATTTATACTTAAGAAGTTGTGCCCTTCGCAACAATCAATTTTTCATTATGCTGTTGAGATCAATAGCTACAAATAAGATATAAAAACTCTATTATTGATGGGGCACGTGGCAGTATAAAATGGGCCATTTTCTATAGCATTTCAGGGGCAGAAAATTGTATTATCCAGTTTCCAATGATATTCATATTGCTCTGTAGAGAATGCCTATGAAAATCAATGTACAGTAAGTCAACATGGGGATATTTTATAACATTGAGAAAGAGCACAGTGCATATAAAAAAGACACACTGTTTTTCAAATATCACCTTCAATTCTTTTGTAAAGAGTTGGTTGAAATAATAAGGATGCACGTGTTTGTCACCAGTGGAAAACTAGCCCAACCTGTTCATTACCCCATCTGCTTACCACAGAGAACTGTTCACCTCATGACAATTACTAAATAAAACGTGAATATCCTTTCCCCCCAAAATATTTGACATCAGCGAAAACGCTGTAGAATAGCCACAGACCATGCATTTCTGAGAAGAGTGTAGGAGGAGCGAGCAGAGAATGCAGAAATCCCGAGCACTCCAAGGAAATATGCTACACCTGCAACAGGCCCTGAGCTTACAGATCCTAACACTGTGACGACACATCCTCGAACCCCATTCCTTCAGAAAATAAATATGATCTGAGCAATGACTGGAATAAGAAGCACTTCCACTTCAGTGACTGATAGCTAAAGAGTGGCAGACTCAGGGCTTCCCAGGTCTTCCCTGGTGGTCCAGTGTAAGGGGCGCCGGTTCGATCCCTGGCCTGGAAGGATCCCGCGTGCTGTGAAGCGGCTGGACCGATGTGTCCAACTACCGAGCTGGAGCCCTGGAGCACGTGCGCCCAAAGTTGGTGCTCTGCAGCGAGAGAGGCCACTGTGATGGGAGGCCCACACAGGGCAAAGAACAAAGATGGATGAATATAAATAGATGAAAGACCAATAGAAGTGGCCCAAAAAAAGGAAAAAGAGTGGTAGACTCAGCTGAGACTATACATACTTTCTTTTAAAATTCCTGACTTTTTTTGTTGTTCACTTTACATGTGATGCTTTCTTGATGAATAAAACAGTAGGTCACAAAGTTTCCAAATTTATTTTAATAGCCAGTCTATTTATTTTGTCAGTCACTGGTAAACCATTTGCAGATCAATAGCTACAAATAAGATATAAAAACTCTATTATTGATGGGGCACGTGGCATAAAATGGGCCATTTTCTATAGCATTTCAGGGCAGAAAATTGTATTATCCAGTTTCCAATGATATTCATATTGCTCTGTAGAGAATGCCTATGAAAATCAATGTACAGTAAGTCAACATGGGGATATTTTATAACATTGAGAAAGAGCACAGTGCATATAAAAAAGACACACTGTTTTTCAAATATCACCTTCAATTCTTTTGTAAAGAGTTGGTTGAAATAATAAGGATGCACGTGTTTGTCACCAGTGGAAAACTAGCCCAACCTGTTCATTACCCCATCTGCTTACCACAGAGAACTGTTCACCTCATGACAATTACTAAATAAAACGTGAATATCCTTTCCCCCCAAAATATTTGACATCAGCGAAAACGCTGTAGAATAGCCACAGACCATGCATTTCTGAGAAGAGTGTAGGAGGAGCGAGCAGAGAATGCAGAAATCCCGAGCACTCCAAGGAAATATGCTACACCTGCAACAGGCCCTGAGCTTACAGATCCTAACACTGTGACGACACATCCTCGAACCCCATTCCTTCAGAAAATAAATATGATCTGAGCAATGACTGGAATAAGAAGCACTTCCACTTCAGTGACTGATAGCTAAAGAGTGGCAGACTCAGGGCTTCCCAGGTCTTCCCTGGTGGTCCAGTGTAAGGGGCGCCGGTTCGATCCCTGGCCTGGAAGGATCCCGCGTGCTGTGAAGCGGCTGGACCGATGTGTCCAACTACCGAGCTGGAGCCCTGGAGCACGTGCGCCCAAAGTTGGTGCTCTGCAGCGAGAGAGGCCACTGTGATGGGAGGCCCACACAGGGCAAAGAACAAAGATGGATGAATATAAATAGATGAAAGACCAATAGAAGTGGCCCAAAAAAAGGAAAAAGAGTGGTAGACTCAGCTGAGACTATACATACTTTCTTTTAAAATTCCTGACTTTTTTTGTTGTTCACTTTACATGTGATGCTTTCTTGATGAATAAAACAGTAGGTCACAAAGTTTCCAAATTTATTTTAATAGCCAGTCTATTTCTAATTTAGTCAGTCACTGGTAAACCATTTGGCAATAACAGAAATACACTTTCATCCACGACAAATGGGTCTGTCTGCTTCATTTGAAACCTTGTCAGGTTTACACCTCCCGTCATGGAAAGGAGATGATGAACAAACAGCCCACGATGAGATTGGCTTCAAAAAAGGCAGAGTATATTTAACCCAAATACTATTCATTATGTGGACAAGCGTAGCACTCTGGAGGGCCCGTACACCTACTTAAAAAGTATAAATGGAGGTGAAACTATCCTGGAAATATTCATATTCATATTTTGAAAGATACACACAGATATGGGTAAGGGGGACTTTGGGAACCCCAAGGGGCACTGGAGACAGGCAAATGTTCAGACAAGGTGCCGATAACACAGCATCATGCCCTCTACTGCATCAGACTCACAGGTTTCCAGTCCCAACTTCTACCTACCAGTGTAGATCATGGTAGGGTATCGGGTTGAGTTCTCTGATTCTCTGAATTAGGAGGTTAGGTTAAGAAGAGAAGTAAAAGAGCAAAGGGAAGCAGGCTGTTCTTATTTGAATTTAAACCAAGACAATAAACAATGGAAACTACCTCAGTGTCCATGGACGGATGCACAGACGAAGAAGATGGAATAGGATTTGGTCGTAAGAAAGAAGAGAATCCTGCCCTTTACAACAAGAAAGATGAACCAGAGGACACTATGCTAAGTGAAGACTGCCAGTAAAAGACATAGACTGTAGGATTCACTTTACATGTGGACTCTTAAAAAATAGTCAAATTTGTAGAAACAGAGTAACTGGTGATTACCAGGGGCTGGAGCCTGAGGCAGAGGGGGCAATTTGGTCAAAGGGTCCAAGCCTTCAGGCGGAAGAGAGCAAGCCTTGGGGGGCTAATGTAAAAACACAGTGGTGGTGGCTAATAACAAGGTGTGTGCGTGGAACCTTCTGAGTCGACCTTCACCGTTTTCACCCCACACACAGACAAATGTCAACTGTGAGAGCCGACAGACGCGTGAATTACCCTCATCATTTCACAAAGTGCACATGAAACTCATCACACTGTGCACCTGAAGCATACACAATTTTCTTTGTCAACTGGATCTCCATAAAGCTGGAAAAAAAAAAAGCCCCAAATGAAGAAATGACTAACTGAAAACAATTTGATATAATACTTCCTTAAAAACACAAAAAATATTTGAAACCCAGAGAACTACAAAGGACAAAAAGCATGCATCTTGTTACTTGCTCTTTTTCTTTTACAACATTATGCCTTACAATTAAAAGAAGTAAGTAAATAAAAGGCAATAATCACAGCTACTATCTTATCATGAAGTTGAAGGACATCCACAAAATGACACTGACTGTCCTCCAGGTTTCTAATCTGTTCTGAGTAGGCTCATCAATCACAGGACCACAGACTTTTTAAGATGAAAGTGACCAGAGAAATTGTCTCATACATTTTTCTTATCTCCTCCAGCAGTCTGTGATGACAACATTAGCTTCCTCATATTTGCACTAACATCCTATGGCAGATACTCATGGATTAAACATGTCCTACAGTAATTAGCACCACATATCGTATACAGTATATTATAATGATATAATGGCAGCATATTCTAGCATCATGAGGTATCTTAAGTTTACCTGTACCAAGGGTGTAATATATTTCAGTAAGCTTAAACAACCGTTATTAGATGAATTCATGATTCAACTTTTACTTGAATGCCTATTATGTGTCAGACACTGTCTGTACGTCTGTGCTCTGTTGTTCCGTCACGTTTGACCCTCTGTGACCTATGGACAGTGGCCTGCCAGGCTCCTCTGTCCATGAGATTCCCTGGGCAAGAATACTAGAGTGGGTTGTGACTTCCTACTCCAGAGGATCTTCCCAACCCAGGGATCAAATCTGCATCCTTTCCACCTCCTGCACTGGCAGGCAGGTTCTTTACCACTAGCCCCACCTGGGAAGCCCATGCTGGACACTAAGAATAGAAAAAATAAGTAATCTACAGACCTCACGTTCAAGGTGAATATCATTAGAGGGTGAATTTGGAGCCATGAAGAGATAATCATAACACAACGTGATGGTGATGGTATGGTGCTACAATGGCAGAGGCATGCACAGGAAGATCACAGCATTCCGGACACTCAATGCGTGATGACTGTGTGCCAGATGCTGCTCTTAGCTCTTCACGTGTATCAGTAATCTGGTCCCTCTAGGAAACCCCAAGAGGTAGGTATGGTGTTTGACCTCATTTTGCAGGTGAAATCGTGAAGGGACGAAGCTGTCAAGTAGCCTGTCTTCTGTAACACAGTGCTTCCGTGCCAGAGCCAAGGGGGTCTTGCTCCAGAGCTCTTCCAGAAGAGCAGAGGGCATCCCACCAGCCAGGTGAGGGGAGTTGTTCATGGGGAGGAGCACACACAGGAGGTGAGGGACCAGCATTCATGTTCTACACAAAACACAGTTGCCGGGGTGGGCAGAGGATGCAGCTCAGCACAGCCAAGGGTAAAGTGAAAGTTCAGGCAGAGATGGAAGCTGAAGGGCAGGGCGGGGCTGGGATGGCCCTGTAGAGCCCACCTGGAGGCAGAGCCTCTGGCACCCTTCTCCCTAGCTGTTGCTCCCTACAGGGACACTGTATTCAAATAATCCTAGGAAGCTCTATTAAATGCATTTTAAACAGGGTCCTTTTTCAGTAGGATTTGGCAGAGTCCTTAAAAGGCATGCGTGTATGGGCTTCCCCTGGTGGTCCAGTGGGTAAGGACACCGACTTGCAGTGCAAGGGGCGCCGGTTCGATCCCTAGCCTGGGAAAATCCCACGTGCCATGGAGCAGCTGGACCCATATGTCCAATTACCGAGCCAGAGCTCTGGAGCGCATGCACCCAGAGCCGGCGCTCTGCAACGACAGACACCACCACGATGGGAGGCCCACAGGAGCCAAAGAACAAAGACGGATGAAAATAGAGAAATGAAAGACCAACAGAAGTCGCCCGCCTGCTCCCCTGCCTCCCCAACCCGACCTCCACCCAAAATAAAAAAAAAAAAAAAAAAATGCAAGCGTGTATGATGACTCTCTGAGAGGGACTTTTTCCAGCGTCCCCCTTAGTTTCCAAGCCATTGAAACATACACCTAAGAGCATCTACCAGGACAGGGACCGCCTAGCCATTGGAAACACTTGGGGGAGGCCATGAAGAGATAATCATAACACAACGTGATGGTGATGGTATGGTGCTACAATGGCAGAGGCATGCACAGGAAGATCACAGCATTCCGGACACTCAATGCGTGATGACTGTGTGCCAGATGCTGCTCTTAGCTCTTCACGTGTATCAGTAATCTGGTCCCTCTAGGAAACCCCAAGAGGTAGGTATGGTGTTTGAACCTCATTTTGCAGGTGAAATCGTGAAGGGACGAAGCTGTCAAGTAGCCTGTCTTCTGTAACACAGTGCTTCCGTGCCAGAGCCAAGGGGGTCTTGCTCCAGAGCTCTTCCAGAAGAGCAGAGGGCATCCCACCAGCCAGGTGAGGGGAGTTGTTCATGGGGAGGAGCACACACAGGAGGTGAGGGACCAGCATTCATGTTCTACACAAAACACAGTTGCCGGGGTGGGCAGAGGATGCAGCTCAGCACAGCCAAGGGTAAAGTGAAAGTTCAGGCAGAGATGGAAGCTGAAGGGCAGGGCGGGGCTGGGATGGCCCTGTAGAGCCCACCTGGAGGCAGAGCCTCTGGCACCCTTCTCCCTAGCTGTTGCTCCCTACAGGGACACTGTATTCAAATAATCCTAGGAAGCTCTATTAAATGCATTTTAAACAGGGTCCTTTTTCAGTAGGATTTGGCAGAGTCCTTAAAAGGCATGCGTGTATGGGCTTCCCCTGGTGGTCCAGTGGGTAAGGACACCGACTTGCAGTGCAAGGGGCGCCGGTTCGATCCCTAGCCTGGGAAAATCCCACGTGCCATGGAGCAGCTGGACCCATATGTCCAATTACCGAGCCAGAGCTCTGGAGCGCATGCACCCAGAGCCGGCGCTCTGCAACGACAGACACCACCACGATGGGAGGCCCACAGGAGCCAAAGAACAAAGACGGATGAAAATAGAGAAATGAAAGACCAACAGAAGTCGCCCGCCTGCTCCCCTGCCTCCCCAACCCGACCTCCACCCAAAATAAAAAAAAAAAAAAAAAAATGCAAGCGTGTATGATGACTCTCTGAGAGGGACTTTTTCCAGCGTCCCCCTTAGTTTCCAAGCCATTGAAACATCCACCTAAGAGCATCTACCAGGACAGGGACCGCCCCTCAGAACCCACTGTGGGAAACACAGTGCAGGAAAACAGGGCTTGCTCAGTGGACTGAGCAGAAATGTCTGATGCTCAGCGATGCCCTTTTGCTGAAATTTTGGAGCCTCTGGAGGATTTGGGTTTGACAAAGCCAATGTCCATGCTAGTAAAAGTCTCTTAACATATTTATACTTCTTTTTCCAAAATCGTTGTTTTGGACTTGCCTGGTGGTCCAGTGGTTAAGAATCTGCCTGCCCGTGCCCGGGACGTGGATTTGGTCCCTGGACCAGAAAGATCCCCCATGCCGCACAGCAACTAAGCATGGGAGCCACAAATACTGAGCCTACATGCTTAGATCCTGTGTTCCACAATGAGAGAAGCCACTGCAATGAGAAAGCCAAGCATCACAAGCAGAGAGGAGCCCCAGCTCCCCGCAACTAGAGAAGCCCTCGGGCAGCAACAAAGACCCAGCACAGCCAAATAAATACAATTTTGCAAAAATCAGAAAGAGGGCTTCCCTGGTGGTCCAGCGGGTAAAGAGTCTGCCTTGCAGTGCAAGGGGCACCGGTTTGATCCTTGGCCTGGGAGGATTCCACGTGCTGCAGAGCAGCTGGACCGGTGTGTCCAATTATGGGCTGGTATTCTGGAGCACATGCGCCCAGAGCTGTGCTCTGCAGCGAAAGAGGCCACTAAAATAGGAGGCCCATGCAAGCAGAAGAATTAAGATGGATGAAAACAAATAAATAAATAGTCAATAAAAGAGGTCAAAGTTAAAAAAAAATCCAAAAGAAAGCAAAAAAGTTTTTTAAGAGTCCTTTTTTTCCCTTCTGTAGCTCCCAACATCCTTCCTCACAGGATGACTGTTTTTGTGTTTAACTATTATTCTTTGCTAAGTCATGAACAATTACCTATCCCTGTATCCAGAACTGGGAAAATAAAAGAAGACTGACATGAGAGTATCATGCTGGAGTGGAGGACTGCTGAGTATTCCTTTTAAAAGGGGTTCTGGAAATCCAAACTATCCTCAAGATCCAAAACAATGAAGGGCAGTGGTGGAAAGGGTGGCACAGGAGCTGCCACCTCGGGAGAACAGAAAGCCAGTGACACTTGGTGCCCACACACCTGCTGAGCATCTACCAGGACAGGGACCGCCTCAGAACCCGCTGTGGGAAACACAGTGCAGGAAAACAGGGCTTGCTCAGTGGACTGAGCAGAAATGTCTGATGCTCAGCGATGCCCTTTTGCTGAAATTTTGGAGCCTCTGGAGGATTTGGGTTTGACAAAGCCAATGTCCATGCTAGTAAAAGTCTCTTAACATATTTATACTTCTTTTTCCAAAATCGTTGTTTTGGACTTGCCTGGTGGTCCAGTGGTTAAGAATCTGCCTGCCCGTGCCCGGGACGTGGATTTGGTCCCTGGACCAGAAAGATCCCCCATGCCGCACAGCAACTAAGCATGGGAGCCACAAATACTGAGCCTACATGCTTAGATCCTGTGTTCCACAATGAGAGAAGCCACTGCAATGAGAAAGCCAAGCATCACAAGCAGAGAGGAGCCCCAGCTCCCCGCAACTAGAGAAGCCCTCGGGCAGCAACAAAGACCCAGCACAGCCAAATAAATACAATTTTGCAAAAATCAGAAAGAGGGCTTCCCTGGTGGTCCAGCGGGTAAAGAGTCTGCCTTGCAGTGCAAGGGGCACCGGTTTGATCCTTGGCCTGGGAGGATTCCACGTGCTGCAGAGCAGCTGGACCGGTGTGTCCAATTATGGGCTGGTATTCTGGAGCACATGCGCCCAGAGCTGTGCTCTGCAGCGAAAGAGGCCACTAAAATAGGAGGCCCATGCAAGCAGAAGAATTAAGATGGATGAAAACAAATAAATAAATAGTCAATAAAAGAGGTCAAAGTTAAAAAATCCAAAAGAAAGCAAAAAAGTTTTTTAAGAGTCCTTTTTTTCCCTTCTGTAGCTCCCAACATCCTTCCTCACAGGATGACTGTTTTTGTGTTTAACTATTATTCTTTGCTAAGTCATGAACAATTACCTATCCCTGTATCCAGAACTGGGAAAATAAAAGAAGACTGACATGAGAGTATCATGCTGGAGTGGAGGACTGCTGAGTATTCCTTTTAAAAGGGGTTCTGGAAATCCAAACTATCCTCAAGATCCAAAACAATGAAGGGCAGTGGTGGAAAGGGTGGCACAGGAGCTGCCACCTCGGGAGAACAGAAAGCCAGTGACACTTGGTGCCCACACACCTGCTGAGTCTGGTGAGAGGCCTGTTCTGCTTTTGGATAAACACGTGGATGAGCTCCCTTAAGGCCCTATTTCTTTACCGCTGCACCGTGTGGAATATCAGAAATGCGGTAGATGCTGCAGGGTCAGTGATGTGGTACCGAGAGCAGTACTCTACAGTGCACGAGAGAAAGTAAAACACAGAAGCCAAGCATCAGGATTAGAGTTAGGGAAAACATGCCTCTCTTGACCTTGCGGGCGTTAATATTAATTATGAAATACACTAGCCATTCCAACCTTCATTCAGTTCTTGAGAGTAAGGACACTGGTACCCAGGGGAAACAGAGGCATGCATCTATGAGTAAAATGATGGTTTAACAGCAAACACCCGTTAAGATAAGAAATTCACAAAAACTTCTAGCATGAGTAAGAATCATAGGGCCAGCACTTACGGTAGCATAACTGTACACAGGAAAACGGAGGACCAATAAAGCTTACGCAGGCCTCACCTCTCAATGATTAGGAAGTTGCCTTCATTTTATTCTAAACGTTTTTTTTTTTTTTTTTGCTTTCTAAGAAAAGCTTAACATATCCGGAAAGAGAAGTCCTGTGTGTGTGCATTTTCACTGAAGCAAGTACGGTGTTGCAACAGTAGGAGCGTCCAACCCAGAAAGACTAGCTTCCGCTGTCAGTTCTGGCTTTAGGCGTTCAAAATTAATAGACTGGGTCGAGTGAGGGCATATTTGCAGCCTGTGTTGGATGAAAGTGAAGATAAATATGCTTCTACCAAATGACCCTGAGAAAACATTTATAAGGAGATGATTTTTTTTTTTAAATCCTGGGACAATAAAGTAATTGGATTGAATCTGAGAAAATACTGCCTCTCATAGTCAATAGAGGCTTTATTTTGGCTTGATGCTGTGTGAACCTACTCCTGGGCGAACCACACGCACTGCTCGCTCAGGAGTGTGGCTCTCAGCCCCGCCACCGGTGTGGCGGCACTCCAGCCACGAGAGGCTCTGGAGGTGGCTATTAATTTGTGGATGAAATCATAAATGCTTCCGGTAGACAGTATCAAAGAACAATTATTTCTGACAACTTTTTTAAAATTGATAGTTGTAGTGGGACACTGATCTGAACAAAACAGGGTAAAGAGCGACTGGCAACGTGAAGTGTGCCGGGGATCCCGCAGGAAGCTCTGACTGGTTTGAACACATCATGGCACCTGAGTAACTTGAAGAAATAGGGGTACTCCGACTGTACCTCCAACCACTGTAAAAGTGTAGCTTTTGTCTTTAAAGACAGTTCTCTAGAAAGAAAACACAGAAGCCAAGCATCAGGATTAGAGTTAGGGAAAACATGCCTCTCTTGACCTTGCGGGCGTTAATATTAATTATGAAATACACTAGCCATTCCAACCTTCATTCAGTTCTTGAGAGTAAGGACACTGGTACCCAGGGGAAACAGAGGCATGCATCTATGAGTAAAATGATGGTTTAACAGCAAACACCCGTTAAGATAAGAAATTCACAAAAACTTCTAGCATGAGTAAGAATCATAGGGCCAGCACTTACGGTAGCATAACTGTACACAGGAAAACGGAGGACCAATAAAGCTTACGCAGGCCTCACCTCTCAATGATTAGGAAGTTGCCTTCATTTTATTCTAAACGTTTTTTTTTTTTTTTTTGCTTTCTAAGAAAAGCTTAACATATCCGGAAAGAGAAGTCCTGTGTGTGTGCATTTTCACTGAAGCAAGTACGGTGTTGCAACAGTAGGAGCGTCAACCCAGAAAGACTAGCTTCCGCTGTCAGTTCTGGCTTTAGGCGTTTCAAAATTAATAGACTGGGTCGAGTGAGGGGCATATTTGCAGCCTGTGTTGGATGAAAGTGAAGATAAATATGCTTCTACCAAATGACCCTGAGAAAACATTTATAAGGAGATGATTTTTTTTTTTAAATCCTGGGACAATAAAGTAATTGGATTGAATCTGAGAAAATACTGCCTCTCATAGTCAATAGAGGCTTTATTTTGGCTTGATGCTGTGTGAACCTACTCCTGGGCGAACCACACGCACTGCTCGCTCAGGAGTGTGGCTCTCAGCCCCGCCACCGGTGTGGCGGCACTCCAGCCACGAGAGGCTCTGGAGGTGGCTATTAATTTGTGGATGAAATCATAAATGCTTCCGGTAGACAGTATCAAAGAACAATTATTTCTGACAACTTTTTTAAAATTGATAGTTGTAGTGGGACACTGATCTGAACAAAACAGGGTAAAGAGCGACTGGCAACGTGAAGTGTGCCGGGGATCCCGCAGGAAGCTCTGACTGGTTTGAACACATCATGGCACCTGAGTAACTTGAAGAAATAGGGGTACTCCGCACTGTACCTCCAACCACTGTAAAAGTGTAGCTTTTGTCTTTAAAGACAGTTCTCTGTGTATTCACCGAGGAGGAAACAGAGAAGCGTGAAAGAGTCAACACAGACCGCCAAATCATTTTAAAGAATAGTGGATGTTCGCGGAACATGAAGAAGCGTTGGTGTGAGAAGCGTGGCCCCTCGCAGGGTGCCATGCTCAGAAGAGAGGCCCGCACTTGGCGTCACACTCTGTGAACTCCATCCTGAAATTCTCCATCATTTAACTTTGAATTTGTGCTCATTTTTATTGGAGTACAGCTACTTTACAACGCTGTGTTAGTTTCTGCTGTACAGCAAAGTGAATTAGTTATATGTATACATATATCACTCTTTTTAGCTTTTTCTTCCCATTTAGGCCACCACAGAGCACTGAGTCTCTTCAGTGCTGGGCTCTACAGCAGGCCCTCACTAGCTGTCTATTTATACCTAGTTACTGATAATGTGTTGGTGCCGACCCCAGCTCCCATCTTTCCCACCTCCATCTCCTGCCTCAGTATGCATGTTTGTTCTTTACGTCTGGGTCTCCATTTCTTCTTGTAAATAGGATCATCTTTAGCCTTCTTCTACACTCAGCATCTACTTGTTACTACAGAATAGTTATTTTTCTCCTACCTTACTCTGTAAGACAGTCTCTAGCTTTGCCACCTCACTCTTATTTCATCCCTTTTTATGGCTGAATAGTATTCCACTGTGTGTACATACCACATCTCCTTTATCCATTCATCAATCGATGGACATCTAGGATGGACATCTAGGATGCTCCCATATTCTGGCTATTGTAAATAGTGCTGCAACGAACACTGGAGTGTTCTTCAGTGAAATGAACAACAAACATGTATGGGGCTTGGAATCTTCCCTTATATGTGGTCTCGCCTCCTCAGAATAAGTCCCTGTCCACTCACCTCTCTGCCCCCACCCGTTGACCTCTGCAACCTTCTGCCCTAGCAGGGTCTGGGCACTGGAGGATGGACCCTGAGCAGCTGCGATGGACTGATGTCCCTCTGGAACTATCCCTGTGACATGTTATAGGGAGTAAGCTCCGCACTGTACCCAAACCCTGTAAAAGTGTAGCTTTTGTCTTTAAAGACAGTTCTCTGTGTATTCACCGAGGAGGAAACAGAGAAGCGTGAAAGAGTCAACACAGACCGCCAAATCATTTTAAAGAATAGTGGATGTTCGCGGAACATGAAGAAGCGTTGGTGTGAGAAGCGTGGCCCCTCGCAGGGTGCCATGCTCAGAAGAGAGGCCCGCACTTGGCGTCACACTCTGTGAACTCCATCCTGAAATTCTCCATCATTTAACTTTGAATTTGTGCTCATTTTTATTGGAGTACAGCTACTTTACAACGCTGTGTTAGTTTCTGCTGTACAGCAAAGTGAATTAGTTATATGTATACATATATCACTCTTTTTAGCTTTTTCTTCCCATTTAGGCCACCACAGAGCACTGAGTCTCTTCAGTGCTGGGCTCTACAGCAGGCCCTCACTAGCTGTCTATTTATACCTAGTTACTGATAATGTGTTGGTGCCGACCCCAGCTCCCATCTTTCCCACCTCCATCTCCTGCCTCAGTATGCATGTTTGTTCTTTACGTCTGGGTCTCCATTTCTTCTTGTAAATAGGATCATCTTTAGCCTTCTTCTACACTCAGCATCTACTTGTTACTACAGAATAGTTATTTTTCTCCTACCTTACTCTGTAAGACAGTCTCTAGCTTTGCCACCTCACTCTTATTTCATCCCTTTTTATGGCTGAATAGTATTCCACTGTGTGTACATACCACATCTCCTTTATCCATTCATCAATCGATGGACATCTAGGATGGACATCTAGGATGCTCCCATATTCTGGCTATTGTAAATAGTGCTGCAACGAACACTGGAGTGTTCTTCAGTGAAATGAACAACAAACATGTATGGGGCTTGGAATCTTCCCTTATATGTGGTCTCGCCTCCTCAGAATAAGTCCCTGTCCACTCACCTCTCTGCCCCCACCCGTTGACCTCTGCAACCTTCTGCCCTAGCAGGGTCTGGGCACGTGGAGGATGGACCCTGAGCAGCTGCGATGGACTGATGTCCCTCTGGAACTATCCCTGTGCCCAAGGGACTGTGGAAATACCAAATAAAACATGTGACAGAGAACAAAAACTTGGGCATGGGCATAAGAAAAAGCGTTTTCTTGCTTGCTTGCTTTTTTCAAACAAAGGGCCATGCATTTTCATTTTGCACAGGGCTCTACAAATTATGTTGTTGTTGTTGCTTACTCCCCAAGTCACGTCCAACTCTCTGCGACTCTATGTCTGCCAGGTTCCTCTGTCCAGGAGATCTCCCAGGCAAGAACACTGGAGTGTGTTTCCATTTCCTCCTGCTCTAGAGAATCTTCATGACCCAGGAGTCAAACCTGCATCTCCTGCATTGGCAGCTGGATTCTTTACTGCTGAAGGGAAAGCCCCTCCCAGGGAAGCCCCTAAAAATTACGCTGCTGGCCCCATATTCACATACTGATTAACTGAATGATGATTGGTCTTAAGTGTGAAGGTAATGACGCCGCTAATATCCCATCCACCCTCGCTGTGTGCTGAGCGAGCGAGGGCGAGTAAGATGCCCTGGATCCAGTACGGGTGGTGAGGAAGGACAGAATACAGCAACTTTCAGCCAGTACTTGTGGTGTTGGCTGTGACTCCAGAAAACCAAGCACCCTCCATCCTGAGAGATGAAGCCAGTCAGTGGCTGCCTCCCTGATGTCACTCTATGGTTTGGGCTCTGTGGGACCCCCACATGACTCTGAGCAAGGTAGATGGCAGTGGTCCCCCTGAACCTGATGAGCGAGCTTTCTTCAGCCCAAGAATAAAAGGGAAAGTGAGAGAGAAGAAAAATCAGTCCAGGCTCTTCCCAATTCTAATAACTGACATATATATATATATATATATATATATATATATACACACACACACCCTAATGTCCACTGCAGCACTATTTACAACAGTCAGGGCATGGAAGCAGCCTAGATGCCCATCAACAGATGAATGGATAAAGAAATTGTGGTACATATATACAATGCAATATGACTCAACTGTAAAAAGGAATGCATTTGGGTTAGTTCTAATGAGGTGGATGAACCTATTGAACAGAGTGAAGTAAGTTAACCAGAAAAACAAATACATATATTAACACACACATAAGGAATCTAGAAGGACGGTACTGATGAACATATCTGCAGGGCAGCAATAGAGATGCAGACATAGAGATCAGACCTGTGGACACAGTGGGGCAGGAGAGGGTGGGATGAATGGAGAGAGGAGCACTGAAACATATACACTACCAGAGGTGAAAGAGATGCCCAGCGGCACCTGTGCTGTAGGCTACAGAAAGCTCAGATCTAGTGCTCTGTGAAAACACAGAGGGGTGAGGGAGCGGGAGGGAGGTTCAAGAGAGAGGAGGTATATGTAAACCTGTGGCTGATTTACACGGATGCACGGCAGAAACCAGCACAATATTGTAGAGCAATTATTCCTCATTAAAAATAATTTTTTTAAATGAAAGGATTTTTTGGTTTGTTTTTGTTTTTATCTTCAACTGTAGTACTGATTTTAGGCTAAAGACAGGGGCCTTCCTGAGGGCATCAAACTGTCTTCTGAAATGGATTTGGGTGGCTTCCATCCACAGAGCCTTCCTTTTTGCCATTTCTTGGGTTCCCGCTGGGAGGTTTTAACCTGGTCGACTCTCTTTCTCTTTTTCCTACGAGCACTCTCTCTGTCCTGGATCATCCAACCCTTCTGGTCACGTCAGAAGGTATCTACACCTTTCAAAAGTCTTTTACTCCATCATCACTCACCTGTTTTTCTCCATTTGTGGCCAATTCCCTCTATTTCAGTGGCATGACTTGACTCCAGGGTCCAGGGACAGTAACATCTGATGTTCTCTCACCTAGATAGCATATAGCTTGTATATAACTATTTCTCTTAGGTGGTAGGTAAAGAGTAATTCTGTTTTATTCTAATATATTTCCTTAATATTTGGATTTTACCACATCTTATGAAACTATCATCATTTATTTAATCATATCCACTTTTTAGTAGCACATTAAAAATTAAAGGAGCATATTACTTGTGAAAAGAGCTAGTTATCCACAGACTTCTCTTTGCCAAAGCAGAGTAATCATTCAGCATTCCTAGAGTTCTAGGGTTCTATGTCTTACGTTTTCTGAAAGAGAGAAGTCTTTCATTTTTCATACCCAGTGGTTTTGTTAACATTGATGTTAAGTGTCTTTGCTCTTATGGAGTTACTGCACGTCATTCCTTTGAGGCTCACATGACCATGACCATAATGGAATGGCTCTACTGCCTGCTACTTCAAAACCTATTCCTTTCTGGGGCCACAAAGGCAGAGGACAAAGCTCCAGTACATTTTTTAAAATCTGTGCATTTACTTGCTACATTTATTTTTTGCTTGCTTCGCGTGGCATACAAGATCTAAGTTCCTAAACCAGGGATCAAACCCACATCCACTGTATTAGAATCGCTGTCTTAACCAGGGGACCCCCAGGGACGTCTCCACCACTGCCTTCTTAAACACAGCTTCGGCAGTGCCGGCTCCCTTCTCTGCAGGTTGCTGTCTGCTGAATCTCAGTTCAGGGACCTGCAGGAGAACAGGGTCATCCAACCTTCAGTTCTTATCAAACTCAACTCAAGGTCCTTGAACTGCCATATGGGGAGAGAAACAAAACTAACTCAGAAGCCTCTCCCTCACTTCTGGGTCCTGTGCAAGGTGCCCCCACCCAGGCACCCAGGGGCAGGAAGTCTTGGTTCTTATTTCATGTTTTTATCCACAGACCCAATTACCACTGCAATGCCCACTGCAGCGGTTACTAATGAGTAGCCACCATGTTGAGACACCCACGCTCTACGCCAGCAGTCTCAGCAACCAGGAGAGTCCTGAGCAAAGGTGAGTCTGTGTTGATATACTACGCCCTAGACGCCGTACTGGACCATAGAGATAGACATTTACAGAAGCACTGTTAAAGTTGCCTGATTCACCTGCGTAGTTCAGGCTTCACAAAATGATGCATAACTTATCAGAGATAGACATTTACAAGCACTGTTTTATTCTAATATATTTCCTTAATATTTGGATTTTACCACATCTTATGAAACTATCATCATTTATTTAATCATATCCACTTTTTAGTAGCACATTAAAAATTAAAGGAGCATATTACTTGTGAAAAGAGCTAGTTATCCACAGACTTCTCTTTGCCAAAGCAGAGTAATCATTCAGCATTCCTAGAGTTCTAGGGTTCTATGTCTTACGTTTTCTGAAAGAGAGAAGTCTTTCATTTTTCATACCCAGTGGTTTTGTTAACATTGATGTTAAGTGTCTTTGCTCTTATGGAGTTACTGCACGTCATTCCTTTGAGGCTCACATGACCATGACCATAATGGAATGGCTCTACTGCCTGCTACTTCAAAACCTATTCCTTTCTGGGGCCACAAAGGCAGAGGACAAAGCTCCAGTACATTTTTTAAAATCTGTGCATTTACTTGCTACATTTATTTTTTGCTTGCTTCGCGTGGCATACAAGATCTAAGTTCCTAAACCAGGGATCAAACCCACATCCACTGTATTAGAATCGCTGTCTTAACCAGGGGACCCCCAGGGACGTCTCCACCACTGCCTTCTTAACCACAGCTTGGGCAGTGCCGGCTCCCTTCTCTGCAGGTTGCTGTCTGCTGAATCTCAGTTCAGGGACCTGCAGGAGAACAGGGTCATCCAACCTTCAGTTCTTATCAAACTCAACTCAAGGTCCTTGAACTGCCATATGGGGAGAGAAACAAAACTAACTCAGAAGCCTCTCCCTCACTTCTGGGTCCTGTGCAAGGTGCCCCCACCCAGGCACCCAGGGGCAGGAAGTCTTGGTTCTTATTTCATGTTTTTATCCACAGACCCAATTACCACTGCAATGCCCACTGCAGCGGTTACTAATGAGTAGCCACCATGTTGAGACACCCACGCTCTACGCCAGCAGTCTCAGCAACCAGGAGAGTCCTGAGCAAAGGTGAGTCTGTGTTGATATACTACGCCCTAGACACCGTACTGGACCATAGAGATAGACATTTACAGAAGCACTGTTAAAGTTGCCTGATTCACCTGCGTAGTTCAGGCTTCACAAAAATGATGCATAACTTATCAGTAAGCATCATGCCCAACCAGGAAAAACAGTTCTCTAAAACTCACGCTATCTTCCTCTTGAGCACCTCCTATATACACAGGAGGGTGTCTTGCACAATACCTGAGACCTGTTCACACTCTGAGGTCTTGAAAGCCTCATAATTATACCTCTGGCTTGAAACCCGAATGTATGGGGAACATAGAATCCCCACTCCCTTTATGGCTGGCTGGCAGGATTTGCCTGTCCCTTTGGGGGAGGCGGGGGGATTCTATTCTTCTTAGAATATTCCCACACATGTCTGTGTCTATTTCTCAGAGCAATGTCACAAAAGACGTGACCTCTTTGCCCCCAGTCACCTTTCATGGCGCTGAATCGCCTCGGACGCCGGGGCAGGTCAGCACGATTTGATTTGCCATGGTCGGAATAAGATTATATCTGAGACGGTGTCATTTCCAGGTTCAATAGGCACAGATTTAAAACTAGTCCTCTCTTTGACCCTCTGGTTGCTTGAACTCCTGCACCTTCTTTGACAGTGTTTGTGAATGAGTGAATTCGGGAGGATTCAAGGTTATTTTAATGATAATAGCCCCACAGTAACAAAGCTGGGAGGAAAGGCCAGTGTCCCGGTTCAGAAGCTCTCTCTCTGGAGCGCCTTCCTTCCTGAAGCTGACTGCTGCAGCGAATTCCTGGCGACGGTCAAAAGCTGAGAGCAGTTTGTGAACTGCCAATCTCAGTTCAGGGACCTGCAGGAGAACAGGGTCATCCAACCTTCAGTTCTTATCAAACTCAACTCAAGGTCCTTGAACTGCCATATGGGAGAGAAACAAAACTAACTCAGAAGCCTCTCCTCACTTCTGGGTCCTGTGCAAGGTGCCCCACCCAGGCACCCAGGGGCAGGAAGTCTTGGTTCTGATTTCATGTTTTTATCCACAGACCCAATTACCACTGCAATGCCCACTGCAGCGGTTACTAATGAGTAGCCACCATGTTGAGACACCCACGCTCTACGCCAGCAGTCTCAGCAACCAGGAGAGTCCTGAGCAAAGGTGAGTCTGTGTTGATATACTACGCCCTAGACGCCGTACTGGACCATAGAGATAGACATTTACAGAAGCACTGTTAAAGTTGCCTGATTCACCTGCGTAGTTCAGGCTTCACAAAAATGATGCATAACTTATCAGTAAGCATCATGCCCAACCAGGAAAAACAGTTCTCTAAAAACTCACGCTATCTTCCTCTTGAGCACCTCCTATATACACAGGAGGGTGTCTTGCACAATACCTGAGACCTGTTCACACTCTGAGGTCTTGAAAGCCTCATAATTATACCTCTGGCTTGAAACCCGAATGTATGGGGAACATAGAATCCCCACTCCCTTTATGGCTGGCTGGCAGGATTTGCCTGTCCCTTTGGGGGAGGCGGGGGGATTCTATTCTTCTTAGAATATTCCCACACATGTCTGTGTCTATTTCTCAGAGCAATGTCACAAAAGACGTGACCTCTTTGCCCCCAGTCACCTTTCATGGCGCTGAATCGCCTCGGACGCCGGGGCAGGTCAGCACGATTTGATTTGCCATGGTCGGAATAAGATTATATCTGAGACGGTGTCATTTCCAGGTTCAATAGGCACAGATTTAAAACTAGTCCTCTCTTTGACCCTCTGGTTGCTTGAACTCCTGCACCTTCTTTGACAGTGTTTGTGAATGAGTGAATTCGGGAGGATTCAAGGTTATTTTAATGATAATAGCCCCACAGTAACAAAGCTGGGAGGAAAGGCCAGTGTCCCGGTTCAGAAGCTCTCTCTCTGGAGCGCCTTCCTTCCTGACAGCCTGACTGCTGCAGCGAATTCCTGGCGACGGTCAAAAGCTGAGAGCAGTTGTGTGTCTGCAACCGTGGGGCTGCCACTGATCTCTGAACATGACATGCCTGAGAATATCACGTCACCATGGCAACCACAAACATGGGGCTAAATTCCATTAGCTGCAGGGATTCAGTGAGTCAAACAGATACTGGGCGGGGGCCCAGCCAAGTGCCCACCGAGGCTGGTGGGAAAGCTGTGATGGTTAACTTCAGCCTCTCTTGTCTACTCTGGTAAACCCGTTCTCCTGCGGCTTCCTGAAGCCTTTATATTCTATGACATTTGTTACCAAAAACTACTTAAAAGCCCAGGAGACAGGCCACTTCCAGGAATGTACACGGGCGCTACTTTCTGTTTATTTCAAATATCCACCATTCTCACTACTACCGCTTTTAGATTTCTCCCTTTACTCGAGATTCATTTCTTTGCCTTTTTTTCTTCCCTAGAGATGAGTGACACGGAGTTAAAAAATTGACGTAGCACTTGTCGTCAAATGATTTTCTTTGAAACATCTAGAATGAGTTTGACAACGTCTTCCATTAAGGTCAATGACATTAAGCTTTTTTTTTAAGGAAAAAGTTCTTAAGTGAAAAGGAGAAAAAAGTTGATTCCTTTGATATATTCAGTGCAGTTGAGGGACAGTGGGTTCTAGATAAAAGAATGAAGACATTTTCAGAATAACCTTGAATGTAGGAAATTAATAGCTTTACAAAATCTTGCATTAGTGGCCTACTAATATCCTAAATGCAAAAGATCCATCTTAAGGGAAAATTCTGATTGACTGAATAAATATCTTGCCTTTTTTTTTAATGACTAAGTAGGTTTGTCTTAATAACTTAAGAAAGAAAAGGGGAAGAAAAAGCTGCTGTAACTCGTAACAATACACCCTCCTGTTTTTTTATGCCAGGCCCAGGTGTTTTGGGGGCTTCCCTGGTGGCTCAGTGGTAAAGAATCCACCTGTAATGCAGGAGACCTGGGTTCAATCCCTGGGTTGGAAAGATCCCCTGGCGGAGGGCATGGCAATCCACTCCTATATTCTTGCCTGGAGATGTCCACGGTCAGAGGAGGCTGGCCGTCCACAGCCCATGGGGCACAAAGCCTAGAGCATGGCTGAATGGTCACACTTACAGGTGCTCTCATCCGCGCTCCCCTGCCCCGTCCCTACTCTGTCTGCAGGCGCCCCCATTTCAGCCAGCTTCTTCCACAATGGAACTCTAGGTGGTGCGGCCTTTTGGCCAAGAGATAAGGATAGGATCATATATTACTTTTTAAGTAAAATCTAACTGTTTACAATATTAAATTTCCCTTGTTGGAACTGTTTAAATGGCCTATGTGATTACATTATATATAAAATCCACTGTGTTTTAATTTTTAATTGGAGGATAATTGCTTGAAAATGCTCTTTTGGTTTCTGCCCTACAATGTCGTGAATCAGTCTTAAGTGAACACATGGGCCCTCCCTCTTGACCCTCCCACCCTCTACTTCCCACCCTATCCCACCCCTCTGGCTGGTCACTGAGCACTGGCCCGAGCTCCTGCAGTCATACGGCAAATCCCCACAGGCTGTCAACTGTACGCATGGCAGTGCATGTGTTTCCATGCCGTTTTCTCAATCTGTCCCATCGTCTCTTTCCCTAACTGTGTCCGCAAGTCTGCTGTCAACACCTGTGTCTCTACATCCGCCTGCAAACAAGTTCATCACTTTCCCAGAGCCTATATATACATATACATATATACATACATGTTAATATATGAGGTTTGTGTTCTCTTTCTGATTTACTTCCCTCTGAATGACAGTCTCTAGGTTCCGGGAATCTCACGCTGTTATTAACCAGATGAGAAATCAAGCTATTCCGTCTCTCCTACCAAAGCATGACGCAGCTGACATACCTCAGGGAGTATCTGCTTCTGTCATTTAGACAAAATGTATACGCTCAGCCTCCTAGCTCCTCTCCTTTAATTGTGCCAGAATCTGCCTCAGAATTGTGAAAAAGATAAGAATCTTAACCAGGAGAATTCTGAGTCATTATAAAGAGATATATTACTGCTTTTCCCCAGAAACCTTTGAATAAACAAAGTCAAGTCATTCACTTATACACATATACAACAGAGCTTTCTTCTGACAGCCCAACGTATATTTCTTTAAAAAAATAAATGTTATTGGAGTATCACTGACTGACATAAAGATGTATTTCTTAACTTTGCTTTTATCCCCCAACAAAACAAAAGAAGGAATCTGAGCTCTCATGCGACAGAATATGTTTTCTTAGAAATATCTATTTATTTGGCTGTGTCAGGCCTTGGTTGCAGCACACAGGATCTTTCCATGTTGTGTGCAGGCTTCTCTCTAGCTGAGGTGCACAGGCTTAGTGGCCCTGCACCTTGTGGGATCTTAGCTCCCCCAATTCGGGATCTAACCTGAGGTCTCTGCATTGGAATGGGAATTCTTAACCACTGGGCCACCAGGGAAGTCTTGAGATCTCCTACATTTTACATTGCTCCCTCCATCCAATATCCATCTTCCTTTTAGGTGTGTGTGCGCGTGTGCATGTGCGTGTGCGTGTGTGTATGCGTTTGCCCTTAGGCAGGCCTAAGTCACGAGAAGGGGAAAGACCACATCCAGCACGGTAGCAATCCTCCTGGACTGCATGGATTGTGAAGACGGGAGGCCTCGGAGGGAGAGCCCCCAGTCAATACAGAGTCTTCTCTGTGGATAGACTAAGGAACTCAGGGCTTGGAAGACATCTGAGCAAGACAATGCTGGGATAATGCCTGAAGATAACTTAGTTAAATTACCAAAAAGGTCAATCTGACCATTTTAATAATCTAGTCCTGGAGGGCTACAATTTAGTACAACTTGAAAGGAACTGACTGGTATACGAGAAATTGAGAATCGAATAGTTTTGTCCATTGGTTTTTTTTTTTTCTTTTCCCCATCATGCCTCTTTTATTTATATTTATTTTTCATCCATTTTTTTAGTTCTTTGGCATGTGTGGGCCTCCCAAAGAAGTGGCCACTCTCACTGAAGAGCGCCGGCTCTGGGCTTGTGAACTCCAGAGCGCTGGCTCATGATTGGACACACTGGTCCAGCCACTCCGCTGCATGTGGGAGCTTCCCTGGCCAGGGATCAAACCAGTGCTCCTTGCACTGCAAGGTGGACTCTTTACCCACTGGACTACCAGGGAAGTCCTGGCTGTTGGTTTTTATTGGTTGTCACTTTGATGCACCTTTTTCTGATGAAAGCAATAACAACAATGATTTTCTGTATGTATTTAAAATTTTAATGCAACCATTCTGCCATGCCCCTGAAAATACCAGGACCTCGTTTTGGAAGCTTTGCTTTTATCCACCAACAAAACAAAAGAAGGAATCTGAGCTCTCATGCGACAGAATATGTTTTCTTAGAAATATCTATTTATTTGGCTGTGTCAGGCCTTGGTTGCAGCACACAGGATCTTTCCATGTTGTGTGCAGGCTTCTCTCTAGCTGAGGTGCACAGGCTTAGTGGCCCTGCACCTTGTGGGATCTTAGCTCCCCCAATTCGGGATCTAACCTGAGGTCTCTGCATTGGAATGGGAATTCTTAACCACTGGGCCACCAGGGAAGTCTTGAGATCTCCTACATTTTACATTGCTCCCTCCATCCAATATCCATCTTCCTTTTAGGTGTGTGTGCGCGTGTGCATGTGCGTGTGCGTGTGTGTGTATGCGTTTGCCCTTAGGCAGGCCTAAGTCACGAGAAGGGGAAAGACCACATCCAGCACGGTAGCAATCCTCCTGGACTGCATGGATTGTGAAGACGGGAGGCCTCGGAGGGAGAGCCCCCAGTCAATACAGAGTCTTCTCTGTGGATAGACTAAGGAACTCAGGGCTTGGAAGACATCTGAGCAAGACAATGCTGGGATAATGCCTGAAGATAACTTAGTTAAATTACCAAAAAGGTCAATCTGACCATTTTAATAATCTAGTCCTGGAGGGCTACAATTTAGTACAACTTGAAAGGAACTGACTGGTATACGAGAAATTGAGAATCGAATAGTTTTGTCCATTGGTTTTTTTTTTTTCTTTTCCCCATCATGCCTCTTTTATTTATATTTATTTTTCATCCATTTTTTTAGTTCTTTGGCATGTGTGGGCCTCCCAAAGAAGTGGCCACTCTCACTGAAGAGCGCCGGCTCTGGGCTTGTGAACTCCAGAGCGCTGGCTCATGATTGGACACACTGGTCCAGCCACTCCGCTGCATGTGGGAGCTTCCCTGGCCAGGGATCAAACCAGTGCTCCTTGCACTGCAAGGTGGACTCTTTACCCACTGGACTACCAGGGAAGTCCTGGCTGTTGGTTTTTATTGGTTGTCACTTTGATGCACCTTTTTCTGATGAAAGCAATAACAACAATGATTTTCTGTATGTATTTAAAATGTTTGAATGCAACCATTCTGCCATGGAATCCAACATGCTTGAAAATACCAGGACCTCGTTTTGGAAGGTCTGCCTTTAATACACAAATATTGAAAATTCTTCACAATCTTTGGTTATGAAGAAGTGAAACACAAACTCTACATTTATTAGGAGTCTTTTTTTTTTTCTTTAAAGAAACAAAAATGCAATCGAGTCCTTTACTGTTCGAATATTTCAGTAGGACTCCCTCTACTTACAATCTCGCAATATTATAGAAAAAAACCCAGCAGAATGTATGAACTATTTCTTCGATTAATAGTGGAATCAGGGAGTTCCCTGGTGATCCAGTGGTTAGGACTCTGAGCTTCCACTGCAGAGGGTGCATGTTCAATCTCCAGCCAGGGAGCTAAGATATCAGCTGCCTTGCAGGGTGTCCAAAAAAAATTAATGTAAAATAAATAAATTTCAAGATTCATGTTTTAAAAAAGCTGAATCACAGTATCTCAAACCAATTAAGGGAAAGCAATCTGAACCAATTAAATGTTTTAATATGAAATTAAATTAAAATAAAGCAGTATTATTTTCAAGCCCTTTATACTACTTCAAAACAAGGCATTTGATTTTCCCATAGAGACTGTTATGGACTGTTGAGTAATAAATGGTTTATAGTTCTTTGCAATTAACATGTCCATTTATTAGCAAGAATGAGTACAAAGTGTTTCAGGATATCCAATTTGTCCTGTTAAAAATATTCCCTTTCCTCATACTCTCATTCTAATGTGTTAGAAGGTAAACCTCTGTGAAAGCCTCTTTTTTATATATAATTTAAATTCTAAATAAGATTTGGTCATGGCAGAGACTTTTCCATACTGAAAATAATCAATACTCATTAACATTCAAAAGCCTTCATTTATCATCTAAAATCACTGTCTATTTTCCATCTCCTTGAGTCCTAAGGTCCTGCTATGACAAGTCACGGTTTTCAGGGAAGTCCCTTAGTGATTAAAACCAAACCTTTATCAAAAAAAAAAAAAATCATGATTCTTTGCAATATAGTATCTTTAATAAACCGTGCGCCAGCCTCGTAATTTCTTTTGCTGAAGGTCTGAGAGGGGCTGCAAGGTGAACTTCTTGCCGTCTTCAATTTGTTCCTGGTCTCCCTGGGCATGGGGGCCCTCCCATCAGCATTGCAATGTGTCTAAAGGGTCAAAACGGAAGGCGCCTCTGCCCTACGTTCTTGCGTAGTCACTGTTTTGCAGCTCTTCCTCAGCTCTCTGCCGTGCCCCTGTTGCTCTGCATTACTGCCAGTTCCTTCGACACATCCCACCTGCCCTCTCCTCAGGCTCAATGTCAACATATACACCAGGTGACCCCATTATCAGCAAGGCCAACGTCAGCACCCTACACAGTTGTGTCAGCAGCTGACCCCGGGCCGGTTCACGGCATTATTTTAAATTCAAATCCATTTCATGCTGGGGCTTTACTGATATTTAGAGGAAAGTTTATCTACACATGGGGAGGGGAAAAGCAGACTCAGTTTCTTTTCTTTTCTTTTCTTTTCTTTTTTGGTTGAGGATGAAACTCTTGTTCTTCGAAAGCACTGATGCATAATTCTCAGGCTTTCTGTCTGGGCTCCTCTAACATATCTGGGATCTTCAGGTCAGGCCGTCCTTGAAGACTACCAGGAACTGTTTATAAAACAAAAGTTGTGAATCTTAAAAGCCTGGTATGTACCAAGCCTCTAAGATTGGCCACCCCCTTCCCATTTCTTCCTGCTAATGCTTTAGACTAAAACGGAGGTGTCCTTGGAGCTTCCCAGGTGGTGTGAGTGGTAAAGCACCCATCTGCCAATACAGGAGACCAAAGTGATATAGCTTTGAACCCTGCCTTGGGAAGATCCCTGGAGGTGAGCGTGGCAACCCACTCCAGTATTCTTGCATGGAGAATTCCATGGACAGAGGAGCCTGGTAGGTTACAGTCCATAGGGCCTCAAAGAGTCAGACATGACTGAAGCAACTTAGCACACACACATAGGGATGTTCTTAGTGCTATGAGACTATCTGTCAGAGAGGTAGTCTTTTTGTACATGAGCAACCTTAAGGATTCTTCTGTATATTCCTTTTATATAATGACATGAAGTTTTCAGATATTTACCATGATTATCTTGGTACAGATGGCTGTTATGTGGCCATAAGAATGCATGAAATATGTCTCCTCTTCATATTCTGCTCAGTTTTTCTCACCAACTTGCTGCTTCTCACATCATTCCCAGGCAGGCTGGGAAGGTGGTTCAGATGGTAAAGAATTTCCCTGCAATGAGGGAGACCAAGGTCTGATCCCTTGGTCTGGAAGCACCCCTGGAGTAGGAAGTGGCAACCCATTTTAGTATTCTTGCCTGGAGAATTCCACGGACAGAGGAGTCCATGAGGTCACAAAGAGTCAGACAACTGAGCAACTAACTTTCATCCAAGAAGTGTGTAATCAAATGGAAGGGACAGAGGACAGACACAAAGCAGTACAATTCACTGAGCATCGGGAAGCTTCAGGGATGAGATGACCAAGGTGTGAGCAAGGAGGTCGGCAGAGCAGCAGCACAGGGGAACACTGGGCTTTGCAGGGTTCCGCAATCCTAGGAAGCCTCATCTGCCACATGTAAACCAGAGATGGCCACAGCCAGGCAGGATGCCCGCTGAGAAAGGGTTATTTTATCCTGAAAGACCTTGAGCAGGAGAGAAACAAGATCAAATTTGCATTTTAGAAAGGGCACTGTGGCAGAAGTGTGAAAGAAAAACCAGAACAAGCAGAGACTGGAGTTGAGGAGAGGAATCCCAGATAATGAGGGCATGCACGGGCAGGGCGGCACCTCCGGGGGCTTCTGGATGGGCATTCTACCTCTTTAATGTCTCTCTCAACACACACACAATTTGTGTAACACTGACTTTTAATCAGTCCTCTAAACAAAATCTCACAGCCTTTCATTACTTGACAGCACAGAGTGGTTCACAAAAATATTTTAGAAACGCATTTTCTAACACAACACCTAATAATACACGTTGCATGTCCAGAACTGCTTCATGAGTATAATGGTGGGATTACAAGAAAACAGAAAAGAAGGGGTACTTGATTACATACCTGTATAATATTTAAAGCAGACACATAGAATGGACTTGTAGACACAGAGAGGGAGGAGAGGGTGGGACCAATGGACAGAGCAGCACTGGCAGGTGTACACTCCCAGGTGTCAGCCAGCCAGCCAGCGGAAGCTGCTGCAGAGCACAGGGAGCCCAGTTCAGAGCTCTGCAGTGACCTGGAGGGGCGGGATGGGGATGGGAATGGGACGGAGGTTTAAGTAGGAGGGTACGCACGCACGCACACACACACACACACACACACACACTCTCACACACACTCACACCTGCTTCACATGATTGTACAGCAGAAACCAACACAACCTTGTAAAGCAACTAGACTCCAATAAAAGATTTAAAAAAGAAACGACCCACACAGATCAGGGCACATGAGTAGAACAGGTAAAAATGAGTCAGGTGCATCAAGGCTCCCCTGGTGGCACAGATGGTAAAGAATCTACTTGCAAGGTTGAAACAGAGCCGTCCTTCCCTCTATGCCCTTGGCCTGCCTTTAGTCTGTGGAAAACTTCAAAGAATAAGTTTAATCAGAGGAAGGAGAACATGTGGAAACAAAGGAAACCAGTCAAAGGAGACCAAATAATAATAATAATGTAGTCATGAAACATCCTCAAGGACCTTTAGTTCCTTCTCAAGAGCTGCAGAGCGTGTTCTCAGCCATATCCCATGAGCTGTCTTACAGATACTGAAGACCCTGCCACGTGGAACAAGTTCACTCATGATGACCAGACTGCAGCCATGACATAAGCTGTTACAGTTCCAAGAATCAGCCTCAAAGAAATGGGAACAAATGGACCCCAGAACCGATGATTAACCAAACCTGACACATCAATGGTCAGACCACCAAGGACCACTGTGAAGGTGACTGTCAGAGCTGCCTCTGCCAGCTCCGCACGGAGCCCCCGCCACCGGGGTAAGAGCTCTCACCCACTGCTTGTTGGCTGGGGAGGGGGCAGCACCTTTGGACAGATGTCCACTCTCCCCGCCTCAGTTGCCAGCATCTGAAATAAAGCAAACTTTCCTTTACACCAACCTGGCCTGTGTATTGGCTTTTGGGTGGCTAGCAGCTGGACCCCATATCTTTGGGTAACACAGTGCTTGGAAAGTAAGTTTGTCAGGAGAGGAGAATACAGACTGTGGAATGTTTACCCAATGGGCGGCTGTCCACCAAAAGGGCCAGAAAATGGGGAGGGTGCTGATAGATGTAAATGTCATGGGTCTGATGAGCCTCCGTGGCATGAAGACACTGGTGTCCCCTCTGAGCCCCAGGCGTGAAGTCACACAAGCCACTACCTCATCGTGGCCTTGCCTCTGCCCCATGCAGTGCCTGATCAAAATCCACAAGATCCTGACAGGCAGGAGCTCTATCATGGGGAAGGACTCCAACCTTGGTTTTTCAAAATGGCGCCTCCAGGAACTGGAATCACAGCTCTATACCAGCCATCCCCAAGTCATACCACATCACCAGGTGCCTGGTGTAGACCATGCAACAGGGAGAGGTCTCCTGCTTGTCAGACCACACTGTAGGCACGGTCCAACTCTAATGGCAGAAAGTGAAGAGGAACTAAGGAGCCTCTTGATGAGGAAGAAAGAGGAGAGTAAAATAATGGCCTTAAAACTCAACACTGAAAAAACTGAGATCATGGTATCCACTCCCATCACTTCACCTCAAATAGAAGGGAAAAAAAGGTGTTCATGGGGTCGCAAAGAGTTGGACATGACTTGGCGACTGAACAACATTAACAAATTACTCCTCAGATGTACACAGAGGGAGATTGTTGTCATGGTCGGGTGTAATTCATACTATGCTGAATACATGGCATATAGTTACAAAGCATCGTGCCTGACTATGTAGCTTCTTGAAGTGCACTGTAAACTAGAACATGAAGTAACTTACAGGGATGAATACAGAAGGGGTTCAAGAATCAGCCCATGGGGGCACTGACTTGCTCTTCTTGGATAAAGGAAAGCTATACAACTATGCTGCTTTTCAATGATGAAATATATATTCTTATTTATTTGTTTATTTTTGGTTATTCTGGGTTTTCACTGCTGCTGCAGGCTCTTCTCTAGTTGCAGGCAGTGGGGCTACTCTAGCTGAGATGAGAAGGCTTCTTGTTGCGATGACTTCTCTTGCTGTGGAACTCAGGCTCTAGGGCACATGGGCTTCAGTAGTTGTGGCTCTAAGGCTCTAGAGCACAGGCTCCAGATTCGTGGCTCATGGACTTAGTTGCTCCACAGCATGTGGGATCTTCCCGGATCAGGGATCGAATCCATGTTTCCTGCACTGGCAGGCGCTAGATGATTTTGGGGGGCCAGACAATGGGGCGGCTGTCCACCAAAAGGGCCAGAAAATGGGGAGGGTGCTGATAGATGTAAATGTCATGGGTCTGATGAGCCTCCGTGGCATGAAGACACTGGTGTCCCCTCTGAGCCCCAGGCGTGAAGTCACACAAGCCACTACCTCATCGTGGCCTTGCCTCTGCCCCATGCAGTGCCTGATCAAAATCCACAAGATCCTGACAGGCAGGAGCTCTATCATGGGGAAGGACTCCAACCTTGGTTTTTCAAAATGGCGCCTCCAGGAACTGGAATCACAGCTCTATACCAGCCATCCCCAAGTCATACCACATCACCAGGTGCCTGGTGTAGACCATGCAACAGGGAGAGGTCTCCTGCTTGTCAGACCACACTGTAGGCACGGTCCAACTCTAATGGCAGAAAGTGAAGAGGAACTAAGGAGCCTCTTGATGAGGAAGAAAGAGGAGAGTAAAATAATGGCCTTAAAACTCAACACTGAAAAAACTGAGATCATGGTATCCACTCCCATCACTTCACCTCAAATAGAAGGGAAAAAAAGGTGTTCATGGGGTCGCAAAGAGTTGGACATGACTTGGCGACTGAACAACATTAACAAATTACTCCTCAGATGTACCCAGCGGGAGATTGTTGTCATGGTCGGGTGTAATTCATACTATGCTGAATACATGGCATATAGTTACAAAGCATCGTGCCTGACTATGTAGCTTCTTGAAGTGCACTGTAAACTAGAACATGAAGTAACTTACAGGGATGAATACAGAAGGGGTTCAAGAATCAGCCCATGGGGGCACTGACTTGCTCTTCTTGGATAAAGGAAAGCTATACAACTATGCTGCTTTTCAATGATGAAATATATATTCTTATTTATTTGTTTATTTTTGGTTATTCTGGGTTTTCACTGCTGCTGCAGGCTCTTCTCTAGTTGCAGGCAGTGGGGCTACTCTAGCTGAGATGAGAAGGCTTCTTGTTGCGATGACTTCTCTTGCTGTGGAACTCAGGCTCTAGGGCACATGGGCTTCAGTAGTTGTGGCTCTAAGGCTCTAGAGCACAGGCTCCAGATTCGTGGCTCATGGACTTAGTTGCTCCACAGCATGTGGGATCTTCCCGGATCAGGGATCGAATCCATGTTTCCTGCACTGGCAGGCGAACTCTTTACCACTGAGCTACCACAGAAGACCATGAAATATATATTCTTAATGAAAGTTGTACAGGGGACTTCCCTGGTGTCCAGTGGTTAAGACTACATGCTTCCACTACAAGGGGTGAGGGTTCAATCTGTGGTGAGAGCAGCAAAATCCCACATGCTGAGCAGTCAAAAAAAAATTTAAACTTGCACATAAATACACTACTGGTCCTGTAGCTATGAATAATATAACATAGAGTGTGCTCACTTTAAATAAATGCCTTTAAAAAAATGAAAGGACTAAGCATATGGCTGCTTGGATAGTACTTTGGGACCAAACTAGAAGATTCCCAGAAAATTGTTTTTCTGCCTTTAACGGTGGCTTTAACATATCTGCCTTTAACAGTGGGCCACCCTAGTGGCTCATACAGTAAAGAATCTGCCTGGAGATTGAACTTAGGAGACCTGGGTTCAACCTCTGGGTCAGGAAAATCTCTAGGAGGAGGAAATGGCAACCCAATACTCTTGCCTGAAGAATACCATGGACAGAGTAGCCTGGCGGGCTCAATCCATGGGGCTGCAAAGAGTGAGACCAGACCAAGCAACTAGCACTTTCACACACTTTCACAGTATATGTTGTTCAGTTAACCTGCTTCTTTTCCTTTCTAACATTCATCTTTGAATTAGGGCATCCCAGGTGGTACACTGGTAAAGAACCTGCCTGCCAATACAGAGACACAAGTTTAATTCCTGGGTTGGGAAGATTCCCTGGCGAAGGAAATGGCAACCCATTCCAGTATTCTTGCCTGGGAAATCCCATGGGCAGATCAGCCTGGCGGTCTATGGTCCATGAGGTCACAAAGAGTTGGATACAACTGAGCACACAAACATCCTTGAATATATGTAGGCTTCCAACATATTTTAAAAGATTAAATTAAAAGCAATTAGATATTATGTGTTTTTATATCTAATAGAATCATTCTTTTCCAGAATGAAGAGATTACCATTTTTGTTATTCTTATACTTGTGTAGGGGTGAATTTTACTGAATCTTAATGTTAACAATCACTTTACAAATCATTTTGGTGTTAACTTTGCCTTGAGACATAGCTGAAGAAAAAGTCTTATATGCAACAGAAGCAAAAGAATTTCTGTTATGTTTGTAGCTGCATATAATTCTACTGGCCTCCCATTCAAAAATGACACAGTGACAGTCTTCACTAAGCTGTGTGTTTACTATATAAGCATTTGGGTAGCTTTTAACAAATTACTGGTTCAATCGGAAGCAAAATCCCACATGCTGAGCAGTCAAAAAAATTTAAACTTGCACATAAATACACTACTGGTCCTGTAGCTATGAATAATATAACATAGAGTGTGCTCACTTTAAATAAATGCCTTTAAAAAAATGAAAGGACTAAGCATATGGCTGCTTGGATAGTACTTTGGGACCAAACTAGAAGATTCCCAGAAAATTGTTTTTCTGCCTTTAACGGTGGCTTTAACATATCTGCCTTTAACAGTGGGCCACCCTAGTGGCTCATACAGTAAAGAATCTGCCTGGAGATTGAACTTAGGAGACCTGGGTTCAACCTCTGGGTCAGGAAAATCTCTAGGAGGAGGAAATGGCAACCCAATACTCTTGCCTGAAGAATACCATGGACAGAGTAGCCTGGCGGGCTCAATCCATGGGGCTGCAAAGAGTGAGACCAGACCAAGCAACTAGCACTTTCACACACTTTCACAGTATATGTTGTTCAGTTAACCTGCTTCTTTTCCTTTCTAACATTCATCTTTGAATTAGGGCATCCCAGGTGGTACACTGGTAAAGAACCTGCCTGCCAATACAGAGACACAAGTTTAATTCCTGGGTTGGGAAGATCCCCTGGAGAAGGGAATGGCAACCCATGCCAGTATTCTTGCTTGGAGAATCCCATGGACAGTTGAGCCTGGTGGGCTGTGGTCCATGAGGTCACAAAGAGTTGGATACAACTGAGCACACAAACATCCTTGAATATATGTAGGCTTCCAACATATTTTAAAAGATTAAATTAAAAGCAATTAGATATTATGTGTTTTTATATCTAATAGAATCATTCTTTTCCAGAATGAAGAGATTACCATTTTTGTTATTCTTATACTTGTGTAGGGGTGAATTTTACTGAATCTTAATGTTAACAATCACTTTACAAATCATTTTGGTGTTAACTTTGCCTTGAGACATAGCTGAAGAAAAAGTCTTATATGCAACAGAAGCAAAAAGAATTTCTGTTATGTTTTGTAGCTGCATATAATTCTACTGGCCTCCCATTCAAAAATGACACAGTGACAGTCTTCACTAAGCTGTGTGTTTACTATATAGCAATGCAGTAAGTCTGGGTGTGGGCAAATACATCCATGTATCATTATTACATTATGTGAACAAATTACTGTGAAATGGGGATAAGTGTCTTACAAAAATTTTGATAGTATTTAAACATTGTATACAACAATTACATAAATAAATATGTAAAACAAATTAATTTTCTATGAACATATTTACTGTATCTGCATCATGCTAATTATGTTGCTGTTTAAATAAAGATATGTTCAATGCAATCTACTGAATTTATCTCAAATGAGAAAGATAAAAAATAGCAAGCTATCACATACATAAAAACAAAATATATTTTTGTACAAAACTATTATGAACGTCTTAAAATAGAAATATTTAAATTCCAAATGCAATTTAGGACATACTTTGCTTTAAATATTTAATGAAATAATTAAGTCTTGTTAAGTTAACATCCTTTATTTTTAAATTATAGATCCTTAGAAACTCTTATACTTTTCATTTTTATTGAATAATTCATTAGTTATAATTATTTCACACAAATTTTGACTAAAATGGTATATGAATATACACTCTTCAAAATTAAGAATTATACTTTGTCTTGCAGTCTTTTTAATCCAGCATTATTCATATCTTATATTTATTGTCCTCTGTTTATCTTTGAAGATAATGTCAAGATGTTTGTTAGCAAAATTATTTATAATTATTCTATTGAAATCTTCTGAGTTAAACTAATCAGAAATTGTTCCTTTCTCCAATAGTCACCCCTGAATGCTGAATTTATGGCAAATGAGACTGAAATTTATTTGAGAAAAAGGAAAGCTTTTCTGAAGAACTGCTAGGGACATGCACCATCAAAGAAGAAATTGTTGGGAAGCTCCCTAAGAACCCCAATGGGTAAGTCACAAGGTGTTGCCAGATCACACAGAAGAGGCATCTCATCCAGAGAGGGAGTGAAGGCGTAGGGGACTTCAGATTTTGAAGGTCTTCCTAGAAACGGTGGCTTCTGAGGACAGACCTTATGGACTAGCAGCAGCCAAGCGCTCAGACCTAGGGCTGAGCTGGGGTGGGTATCAGAAAGCATGAATGCTTCTAGCTGAAGGAAGGCCTTCTCAAGAAATGGTAAGAATGGTGGTGAGGCTCCTTCTAGAACCAACTCAGATTTTCTGGAAAAACAAACAAGCAACAGCAGAAACAGGCTGTCTAACCATGCTCAGAGAAGTCTACAACTGTTGCCATGGTTTATCATCTCTCTAGCCCTTCACCTGTCAAGGGACCCATGACCTCAGTGAAGCACATATAAGCCTGAGAAATGACAAAGTAAGCAGAATATCAGGGAGACAAAATAAATACAAACTAGTATTTTAAATCAGCGCCCAAGTGCCTACACTACCTCTCTGAGGACAGGGGTCACAATGAGAAAAGTCAAGCATGAGCAGAGCAGCTCAGAAAACACCTGGGTTGAGATTTCTCTGTGGTTCAGGGGTTAAGAATATGCCTTCAGGGCTTCCCCTGGTGGTCCAGTGGGTAAGGACACCACCTTGCAGTGCAAGGGGCACCAGTTCGATCCCTGGCCTGGGAAGATCCCACGTGCCGCGGAGCAGCTGGACCGATGTGTCCAATTACCGAGTCGGAGCTCTGGAGCGCATGCGCCCAGAGCCGGCGCTGCTGCGACAACAGAGGCCACCGTGATAGGAGGCCCACAGGAGCCAAAGAACAAAGACAGATGAAAATAGAGAAATGAAGGACCAATGGAAGTGGCCCGCCCGCTCCCCTCCCTCCCCAACCCGACCCCTGCCCAAAATAAATAAATAAATCATTAAAAAAAAAAAAAAAAAGAATATGCCTTCAAAGCAAGGGATGCGGGTTCCATCCCTGGTCAGGGAACTAAGATACCACAAGCTGTGGAGCAACTAAATCCTTGAGCCTTAATCAGAGAAGTCCACGTGCAGCACAGCCAAAATATAGATAAATAAGGAAAGTTAATTAATTAGTTAAACTGATTTCTGTTTGTTCATTTTTTTTAAAAAAGGGCATCCCATTCCCAATTTGGAGACTGCGTGGTGGACTGTGAGATGAGCCTGCAGCTTGAGGATGCAGTCCCTCCTCAGATTGTTAGAATCAGCTGAAAAGTCTTGGGCAGGATCCTGTCTGTCCCACATGAGGCAATGAACAGATTGACTGAGATGTGCTTGTCTGATGATTTTATAGATGATTACTTAGTCCTTATGTATCAGGAAGGAGTAAGGATATAAAATTTCCTGGAGACTTTCAATGGGAATTTGAGTTTTCATTAGAAGTGGAAAAAGCTAGGTCAAATGATTAAAAAAAAAAAGAAAGAAAGAAAAAGAAAAAAAAAAAAACACTTTCCAGGGCTTCCCTGGTGGTCCAGTGGGTAAAGAGTCCACCTTGTAGTACAAAGGGCACTGGTTCGACCCCTGGCCCAGGAAGATCTCACGTGCTGCAGGGCAGCTGGACCAGTGTGTCCAATTACCAGCCAGCACTCTGGAGCTCATGCGCCCAAGGCCAGTGCTCAGCAGTGAGAGAGGCCACAGAAATGGGAGGCCCACATGGGGGCCAAGGAATACAGATGAATGAAAACAAATAAAAGACCAATGAAAAAGGCCAAAATTAAAAAAAAAAAAAAAAACTTTTCAAACATTAGAAATGAGGTCACTCTGATTCAGGAGAGTGCATTACCTGCTACAGAAACATATTGTTTTGTCATTTCCATGTGTTCTTTCTTGAAAGAAATGGTCACTCTCTGAAGACTTCAATGAAGGTCAAGAGACAAATGGTCCAGCTGCTGATCATATTTTCTCACATGCCAAGTGCAGAGTGCGGACTGTGTTTCTACGCTGAGAATTGGGAATGTCGCCAGGAAAAGCCAGAATGAATTAATTCTATGCAAAGTGTTCTATTAGGAAACTGCTCTCACCCAGGGTGAGCAAGCCAAGTGAAGTGAAATGAGAAGGGCATGGGGTTCCAGAGAGCTTTCCAGCAGAAGGGTGAACATATGGAATGTTCCAGAAACTTGAAGTGTTTGACTGAGGCTGAGCAATGCATACAGAGAAGAGGGAATCCTTGAGCCTTAATCAGAGAAGTCCAGTGCAGCACAGCCAAAATATAGATAAATAAGGAAAGTTAATTAATTAGTTAAACTGATTTCTGTTTGTTTTTTTAAAAAGGGCATCCCATTCCCAATTTGGAGACTGCGTGGTGGACTGTGAGATGAGCCTGCAGCTTGAGGATGCAGTCCCTCCTCAGATTGTTAGAATCAGCTGAAAAGTCTTGGGCAGGATCCTGTCTGTCCCACATGAGGCAATGAACAGATTGACTGAGATGTGCTTGTCTGATGATTTTATAGATGATTACTTAGTCCTTATGTATCAGGAAGGAGTAAGGATATAAAATTTCCTGGAGACTTTCAATGGGAATTTGAGTTTTCATTAGAAGTGGAAAAAGCTAGGTCAAATGATTAAAAAAAAAAAAAAAAGAAAAAAAAAAAAACACTTTCCAGGGCTTCCCTGGTGGTCCAGTGGGTAAAGAGTCCACCTTGTAGTACAAAGGGCACTGGTTCGACCCCTGGCCCAGGAAGATCTCACGTGCTGCAGGGCAGCTGGACCAGTGTGTCCAATTACCAGCCAGCACTCTGGAGCTCATGCGCCCAAGGCCAGTGCTCAGCAGTGAGAGAGGCCACAGAAATGGGAGGCCCACATGGGGGCCAAGGAATACAGATGAATGAAAACAAATAAAAGACCAATGAAAAAGGCCAAAATTAAAAAAAAAAAAAAACTTTTCAAACATTAGAAATGAGGTCACTCTGATTCAGGAGAGTGCATTACCTGCTACAGAAACATATTGTTTTGTCATTTCCATGTGTTCTTTCTTGAAAGAAATGGTCACTCTCTGAAGACTTCAATGAAGGTCAAGAGACAAATGGTCCAGCTGCTGATCATATTTTCTCACATGCCAAGTGCAGAGTGCGGACTGTGTTTCTACGCTGAGAATTGGGAATGTCGCCAGGAAAAGCCAGAATGAATTAATTCTATGCAAAGTGTTCTATTAGGAAACTGCTCTCACCCAGGGTGAGCAAGCCAAGTGAAGTGAAATGAGAAGGGCATGGGGTTCCAGAGAGCTTTCCCAGCAGAAGGGTGAACATATGGAATGTTCCAGAAACTTGAAGTGTTTGACTGAGGCTGAGCAATGCATACAGGAGAAGGAGGAGCCTGGCAGGGAACTGCCGAAGTAGATGTGGGTCATTCCCAGAGGCCGGCCATGTTCACGCTGTCAGCCATCACTCTTCCTCCTTCAGACAACCCGAACCATGGAAGGGGGCATCCTGGACCACGTAGAAGGCCAGCCAGCTGGGCCATCACCTGTGACTTCCTGACAACCTCACATCCACATTCACTGAGGCATCCAAGGTGTGGCAGCGGAAACCCAGTTATGTTCACATACAGGGCTACACTGCATTCAGTAGAGGGGTGTACTATTTTATGTGTGGAGTTGTGTCTGACTCTTTGCAACCCCATGGACTGTAGTCCACTGGTCTTCTCTGTTCATGGACTCTCCCAGACAAGAATACTGGAATGGGATGCTGTTTCATCCAGGGATTAAATCCACGGCCCTTATGCCTCCTGCACTGGGTTCTGCAGGTGTGTTCTTTACCACCCTTCAGGTGGGTTCTTTACCACATGCATCACCGGGGAAGCCCCATATACATATACATACACACATATACCACGTATGTACATATATATACACACACATATGTACACATTTACACAAAAACTTGTATGCTTTAAAACACTTAGACACATACCCCTAGTTGAATAGATAATTTTCATAGGTCAAAGATGTGATTTTGTACTTTTTTATTTCAGATTCCATAAGTACATGCTAGTACTTAGCATCTTACTAGCATCTTATTTGAACTATTACTGTTTGGGATATGGAAAATATGAATTGATTTTAAATTTCCCAAGAGAACATTCATTTTTAACGTCTCACAAGAATGTTCCAAAGATATTACATTACGAATTATCTTCAGAAACAATAAGAGCCAATTTTAGTAAGGCCTTGGGTATTGTTCCCAGGAAACTTGCTAATGTATATAATCAAACCAAATAATGAGCTGTAATACAGCAAGCATGCTGTTTTGTTTGAAAGGTATTCAAAGGAAATCTTGGTCTGTACTTCATATTTAGTGAGAAAATCAGTAATAATTCAACAAAGAAAATTCAGTGGAGAGATGCCCTGTGAGGCATAAATATTTCCCTTTAAAACCTGCAATAAAAACTGTACACATACACATGCATGGACACACAAATGCTTGTAAACTCACACATATATACACACAACATGGAGAGTGGGAACCTGCTAAAACTGCCAGGAAGGAAAACACCTAGACTGCACAGATCTTTTCAAACCATGATATTAAATATATTTGCAGCAAGGTTGGCTAAAGAAGGAGGAAACTATTTGTAAAGGGTACGGTCTGATGGTTGTGTGTGTGTTGGTCACTCAGTCGTGCCTGACTCTTTGCAACACCATGGACTATAGCCCACCAGATTCCTCTATCCATTGGATTCTCCAGGCAAGCATACTGGAGTGGGTTGCCGTTTCCTTCTCCAGGGACGGTGTGATGGTTAGAGAACATAAAAAGTTGATATCAGTTGTTGTTCAGTTGCTCAGTCGTGTCTGATTCTCTTTGACCCCATGGAAGGCAGTATACCAGGCTTCCCTGTTCTTTACCGTCTCCCAGAGTTTGCTCAAACTTTTGTCCATTGAGTCTGTGATGCCATCCAACTATCTCATTCTCTGTCATCCTCTCTCCTTCTAGCCTCAATCTATCCCAGCATTTGGGTCTTTTCCAATGACTTGGCTCTTCACATCAGGTGGCCAAGGTACTGGAACTTCAGCTTTAGCATCAGTCCTTCATAAGTGATCAAGTCTAATACTGCATGCCTTTTCCATTAGGGAAAACAGTGTTCTAAACCAAAAGAATGAAATATATAGTAAAAGTTTAGAGTTTGTTTTCTTTTTCCAGCCATGCAGGAGAACAGGTAATAGTTTTTGCTCCTGTGTTAAATAACCAACATCGGGAAGAAATATATAAACAACAGAATTTCAGCCATTTGATGACTTGGCAGAACAGCATGGTCATTCTGGAGATCAGAGCCCTGTGATGATCCACAGGCTGCATGGAGGAAATCTCCAGCGAGCAGTGCAGTAGAGTTCTCAGGCAGAACCTAAGCATGCCCCACGAGACAAAAGACACAGATCAGGTTACAGACCCACATAGCCAGAATGTGAAGGGCCGGTTATAGACAGGAGGGAGTTCCAGAGAGAAACCCTTGAGACACCAGATTCAGGTTACCAAGCAGCTGCAATAAAACTGTACACATACAGGGAAAAGAACTCACACATATATACACACAACATGGAGGGAACCTGCTAAAACTGCCAGGAAGGAAAACACCTAGACTGCACAGATCTTTTCAAACCATGATATTAAATATATTTGCAGCAAGGTTGGCTAAAGAAGGAGGAAACTATTTGTAAAGGGTACGGTCTGATGGTTGTGTGTGTGTTGGTCACTCAGTCGTGCCTGACTCTTTGCAACACCATGGACTGTAGCCCACCAGATTCCTCTATCCATTGGATTCTCCAGGCAAGCATACTGGAGTGGGTTGCCATTTCCTTCTCCAGGGACGGTGTGATGGTTAGAGAACATAAAAGTTGATATCAATTGTTGTTCAGTTGCTAAAGTCGTGTCTGATTCTCTTTGACCCCATGGAAGGCAGTATACCAGGCTTCCCTGTTCTTTACCGTCTCCCAGAGTTTGCTCAAACTTTTGTCCATTGAGTCTGTGATGCCATCCAACTATCTCATTCTCTGTCATCCTCTCTCCTTCTAGCCTCAATCTATCCCAGCATTTGGGTCTTTTCCAATGACTTGGCTCTTCACATCAGGTGGCCAAGGTACTGGAACTTCAGCTTTAGCATCAGTCCTTCATAAGTGATCAAGTCTAATACTGCATGCCTTTTCCATTAGGGAAAACAGTGTTCTAAACCAAAAGAATGAAATATATAGTAAAAGTTTAGAGTTTGTTTTCTTTTTCCAGCCATGCAGGAGAACAGGTAATAGTTTTTGCTCCTGTGTTAAATAACCAACATCGGGAAGAAATATATAAACAACAGAATTTCAGCCATTTGATGACTTGGCAGAACAGCATGGTCATTCTGGAGATCAGAGCCCTGTGATGATCCACAGGCTGCATGGAGGAAATCTCCAGCGAGCAGTGCAGTAGAGTTCTCAGGCAGAACCTAAGCATGCCCCACGAGACAAAAAGACACAGATCAGGTTACAGACCCACATAGCCAGAATGTGAAGGGCCGGTTATAGACAGGAGGGAGTTCCAGAGAGAAAACCCTTGGGAGATTCACAGAGGGTTTGTTCTCCTAGGCATTTACACAAGAGAAGTGAGAACACACATCCACACAAAGATTTTCACACAAATGTTCAGGCAATTTTTTCCCAAAAGCCATAAACTGGCTGATGATAAATGAGATGGTTGGATGGCATCAGTGACTCAGTGAACAGGAGTTTGAGCAGCCTCCAGGAAATAGTGAAGGACAGGGGAGCCTAGCTACTGCAGTCCACGGGGTGGCAAAGAGTCAGACACGATGCATCGACTGAAGAACAATTAATTGGATGTACTATATATAAATAATCAATTTTTACTGAGATTATTTTAGGTTTTTAATCCACAATATGGATTACAGTTTTGCATCAGCTTTATGGTTTCTGGGCATCTTTTTATTCTCTGCATTTTAGAGTTAGTCTGTTACTCGAGTTACTGTCTTTGTACTCCTAAGGGAGTTGTTCATAGACTGGATGGGGAACAATTGTTCTCATTTCCTCCTTTTATCTTTTTGAATTGTTCTTTCCCTTGACTATCAATATTCCCTCTTCTGTTCTGACTGATGTCAGCTTTCAAGAGAAGAAAATCAATTGCCTTCATGGAGGACAGAGATCAGGTATCATTTAGACAAATACGTGCTTTCTGTAATCAGCAAATCTATTCATAGGACAAGACAACTTTGTGAACCATTTGGCACATGCTCAGTGGTAAAATCCTACTTAGTTTTCTTTCAGATTTTAAAGGTATACATTGTCTGAGTTATTTTCAAGTGTCATACCTGAGTGACTAGAAAAACGAATGTCCTCCACCCTCCAAAGCAACAGTTACCAGGCTTCTGGAAGCGCCAACACCACTAAAGGTGAAATACTGGTGGGAGAAATGGAGCTTTGTATCTGTCACTGTCTCTCGATCAAGGGTGGTTTGTCTGATTATTCTTTCCTAAATTATATTTTATGGTTCAATAAGTGACTCAAATAGTTTAAGCATGATGTTGCCTTTATCAAGCATATCTAATTGTACTCATTTTTGCTTCAAGTATAGTTTAAGAGGCATATTCAGAGGGCAGAAGTAAATGCAGGAAATCACCAGGTTTTTCTTTATTGCCAGATTTTCAAAAAGGGAAACTTCTGTTCTACCAAGAAACAATCCTTATTATTTGATTCCTAAAGCCAAACTACTAGGCAGTCTTAAAGTGACTTGACCATGGATTCTATTGCAATATTCCAAATGCATAAGCAGTTACTGTAGGAAGTAAGCAAATGAATGAATCCTCCTTTTATGGAAAAAAGGTTCAACGATCCGATTCTTTTCATTCCACATATTAAATATTTCACAAAGTAGTTTATCAAATATCATAGTAAGCAATCACTAGAAATGAAATATTTAGAAATATATACTAGAGGAAACAGAGCATCGCTATTTGTGCAGGGACTGAGCAGCTCGTCAGCACGAAATAAAATCACACGAAATACTGAACAGCTCCATATGCCCTGCCATAATTTAGTATCCTTATTTTCAATACAAATTTCTGGTTTTGATCTGGTCGCTACTCATTTATGGACTGTATTTTTTTAAAAACTATCAACTATTGAATTCCCACTTCTACTTACCTAGCAATGCCCCAGCTCCTCGGCCAAGATTTTAATTGATTTGTGTAGTAGCCAGTTGTTAATAGGATAATTTGTCAATACAATAATAAAACAATTGTCTCGATGGCTTTTGCTGCTCTGTTCATCAGATAACAAAGTTGAGTTTTGTTTCATTAATTGAATGCAGGTGTAGAGTTTGTTGGATGAAAGATATAAATCCCAGTGGAACAGTGGAAATCTGGGTCAGAGATCACAGAAAAATTAGTTAAGCATGATGGGTCAAGAGAGATCCAGACAGGTGTCCCAGCTTTGCTTCCCTGTTTCACTTCCTGTGCTCTCTGTTAAACACTGGCCTGTTGAGCTCTGGCGCACAGGTCAACACATGGGCTTCTGAGCCTGTAGTAAATTAGAAACCAGACTAGGACTCCTTATACTCACAAACACATAAAAGTAAACTCTCAGGATAAAAATAGTTTAAGCATGATGTTGCCTTTATCAAGCATATCTAATTGTACTCATTTTTGCTTCAGGTATAGGTTAAGAGGCATATTCAGAGGGCAGAAGTAAATGCAGGAAATCACCAGGTTTTTCTTTATTGCCAGATTTTCAAAAAGGGAAACTTCTGTTCTACCAAGAAACAATCCTTATTATTTGATTCCTAAAGCCAAACTACTAGGCAGTCTTAAAGTGACTTGACCATGGATTCTATTGCAATATTCCAAATGCATAAGCAGTTACTGTAGGAAGTAAGCAAATGAATGAATCCTCCTTTTATGGAAAAAAGGTTCAACGATCCGATTCTTTTCATTCCACATATTAAATATTTCACAAAGTAGTTTATCAAATATCATAGTAAGCAATCACTAGAAATGAAATATTTAGAAATATATACTAGAGGAAACAGAGCATCGCTATTTGTGCAGGGACTGAGCAGCTCGTCAGCACGAAATAAAATCACACGAAATACTGAACAGCTCCATATGCCCTGCCATAATTTAGTATCCTTATTTTCAATACAAATTTCTGGTTTTGATCTGGTCGCTACTCATTTATGGACTGTATTTTTTAAAAACTATCAACTATTGAATTCCCACTTCTACTTACCTAGCAATGCCCCAGCTCCTCGGCCAAGATTTTAATTGATTTGTGTAGTAGCCAGTTGTTAATAGGATAATTTGTCAATACAATAATAAAACAATTGTCTCGATGGCTTTTGCTGCTCTGTTCATCAGATAACAAAGTTGAGTTTTGTTTCATTAATTGAATGCAGGTGTAGAGTTTGTTGGATGAAAGATATAAATCCCAGTGGAACAGTGGAAATCTGGGTCAGAGATCACAGAAAAATTAGTTAAGCATGATGGGTCAAGAGAGATCCAGACAGGTGTCCCAGCTTTGCTTCCCTGTTTCACTTCCTGTGCTCTCTGTTAAACACTGGCCTGTTGAGCTCTGGCGCACAGGTCAACACATGGGCTTCTGAGCCTGTAGTAAATTAGAAACCAGACTAGGACTCCTTATACTCACAAACACATGACCCCAAACACCCCACTGGTATTAACCTCTCAGGATAAAAATATTTCACTGAATGCTTAGTATTTTCAAAGGCAGTAGTGAGAGATTATTTTTCCTCCTTCAAGACAATTTTAAAAGAGATGCAACTCATTTTCCTCTCTAGAAAAATAAAACAAGAAGACATCCATTTATACTCAAAAAGAACCTAAAAGGGATCCTTAGCTCCAATCCCTGGAGAGACAATATAGCCTCACCAGGTCTCTTAGATGAAAGTTATATGAACTTCATTCTTAATGGTTCTCTCCTTTCCTTAGTTTCCAAACCTGACCTTGGGCAGAGCCACACCAGAATTGCCTCCTTACCAATGAAGGTCCCCCTCTTGGTTAAGGAGACAGCTTCATGGTACAGGTTGGAGGTATGGAGGTACATCTCTGCTCAGCAGCTCCAAGGCCCAAGCCAAAGGAATCCCAGGCCAGCCTCTCCTCCACTCTCTGCAAATCTGCTCTGGCTCAGCTGCGAGACTGGAGGATGGACTCATGTAATTATTCCATGGGAAACAGAAGACGCTACTGCATTTGAATGCTGTGGACTGATCCCATAAGCTCCACTATTTATCTTAATAAAACATGGTTGTATCTTTTAAAATTCTCTGTTAATCTATCACTGTGCCACTTAGAGTTCTTTTTCCTTCTGCCATTTTATGATGCTTTTAAAAGATGCCACATCTGGGCTTCCCCTGGTGGTCTGGTGGGTAAGGACACTGCCTTGCAGTGCAAGGGGCGCCGGTTCAATCCCTGGCCTGGGAAGATCCCACGTGCCGCGGAGTGGCTGGACCGATGTGTCCAATTACCGAGCCAGAGCTCTGGGGCGTGTATGCCCAGAGCTGGCGCTCTGCGACAACAGAGGCCACTGCGATGGGAGGCCCATATGAGCCAAAGAACAAAGACGGATGAAAATAGAGAAATGAAAGACCAATAGAAGTGGCCTGCCCATCCCCCTCCCTCCCCACCCCCCCAAAAAAGATAAATAAAATTTATAAAAAAAGAAAAAAGATACATCTGATTCCTTTCTATACCCTATCACTAGTCTCAGTGACAACACCATAGGGCTGTTCTCAAGTATCCACAGAAAAGAATCCAGATTGAGTGTGAACCATGATATTAGATGCTTAGAACTCCACTGTAAAGGCTCTTTTTGAACATGTGCTTAGGTGCTTAGCTATGTCCCACTCTTCGTGACCCCATGGACTGTGGCCCATCAGGCTCCCGTCTGTGGGATTCTCCAGGCATGAATACTGAAGTGGGTTTCCATTTCTTCCTCCAGGAGATATTCCTAACCCAGGGATTAAACCCACATCTCTTGTGTCTCCTGCATTGGCAGGCAGATTCTTTACCACTGGCACCACTTGGAAACCTACTACCTTTCTAAACACAGAAGCTCATTAAATGAGCAGGTGCACACAGAAAGCATAAAGTAACTGCGGCCTTATTTACAGCATTAATCCCTGACAGACACATGCCAGACATGCAAACACACAGACCATGCATCTTTTCTTCTCACGAAAAAAACCTTTTTCATAAGTTTAAGAGTTCCCACATCTAAAAGTAAGCCTAACTCAGATCATTTTAATTAGATCTGGATAATACAGAAAATGAACTGAGGAAAAAGACAGCAACCTGAATTACTCACATTGGCCAATAAGATTGTAAACATTCACCAGCTAACACAAAATACTGCCTCCCTAAATGACTCAAGAAATACCTAGGGCTTCCCTGGTGGTCCAGTGGGTAAGGACGCCGCCTTGCAGTGCAAGGGCCACCGGTTCTGTCCCTGGCCTGGGAAGATCCCACGTGCCGCGGAGTGGCTGGACCGATGTGTCCAATCACTGAGCCGGAGCTCTGGAGCGCATGAGCCCAGAGCTGGTGCTCTGTGACAACAGAGGCCACTGAGATGGGAGGCCCACACAGGCCAAAGAACAAAGATGGATGAAAACAGATAAATGAAAGACCAAAGGAAGTGGCCCGCCTACTCACCTCCCTCCCCAACCCCTGCCCCCACCCCCCAAAAAAAGAAAAAGAAATACCTAGCCCAACTATGTAGGGTGCCTTCTCCCAAAGGGATCCTCTCAGCTTATAATCACTCAGTTTCTCCACCTTCCTTATCAGGCCACATTTCCAGCTCTACATGGGGTACAGAGCATTATGGTCGGTACTTTGTTTCTTTGTTTTTGCTGTAATAGAAACTAGTTCAAAT